>JAJQWJ010000001.1:67370703-67970703 GCA_023637945.1 Phaethornis superciliosus | reverse complement strand
TCACACCTTCACTTGTTGCTGCCTTGCACAGCATGTTAAGGTAATGCCACTCTGTGTTTAACCTTTAAAAAAAATTTCTGTGATTACTGGTCCTGGTTCTCAAAGTGACTGAGAGAAATGGACAGGGCAGATGGGAGCAGGCTTTCCCAGTTCATGCTACAGAACATTTCTGTAATGATTCAGAGCCATGTTAAACAATAGCTTGTTCACATTCAGATGCAGAGCATCCCAAGATGCTGCATGAGGCAGGGGAAAGAACTGAAATTGCTTTTGTGGAGAAACTAGGCATAATTAAAGGCTTATGTCTGAATCTTACAGCTAACAAACTGCTGTACAACAAGGGAAACTGCTCCCTAAGTAGCTTTTTATGAAACACTAAATATACTAGCATAACAATAAAACCTAACTATCCAGCTGCCAGAGAATTGTATGCATGTGGGACTATGGACATCACTTCCCCTCTCTCCCTTCAAATCCGTCCCTTACTGATGTTGAAAAATAGCTCAGGTCCTCTCAGGAGCAGCTGAAATGTTTAATAAAAATAAGCCAGAGCTGCCTAATCTGCTTTTGCAATCTGGCTGCACTTTTTCTGAAAGTCATGATTATTCCTTTGGCAAAGTTCAGGGTGAAATGAGAGCTTTTAGCATGGCCTAAAGAGGGTGGGAGAAAAAATCTGCTTGCTGTCTCCCCTTTTGACATGACAAATAAAGGCGAAAGTGTGAAGGTATTAGAGCCCCAATGCAGAGCAGGAAGAGGAAAACAAATGGCC
Source organism: Phaethornis superciliosus (assembly GCA_023637945.1). NCBI lineage: Eukaryota > Metazoa > Chordata > Aves > Apodiformes > Trochilidae > Phaethornis > Phaethornis superciliosus. Next base: position 67,969,934 of record JAJQWJ010000001.1, on the reverse strand, counting down.
CCACACCATATGCCCGTAATCCCAATTAAAACGCATTCAAATTCATTTCTCTTCTCCTCAGCTTCCCTTTTCCACACCAGTGAACAAGCATGTTTGACAACAGTGTGGGAATTTCTAGTTCACTGAGCAGGTTTCCTTTCTCTTTGCTCCTTCATCTACCTGAGGCTGCTGCTCTGCACCCTTGATTTGCACTCAAAAGTCAGCTCTGTCTCTCCTCACCACCCAGCCAGGCATTGTGCACTATGCCAGGGAGAAAGGAAACTGGGAAGTAGCAGGCACAGATTGAGGCAAAGCCTTCTCAGTGGAAGTGATGGGCTTTGTAGGAAAGCCCAGACCTTTCAGGCTTCACAATGATGATGTGCATAGCTTGCCACCTTTCCCAGACATGGAGCTTCCTTTCACTGAGGAATACACATGGGGAAGCATCTAGCAAGGAAGGAGGTCCCCCTGCCTTCAACAGGCACAGAGCAGTGGGTGCAGCTGCCAAGGAGGTACATGCTCAGTGCCACCATCAAGGAAGCAGGGAAAAAATGCTACAGGGTACCTAGGAGGTTGGAAACTGCCTTAGAGTCAAGAGTCATGAGCACATGAGAGGAAAGCAGCATGGACTGTTCATTGGAGGCTGAACAGATCATGAGAGGGAGAGGATGTTACTGTGGCAGATCAATCTGCAACCATTAAATTGATTTTTAAAAATGCAAAAGGATGCACATGCCATTATAAAATCGAATAGGAAGAGCAACAAATAAACATGGCCTACAGTTCATAAACCCATTGTTATGGGAGCCCTTTTCTTAGGCAAGATAGCAGGCAACCACATCTGCAGCTTTCATAGAATCACAGAAAGTCAGGGGTTGGAAGGGACCTGGAAAGAACACCTAGTCTAACCCCCCCTGCCAGAGCAGGGTCACTTACAGCAGGTGACACAGGAACACATCCAGGTGGGTTTCGAATGTCTCCAGGGAAGGAGACTCCACAAAATCCCTGGGCAGCCTGTGCCGGTGCTCTGTCACCCTCACAATGAAAAAATTCTTCTTAATATTTATGAGGAACTGCCTGTGCTCCAGTTTATAACTATTGCCCTTAGTCCTGTTGTTAGTGACCCCTGAGAAAAGCTTGACTCCCTCCTCCTGGCACTCACCCTTTACATATTTATAAACATTGATGAGGTCACCCCTCATTCTCCTCTTCTCCAAGCTGAAGAGCCCCAGCTCCCTCAGCCTTTCCTCATAAGGGAGATGTTCCACTCCCTTCATCATCTTGGTCGCTCTGTGCTGGACTCTTTCAAGCAGTTCCCTGTCCAGGAACTGAGGAGCCCAGAACTGGACACAATATTCCAGATGTGGCCTCACCAGGGCAGAGTAGAGGGGGAGGAGAACCTCTCTTGACCTACTAACTACCCCCCTTCTAATGCACCCCAGGATGCCACTGGCCTTCTTGGCCACGAGGGCACATTGTTGGCTCATGGTCATCCTTCCTGCCACCAGCACCCCCAGGTCCCTTTCCCCTGTGCTGCTCTCCCACAGCTCAGTCCCCAACCTATACTGGTACCTGGGGTTGTGCTTTCCCAGATGTAAGACTTTACACTTGCCCTTGTTGTAATACATTCAGTTTCTCCCTGCTTAACTCTCCCGTCTGCCTACATACCTCTGAATGGCAGCACAACCTTCTGGGGTGTCAGCCACTCCTCCCAGTTTTGTGTCATCAGAAAACTTGATGATAGTACACTCTATTCCCTCATCCAGGTCATACTTTTCACATTTCTACTTTTAACAATTTTAGTGCAGAACTAATTATTTCCATCCAAAGGCCCTTCCCTCTCCATCTTTTTACCTTCCTATTGACATAAAAGCTATTGACTGGACCTATAATCACAGAACTGCTTTTCTCTATTTGTCTCTTCCTTCAAACTCTTGCTTTTTCCCTTGTAGAATCTTTCAAATCTCATCCAAGAATTTAAAAAACACTTGCTTATAACTTTGTAGTCTCCAGGTTTTGGGTTTTCTTTGCCAGATTTTTCACATCTCCATCCCCCTACTTCCAAAACAGAGTACAGCTGCCAGGATGATGATACAGATGCAGCGATAAAACTCAACTCTCAAGAATTAGTGCCTTAGTAAAATGATTTTAACATCAAGATCCAGATAGTTTTCTCTGTATGCATTTTCTTTATGTTTTTAGATTTATCACATGGGCCATTGCCTTTAGAGCAGGTAAATAGCTAAGGTTGTCTGTGTCCCACTGTATTTACTTTTCATCTGGACCGAGTTGTTCTTATGGTTGGATTTCAGTGGTCAGGCTGCCTGCCTTCACAGAAGAAATGTCACTTACACTAGTTTGCTCCTATCAGCTGCCCATACTTTTTCGGATGCTAGAAGGTCTCCAGAAAAGGTCCAAAGAGTGGTAATATATTATCTTGTTCTTCAAAAAGGCTAAAAATGTCTAGAAATTTTCAAACTGAAAAGGATACCTATTATGGAAAATTTCATTCAAATGTTGGGAAATTTGTAGGAATGGCCTCTTACAAAAGGAAATGTAGGAAATTAGGGCTATTTGTGGCACCCCTAGACTGTGCTTTAAATAATGGTAGGAGCTCTTGCCCACCACTTTCCTAACTAGGGCTCCCAAATGAGCTAAGTGATCCTGTAAGCCAAGACATAGTAGTGCTGTATGAACTATAACATTTATTTTAAATCCTCTTGTAGACAATGTACTGATTCAAACTCAATCCCATAGCTGCTGCTAATGATGTCATTATTATACAGCTCATTATTCTATGACAGCTGGCAGAAATGAGCTTTGAAAACGTGCCTGCACTGCTGTGATAGCCATCAGGACTTCTTAATGGCCACGTGGACAGGCAGCTACTGAGCTGTATCAATACCAGTGCTCCAGGCCAGTAAAAAAAAAAAATAAAAATGAATGAACATGATGAGGCAGATTCCTTCCAGCATATGCTGAGGCTTTGCCTGTGGTCATTTTTTGCTGTGATAATTTTTTGCTGTGTGACTGTGGAGGTTACAATGTCTCTGTTGTGTGAGGTAACCCATGAGAGAAATCTGGAAGGAGGCACAATATTTTGAGGCTGCCTCACACTATTCAAGGTTTGGCAGTCCCATTGTTTATACAACATTAATACCAAATTGATGCTTTTGGGAAACTCCACCCATGCGTGATCTAGAAAACTTCCTGATATGCCCAACAAGACTTCAGCCAAGTGCACTAATTGTAGGCTGCAAAATATTTTTTCAAAGGAAAAGGATGGGAGAGAAGAGAGGGTAAAAACAGAAAGAGGAAGAGATAAGCAAATAACTGATGGGCTAGAGTAGGACAGACAATATGGGCAGGACAAAGTATTAGTGCAGAAGGAGGCAGAGACTGGGGGTGCATTTGGAAAGACCTTTTAACCTAATTGTCAGAGGCTGTACTTAAGCAGAATGGGGGTCATGTTTATCCACTCCGTATCTCTCTCTGCCTGCACTCAGCTTCTCTTTCACTCACCCTCCTAAAACTTAAAGCTACCTCTTCTCCTTGCAGGGCTTACAGCATCATCTAGAAAATTACACTGGGACCCATTGCTTTCTTTCTCCATTCTTTCTCTAGCCCCTGGATATGCTGTGACATCAACATTGTCTGACTCCACTGGCTGCACTAGCCTCTTGGACAATCTATTTTCAGATTTAATGGGTTTCCCGATTAAGAAAATATAAATAAAACTGAGTGATCTGGGAAAAAACAAGATAGATACTCTAATGCTTGAAGAAAATATTAAAATTTTTAAATATATTAAAATTATCAAAATATCAAAATATATTAAATATATTTTAATATATAAATATATATTAATACATATTAAATATATTATTAATATATTAAGATATTAAAATTATACTTACAGCTGCATCCTGCTGTTTGGTAGCACCAAGACTAAATTAACTCCAGAGTTTAAATCACCAGATCTTCTCACTGTCTGACTCCTTCTTCTCAGTCAGTTGCTTTACAAAGTCAAGTTAGCTCAAATTCACAGACACAATTAACACAGTGATAAAACGCATGGGCTGAAGGAGAACAGAAGTATAGGAAGTTGCTAGAGGTTGAGAATCTGGAGTACAAAGGCAGATAATGTTGACTGCCTACAGTGTGAGCCCTGAAGTGAAAGAAAAGTTATCTGCCATCCCCAGCATGCTTCACCTATTGAGCCCCCAGGATCCCAGGCATATTCCTGCATAATGTCCTGCCATGAGATAACTCCACATTAAAGAGAAAAAATGAAAAAACCCTCACCCACGGGCTGATTCAGACTGAAGTGCAGAGCTCCAAGTGAGGATGGAAGAGATGAAACAAAGGAGCAGCAGCCAATACACAGGCAGTGAGTTGACCACTGAGGTGGCTTTCTAGAGTATATCTCTGTGCTTAACATCCCAAGAAACAACCTCACAGCCACAATTCCAGCAGCCACCAGTACCCAGAAAGCACTAGAGAGATTGATGCAGCCTCTGTACCAGAAACTGGCCTGGGAGAAGTGAGTGATGGAGTGCTGAAGGGCACTCCCATTTCAGAGACAGAAATACAATCGGGTATTTTAGAAAACAGAAGAGGCAATATTGGCAGTGTGAGTTCTCCTGCAAATACTCAGAAATGAAGCATAATGTGGTATGAAAAATATTTCACTTCCAGGGCAGCTGAACCTGAGCAGCTTCTTTGGAAGTGAGGAAAGCTTCTCCAGGTCTCCCATGTAACAAACCAAGAGACTAGACCATGTAATGTCCTTGTTCTCAAGATACCCAATTCTGAATAACCATAAAAAGACAGGCAGAGCAAATGCATATTTCTCCAAAGACCTTTTCCCCCTACTAAAAAGATAATAAAGAACCAACCAAAACCCAACCAACCAAAAAAAACAAACAAGCAAACAAAACAAAAAACCAAAAACAAACAAAAAAACCTCCCACAACAAAAAACAAACAAAAAAATCAGAAAAAGAAGTCAGGAAGAATCACCCAGAGCTGTGGAGCCTGGAGGGCTGCCAGGCAAGCTGGAAGGAAATCAGGCGGGTTTGTGATGGAAACCTGCCTGTGTTTCATCGGAAGTTCATCCAAACAGAGAAGCTTCTGTAAAACATTTTGCTTACGACAAATCAGCATCCTCTGACAAAAACCTGTGCCATTGGAAACCTCCCAGCCAGTATTTATGGCATCATTATTCCTTAAATGAAGGAAAAAAAAAAAAAAAAAGACAAGAAAGAAACTGGGTGTGTCATAGCTAAGTTACATAAGTTAATGGGCTAAGTTACATATAACTTTGTGACTCCTTATACGGGACAAATCTTAAAAATAAGACCTGGAGCATTTCTGTGATTCCATGATTTCAGTCTGGCTTTGTTTGCACAATGGGTGCTGAAGGCTCAGATTTGTTATCCTATAACATACACAAATGTAAAAGGAATGGTGAGATGCTGGGTGAAAATAAAGTGATTTTATTGTATCTGTCCTTTTATTACTTTGAATATCATTTATACAATATTAGATTGTTAGTTTTGTATTCTTCCCTGTTCCTCCCAAGTCCATTACCCAGGAAAATACAGATAATTCCCTCCCAATACTCAGATTATGTAACAAGGACACAACTCACTTACATTGAAAGTACTAATTTGAGAGTTTAGAGAAAAGGGAGCAACCTGGAAAACACGTACGCAGTTTGGAATAGCTGAATAGCTGAGAGCATTTTTCTTTTAAAAGAAAAAAAAGTGGGATATTTCCTCTTTTATGGTTTTGAATGGTTACTGGAAACCTCTTTCATTCTTGCATCTCTTCCAAAGGAGTACATAAAAGGCCACAACATAAGGTCTGCAAATAAACTGGGGACTTAGTCCTGCACACTCTTCATTCACCTGAGCTCCTGAGCCAGAAGTGGGAGGCTCTAATTCAGCAAGCTGTGAAAGAAATAACAAAAGTACCCATTTAAACTAACCATGAGTTCAAGTTATAAGGGCTCTATTTGTTTTCCCTGTACCTTGGAAAGAAAACAGTCATCAGCTCCTATTCAAATTTTCTCCCTTTGCCCCTCACTTATGTGAATACAGTGCAAAAGATTAAGACATTTTCAGCATGGAACTTCTATCATGTGAGAAGTCCTACTGATTTCAGCCAGCTACTTCCTATTGAGTCAGCAAAGCACTTCTGCCTGTGTGTGACTCTGAAGATGACTAATGGCCCTGGCTGTGTCTGTGCTGGCGGGTAGGCACACTGGGCAGGATGTCCTGTGGCCCCAGCCCCCAGCATACACCCTGGCTGCATCCGGGCTCTGGGCTGGGATAAAATCACTCTGATCATGAGCTCCTTTGGAAAAAAAAATCCCTGTGCCTGGAGCCAGCAAAAATGGTAGTGCACTTTGTGAGGAGTCTGCAGCGGGGGTGACTGAGGGGATGATCAGAGGGGCATCTACTCTGCTGCATGGCCAACAGCCCAGCTTCGTGCTTAGTGTTACCCACAAGATGAAACCTTTTGGTAATTTGGAGTGGTACTGTATCAGCCCTGGCTCAAATGACATTGTTGCAACTCCTCTAATGAACATCTCACAGCCTTTCAATAATGAGGCTATTTATAGGCTAGGTCTATACTGAATAGATTGCAGAAGCTGCACAAAAGCTCCCAGTGTTTTAGCAATGAAGCTGTAGAAAGACATCAGTGTAAACCAAACCCACTCAGTATGGTTACATACAATTAAATATTTGTGCTTTGACTGATTATACTCACTGCTTAACTGAAAACTTAATAGCACCTTGATAAAATTTTCTTAGGAGTGAAAGCTGGTCTTGTGAAGCACAAGGGAGTTTTAAATCTTACAGACTAAGTGCTAAACCCTGCTTTTGTCTGCAACATCAGACTAATTTTCAGGTGCAGCATCACTTATTTTTAACAGAATACATCTATTAATCATTGTTGAACCTGGACACTGACAGAAACCATCAGCAACTGTCTTGTCTTTCTCTTTCAAGTTGCTCTTCGTAGGCTCTAGCAAACATCCATTTACTCCCAGCACGCACCACAGGGTGAAAATAGTAACAAAAAGAATGATTAAAAAATGTTTGACAAGTGCTCTCATGAAGAAGAAATGTTGCCAGAAGAGTTCTGTCCTTTTCACCATCCAAGTGCATTGCATCTTAAATGTTTCTTTTTCAGCTGTGCAAGATAAAAGCAGAATGAAGCAGCAGGACCCTTTGCACATGTGTCACCCAGGTCTTTCTTAAAAGAAATCTGAAAAAGGACTTTATTGCTTTAACCTTCCCACACTTCTATTTCTGTGAGACTTTTTCATCAAGTCTCAATAAACAGCAGACTGCTGCAAATATGCTTTTCTATGAATCTTATAAATCTTCTGAATCTCATGACAGAATTGACATTAAATACAGGTGTTGGAATATTTGGCTTCCATCACAGTGGCCAGAAAAGGCTTCAGTGACATCCTCTAGCACAGAGGCTGGGAGTTCCTGCTACTTTCTATTTGCTGTCAGGTTTTATTTCTCTAAAAGGAGCAGAGATTAGGGATTAGGAGAAGAGAAAAATTTTAGGCAGAAGTATTATTTCATTATGATAATAAAGCACAAAAGGGTGAAAAAGGAAGTTAATGGTTGTCTTTGCTTTTTCTCTTCTGGCAATTGCTTCCTCTTCAGCAGCTTTCAAGAGAAGTTGAGTCCCTCTTTTGTCCATGTCTTTAAGAGCACAGGACACAAAGGGAATTCCAAACCTAACTACTGCTCCAGATTGCAGAATCCTTTAGTAATACAGCACTGAGACCTTTTTCTCAGGCATTTTTTCTCAGCCCATTCCTGCCTCTGCAAGTGCATTGAGCTCTCTTATGTCTGCATCCCTGATACAGGCATGGGAAAATTGTGTGATCTCAGTCACCAGCAGACTCATACCCCCCTTTAATGCTAAAGCTCATGCAGGATTCCTGAACGAAAAGTTCCTGCAATGGTCTAGACTGGATGCTTCTCAAACAGCTGCCTTTAACATTCAGCCTTCCTCAGGTGAGACAGAGTGACTTTTGGAAGGCAGGGAGCACGGAAGGTGTACTTGCCTGTGCAGAGGGGTTGGAACTAGGTGATCTTTAAGGTACCTTCCAACCCAAATCATTCTGTGATACCCTATGATACTTGAAGGACAAGGTTAGATTAGGCACATGAATCCAAACAAAAGTCCCTGCTCCAGTGGACCCTTACGATAAGCCTAGGAATTTCCAGAGAGCCTTAAAATGAAACTATTAAACTGTTGAACAGCAGCACTTTGGACCCTGACACACACAGATAGGTTCTTTCTATTTGTTTTGTTAGTTTTTGTTCCTGAAGACAGGGAAAATTAAGCAAGGCAAGGCAAAGAACTTAATCTGATTGTGAAGCTTTGTGAAAACAAGCAATTTTTCTTCTTTAAGTTGTATTTACAAACATACTTGTGGTACATTGTCTGGAACTGCTGACTCTTAAAAAATAAATATTTTGGAAGTGATGACACATTTTCAGGATTCCTCAGTGCTCACCAGAAAAAACTCTTCAATACTAATAAATAGTCAAAGGCCTTTTAAAAATATTAGAACATTTAAGTACACTGCTAAGTTATAAATATGTTCTGTAACAGGTAATAAATGCAGCTCATTTTTTTCTGCTGGACTTAAAATTTCTGGTGAAATTGGTGAGCAGTGCACTCAGCACATCCTGTTAGCTGAGTCAATTGAAATTGCACCTGTTCTTGGATGCAAGTCATAACAAATGCAACCCATAGACATTGTAAAGAAAAGGACTTGTATGCACTTTTTCCAATTAACATCTGCCTTTTGGCACATCATTAACCTATTTTCCCACAAAGAAACGGCTTCAATTGTATTATGCATCCGAAGCGTGCAAAAAGTCCCTGAGGGGGCACTCTGACAAAAAGCCATACTGTTCCTGGATTCAATGTGAACATACATATTCATTAATTGTTTGAGGCCAAGAGTACAGTATTTCTGATTTTTACAAGTCTTACAAGGTAAACAGGTTACATAAAACTATGTCCTTGGAAATATATTCACATCCCAGCTACCGTAGCTCAATAGAAAACTCAAGAGCAAATTTGTGTTGTGATATGACACTGAAAATAATTCAGCAAGACTGTGATCAGACTTTTAGGAAATTTAAAAAAAAAAAAAAGTTTAACCTAAAATTAGAACAGCATATTTATTTATTTAAGTAAATATAAATGAGTAATGGTGGGAAGTTGTATTCCTCTGACCCCTCGTGCTGTTCAAGCTATCTTAAAATAGTGAGGAGAATCTCTTCTCCTACAGCTCCTTTGGTCATAAGATTAGTTAAATCAAAGTTTAAAACTACAGGTTAAGTGTCTCAGCATAAAGGTAATGATAACAAAACAGTGAATTATTACCTTACATGTATAAAAGCAAAAAAGAACTACAAAGACAAGGGAGTTGTTCAGATACATTTGCCTCCAGGAACTTGTTTTCCAGGCCCCTTAATGTTATAAAAAAATGTAAGCAGTAGCAAAAAGTAAATACTGAAGAGTTTTGGAGAATGTAGTGGTGTGGGTTTTTTTAAAAACAAACAAACAAACAAAAACCACAAAAAACCAAACAAAAACCCTAAAATTAAGCAAGCTCCAGGAAATAAAGAAAAAAACGAACAAACGTATAATACAGTTTGAGATGTCAGGTTGGTCTATAAAGCACAATGAACTACTGGCATGAACTGATGTACCCAGTCTGATTCTGCCCTGATATTTGGAAACCTCCGTGTCCAGCTTAAAATACAAAGTGCCTTAAGGTCCAGTTTGGCAACATTTAGCCATTTGGTGTCTGCCCCCATGGTGATAATTGGGAACCTCTAGACATGCTCCCAAAGGAAATGCATAATAAAAACAGAGAAAAATGCCTTTGCTGCCTCAACATCATGCTTTATGTAATACCTAAAATAAAAATTCCATTAAAGTTCCACTAAATTTAGATGGCCATTCAAAATAAACTTTAAGACACGGTACTAAGTGACAATATTTCTTTCAATTTGAAAGAGAATTGTGTTTTGAAATGTCTCCAGAAACCTGTACCATGGTTTTTTGAGCCTACTGTGTAATGTTTTGACCCTTTGGGAATCTGAAGTTGGGTTCCTCCCAGCAATGACAACAGGAGAGGCTATTCCTGCTGTGACCTTCTCTCTCTCTTCCCAGACTTGGGGAACCTACTGCAAGTCATTCAGCTTTTGGTTTTTAATAAGCAATGGAAGCAGTTTTGCAGCAGCTGGCCTGCATGCTGGAAGCAGTCTTTCTCCAACAAAGTTGCCTATTTACATTTACAGGCAGAGGGTCAGCTTAGTTTGAAGAAAGATGGACCACATCAGGTACACAGTTCAGCTGGTTTAGAACAAGTACAGGTTTTCAGTACTGCCCTTGAGTCTACAGATATATTTTCATAATAATTTAACGACCTGAGCAATTATTTTTCATATCTTGCAGAAGCAGAACTAAAACTAAAAAGCGGTCATTTTCCTCTAGCTCTATCAGATAATTCAAATTTATCAAGTCCCTAGTTATTTGCTAGAGCACAAACTCAAAAGAAAATGCTTCTGAGAGTTTAACCAGCCTCCCCAGGTGATTTTAAAGGAAGTTTTTCTATCCCACAAGTTTATTTGAAATTATAAGGATCAAGAGAATCAGATAACTAGCTTACATCAATGTTCCTTTAAAACACACATCACTGTAGATGGTTGTGATTGTGTTTTAGGAGAGCCATCACCTCCATCCTGTTTTCAACTAACCATATCTCTAGCTATAGAGACATCCCAAGTGTCATGCATATTGAGTTTCAGTATCGACAGTGCTCCTGATAGAGAGACAAAACATCTCTTACTTTGGAAATGTTATGTTAGTTCAACGGTTCACAAAAAGCAGAGGAATAAACTGGATTAAGTAATAAATGCTCCAGATAATACTGACTGAAAAGGAAGAAGGATTAGTGATAGGATCTAAGGTGGAAAGAAAAATTTTATCAGAGATTTTGTTAAAGAATACAGAAGCAAAAAATATTTCCAGATCTTGTTGATAAATAATGCTGAGAAGCTTTTAACAGCAACAAAAATCTATAGTTTTGAAATATGTATATAGTCCATTCAGAGAAAAGAAGAAGCAAGAAAATTATTTTAATATCTACATGGTTTTGAGACTTCTAATAGAGCCAGAAAAGTAAAATACTAGCAGAGTATATGCAAATGCATAAAGCAAAGTACATCTGACCTAGAAGTATTTACATAACTGTGTTATATAGCATTATTAGCAGTTGCATAATCAAAGGTCAGGCTGCTTACATTGGAATATGTAAGACTATCCTTTTGCAAAAAATCTGTGGCTGGGATGTTGCATTAAAAAATAGTTGAACCTAAAATTTTCATAAACTGTTTCTTTGCTATAAACAGTACTACTAAAACTGAGCTGAAAATACATTGTACTTAGTAAAATTCAGAGTTTACCAAGCAAGTAAGGTGCTATCTGGCCATCTGAAGGGGATTACTTGGAGACAAAAAGAAAAGTTAATTAAAAAAAAAATTGACTGTTTGTTGCCTTAGTTCAAACAACAATAGCATTTGTACAGTGAGCTTCTGTACTTAAGTTGAACTCTATTGATGCTGGTAAGGTTCAGCTTGGGCAATGTGCTTTATCTATATACAGTCAGTTACAGAATTGGATTAAAATGGTCCCCCCATTCCAAGTGGCCTGTTTTTCTTGTCAGTTGCAGAAATAGATGACTACCTAGTTTTGATTGTGAATTTACAATAGGTGTTCTGCAATTGCCATTTAAAAATATAATAGGTGGACATAAAGAAGCACAGATGTTTTCTATTAAAAAAAAGAATTACAATTGTCTTTTGGAGTCTTATTAAAAATAAAACCAAAATAAGCATACATTACAAAGTCTTTCCTGATTTATGGCTTCATTCCTAATGCCTTAAATGATGGGGGATATTCCTAGAATGCAAAGCTTGAGCACCTCTAGAAGTCCTTGAAGGATGAGAATCTTTTGCATTTATGATACCGATTTTGTATAATTTTGTGTTTGGTTCAAATGTGTTTTTCAGAAGTATGAAGTTGATCTTTATTTTTCTAAATATGACAAATGGAAGTTGATGGGGATAAATGGCTGCATCAGTCTTGCATCTGACTTCACAGGGTTGTAACTATAGTTTCAAAGCTGAAGTGACTTTATTTTCATAGTTTTTAAACTACAGCTTCTTGTAATGGGTTTTATTTAATTTAGGTGTTTGAGTAACAAACAAGCCTTAACACAAAGAGCATTATTTTCACAACCCTTACCTGAGTTAGAAAACCCGCAAAGAGCAATTCCATAATAATTGTTATTCATCTAAAAATAGGTAATTTGTTGCTTAATTACATTCAAAGATCTTGTTAGGTTCAAAGGAGAGCCCCGTAATGTTCAATAGGAATGATTTAAGAAAATACTAGTTTTGGCTGGGCTATACTTTATTAAATAAATATCTGAACATTTATATATATACCAATGTTTAAAATGTGTTGTATAATTTTTTCTTCAGTTTTTATTACACTGACTTGTTAGTAAAGAAGGACTATTTTTGCTTATAGAAAAAGCTAATGTAGTAGCATTTATTTCTTTGTGAATATATGAAACATATTTTCTAACACAATTAATTTTCATTTTCACCTCTTATTCTTCCTGCTTTCCCTGAAGTAACATTTTTTGCTGATTTTCTAAGCATTCTTTCAATTTGTCTTCTGTCAAAGTAAGACGTTGTTCCAGGATTGAAACAGTCTGCATGAAGAGGACAGGAATTCAAATTTGGGTTTATATTACACAATATTATAAAAGTGTGCAACACAGTAACATAAGAAAAATAATTTTAACTCAACAGGAAAAAATGTTATAAGATGGATTTCCTTAACTGTTCCATCATTTAAAACTGTATTTAAAAATAATGGCTCTGTATCTATAGAGGTTGCCTGAAGGTTTACAATTGTTTTCACAAAATACTTTCTCCAAGAGAGAAAAATGTATACATGCCTATATAAATCACTCTGAAATACTAATGCAAAAGCTGTATTCATATTACAACAGAAAACCAGCCATCACTGAAGAATCCAAATGATGCCTTATTAAAACCTAAGAGAAACTTCTAAAGCATCCCCAAAGAAAGGTACTGAGAAAAAAATGTACTATCAAAAGACATTCTCCAAGAGATTAGCTTCATCAGAAAAGGTAGCTTTCTGGATACAGATCGGCAGTTACTTTTTAATCCAATTTACTACACAAATAATTTTCAACTGATGACTTGAATCAATACTCCCCCAAACTTATTTCTTGAGTTAACATACATATTACAAAAGAATGCAGGGGAAAAAAACCTTAGCCATTCCCTTTTGATTTCATTTAATGGTAACATAATGGAAACTATAGAGTATTATCTTAAAACAGACTAATGAAATCTGGATTAGCAAAAGGAAGTGGAAAGATGTGACTCAGAGTCACTAACTGAGACTACTATTTGTGCATTTTCACTGACACTAGGAATTATTCCATTGCTTAGATTCTTACCTAAGTCAATACATTGAACGCTAAGTTCGAAAAGGGATTTAATGGTACATTGCCAGTTTACTTTGTTCATCCTCTGCTAATGCATGATTGTTCAAGATGGAATTTGATGATGTCTGCTAAATAACTGGCTTCTGGCAAATCTATGCTAGATCTCACTACCGAAAAATAGGGAATCTTCCCCTCCAGAGTTAAAAATACAACAATAATATTTTTGATTAAGTAACAGGAAACTTTCACTTTAGCAAAAACAATAGACATGACTGATATTTGCTGAAAGGAAAAATCCAAGCCAGTCATTTGACTATAGAATTATGCAGAATAACACCATAGACTTTAATGTTATGATTTCTGGACACAGTCCTTGGGGTTTTTTGCCCATTGATAGCATTACCATTTTCCACGGTTATTGCATACTTACAAGAGTTAAAACATCCAGTTGCTCCACAATGTGCTCCAAAGCATTACCCAGGGAGAGGGAGATGCCTGTTTGCTTGTCCACATCATGCAGAGCTGACTCGCTCTCATTCTCTGACTTCCTTTTTGGACTTGTTGCCAAGAATGAAGGAGGGCGATACTGCAGATCTTCATTGCTGATCTCATCCTTGAATACAGAAATACCATTTGAAGATTCAGTTGCCTTTGTCTTAATTTAATTGGAGCCATACAAGAAGGCAGGCAGAGAAGTCTCGCTTTTATGTTGTTTTGTTTTTTTTTAATCTATATACACATCTATGTGCACACACAAGGGCCTTCACATGTGTTTCTTGTAGCTGATACAATTCATAACACTTCAATTAGTTCTGACCTCAGAGAGAATTTTAGCTGTAACAGACTAGGCAACAAGAGAAACCTCAGCAGTCTTTATGTGTATGTTTCAGTACAAATAATTGAGGAAATGCATGATGTACTACTAGAACTTTAATTAAAGCTCAAGTCAATAACATTCTTGATGAATTTTCTTCAAAAAGATAACTCTAGTTCATAAAGGAATCCATTCACAGAAGTCATATGCATGAAAAATACATATGTGACTAGATGATCACATGGGTTCTTTCCAACTTCACTGTATGATACATTTGCTTAGTATGAATTGACCTCTTTCAGAATAATAATAAAAAAAAGAGCAGTTTTTGGTTGTTTATTCAGTGGCATTACTTTTAGAGAAACTCATTCCTTCAGAAAAGAGGAGGAGAAAACAACAGAAAAGACCCAAACAGCTCTTAAGAGAGAAAAAACTTTGATGCATAAATGTAGCTCTAGAGAGCAGGATCTACAAAATCACTTCTGATCTTGTTTGTGAATTGAAGTTCTTAATGGCAGTTTTGAGTCACAAAAATGTTAAATCATCACTAATTTATTAGGAGGTCCTTCATAACAACTTACCTGATTTATTAATGACTTTAATTTTTCATCAAAAATTTCTTATCCCTCTAGATAACTTTAGGTTACTTTTACACTACAATAAAACCAGGTTCTCGAGTTCTATTATCTCTAATTAGAATTCCAATATTCACAACACTTACAAAATAAAACTTTTAAAAGTCTGTTAGTTAGCTGTTTCTCTGAAATTTATCAGCAGCTGATTAAAAGAGCTATTAGCTATGTAAAGGGGATGTTTTAGTCTTACCTGATGCATTTAAAATATAAAATATTTATAATGCATGTAAAATATATTTATGTTGTAAACCCAAAGAGATTTTCAAAAGAGTCTTAAAATCATTGTCACTCATTTAAAACCCAAATCTCCTAGGTCTCTAAAATAATCTTGTAGAATGTAAAGCATTAGGCAGAACGGGTGGGAAACCTTTACAAGATTACCTGGGCATGTTGATGAGTTTCTGCCAAGAATGGTTGATGTGTCAACCATAGCTTTGAATCAGGTAGGATCAGAGAATGATGGATGAAATACTACTACTACAATGTCATGATTTGAAGCATAAATAAAACTAAGCCACATCAAGACTACCAGAAATTTATACTGCTGCATTATCCACAATTCTCCCCCTGTGGCTTCAGTGCCATCCTGCAGAATCCTGACCAACTAACATGCTCTGTTTGCTGAGCTCACTGTTGCTGATTCTCCAAAACTTTTTCTTCCTTTAGAGCTGTGGTTACACTATCTACACCAATGAGACAGAAGTAAGAGACAGGTTGTATTCACATTGTCTCTAGAAGGCTTTTTTGTTTTTACTAGCAAAGCACAAGGGCTAACTAAAAATGCCACTCACATAGTCAGTAGATGACCATGGGTCTAAGGAGGGGATTCACTGAAAGCAGTGACTGTAGTGGGGTAAAAGAGTTTTCTATCTGATGAAAAGGAAGGCAAAGAAGAAAGTCTCACCACCCTCTCTGGGTTAAAAGCTCTGCTGTGCAGTTAAGTTCTGCAAGAACAGGTCTCAGCCCCCAGAAAAGAATCCCTGAAGTTCTTTTAGAATATGGGGTTGACAGGGACAGAAGAAGATACCCACACAGAAGAAGATACTTCAGACATTAAGCTGCAAAACCTCATGGAACCCTTCTCGGGGTTTGGTAGTACCATGGTATTTGGTGATATGTCACCTTCATTAATTTCATTATGAGGAAAGAAACAGAGAAATAGATTAGAAGATACCACCAGTTCACTTTCAGCCCTCTTTTCTGTGCTTGGTGACTAATATATGGAAATGAATGATGCTCATCAAGTAATAAAGGTCTGTTGACACTAATATTGAAATCCAACTATTGGTACTGATACTGGGTTGTGTCAAAAAATAAAAGTGTGCTAGAAAACAAACTATGTATTTCAAGTATTAATTACCTAAGGCTGTTATACAAAATGTCCTGATTTATGTTGGACTACAGAGAACTAGCCTTCAAAGTCTAAGACTGTTTAAACTTGTGGCTCATTGCCCAATGATTTATTTCCCAGGCTGTTAATTTTTAAAGGCATAAAACGGTAGAAGAAAGGGTACTCTTTCCAGCCATGTAGTTTGAGTTTTGCCATTGGTCAACAAAAAGCAGCTTTAGTTCAGTGGTAAAGATGCTCTGTCAGGAGCAGGTAAGACCTGCTCTCATGAGACACTTGATATTTCATATTTAAGGGGATAAAACAAATAACAAGGTAGAAAGGTTCTGAGCCCAGAGCTTACCCATTCTTAACTAGCTGGTTTAATAACATCTTTTAATCTGGTACTGTAGTACCATGAATTTCAATTTCTCCTCAATATGAAAAGTCTTGTGATGTTAACTTCAAAGTATTTCAAAGAATTGTATATTGTGAGAGAGTCACTTGTTAGCACAAAATGAAATCGAATACAAATGGCTTGATTTTTGGACAAGGAAGGCAGAAGACACATTTTCCATTAAATATTGTGCTTTAGCTCCTTGCCTTGAAGTGTTAGCAGTCCTCAAAAGAAAGTATTCCTAATATCTCAGAACATTCTGGGGCTCACAATATATACCATTATCTCATGTACTTTTAGATGAGCATGAAGTACATAGTATTATTACATTTTAAGACTGTATCTTCCCTTTGCAGATTTTGTTATATGAGATATCATTAATTCAATTCCAGATGAGCTCAGATTAACTGTGTTATTTCTGCTTTACCAATTTATATTTGAGGACCTTGGAAACATGATTAATGGAAGCTTTTTGGCATGCTTACTAAATCACATGATGGAGATAGTCTCAAACGCTAACAAAGAAAAGATGAAGCTCAATGTTGCAATCAGATGTTGAAGAAAAAATATTTCTGTACATTAAAGAATTCTTGCCTTATAACCAATCATACCATGAAGAAAACCCTTGTATTTTACTACAACAGGAGAGTCTGTTAAAATAGATCTCTTAGTGATATCTCTATAGAAAGGTGGTGAGATTACAGAAGCCCTGCTTCTTGTACATCTTGACTGCTCACCCAGAAACTTCCAAATCTCAACCAGGATTAGTTAAATTTGACACTGAGGTAGACAGCTCACTAGTTGAGTTGCAACAAATTTCAGAAAAACTGAAGGCAGGGTAGATGGGAGACGTTGCAGGAAAGACAGATAAAACTCAAGCACTATTTATTCTGCATGGCAGCAGTAAACAGGTGTGGTTATCATAAGCCTTATGAAACACAGGCAATTGATGAGGGAAGTTAAAAGTGTCAGTGAAAACCAGCCAGCTGGTGCAGGAAGAGTTTGTGAAGATTATGCAATTATTTGTAGACACCTCTATGTGTTCTCTGAAAATTTTGGCACCTTTTTTGATTTTAATGAGACCTGATGAAGAGGTAGGGGTCTCAGAAGTAATGAAGTTCCTAAAAGCTTCAGAAAACCATTTGCCAGGGTTCCCCACCTGAGGCTAATGCAGCTCTACAAGTTCAGACCCATCGGCTCCCAAGGGGAATAAGGACCCAATCTTAAACCGTGACAACATGTGAGTTCCAGAAGTGAGAAAAAGACTCAGGCTGGAACCTGTGTCTTCCCAGACAGCAATATTAACAAGTCCATTGAAAATAAACCTACCAGAGTTTGTCCCATGTTAACAGAGCCACTTGTACTAATGTTTTGAGAAGTACATTAATTTTCTTGCCATTTGAATGTTAGAAGTAATTAAATAACACAACCAAAACAGATGTAACTGTAAACTTCAAGTATTACTCTCTGACTTGTCTTAAAGGCATACTGCTTTGCAAGTTCAGTGTCCAACAGATAATCTATTAATTCTCAGATACTTAAACCATAGTAAAAATAGATATAACATTCAGTGGCACTCATATAAAAATTTGCTGTCAGTGATTTGAAATATTTGGATTCAAAACTAATTTAATCAAGCAGGAAAGGAAAACAATCTGAGGTTATTAGACATAGGCAAGTTCTTCTAAAAATAGTCTTCTCTAAGTCTTGCATTCCTCAGTTTCTTTTCAGACAAGCCTCATGTATTTCAGACTGAAAATAAAAGCAGAGATTTCAGTTTAGGTTCACACAAAGTGGTTACAAATTTTGCAATTAAAACCAACCTAGGTGGTTTCTTCCAACCCAAGGAGGAAAGCTGTCAATTTAGGTAAACAGAGCAATAGCTAAGCTACTAAAAATCTCACCAGAAAGTTTTTCTTACAGTAGTAAAATTGAACCAAAACTCAATATATCAGACAAATGGGCCACAAAAAAAATGCTCTGTAGCTCAGTAAATTGCCATCAACATTGCCAAGTCAGAGTACTGGAAAAGTTTTCTTCTAATTTAGCAGGTTAAGCAGGAAATTGAAATTCTTTTATATACTCAAAGATGTATAGGGACAATGTGACATAAAAAATGCTTATATAAATAAAGAAAATGCCTCAACGTTTGTCAGAGCTGGATCAAAAAATTGAACTTTCAAATCAGTAAGAGAGAAATGAAATGAGACAGCTTCAAATTTTCAGCTTATCTAAGTTGTATCAAAATTGCTGCTATTTTTACCATAATATGAAAATTTGTTGAGATTTTTTTAATGTTGTCAAGCATCAAGCATGCTGCAATATTCTTGAGGTGCTTGCCTTACATTTCAACCTTTCCTAGTATCTAAACTTACAATCTCTTACTGCTCAGTGAAGGGTTCAAAACTGCTGAAATCTAATAAAACACTCAAATGTCAAAACCTGGTATAAAGGGGTGACACTCGTATCAGTCCTTTAATTTTGGATACCAGTCAGTTTATGTTCACCACTTTCACTCTGCATATTTTTTTTATAATATCTTTTAAAAGAAAGCCTTTCTACTCAACAGCCTATTTTACATAAAGTCTTTCAAGAACTAGGTGTTTCCTTTCCTTCAAATTGGTCCACTTCTAAAATACTTTAAATACTTCCAGTTCACAAACAACAATTCTGTCACCAGTGTAGTAAAAATGCCTCATAATTCAAAAAAATCCAAACTACTCTGAAAGACTTCAGAGCTATAGCTTTTTTTGAGAGAACAGATTTGAACAAAGCAATCAATTTTAAATTGTTACTTTTGAGCAAAGCTAAAAAGAAAATTAAAATGTGTGCAGTGTTTCCATTCACAACCTGTTAGCAACAAAATGGGCTCACATTTGGGCAACTTCATGTAAGTTAGAAATAAGCAAGAGAAGGAACAGATTTAATTAATCAATAGGAAGTTATTACCATGACATTACCAAGCAGATGTTCAGTAGAAAATTAAATTTAGCTTATAAATGATGTCACAAATAGCAAACCATATTTCTTTATCTTTGTTTTCTGTCAAGCAAAAGAGCCAAAACTCTGTGGGTTGTACTTAATCAATTTGTGAAACATCCTTACACAAAACATTATCACCTCTGCCTATTCCCAAACACCTTCCCATGAAACATTCACATATCACATGGATAGAAACAAACAGTTCACACCAGTCTCCCTTCACTTCATGGTATACAAGAATGGAATCTGAGTAAAATGCATCCATACATAAATATGCCTGAGAAGTTTTATTTATAGAGAAAAAAAATTCCCTTAAGGAAAAAAAAAAAAAAAAAAGCTGCTGTCACTGAACTGAAAATCATTAGTCTTCAATCTTCTAAGAGCTTTGGATACAGAAACTATAGACAACAGCTTCCAAATGAGTATCTTGAAGATCCTAATTAAGATGGGGCTTATATGAAAAAGTGACATTGGATAAGCTTCCTAATGAATCACAAAAATTGGCATAGTCTTCTTCTTAAAAATAATCCTTTAAATATTGAACACATGGTACATTTGCCTATTAATACTAAAACATTTCTGATATTGTGATTAAAACATCTACAAACAATTAGACATAAGTAGAGCATTAAGCTCAAACAGACCAAAGGGCAAAGGCTTAACAGCAGTCTCTCACCTTTTCAGACCTTGATTTACTGTTTTTTGAAAGGTTATTTAAAATAATGGGAAGTTTCACAGGAGAAGTAACAGTACTATCATTATCACTGCTTTTTCCTCTATCTTGTGAACAAACCCTCAAATGAAAATGGTCAATTGTGGACATGCTGAAGTGAACCATTCGGGAGATGGTTTTTCTTTTTTTTTTTTTTTTCCCAAAGGCTATAATTATTCACAGGTTCTATTACTTTGAAATTCTTTTTTTTTCTTCAGTCAATAAGTGATCTACATAAAACTGAGCCCTCTGGCCTATTAGGCTTACAGGGAGTATGTTAAATCACAGTCTATTTTATCAGTTTCTACTGCAGAAAACTTCCCTGTAGTTTCAGCTGATGACAGCACTCTTCATTTCCTCTCCTCTCGCACGCACATGAATCAGCACAGCAAAATCCTGCCATGTGCCAAACCACAGTTTTCTGCCCCTTGCTATTTGATGAGGTAGCTCTGTTATAATTTATTTGCAACTTTAATTGAAGTAATGCATTCAAGCAGCAAAACACATATCAACTATGCAGCACATCTAAAACAACACTCTACAAAGCGTTTCTAGCTTGGGCAGACCTCTTTCAAAACAACTTGTACTACAGAATCTCACACCTAATTCCAAGTCTTTCATGGCTTCTTAGGCATCTGTTTGCTTTAGCTCTTAAAAGCACGTCCAAGCTAAAACCAAAAAATTGAATGCACTTAGTGTAAGTGCACCTCACTCAGTCTTCCATGGAATTATTTTGTCTCCTCCTCTCTGGCATAGGTATTGTCATTAAAGGTGACACATCCTTCAGTTTAGAATCTGATCATGAGCAGTGGTATCGGGATACAAACTCACAGCTTCAAACCAAGCCAAACTATCAGACTGCATTCCTTGGCTAAAGAGGCATTTCCACTTAAAATGGAATAGCATTTTCTTGAAATTTGTCTTGAAAACAACAAATTGAGCCTGAAATTAACTGAGCTTATAGAGATCATGAGGCCAGTACAGTACAATGAAAAGTAGTTGCTAATTTGTGTCTGTGACTTTGTTGTTGTTTTGTTTTGGTTTTTATCATGGTAAAATTAACTGAAATCCTGATGCACTTACAGCTATGGCCTGATTAAATGTTAAATTTAGCATTGGTATAATGGCATGGAATAAAAAGCTCTGCTCTTCATGGGTGCACCTCAAGATATCTCAGATAGCTTTATGTAAAGTAATTATACTATACTTTCAAAGCATTCTTTCACACGCATAATAAGAAACTGGTTACATGATTTTGTTATGTCAGCTTTTTCCCAGATTGCTGCTTGTGGTCTGTGAAAACATTATAAAACAGAACATCTTCGATGTATTGGGTTTCTCACAATTCCACACAGGCAGAATCTAGGACAGAACAAAACACCTTTCTCCTTACTCAATTAATGTCACAAGAACATAGAAAGAGAAGAAAAAATAACCCTCATTTTCTCCAAGAAATATAAAAATTAATTATATTTCCCCCAATAAGAAACTCACAGAAGTTCACAAATATTTGAGTGCACCCAGTCAAAAACAAATAAAATTTCTGAAATATTTATCTGAATTCTTAAATCAGCAGTAAAACCTAAGATATACCTAAATACAGATTTACTTGTTTTTCAGTTTGTGCATTGGTGTTAGTTTCTAGCATCAGTAGTTCCCTGCACAGTCTAAGTCCAAGTCAGTAAAGGCATCTACAAAAATTGAATAACTATGCTCTCTTTTCACTGGATTTAGATAAACTTAAGTCTTAAAATTAAATACAGTACCTAAAGAAAAGGAAGAAAAAGAAGAAAATACCCAAAACCACAGACCCTTCAAACATATTCTAATCAAACAACTATGCTTTTAGTACTAGAGAAAACTGAGGATTTACCCTTACAAAATAAGCAATACTGCTGAAAAATTAATAAACACAAAATAAATATCACAAACATACCAAACAAATTAAACAGAAGTCTTTAGAGATTCAGTTTCCAAAAGTGAAAATTTCTCTGTCAGGAAGTAAATTATAAATCCAACAGTTCAAGAAGACCATATTCAAATACTTTCATAAATTATCAAAATAGTTCAGTGCACCTCAGGCACTAAAAATAACAACATATAACCTATGGAATAAAGCTGAAGGAAGATAAGTGGCCTTCAGTATACCTTCAGCTTCACCAAGAAGCTTTGCAAAGCTTACCATGATAAGTAACAGGAAACCACAGAAATGTTCTCACTACTAGCACATTTAGGCAAATACTTTGGACTACACGTGTGTACATCCATGGAAATATCATATAGCTAAAACTGATGCTAAAGTTTCAAGTGATGACTTCATTAAACCTATACAGAGTCAAATAAATATTATATTACATACTCGAGTTGAACATTTTCTCCATTCTAGGGCAGGGAAAAGCTGAAGGAGGGCGGGAGGAAAACTTGTAACAGAAACTAAAAACAAAATGAAAGAGATACAACCTGGCCTTAAACACATCCAGGGAGGGGGCAGCCACAAATTCCCTGGGCAACCTGTTCCAGCATCTAATCTAAATCTCCCCTCTTCAAGTTTGAAATTATGCCCTTTCTCTCTCAAGCCCTTTGTCTTCTTGCTACACACCCAGGCAAAAAGCCCTACCCCAGCTTTCTTGGATATTTCTTCAGATACTGGAAATCCACTATAAGGTCACTTCAGAGCTTCCCCTTCTCCAGGCTGAACAGCCCCAATTTCCTCAGCCTGGCTTCACAGAGGAGGTGCTCCAGCCCTCTGATCATTTTTGTGGCTCTCTTCTGGACATGCTCAAGGAACTTTATGTCCCATGAAACCCTGCAGAAAGCTGAGGAGAACTGCAGTCCCTCTGCTCCAGTACACACAGACTGGGTTCTGCTGCCTGACAAGGACAAGACGGGGAGGCTGCTGCACAGAAGCCTCAGAGCAGAGCTGCCCATGCTGCAGAGTTCCTCTTCATGCACACACACAAACTGCATTAGCAGAGCCCCCTGCTGTAGAAGGAGCACAAAAGAACTTTTTTCCCTCCCATATGTGAGTATACTCATACATATCTACACACAACCTCCTTCAAAGTCGTAGGCACAGCCAAGAGATGCTGCTTTCTGTTGGCACAGCTACACCTGTACCATTGTCTTTTGTCAGGATAACAGTGTCAGTGCTATGGTATGAATTAATTTTTTTTTTATACTTCCTGCCAATATGAACTAAAACGTTGTTGCATAAATGAGCCTAGCTTGCCTTCATTTATGGGATGCTAAGGTGCAGGGTATCCACATGAAGATTTCAGAGAAATTTTGTTACCCAAGATCTGGCAGCTTTGATTTCCCCTTAGAGCAGGGATAACAACAGAAGGGTATACTACTTCACTGGGTGGCTATCAGCATTACCATTGGGTTTTCACTCCTACTTCTACAGCGCAAAGAACTTTCTCCAATTCAAATTATTAAGAGAAAAATACCAAGGAGTAAAAACCATTAGAAAATAAGCTTGCTACCCAGCACAGCACAGTCCAAAGTTAAATCCAACAAGACCAGCACAACTGCTTGAAGACTTTGCCAAAGAACCAGATGGTTCTACCAAGAAAGGGGGAAAAAAAAAAAAAAAGGTAAATATTTCACAGCTTGGAACTGAAATCCCCTGACAGAATATTTTACTATGTAATAGAGTTCCTTAGCAATTGACCAAAGCTTCTGTTAGCAAAACATTACACCTATAACTGATATTGAAGAGAGGTTTCACAAGGATACTAGAGTGTCACAGAAAACTTCCATGAGGTAAAACTTCCAAGGGTAAAATGAGTCTCCAAAATTTTCCTTCACAAGTCAAATTTATGTATTTTCTGTTAGGTTTCATATAAATCCTGAAGAGAGACACAAAAGTCTATGCTGAGCTATTTCAGTGCTTAGCATTACTAATATACTCATGGGTTGGACAACTTCTCTAGTTTGTTCAGATGAAAACAATACTCGGTGCTGCTGAGCTTACTTCAGAGGTGCAAAAAATTGCTTTAGCGGCACTTGCGTAACTTTGTACTTAAGCCAGTTGAGCTTTGCAATTTACTGTGAAAGAAATCAAATTACAGAACTGCAGAAACCAAGAAATTTGAAAATTATATACCAATATCCAAGAAAAGTTAAATTTGGAGTGGTCTGACATGCCTGTTATACTCTTGAAAAATAATGTATTTTAATTAGTGTTCTATTACAAACTTCTGTCAAAACACACGCATTGTTCAGCATCAATTAGGATGGTACATGTGTTGGCACATAAGACTGGGAGGTAGATAGGTTCTGTTGGCTGTATTAAAAAAGGAATTCAGCAAAAATAAAAATTACAGTGAAAGCATTACGGTTGCCAATAATAGCTTTATTTTGAAATGATTTATAATTTTGTCCCACTGTTGGAACCTTGAGAAAACCAAGATAAACACCTTACTGATTTAGAAATATGTTCTGCAGTTGTGCCAGTTCATTAAAATCAGGATTCAATTTAAAAATAAAAATTAAAAAAATCCCTGTGGTAAGATGATAGAGTGGCTTGCATTGTTCAGGACATTTGTTACCTACCACGCTCTAAAGATTTATCTTCTCCCTATTTGACACTTGGTATTTGCATTTTAGCCAATTACTGCCTACCTAAAATGACAATAATTAGCAAACCATTGGAGGTGACTAACTGTCAGCATGGCAACATGACTGAATTTGGATGGTCAGGGCAGGGGTCAGGGTAGGGATGGTGGTTGACTCAGTGAGTTACATTTGTTATTCTTGAGTTTCACAGGAACACACTACTAGAAGAAGTCTTAATCACCAAATCAGGTCTTCAGGTACAAGGAGCTGCATCTATACCTTTCTTATTTAGCAATTTCTTACTTTTGAAATGACAACATCTCCCATGAGGAATTTCTTTTATGAACATTTATTTTTATTTTAAAAAGCATAAGTATGGACAAAACTCAGCAGATCTAGCCAAGTAAATGCATAAAACCTTCCCACTTCTGCCTCAGTAGATGCTCTTAATACCATAATGTTCACATCCACAATACTGTTGTCTTTTGTTGACATAAATATGGATAGATAAATATAACAAAAGTAGTCAGCTAAAATTTAGGGATTCTTATCCACTTCTGCAAATGATGCAAGGAGGAAGCCCTCTTCTTCCGTAGTTCTTCATATGAGAATGCCTTGTGGATTAAGATCCTGATTCATATTATTAGTGACATAACACAGCTGACTACTTTTCAGTCATCTTTTCCTCTCTGCCAAACCAAAGGAAGAGGGGAGGATATCTAGCACAAACTCCTGCCTCTCTTGGCAGAAAAATGATATGAGGTCAACAACTTGAAGAAGCTCTGCCTCATGATTCTTATAGGATTCTTTTTCCATTGAGCTGCAGAGAGGCAGCTGGCAAACACTGCAAAAGGGAAGCAGCCTGATAAGTGTCCACGGCAACTCATAACTTCGTGTTTCCCATCCAGTCTCCATCACACCTTAGTACTCTCTCTTGGTAGAAGAGGAAACTACATTTAGAGTTTCCATTCTCTGTAGTGATAATTATGTGACCAGAAAAGCTGAGGTAATACTACACAGTTCACAAGAAACAAGACCAACACTTCTTCATTCAGCAAGGTATGGTCTTACTTGCACAGAAGAGGTTCTGAAGAACAGGCTCACTGTGGTTTGGCACATCTCTCCATTTAATGTATATAAGTAGCAGATAATGTAATAAGTGATATTTTTAAAAATAGCAAAATAGCACGTAGGACAGCAATAAAATACAGAAACAAAGAAATATCTCTTTACAATATAAGGATATATATAAAAGGATATATATTTTTTTTTTTTATATGTGTATATATATACACATGGATATTTTCCACGTGTACATAAACAAACACTTATATAAAACACCTTAAAAACTATTCTTACCTTGGTATACAAAGAAACTATAGCCCTGTCACCTTTAACATGCAAAGCTTTAAAAACGTGTGTGTATATATATATATATACATATATATTTGTAAAATAAATGGTAAAAACTAAATAAAGTGTTTACAATTTGAAGATAAATGTTAAATTCCACAGGTCATGGTGAATTATTTTATTCATACATTCAACCAGGTTTAAATACATGTTACACAATGAATTTGTTTTCTTGAATTGTTCTTGCAATTCTTCTGCACACATTCCATATTTAATTATATTTACTGCTACATTACTAGCACTTGTGGTATGTTTGGGGTTCTTGTTTATTCTGAACAACCAAACAAAAACTACTGATTAAAATTAGCATTCTCAGTATGTCCAAATGGGAAAAATATGACAGAACAGTTGTAGATACTAAGCCATTGTTTAATATGCTCACCTTCCTATTCATCTAGTATATAAAAAGTGTCTTGGAATTATTATTTGCATCAGTGATATACAAATTAGAGTCATCACAGACTAAACCACTATATAATGTCTTTATATAGTTCTATCTAATTTGGTATATTCTTGCATGAATGCTGGATCAAAGTTCTAACAAAAAAAACCAAACCCAAAATAAAAAAAGAATCTATATCATAAACCACTTATTTTTGTGTAAAGGAACAAACCTTAAACATGACTAATCACACCAGTGGAAAAACAAGAGAGTCAATATGTTCCAGAAGTAGGACTGAAAACCACAGTACATATTTACCTTGGAGCTGAAGCATCAAGGAAGAATTTGTTTTAATTAAAATTGGATAATTTGCTTATGCCGCTATATCTCAATAAACAATCACATCTCTGTTCTGGAAATCTGATCCTCTGGTTAGATCAGGGCAAAGAGAAACCAGAAACATTTATTTTATTCCTGCTTGCCATTTCTTTGGCATTGAGATCTGATGTTTTACTGAGTAACAGAACAGATGTTTCTTTAAGTTTCACCATGCATTCAAATTAAATCCCTCTTTCTTTGTAATGATGACTAAGTTGCAGGCTCTTGGCAAATTTTCTCTTTTTTTTAGAAAAAACTTTTTCTTGTTCTAATACTATAATCTTTTAAAACTTCCAGAAGAAAGTTTACTTTTACCACTGCTGGCAGTCATGTGGTAGCAAGAATTTATAGAACTGTGTGTTCACGCAAAGCACAAGAGGACATTAATTTCCCATACTCTAATGGAAAAGCATCATTGGTGCTCCCTGTCATCCATTTCACTTCGTTTTTAGGCAAATAATTTAAGATAATAATAATGGACGGCATTAACAGTTTAATCTAAAGATCAATCAAATTAATCATAGAATGGTTTGGGTTGGAAAGGACCTTAAAGATCACCTAGTTCCAACCACTCTGCCACAGGCAGGGACACCTCCCACTAGACCAGGTTGCTCAGTGCCCCGTCCATCCTGGCCTTAAAAACTTCAAGGGATGGGGCAGCCACAGTTTCTCAGGATACAACTGGATTTCTGGGCTGCAAGTGCACATTGGTAGCTCATGTTGACCTTCTCATTAACCAACACCCCAAAGTCCTTCACCTCAGGGCTGTTCTCAGTTCATTCGATGCCCAACCTATAATTATGCTTAGGATTGCTTCGACTCCAGTGCCACTTGGCCTTATTAAACTTCAGGAAGTTGCCACAGGCCACCTCTCAAACCTGTCAAGGTTCCTCTGGATGGCAAATTATTTGCCTAACACTCACATGCAAGATACCCCTGTTAGGAGCAGCAGCTCAGATTTTGAAATGTTGCTTGTGCTCCCTTGAGCTTATGGCCACATGGCACTTTAAAGAAATATGTATTTCTCTAAATAGTTTGTTTGCACCAGCTAAGAGTTGGACTAGGAGTATAACTGAATTGAAAGAAAACTATATAAAGGTAAAAATATTTAAATCAAAAACTTCATTAATTACTATTCACTGCAGTGAATATAAGATGTACAAGCATAACTATACTAAAAGGCATGTGCTGTTATGACCTTTTTATTAATTTCATTTAAGGCTGTGTGCTTGCAATTGCATAGGAGAGCTAAACAATGTGTAGAGTATCAGTTATGACAGGCAAGGGTCTGGCTGAGATGTGGAGATGCCACATGCAGTGGGATGGAGAATGCGGCATATCTGTGTCATACTCCATCCTTGAAAAGAAGTTAGAAAGATAATAATACCAAAAGCAGTTGGCACTGTAATTCCAGATCAACACCTGGCATTCTAGACCTAAATGCCAAGCTCCTGTTCAGGATTTAGAGACTTCACAGATAAAATGTGTTGTTGCTTTTTACAACTTGAAAAGGTGGACTAATACAAATAACCATAATATAAAGTAGAAGTGATGGAACACAGTTGATTAGGATAATTGAAGGCTGAAGGCCTCAGCAAAAACTCAGTAGCCATTAATATTAAGGGCAATTGGAAAAATAATTAAAAAAAAAAGTGCACACTTTCTTAAGGAAACAATGCTAAGATTATAACTTTTGCTGCCTCCCACATCTTAAGTTTTGACCTTAGTGCAGATTTAAGAGGGTCTGATGAAGGAAGAGATATTCTGAGAGAGAGCTGATTTCATGGAAGTTTTCTGAGAAGAGACTGCCAGCTAAAAGAGAGCAGTCAGTAAGCACTCCCACTGGGACAAAGGCTCTGGCAAAAGTTTACATGTTACTGGAGACCAGAGAATGC
This sequence comes from Phaethornis superciliosus, assembly GCA_023637945.1. Taxonomy (NCBI): domain Eukaryota; kingdom Metazoa; phylum Chordata; class Aves; order Apodiformes; family Trochilidae; genus Phaethornis; species Phaethornis superciliosus. Next base: position 67,940,849 of record JAJQWJ010000001.1, on the reverse strand, counting down.
ATGAGAGAAACAGGAGCAAACATAGTCCTACAGATAGCATACTTATTAGGTAGATGTGTTAAAGAACAATCCAGAATTTTTTTACGTGGTTAATGAAGTATTTTTATCTATCATATTGGAAGATAACATATGCTGTATTCTGGCAAAATACCTTCTTTTCTAACTGCAGCAAAAGACTGCTAAACAATTTATACCATATCTAAATATTTTTCAAACCTGAGTTACAAAGTTTGAACTGGATGGTTTTGAAATAATTTGACAAGGTAATGATGTTGACTTTTAATGTATCCTGGAATAATGGAGAAATACCAGGGGAAGGGAGAAGCTGATATTCCGTCAGTAGTTAGAAAGGATAAACAGGATAACTGTGTGGCCACAGGTCACAGTCAGCTTGAGAACTGTGTCAGGAAGAAACACAGAAAAGTTGATATAAGGCATAGACAGCAAAAATTCAAGGCATACCGTCAAGAAAATAATACTGTTTAAGAAAGTAAAGAAATAGTCTATCAAAATGGAGGCTTCTCTAGTGAAATATTCAGTCAAACTGTTCCTGCTACAAGTACTTTTTTTGTTCGGTGTTTTTTGCTTTTTTTGGTTTTTTTAAATCAATAATATGCAAGCTACAATTTCAATTAACACATTTTAGGTTCTAATGCAGTATGAAGTCAATTGTCTAGCTAGTGTTTCTTAAAAAAAAAAAAAGTTAAAGCAGAAGGTTAATACAGAATTATGCTGTTCTTAGTGATTCCACTGAAATCTCTTCTTGTTTTGGTTCTATGTAAAAGCTTACCAGTGACCTGGAAGATCAAGAGATTAACTTTACAGTTGACACAAAAAGGTATACTGGAAACTAGTAAAACAGGCAGGTTTAGTTGTCAATCTGACTTCATTCAGCTGTCCAAATGCACTTTATGTACACATGTTAGGTGTCCTAGATGAATACATCCTAGAGTAACACACTATAGCAAGCAGAGGCATTGAAAAGAATTACAATGGCATAACACATAATTGAGTAGAACGATAAAACTTTGATATGATAAGGATATTGAGTGAAGAATTACAGTAACTTCCTACATGTAGTTATAACTAGCTGAAAGTACTGAGCAAGAGGTAGTATTGTACTGTTCCACTTCACTGGCAAAAATTGTAAGTATGGACACATACTGTCCTAAGAAATATGTGAGAAACGAAATAACACTTTTAAGAATGAATCATGCCTTGGAAGAGTAATCTTTTCAGTGAAGAACATCTGACAATTGTTTATCTAAGAATAGGTTAAGGATAAAAAAACTAATTCTCTTAACTCTCTCTGTCAAGAAAGGGGTCTTCCTCTACAATAAAAATCCTGCAATAGACAGAGTTGCATTGAAATGGTCCTGCTTCAGGTAACTGATGTGCAGTGAGGAACTGACACCTTGGCACTCAGGAAGCAAGTACAGTCTCCACACACTTGTAAGCCCAGAGAAAAACATCTGTCTATCCCTCCCTCCCTTGCACCAACCCAAGCTGGTACAACCACAGTATCATGCTATGAGGGAATACAAGAAAAAAATAAATGAAATAAAAACAAAGGAACACAGGTACAAAAACAAAAAACAAAACACCACAACAACAAAAAAACCAAACAAAAAAAAAAAACCAAACAAACAAACAAAAAAAAAAAACAACAAAAAACCCCCCACAAAAAACAAAATCAAAAAAAGTTTTCAGAACAATGATGCCACATATCTCCACTCAGGGTGTCAGTCACACAGCTCCTACTTTCCCCACCCACCCACTCACCCCCAATGCTATTTATTGCAAAATGGATAAGGGCAATGAAATCCACTGTTCCTTTTCCAGAGGAACACCATAATCAATACTCATGGACTGCTTCTCACTTGCTTTCCTCTGAGACCATATACACTCAGTTTTTACAGTGCTTCAAATTCGAGCATGAAGGATGGAGCTGCCTCCATTCAGCCTCTCTCTCAGTTACCTGCTGTTTAGGTTGCAGTCATACAGACAGAAGAAAGCAAGCTGGATCCTTTTAGACTGGAAAAATAACTGGCTACAACACACCTACTGCCTGAATAGAAGAAAACCATTGCTACCACCTCCCGCACTCGTATCTTTACATTGCACCTTAAGAAAGATGTTCAGATGTGTGAGGCATATAACATACCTGTGTTACACAGGTATAATATCTATATGTGCTATATAGCACAACCACATTGGACACACAGCTCCATGGACATCAGCCAACCTCAGTTAGCTTACAGCCAGCACTAACAGCCCACTTAACTACCTCAATTTTTTCCCATTTCCTTTGTGCTTCTATTAGTGTTTGGATAGCTGAGCAGATCAGGGAACTGAATTGGATGGAACTAATCAGACAAAACCAGTCATTAAGTTAAAATGATTGTGAAGTCATCCTTTAGCATTGTCCTACCTAATTTTTGACCCCAAAACTATTTTGCTGGAAGATACAAGCCAAGATTCTTTCAGACTTTCTATATCAGACTTCTATCTGACAAAGGAATAATTTTGCCCTTACTTCTGTAATTTATTTGAAAAGTCTCCATCTCTCAATCATCTTTTAAGCAACCTATGTATTTTTTTGATCTCAGCGCTTCCATTAACTCACACAAAGCAAGCAACTGCATCTCTTACAGCAAACTAGATAGTAATGCAACAAAGGTTTGCAAGGAGATTTTGTTGAATTAGAACAATTTATATATTTGGAAAACACAAACTGTTAGGCAGAAAGGACCCTCTAGGTTCAGATATCACTGTAATCTAAGTGAGATTTAGAATTTGCTAGCACTTTTCCAAGTACTGTCATTTAGGAAAAATAAGAACAAAATTAAACAGTATTGAAGTGTTTTGTAACAAACTTGAGTTAACCATTTTGAACAACATATTGGTTGTACATGCATATATATATATAAAATTTTATATCCAATGTTCTACTACACAACTGCAAGCATGCTGAGCTATACTTAGACTCCAGTAGTATTTAAGAACAAAGAGTAATTCGAGGGCAGTATTTTAGGTTTAGCATGTTTTCTAACATGCTTGATCTGTAAACTCAGCTTTATTAACCAACTTAAAATAAAAACAGAAAATCTTGCAACCTTCTCTAAAAGAGTCACACACTATAACTAAACATTCCTTTGTCTCTCAGTCCCACAAAATGTGCAATCTCAGATTTATTAAAGTCCTATGAATACTATAAAAGTGCAAAACTTGTGCTACTGCAGGTAAAAAATTAAAACTGGTGCTTACAGAGTAACAGAGCTACTGAATGCTAACTTCATTAACTTCCATTAAGCAAAATGACTCACAAATGGCATTTGGATCTGTAGTAAATCATCATCTAGGTCAGCAGGAAGCTCATTACAGACCGACAATCCAAGTGACAGAAACACTTTTCTACAAGTGCTATAGTAGTAATTTCCTGTGTGAAAGGCTTGCTGCTGTTCCTGAATTCCTCAGGGGACACTTCTTCTCAGAGGATGTTACTCTTCCCCAGGAAGAGGAAGGAACCAGTTGTTATTGGATGTGTGGGCTGATAGCTGCCGGGCATTTTCTGCATGCCACAGAATCAGCTGTGGGAACTCTGAAGACAGCTTAGGTTCCCAGCCAAAGCAGGGGAAAACACTGCTTGAGCAGACAAGGTCAGAGTGTGCACGTACAGTATCTCAGGAAGTTGAAACAGAAATAATACCTGGAACTTCCATCCCTCAAGTTCCCTGAAATGTGCTGATTTGCTAAAGAAACAATATACAGACATGGAGCAGCTTGAAAAACATTCTCAAGCATTGCACTGTTGCCATAAGACCCTGCATAAAGTATTGCCAGTTCTAAAAGTAATCTACAGCAAGACAGTTACCTTACAAACAGTTGCAATAGTCCAGCAACAGCATCTGTTAACAGCAACATAATTAGACAAACTGGCTGAAATACTGAAGCTTAATCTTTTACATGGAGGACTGGAGGCTGATGTAGATTTCCCCCCTCTTGAGCTTCCTGTCTTACAGTAACTCAAGCTCCCTTCCTATGTGCTCTGACACTCTTATAGGGCACGTCACCAGTAGCTACTCTGTACCTAGTCCAGTATCAGAGAACTCAGTGTCACATCCTACTGGCTTTTTTCTTAGTGGTAGCACTAATATGTTTTCTTATTCTACAGACTGCTTATTTCCCAAGTTGGTTAAAAAAAAAAAAATAAATAAAAAAAATCAACCACTAACCAAAAAAACCCCACACAACCAGCCAACCAAAATAATAACGCACCAACTATTTGATATAAAAGCTATTGGAGACATAGGACAGAGACAGACAAATAAACAGTTTAGTCTCATAAGCTATATTTCCTTAGGAAAGCAGGCTAAAAATAGCATAGGAAATATATTCTTGCACTCTCTAGTGCTCAAATTCAGAACTCTGTCTCCAATGAAAATTTGACTTTCTCTTAAGTTCCAGTTCACTGAAAGACTATAATGAAGCCTATTAAGGAACATCAAGACATGTATTATTACCTAATTATGTAGCAACACAATACATTTCCTGTTCTTTCCTTGTAAACTAGCAGTTACATGCTGTGTTAGAATTGCATCACTGCAAAACACAAGGGCCATTTGGATCATATTCCTCTTTTATTACAAATGTTGAGTTCACCTTCATGTATCTGATCTTTAAGTGTTATTTGATGCTAGTGGCATTGAAGCATATTGCTTCTAAGATTAAGTACACAAATCCTTTTTAAACACGCCTGTGCCTCCACAGAGACTAGAAATGCAAGTTTAGAAAATCATCATTCAATATGCCAAGCAGGTCATCTCTTTGTCACTTGTGACTGAAGATGAGCCATTTTGTTCATACCCAACATACCTTCTTTGGAAAAGCCCTAGCTGGGAAACAGAAAAAGCTGTTTGTATTGCTTCAGGGTTGTTCCAGATGGATTAGGTGTAATTTAGGGAGGGATGAGAGATTTGCCTTCCCTGAGAACAGCTGAACATATTTAGCTGCAGAGCCATGGGGAGAAGTCAGCCTATCCTCTTCCCTCCGCCCTACACCCAGTACCTGCAAAGCGTGCAGAGCTGAAAGGTACATCTGGACTGTGCTGTATGCCAGGAGGACACTAAGAATTGCTTGTCTAAAAGCAAGACTGGATAGAGAGGAATTCATTTGCAAAAACACAAAAGCAGAATTTACAAATTCTCATTTTTATTCTGCTACACTGAACACTTCTGAATTCCTCTGTATACAACATTTATTCTATGTTTTTGTAAGAGCTAGAATCAGTGATTCAAAGCTTGTTTGAGAGCTTTTGGTTGGTTCATCTGTGAAAAAGGTGTAGAGAGTTTTGCCTCAAAACTCTGGAGAAACAGGATCCCTTCACATTATTCCTTAATTTAATTCTGTGACTGTGATTTTGAGTACAGTTCACAGAGCTGACAATTCAATAGAACATGCATTTACTGGTATTGCAAATGGCAATATATGAAAAATTCCATAGCTATTCAGGGAGTGGCTTTTCCAGGAGCAAGGAAGATAAGGTGATGGGAGAGGCTGGAAATTGTCAGTTTTTATCAAAGCCTTTCTACTGGTGGGATCACTCTTCAGTGCAGAGCTCAGTCTAATTGGCAACTGACATTTGGACAAGGAACAAGCAGAACATTTTCTTTTTCTTACAGGTCAGTGATTCCAGTCTTCCTTTCAAAAGGATAGTGCCAGAATGTTCCTTTGGCAGAGAAAAATGTATAAATATCATGCAATGATCAAACTTCAAGCAAAGGGTTCAATGTCCAAGGTCCCCAAAAAGACTTGATATCCATGAAATATAGAAAGAAGGCTGTTGTGCTTTTTGATGAACTGTAACAAGCAGTAAGGGCAACCACTGTACACAGTGAAGTGCCATTTCAGTTTTGCACATACTGTCTGTTCCCTTCTGAATTGCCCTCAGGCCTCAGAGGAGATGATCTATCTATTAAATTCCTATTCTTGCTCTTATTCCTTTGCCCCTCCCCTTTGCCTTTGCACTGAAGACAGTTGGCATTTATTTCTATGTAAGGCTGGAGCCAGGAACAGATGAAAATCAGAATAAATTTTAAGTTGCATGGTAAGGAAAATATGTAATGTTTTTAGCTTTTAAGAGAAAATTTCTTTTGTTATCCTCTTAAACAGGATTGTGGAGTGGTATTAGGTTATGCAAGGAAGAGACATTACTCCAGGATCTCATGAGGAAGAATAGATTCAAATTTTGCATTCAAAATTGCTGTCTTTGTAAAATATAGGGGGTGTTTTTTAAGTTGGGTTTTGGGCTTTTTTTAGTTGCGCTTAAAATAAGGGCAGGAAAAAATACGTCAAAAATACCTAAACCCTGAAATATAGTGAGGAAGCAATGTATACATGACAAACTGGGAGAACAGAAACTTCTACTTTTTGTATCAAGATACGTACTGCAAATGCAGTACAGGTAAACTAATGACTTACCTTGTGGAATATAAGTGGTGCATGCTTTTATATATGCTTTCACATCTTTTATAAATTGGAGGAATGGAATTTATTTGATTGCTTTTTATTTTAAAATAGTGTATGTCCCTTTCATTCCAAACAGGAACAACCCTCATCCTTCCCCTTCCAATAATTAATCCAGTCTTAACTTTGAAAGAAATTGTACTCTAAATGGACAATAAACGTGTCTTGTTTTCAGTGCTAACTAGCACTGGAAGAGAAAGAACAGCAAACATCTCCCAGCCAGTGCAAACATTCTGACTTCCAGATTACAGTACTTTGCTTTGCTTCCTCCAAATCCTGTTTACATGAGCAAGGTCAGAGGATGGAACATTAGAGAGCCTCTACAGTGATTTCCTGCTGCTGTCAGTAAAAACTACCAAGACATCATCAACTTTCCCTTGTTCCCAAGTGCTTATCAGGGACAGGAGGTTACAGAGAGATTGCCTTACAGACTTGGAATAAACCCATCCTCCCTCAAAACTTGAAGTAAAATCCAAGCATGCAACAAGAATAAATAGTCCCAAAGGGAAACAAGACTTCTAATTTTTCCTTTTCAGTAGCTCCAAAACCAAAGGCAATATTAAGTGGCTTGACACATGGAGAATATTAATGCTTTCAGAGTCTTCAGTGAGATAGAAAGGAAAAAGAACCAAATCAAGACCCCAAACCTTGACTCCAGTGAACATTTTCAGAACGTAAAAGGCTAGAACACACCTCATTTTTAATAACTGCAACACATGAAGGCTCTTACCTTTGGAAAAGTTGGGGCTTTATGCAAGTATCAGTTAGTTAAGCATTATACTGGTTTCAGTAACACATAGTAGACATGAATGAATAAATGAATCATCAAATTCAAAGCTACTTTTCTGACAATAATACACAGATAGGAATTTTTAATGTTGTTGTAATATTAGTCTAAAAGAAAGCATCTCCATACAGGAAGAATACAGTGAAGGTTTTCCACTGACACAATGACCACGTTCCCCTTGCTAAGTTTACAAAGGAAGCTGCATCAGTGTGAATCTTAGGTGAAAAAAGGCTTTTCACCGAGTTTAAAAAAAAATGGCCTCACACCTTGAAGTTAGAAAATAAGCTAAAAAGATAAGGTGTTTAGAGGTCAGAGAGTTTAGTTATTTGTTCCCAATGAAAACATTCATACCTGCATATCTTGGCTTGAAGCAAGAAAATATAAATAAATTTAAAACATATAAGTATGCATTTAAAGTGTGGAACTTCTTATAGATTGTTGGCTTTGTTGAAGCAACAAATTCAAATTCTTGAAAAGGAGTTGGAAGAGATAATACCAGTATTTCCTCAAACAGATAAAGCTCAAAATATAAACGAGTTGCTAAGAAAATATCTAAACATCTATTTTAAATTTACAATAAAGAAGTAAATGTGTTACATTTTTTAATATTTGTTTTTCAAATCTCCTTCAGACAGAGTATTGTCAAGAATATATGATAGTGTTACTTAGCTGCACATTAATTATCTGGAGCTGTGTGTCTCATTTTAGGCTTCTCAATACAAGACAGACATTGACATCCTGGAGCAAGTCCAGCAGAGGGTGAGAAAGCTAGTGAGGGGGCTGGAACACGATACACAAGAAAAGGCAGAGAACAAGCCTGTTCATCCCTAAGAAGGAACGAGAGAGGGAGATTTTACTGCCATCTCAAGTAGCTAATGGGTGGATAGAGAGAAGATAGAGGCAGGCATTTCTTAGTGACCACTGTGATACAATGAGAGGCAACAGACATATTGGAAGACAAAAAATTCCAGCTGCATGTTATGTAATAAAAAAATAAACATTTTCACCAGTCAAGCACTAGAGCAAGCTGCCCAGAGAGGTGGTGGAATCTCCATTCTTACACACAGTAATAAATGAGCTGGCCAAGGCCATTGAGAACCTGATCAAAGTTGGCCTTGCTTTAAGGGGAAGTTAGATGGAATACATCTTAGCTCTACAACAAGTTGTCATAGGGGAAGTAAGAGCACATTTCTTATCACCAGTAGGACAGGATACAGTTCTAATAGATGGAGAAGAGAGTTTTAATAGGGAGAACACTTGCTCCTATTTCCCATAGTAGCTTGAGGTCTAAGGCAGTTTGGCTGCTTACTGTTAGGAGTTTTATAAGTCATTCAACAATACATTACAAGTTTTTGTATAGACTTGCAATCTCCCTGAAAATATTTAAGGGAACTTTAGGGAACTTAGCATAGGTCCTACAAAAGATTCAGTGTTGCTACTTGTCCCAGAGAAGCTGGTCTTTAAATAGTTGAGACAGTGATCCAAGAAAGGCTGTATCTCACTTCTTCAGCAGAAAAATCAAATATGTTGATTAGCTACTACTAGTGGTCCAGGGACTTGCCAACATGTTTTGTAAATAACCCTTAGGGTCCTGGTGTGTCACATGCATGATGAAGTCATGAACAAGGATCATTAAAGATAAGTAAGTGCAGAGTACATTTTTCTCTCTAAACATATCAAAAGGGCAGAAGATCTGCTTAAGGTAGAGTAAAACACTTCAATAAGAGTAAGTAGGTATAGGCAGGATACTTGTAAATTACGCTGGGAATCTGATTAATGAACTTCAATCATTTGAACAACATTATTCCAGTAGAAGCAGGACCAAAAAGCCATAAGCACCCTTAAGATGGGTCTTGAGAAGTTTGCAAGAGAAGAAAACAAACAAAAAAGCAAACCACAAGAAAACAGTGTACAGTTATATTGTCCTTGGTAACCAGTAGAAAAAAGCAACCCAGAGGGGCTGGAATCAGAGAGAGGGATGAGGGAGGAGGATGAATTAGACTAGAGTTTGGTAACACCAAGTTAGAAAGATTAAAAGACCATAAATACACATAAGGCCTCTGTGCATTAGAGAAATTGAGACAGCTTAAGATGAAAAGGTTCAAGTCACTGAGATGTAAAACCCTCTGGAGACAAGACACAAAGAGACTGGATAGATGGCCTGATTAAGAAACAGATGTTCATTCCACAAAAACCAGAAGCTGTTAATGCAGCAGACAGGATGATGACACTAAAAGATGAGTTGGCATTAGAAAGCAGGGAGGACTGAATATGTTTGCAAAGTTACAGTAAGTATTACTTACTATGGTAGAAGGAGGATGTTAGTGGCAGAGAAAACATATGAATGGTTTCTGGATATGTGTCAATAGTGGCGTGTTGGACAGAGCTGCTGTCCTTAAGGCTGTAGTCTAAGTAAAAGGACAGTAATGATGCTAGATAAAGAAATAAGACGCAGACAGTGAACACTGAGATCCAGAAAGGTGCGGATTGACAGTGAACAGAAAATCAACATTATGAGGAAGGAAAAAAAAAAAAAAAGATAACTGACACAATCAAAAGTCATGAATTTTGAAGCAATATTTTTGTAAAAAAGGTAGCTGTAAAGCCAGAAGCCAGCAACCAAAGGGATGCTGTCTCTAGAGGGTCAACTTATTATGAGTTCTGGGCATAAAACTTTATAAACTGTTCTCATATCAAAAGAATCAATGAAGGAGTTTAAATGATTGGCATATTTATAAGTATGTAACAAAGAATTACAGTGTAACCACACGTTTGAATTCTGGGATCAGTATAAAGATCAAGTAGTAACGAATAGAGTACATTAAACTGATAGGTAGCCAATAATTATATCCACCACAATCCACTATCTGTCAAGCCTACTAAAGAGATTTCTGGAAGTCTGCAAATTCCTTTTGACAGAAATTATCTTTAAAAAACACATTTCCACTGTGAAACACAACATGACTGCTAAACCTTAAAATATATGAAATTACCATCTCAATACATTATTATATCATTATTTGTTTTGAAGAAAAGGTTTCTCTTTGACATCAGCCTCTGTATCATGATCTTCAATAAATGATTGTCAAGAATTTTATAAAGTCCCTTCACAACTTACCTTTTCATAAAGCACTCATAACAAAAGAAAACCACAGAAACCACAAGTGCTGCCTGTTCATATGTATTAATTCTGCAACCACAAAAACTCTTGTTATGGTAACTATAATTGCTCCAAAAACAATTCATTCCTTCACAGGAACAGATTCAGAGCAAAAAGAGAAATTCTCATTTTAACCTAATTCTAGAACAGTACATCTTTTAGATCTCATACCATGAGAGCATATTTCTCCTCCTACGAAACCACCGTTAAAACATTGCCTTCCTTTCCTCCCACATGCCATTCCAATGTCATATGAAAAACTAACACTAGGAGGATCTATGATTCTCTCTTAAAATGTGGCAATTTTTTTTTCTATATCCTAGAAACCTACTAGATGCCTTAAAAGGAGAAAAATTAAACCATCACTTTTTGAATTTCATTATCGAGAGATCTATGCTTTAGGTTTCCCATTATTTGCGGATAAAGACCAAAAAGTTACAAAAAGTGCTTTAGAATAAGCCACAATTTCTAACAGTAATATTTATATATAATTCGTATGGGCTTATAATTAGAAATTCTGCTTAGTATATGGGTAAAATTTCTAGCATAACATGAAAGCTTTGCTATTACACCATCTTCTGGTTAGCTTTGGGAACTGTGAAAGACAGCTTGAGTTGAGAAACTAGTATACTGAGCTCTGAGCAGGTAACAATTGTTAAAAAGGTAATTCATACAGACAGACAGAAAGAGCATATTTTTGACAACATGCTAGTTTAAGTGACACCTGACCTTCCCCCCAGAGCCAACCCCCACCCTCAGAAAACAACTTACCAGAGTACTGAAAGATGGAGAGGGACTAATCTCTATGACAGGTGGGTCAAGTGTTTGTGTGTTAGTCACATCAAAGGCAGGGTTGACCTGTTGAAAATTAATTATAGCATTATTTCAGCACCAGTAGGGAAAGGGAAATAAGACTGAAATAAAAAAGACCACTTGCTACATTAAGGCATCACTATTCACTAAGGACTAGAAAGCTCTAAAATTTAAAAAAAATAAAGGTAGGATGTCACCCTACAAACATGTAAAACGCAATCCTATAATACAGAAAGAGAATATGCATTTATTATAGAAGTACAGTTTATACTTCCTAAATACCCATCACCCAAAACTAACTCTGAGGATTTCTCTACAAGAAGTATTAAGAAGTTCAGTTGCACAACAAATCAATAAAAACAAAGTTACAAATACTAGTGTCCTAGGCTGGCTAACCCAAAACTTGCCTAAGGCTGAAGCCATCCAATTAACCAACTGGCCTTTGATGCTGCTGAAATACTGAACAGAGGGAAGTATTAGAACTTCACTTCTGTAACTATGACCTGCAGGTGGTTTCATAATTTTTTGCATGTGCATAACTGTAGGGGCTTCTTGAAAGTCATATTTGAGTTTTACTTTCCAGCATCACTTGTAGGTGCAAACGTAAGCCATCTTTCCTATTCCTCTTTCCACTGGTACTGGCAGAAGTAGTGTGCTGCCTCAGATAACTCTGGACTTGAGAGCTACCTTCTGGCAATGATGCTTAATTAGCTTGTTACAGTCCAAGGACAGCTGTAGCCCTCAAATCATGGAGGTTTCCATACACAACTATGCAGCACCCCAGTTTTTATGTTACACTGTCCCCCTATGTCCCACCACCACCACTTTTAAATCCCTAGCTTGAGCTAGGATGAATGTGGATGCAGCCACTCTGGCTCAGGAATGCACAGGGAGAGAAGCACCAAGTCCCTCAGCCCCAGCTCCCTTACTGACATCATTAGCACCAAAGCTGAAAAGTGAGCACACACTTAGCTGCCCAGATTGATCACTTCCCAGCTCACACTCAAATTCCTCAGGTCACCTATCACAACCAAAAAGACAGGATGTTGACTTGCTTGCTTCTTATGTGCCAACTACAGTTGCCAAAATAACTTGAAAACTGCTCTGGAAAACAGGTAGGAGGTAACAATGAAATTTGCAATAAGTTAATTAGCCAAACACAAGCCATACTGTTCCTTAAACCACAGGAAAAATTGCTTTATACTAGGATAATGTCAGATGCTGATTCATCAGGTATGTTATCACAACATCTGCAATTTTGACATCTTAATATCACAGTTGGATTATTCACTTGTTCTTGGTTATAGGAGTTAATCTATAACTTTAGCAATTTTTTAAAATGTCTTTTTCTGAAAAGGAAACACTAACAATCCGTAAGAAAATAAAAAGCAGCAGCTTTCTCAAACTTTATTTTCTGCTATGGTTTTACCTAATTATCAAAATATTAATTTATTTTATGGGGATAAATCATTAATTAATGCCTAATACTTTTGCCCTCTCAGGGTGATGAAGCATACGGAAGTATTATTCCCATTGTTATATGAACTGATATAATTCCTAGAAAGATGAGACTTTAAAATAACCAACACGTCTGGTGTAGTAAAGAGAAACAAACTTTTTTATTTTCAACATTTTATCACTTATCCGTCAGCAGCCTTAAAAAAACCAACATTAATTACAAAATACCAGAACGCTAAAGGTTGGAATGGATCTCTGGATACCATCTAGTCCAATCCCCCTGGCTAGAGCAGGCTTACCTAGAGTAGGTTGCACAGGGTGGTGACCAGGCAGGTTCTGAATGTCTCCAGAGATGAAGACTCCACCACCTGCCTGAGCAGCCTGTTCCAGTGATCTGTGCTACCTTCCAAGGGAAGTTCTTCCACATGTTTGTATAGAACTTTCTATGTTTGTTTGTGTCCGATATTTCTTGTTTTGTCACTGGGCACCCCATAAAGACTGGGCTCATCCTCCTGACACCAGTGTAAGCTTACCCAGATTAAGCATTAGTTATAAGCATTGATAAGATCCCCCCTCAGTCTTCTCCAGATTGAAAAAAAAACCCAAGTCTCTCAGCCTTTTCTCATGACAGTTGTCAGAGTCCCCTAAACATCTTCGTAGCCCTTTGCTGTACCCTCTCCAGGAGTTCCCTACCCTTGATTCAGGGATCCCAGAGCTGCACACAGTACTGCACACAGTACTCCAGATGCAGCCACACCAGGGCAGAGCAGGCTGGGAGGATAACTTCCCTGGACCACTTGGCTGCTCTCTTCTTAATGCAACCCAGGATGCCATTGGTCTTCTTGGCCACAAGGGCACATTGCCAGCTCATCCTGGCTAATTCCAACTGTCTTGCTTTAAAGAGGGGGAAAAAAAAAGAAAAAACCCACACTTGCCTATTGAGAGAGAGCTATATTTTAATTGGTGAAAGCTTATTAGATACAAGGGTCATTTTATTTTAGATTCTAAAAGAGCCTATTCATTTCATCTCTAGGCTGTCAAGACTCTGACTCAGCCAGGGCTATTCCCCCAGTAACAGCTTCAGTGCTGTTTCCACAAGCAAAAATCCCTGATGCCAGGGTCTATACATTGACATATAGACTTATAGATCAGAGATCCATTTGTTGAGTAGTTCGAATGAGTTCTTGAAACTGGAATTCATAGCCAGGGAAGGCAGGAAATAGCATCTTCTACTGCCTGAGGCATTTTCATTCAGTTCATTTGGATTTATATAACTCATGCGGAGATTTAGGTTAAAACTAATAGAAGTAAATATTCCTCAGTAAATGTGGATGGAGGGGCAGGAGATGAACAAAGCTTACTAGTAAGCATAGGGTAAAAAGGCATTTAAATAGTTACCCAATTATTCAAGTGGAATCTGATCCTCACACTTTGCAGGTCTTAAAAATCAGAGATGACAAACCTTCCTGAAGAGAAGATTTTTTTTTTAACAGAAGATCTGTTTTTAAGCTAGTTCACCTTTCTGACTAGTAGTGTTTCTCTCTTTAGTGGATTCAGTTTCAGTAAGTCAGTCTTAATTCATGAGTTCTTTTTTGTAGGCATTCTGTCTTTTAATTATAGTTGCACCCATTGAGAATGAGCTGCCAAGACACAATCAGTTAAACCCATTCTAAAAAGCCAGAGCTGATAACTTAAAATTCTCCCTCATTTTGCAGAATAGAGGTTCAAGTCTTGCTTTCTTCCAAATTTGTCAAACAGACTTGGAGGTGAGGAAGAAGCAGAAATGAACCCAGGTAACATGGTCTAAGTAATAACTTTCCATTCATCTGACAGTTACATCGTTTTAACTGGCCTTCTTCTTTAGATTCTTCTCTACAGAAAAATGCTGAATTTAATATATTATTGCTTATCATTTTATCAGAGTGAGGGGGAGGAAGAGGGGAACTGAAGATTTTACTTTTTTCTCCTGTATACATAACCAGTCTATTTAAATTAAAGAGACAACTCTCCTAAAGAGCTTACATTTGTTTAGTGCCCAGTATAACCAGGGTCATTTGCTTCTGACCTTCAGTTAGTCCTGTACTAAATACAATTAACACATTATCTCAGTGTCAATCACACTATGGGCAGCTAAGCCTAAAAAGTCTCCTTGAAATACAACATTTGGACACTAATAAGAAAGCAGGACAATATCCCTGTAGGACTCTGCAGAAGAGGAACATCAGGTGCTTTTTATGTATAAGTGTTACATCCTGGAGCTGGAATGTCTGTGCTGCATTTAGGTCCACCAACTGTTTTTCAGAGATAAGGGGAGGATGAGGGGCATTGCAAACACTGACTAGGAGGGCAGAAATTCTCATAGGCCATATTAAAAGATACACGCATATAAAGAGGTAAATAAATTGTTAAGCAATAAGTAAAAAATAGCAAAATGTCTAAAATGTCTAAAGAAAATAAAAGTGCATAAAACCAAGAACACTGTAGCTAAAGCCTTCTCACAAATATATTTAATATTGTTTAATATTATTATTGTTTAATATTGTTCTAAAAGTTAAAATTTTAATGGAATTAAGTTAAGTGTAAAAGTTGCAAATGATTTGACATTTCCTGACAAGGTGATGTAGCTGTCAAATCTCAAACATATTTGGAAAAACTTATTTTTAAAAAGCAAGAATGAAAACCCAGAACATTAAAAACCAAGGAAGGAAGAATTGCCAGGTACTAAAGGTTTTCAAAAACACCTTTCCAGAGCTCTCCTCTAGTTACCTGGTAAAAACACTTAATCCTTTTCATTATCTTCTTCCAATTCAATGATACAATTATAATATTTTGATCCACAGGACAATAAAATATTTGAAGGAAGGTTTCTGCAGAACCCTTAATGTAAGGAATGATAGATTTCTAAAGACCAAAGTGGAGCAAAGCCAAAATATATTATTTAAACAAATTGAGAGGAAGGAAATAGGACCACTGTTTAAGAGAGAAGTAGGGGATGAACCAAAGCAGCAGCTCTAAGTATCTG
The DNA here is from genome assembly GCA_023637945.1 of Phaethornis superciliosus. NCBI lineage: Eukaryota > Metazoa > Chordata > Aves > Apodiformes > Trochilidae > Phaethornis > Phaethornis superciliosus. The sequence continues at coordinate 67,925,084 of JAJQWJ010000001.1, read as the reverse complement.
ATTCTCAGCCATATGCTTTAAGTAAATGATTATGCCCCTACAGGTATCCCTCTGTTGATTTTAAAAGTGCATCAAATCTCAAAATACCTACCTTTCACTATTTTTATAATGCATTTCATAAGACATTGATGTTATATTGAAGACACACAAAAATTTCCGTATTAAAAGTTTTAAATGATTCACACAACATATTTTCCAGGAAAGCGATGTAGCTAGCTGTAGAATTAGACTCTCAAATTTGATTAAACACTATATTGGACTGGAGTCCAAGATAAGAAAGCCATATATTCTTATTTCTACTGCCACCTAGTGCACATTTGGACTTCCTTCATCTAAGAAAATATTTACATCTGAAATTAGAAAGAAAATTACTTAAGATGAAACTAAATCAACAGTAGTTGATGTTGATGTTCAAGATATAAACTGTATATCAGTTTATGATATACATGTTCAAGATATAAACTGTAAGTATCTTCAGTTCAAACCTCAATGCTATGTTTTTCCTGGTTTGAGCCACTGTGAAACTTACTTCTATCTTCCATCCACTTTGAAGAGGTCTTATAAATATAAGAGATATTAATTATGAACAGAGAAAATTCAGGAATACAACAGTTACCAAGTGGAATGCATTTCTTTCAGTATGTTGCACTAAAACTGCATTACTAATACAATTATCAAATATCTCTAAGTATCTCTGAAAGTTCCAGCTGGTGATCTGTGAAAACACTACTACTGTCTTTCTGAACCCAGCTAAATAAATTCTGAGCAAGGTTAGTTCTATTTTGTGTGTGCTGTTTTTCCAGAATTAAGTTCTGGAATATCAGGGACGTTGCCACAGTCAGCCAAGGAGTGAAAGAGAAGCAAGAACTATCCAAAAGCAGTTAGAAACATGGAGAGGTATGAAACATTAGGAATTTTAAAAGCATTAACAGAATTACTATCCTCTTGAGTTGCACCTGTACATCTAAACTTTGTGTTCTATCACTCTGAGTTTTATCCTAAGGTGATCCATCATCATTTCTGCTACAGAGATAGTTAAACTTAAACAGCTCAGCATAAGTCAGGGTAATGTATTATAACACATCAAGTGTCTAGATGACACTGCAGTGGCTTTAAGAAAACTCTATCTACACTTTTAAAAATCCTATGTTTGAACTTCCTCCTCTGCCTGTCTGTAACTCCTGCATATGTTACCACATCTCTTAAAATACTGTTGCTTAGTTTAAGATCAATCGTCTTCCCTTGTTCCTTGTAACAACAAAATTAAGAGAAAGCAAGCAATATGGCATTTTATGTGGTGCAGATGAGGTACTAGGAAAAGTTGTGTCCTTGTAATTGCTGTGCTGTAGTTGAATAGATCACCAAGAGAGACGGGAATTTCCTTTCCTTTTCAAGGGCCTCTTACTATGGCTGACTTGAGGTAACACTGTCAACAAGACCAGATAACCTCCAAAAGCTCCCTCCAGAATGTCTGTGATTCATTTCCTCCTTTTCCAGGTATTTTACAAAGATGACAAGCCACAGAAAGATAAGGGTGGTGTTGCAGTGGAACTTCCTAGGGCTAAAATTCTCTCTATTGCCTGTTGCTCAGAAAGATGAATGGGAAGTTTAAAACAAAAAGTATGTTTGTTTTAACTGAATAGGGACAAAAAAATTATTTTTTTTCTCCTCCAGAGTACAGCATAGAACAGCGGTGTTAGAAATCCTGTTTTTTATCAGGAAGTAGTATTTAAAAAGAAACACTGAAAACTTTCAAGCACAATTAGTGCCAGTAAAACACATTACTGCTGGTAGCAACCTGATACTAGTTTTGTCTGGATAAATTATGTCCCTGTTCAGATGGCGAGATCCATTGTTTCTTGCCACAACAAAAAATCCAATATTTTTGTTGAGAAAGAGGAATGAAGAAAAGGAAAACATCTACAGCAACAAAACTTGGTAACTTGACTTTAACACCGTCTAAACTTTATTATATTAATTCTGAAAATAAGCTGCAAGAGAGATCCTGTCATTATTATATTAATTAATTTAAAAATACACTAAAGTATTAGCAGTTTTATTTAAACTATCAGACACTATTCTGTCTCAAAGAATATGATTCCTGTTCATTTAAGAACAAGATATTCTACAGATAATATGATGGTAGTAGAAAACTAAACACACCAACCCTATTCTTAAAATCCTGAAATCAGGCTAGAAAATAAACAAGAGTCAAAAACTTTGCTATGACAAATGTCAAAGCCATATACCCATTCTCACTTATACAGAGCATCTAAGCCAGAAGTCTATAAACTGCTACACCTCACAGCCATGAAGAAATGCAGACATTAGATTAAGTGAAATCTGTCAACGCTAACTGATAAATAATTTGACATTCGGCTATCAAACTTCATGTGCCCTTTGACTATTGATAATAAGGTGCTTCCTAGGCTTTGTTTAACTTTAGCCTAAACTCTTCACTGCTTTTCCAGAGCCTCCCAATTACCTTGGACCAGGGGGGAAAAAAAAATATGGAAAATTGCTTTAAAGAATATTCATATCTTTGCCAGGCATCTGAGCAGCTGAAGTCTGGGAAAGTTGACCTGCAAAGAAAGCAATTGAAGCCTGCAGTTAGAAGCTACTGTGTTTGGTTAGCATGTGTTACAACTGGTTGCAATTTGAATGGGTCTTGAAAACTGTTGAATGCTTTATATCTGCTGGCAAATGGTGTGACTGAGTTTGTTCCAGCACTGACCACCTGTACAGGAGGCTGCTACCAGTAAACTTAATTTCATTTGTAGACCTTACAATGAAAATGAAGTCTTCTCTTCATCAACAAAAGTTTATGAACAATGTGCTTTTGTTCTGACCAAAATGCTATGCATCAAAACAGTTCACATCCAACTTGACAACAGAGCCAGACCCATGAGAATATTAAGTGATGGATTCTGTCAGGGTCTCCCTCCGCCATCAAAATATTTGACCTTTATACTACTTGTATTTCATATATTCATACTACATACACACATAGAAAAACAAAACAAAACAAAAAAGCTCAATATCCTGAAACCTCCATGTTTTAAAAGTCTAATCAGGAAACAATGGCAGCAGTAACTGCATTTTATATGAACAAAATCAGGCAATCATGACTTTTTCTCTTAACATTAGTCTATGACAGCAGCCAAAATGTTTCTAGATTTGTATCAGACACAGCTCTTGGACACTAGAGACACCTTGAGAATAACAAAGAAGAGAGAAAAATATAGGTAATCACCATTTAGATGCTAGCCAGACCTACCAAGAACAGTCACAAATATATCCCTGGGGTTTTATCATAAACAATGGTCTTTTCTAAGGCATAGTACTCTTTATCTATTTAGCATAGCTTTCAGACAACCTGACAAACAGGATTTTTCAAATTCTGCCACAGAATAATTGACATTGCACTTTGGTTCCCCAATTGCCAATACTTGAATTGCTGGTAGAACATTTGACTGTAAAGTCGCCGAAGAATCAAAGTATCAGGGAATCAGACTACATAGTGATAAAATACATACTACTAGCCTACAAAAGGCTGTCTAAACTTTAAGACAGGCATCAAGATCTTCTCACAAGACTTAAAGGTCTCTAGAATCTGTATAGAAACTTTGTAAAATAATGCTTATAATCATATATTTTGAGTAGTATTCTAAAGATCACTGAAGATTCAGGTATCTTCTGCAACACTTATCATATTACTTCAGAAACCAGGCTATCACCTATGTTTTGTTTAAATCAGGTGTAATACACTGACTTACACAAGAGTGATGAAAGCAATTCACCAGGATAAATCTGACACCATCAGCTAGACTTGTATTGTTAATGTTTATTCATAAGCTATGGTTGCTTCCAAAGTACCATACATATTAATTCTCTGGTATAGACAGAATATATTTAACTATGTTAATGCTAGACAGTGTTTACAAAAGCTTTTGGTTTCCTATATTAGAGTACTTGTTGCACTCACCTCAACTGACTGAAGTTTTTCATCATGGAGATGAGGTGACCTTGGGTAAATATCAAGAAGATGAGGAGGATCATCAATATGTGTTCTTCTAATATGGTTTTTAAGAACTTCTTTGTAATCAAATGAATCAAAGTTGGTTTTCCAAAGTAATACCTGTAAAAAGACATCTTATCAGCAACTACTTGAAGCTTTTCATTGCCCAAAACAAAACTATTCAGTGTAGTCTGTTACTATTAATACATTATGGTATCAGAATGAGCCTGATACCATCACTTAGTCTAATCTCAACTACTACACAGGCACTTCCTCAGAGCATCTTGTACTTCAAGGCTAGTCAACGTGGTTTCAATCTATTTTTAAAAAAAAGAAAAAAAATCTCAAAAGAATATCTCAGTAATCATAAAGCAAATGAAACTTCAGTCCCACTGCACTGTATCAAGCAATGAAAGTTATATTTCTGTTAAATTAAGGGGTCATACACTGTCAAATTTTTGTTCCCTGTTTCTATGAAGTCGTACAGGTCAAACTAGAAAGTGTGAGGGGATAAGAGAAATTACAGAGTTTCACAGAACTCTAAATAACCTGATTACATTGTTTTAACATTTTCTGAACCTTGTCCAATTGCATTCAGTGTAGTAACAATATACAACAGCCACACCATGTCCAAATGCAGAAGTAAGGTAATAGAATGCAGAGGCAAAATAGCAGAAGATAGTCTATCAAGCCTTATGGATAGACCAGAAAGCAAATCATAACATACAATGTTGCTTTCCCACATCATAGAACAATTGTATATGTAAGTAATTTCATTAAGTTTCCAACAAATTTAAAGTAACAAAAATTACACAAGTCATGTCAAGTGCTATAGGGGGAAAAAAAAAAAGGCAGCTCATAACACTTAGAAGATAGCACTTGCCAAAAGTCCAATTTATACTTTTATAGGCACTCCCTAAACTAGAGGAAACAAAGAAAGGATCACGAGCTGACTTAAAATTACTTGCCCGTCGAGATAAAACTATTTTTGGAACCATTAGAAGTATTTTTCAGAAATTAATACACTACTCATAAGCAGCAGAAATCACAGGTTTGTTCACAGAAATTCTAAGCAGACTAAATTTTATTTTATATTATATTCCTAAAAAGGTGAATGATTACAAAGTCATTTAAGGCTTGACATCTTTCATTACTCTGTTGAGTAAAAGACCCTAAACAGGGAGTGGGAGACACAGTGCACTGATGAAAATGGACCCAAATCAACCCATACAATAGTAACAGTGAAAGTAGAATTCATGGAGCTCAGTATGTCATATAAACCTGCCTCAAAACCTGGCACTTGCCAGACATTTATGTGCTAAGATTAGTTGATTCAGAGCAGTTCACTGCACTGTAAGAGGTAAGTCCTGCTTTCTCTCCCTTCCTCTTCTTGGCTCTGTAGTTCCTCTACTTCCATCACTTAATCCAGCATAAAGTTTCATACAGTTTTTCTCCATTTTTGCAGGCTAATGTTATGCTGGTTTAGAACTTTGAACTGGCTAAGTACTGAGTATAAACAAGGGCATAGGCAGGAAGCAGAAGACAACCTTTTATCAGTGGTGACCACTTGAACTGCTCAAGCTCTAAATGTTTTATTTTGCTCTAAAGTAGAAGGCCATGGCAATGCAGCTTCAATATTACAGATAACAAAACGAATAAGAGTAAAACCAGCATGGAAAAACATGTCTGGAATATCTCAATTGCAATGCAAACAGGGTAAAGGGAACTATGCACTCAAGGTATAACTTTGCTTTTCACTTAAAAGGAAGAGCAAAATGTCTTCTGCATTCCTTGGAAGCAGTCAAATGAATAAATTTGTCCTGTGCACATATAGCCAAGAGGGTCAAAGAACATGAACTTCAGAACCCTGCATGTCCAGGTTTTTTTGATTGAGGATAGCAGCAAAAAGGAAGAAACAAAAGTATCCAGTGCTTGTTTCAAATATTTAATGTGCTTCTGAGCAAAGCTTTCAGTTGGCACTGCATCAACCAGAAAGAAACTTGAAGCTAGAAGCAGAGATACTGGTTTTCCTTCTTTGATGGAAGAAAAACAGATTTTATCTGTTGTTTGAAAATGTAATAGCCTTAACATAATATGTGTATAGAGCAAGTAACTTGTGGTAAACTTAAAATGAATCCGCTTGCCTTCAATTTACACAGTGCATAGACAGTATCTTTTGGATACTCATGAGGGATAAAAGATGGTACTTTTGTCTAGAGTATTCTCATCAGCTTGCCAGACGACCTTTTCAAACTAGTACATCCTATAACTACAATAAGTAAACTTAATTCTATTATAGTGAGCTGAGAAGAGGTCCCACACCTATTCTCCTGGTAGACTTGGAAAAGGTTGTGGACAGGTCAGCAAAAAAGGATGTTCGTGGAGTACATGTGTGTATATGTCAGCACCAAATGTACACAGAGTAAAATAAAGTTCTTATGTTTACCTTAGACAGTGACATATACATAAGGCATTTACCACACAGCAGTTAGCACTGTACCTTTTAAAACTTAGCATACAAAATTAAAAATTATAGCAAAATAATTAGCCCTCTCCCACCAGTGTTCCCAAGAAAAAGGGAGATACTTCAACAGATAAAAATGTGCCTTTCTATAAGGCAAATAAAACTAGGATTCATTACTAGACCTACTATTACTACTGTTTAAATTCAACATTGACCTAAGAATGCACTTCCTAATGAAACTGGATCTTCCCTCTCATGCATTCAGCATGAAACCATTATACCAAACTGCTGAGAAATATGAGCCATCTTACAGATTTTGCATTATGATACCTACTCATACCATGATCCCACATGTCATCAGCTCTATAGCATGAAGTCAGAACAGCAGAAAGGTGATGACATGATGCACTGAGCTTACAAGTCATTCAGGGGGACCCAAAATTAAAAGGAACCTTGCAATAAGACAGACATTCCCAGGGTATGGCGAGACCTCTGGGGGAGCTTGAGGCAGCCTTAATACTGCAGAGATCCTTTCAGTCAAAGACTTTCAGATTAATCATCTGTCCTGTGACACAGTTTAATCTATGAACTTCACTTCCACTCAAATGTAATACACCAATTGTCATAAAACTCAAAAGAAGACAAGGTCAACAATTCAGGAGTATCTAGGAATCAAAGTTTCAGTCTGGAACTGGAAAATTCTCATTAAAAAGCCTTCTAGTATGGAAAATAAAAGATTAGACTAGTGACTCAAGGAATAAATATCTTTTCCCAATTCCTGTTTGGTTTCTTTTTTTTCCTACTTGTAAAATTAACATTGGAAATTTGCTCAGGTTTCAATTTTTCCAATAACTGTCAGGTTTGGTATTGCTACTTACTAATGCTTTGTGACAGAAAGCAAATTTAATTTCTTTCTTTGAGTGCCTTCAAGTCATTCTTGAAAGTGTGCTATCTTAAGCATTGATTAAAATCCAAAACAGATTGTATTCTTCCTATTGATACTGAAGTTTTAAATTGAAAAGTATTTATTTTCCAAAACTGTCTGCTACTAGCTGAAATGTATTTCAACCTCCACAAACCAAATATAAATATGAATTATGGTAAATGCAAAAGATCTTAATTACTATGGCATTGCGTTCTGTGTCAACATTGAGCTTTTAGCTTTTTATTACAGGCAACAACAAGAAAGACAACAAATATTAAGGAATATTTCAGACTGTGAAACTCTAAGCCTTGGGCTACAAATGTTCTTTCTTTTCAGAGAATATAAAGCCCTGATAGAGATGTTTCCAAGCTTGATAGAATTTTTGTAATTGAGATTTATTCTGGTACATGAAAGCCAATTGTATGATTTGCTGCTTAATTTAAAATAAATTTTCATTTGTTTAATTGCTAAAACATCTCTTCCCTGTATGAAAAGTAGTACTTTGCTGTTTTACCAATGAAAATTAGCATGATAAACACAAGATTTTTTTCCCAATTCTAGCCTAAGTTTCCCCAGTAGTACTACTTAATCCTTATGATTATAGAGTAGAAGCTTTAGAATAAGTGAAACCCCAATGGAGCACCAAGGCCTTAAAGCTAGTTGCAACACAACTACTTTGTTGTCACTGAAATGAAACACTTAAAATATTTCTATTAAAAAAATAATTTTATTTTAATAAGTAGACCAGAAGTGGCTAATACTGTGATCTTCTCATTGTAACGTGCAATTGAAAGTAGTTAGGATCAAGTTTTTTAATTATGTATCTATCATTTTTCTCCTCAAATTTAACTTTAGGCTAAACAAACTAACTCAAAAGCCACACTACTAGAAAGAACGCGTGCCAGCATACTGTAATTAGCATTTTACTATGGCATACTATGTTTAACTCCCACCCACTGTAACAAATATTAAGATATTTAAAGAGACAATATCACAAACCTGAGTATCTGCTCCACCTGAGACAAATTTTTCACCACGTTTTGAAAAAGCTACAGAAAGTACAGGTCCCTGAAAGGAAAAAGTAGCATACAGTAAAATTATGCTATTAATGTAATCATGGTATTTTAATGTAAAGATAAAAGCACTTACACCATTATCTAACACAAATAGATTTTTCGACTTTAATAAAATAAGGAAGAACTCGCCTATAGTGAAATTTTTGTAAAACAACTTGTTCAAAGAGTAATATTGCACATATATAATATTGCACATACATAATATTGCAGATACTGCAGTACAATTACTACAATCTATACTAGGAAAACAGCAGAGCTTTCCTAAGTTCTTATGCTTTAACTCTACAAGAAAAAAAAAATTATCAAACACATCAGTGAAGACAATGAGTTTGAGTGATTCACTATGAGCAGTTGGGTTTATTTTGTATTAAGAAGAAAAGGAGAAAATGTTTGCCATTCTTCACAAAAGTTATCTTTCATAAGCTTCCCCCCACCCCTTGGGAAGCAGTTTTTCAATAGACAAGAAGACTAATGTGCCAAATAATAGATTTTGAAAACTAACAGAGTGAATTGTTCATTAATTTAGAACATGATTACTTAACATTAAGCACACATACAATGTAGACAGATAAACTGTATGATTGTTGATAAAACAGATGCATTTGTGACAACATGGTGTATTAATACAACACTTTGCTGCCCACTAAAGTTTATCTGCAAGTTGCAAGGTACAAGACATAATGGCAAAAATGTTACCTTCCCTTTGAAAATACACTAAGTAATCCACCAATATCTCCATTTAAATAAGAATAATGTATATACCTTGTGTCCATGAAGAGTATAAATAAGTCTTCCTTCTAGTAGGTCTAAAATCTTAAGGGTACCATCAGTAGAAGCAGTGATGAGATAGTTACCAGAAGGATGGAATGATACACAATTAACCCCTGCTCTGTGAACTAATTTACAGAAGACAATATTCAAAGACTGTAGGTATATACTAACAGAAAATGTACTTAATTTCTTCACTCTTTTCCTCCCCCAAGAAAGCATACTCCATTTAAGAGAAAAATCCTCAAAGTGCTGGGGCATAGAAGATTTTCCAAAGTCTTTGCATAGCTCTGTTCTAAAAACTAAGAGAGGAATGGCATAGGAATAATCAGGATACAGCTTGTATTTTAGGGTTGCTAGACTGCAAAAAGATGACTTACAAAATACCAATTCCAGTGCTTAAAGTGTGACTAAAAAGAAGATGGAGGCTCCTTTTTATAAGGAGCCACACAGAGAAGATGAGATGTAATGGCTACAAGTTTCTCCTGGGGAGATTCCAATTAGAGGAGAAAAAATTTTTACAATGAGAAATTGTTGGAATAATCTCCCCAGGGAAGTGGTGGACTCCCCAATATTGGACACTTTTAAGATTCATCTGGACAGGGTGCTGAGCCATCTTGTCTGGGCCGTGCTTTTGCCAAGAAAAGTTGGTTCACATGATGACTGAGGTCCCTTCCTAACTGGGATTTATGATTCTATGAATATAACCTATTTGTCCACTTTTCCCAGTAAGGAATGAAATCACATAATCTAAATAAACTGTATTTCATTGCAAAAAGCTCCATTCTAAAAATCCCCCCAAAAATGTTGGTTTTACCTTTGTAATGCTGCAGTAGTTTGTTCATTCGAATATCCCACAATTTCACTGTATGGTTGGAACCTGCAGAAGCTATGCATGTACCACTTGGGTTGAAATCCACAAAATTTGTAAATCTAAACATAATTAATGAAAATAGATTGATCATGTGTTTCCATAGAAATATTTAGATGTGTACCTTTATACACATAAAACACAGTATTAACACTGAGATGCCACAAAGTCATGTGCAATCCATATGTATGGGAACTCAATGTACTTCAAAGAACTGAAATAAGTATAGGAAAATGAGATGGGCATGATAAATCAAACTGTAAAAAGGGCTTTTGTTAAAAATATGGCATAATTGTTCTGACTCAAACCTTCACAGATTGTGTTGGAGTACAAAGTGCCTAGAAAAAAGTGCTGCAAACAGTTGGTAAGTAGCAAAGAAAATAATTTTGTCTAAGAACAGAGTATCTAAAACACATATACACTATTAACATACAACTGCATTTGTTAATTAAACCCTGGTTTCAAGCAAAATGCAACTCTTTTCTAACCTTAAATAAGGCAGGCCACTGAAGCTAACAGAATACTGTTTTCATCAGTCTGTGGAGAATTTTTAAACTTTTCTTGTTGAAGCACTCTATTATCAAATAACATTATCAACATGGAGATAAAACATGAAAACTTTCAAGAATCCAAAAACAATGACTTCTGTCTTATTTCTTGACAGCTGGAAAACATCTGGATAAGCTCAGTCAGTTAACCTCTTATGAAGGTTAACTTAAGGTTATAATTAATTATTTTAATTTGTATGGGTGGTAGAAGTTCAATCCATTTTCAGATATAAGCTATATACACATTAACACCAAGAAACATGAATTTAATTTCAATAAAATCACACTTTTACATTACTCCTTTTTTCCAGAAATACTTACCCTCCATAATCTAGGAAGCTATCAATACAAGTTTTATTCCTGGTATCCCAGATCTTAATAGATTTATCCTCACTGCAAGATGCTATTAGTCTTCCATCAGGTGAAAATCTGGAACATGCAAGTGTATACATAACTAAACCACTGGTACCACCTCTACAGCATTAGAGACATAAGTAGCAAAACAATAGAACCAAGAAAAACTGTTTGGAATTAAAATGTGCAATATTCAAATTAAATTTAAATTTCTCGTATTTCTCATGGAGTAATAAAACGGAAAAGAAAACCTTCTTCACCCACTCCTCCCCTCTCCATTTCACAATTAAGCAGGGCCATAAGCAAAAAAGAGGGACAGGGAGTGAGGAACATGACAGTAGCCTGAGGTTGTCACTTCACATGCCAAAAACATTATTATAGAAAATTATAGGCAAAAAGGCAAAGAGGACACAGAAAAACCTTGCATTCAATTTTAACCTACATATATATATATTCTCCTGTGAGCTCTCTCTATACTTACAAACTGCCAGCAAAACATTCATGATTATTCCTACACTAGTATATCCTACACTATATATTATTCCTACACTAGTATATAAAACACTTTCTTGTTTTTAAACAAGAAAGTTGATTTGATTCTCATTTTACCATTTATTATTTCTCACAGTGAGCAGCTGCAGAAGGACATAACTTTCATATATTATTTCCTAGTGCTTTTATTTTTCTTTTCAACAATTGGATACTTTGGAACTTATATGGATCTGCATTTCACCAGTGTTAAATTTCTCTCTCAGGAGGATTAAATCAGACCCCTGTAGCTGCAGATTTTCCCACTAATATGGAGAAGAAGAAAAAAAAAAAATCAGCAAAGAAAAATCTTTTTTTGTCTTTGAAGACCTGTCCTGCCTTTAAATAGAGCGTGACTCTTAACTTTGCAGTACAAAGGCCATTTCTTTTACCTTTTCCAGTTACATAAGCTTAACTCATTTTGATTCATGATCATTCTTTTATGCCACTGCCATTAAAAAAATAGTTAGGAAACCCCCTACCATGCATAATAAATCTTGAAAAAAATTAATAGTGTAAATATGTTAATGGAGCAACAAAACATACAAGACCTGAGGGAGAAACAAAGGATATTGACTGAAAATTACTACAGAAGACCTTATTTGTCCTTTAAAGCATAAAAGTGAACACCCAGCAACAGATCTGATAATATGTGCATATATTAACACCAACCAAGCTTTCAGACCTCAGCTAGGAGATAAATCACGTGTGCACTAAGACCAATTTCTTAAAAGTTCATTATTAGTAATAATCAGATCATCATTTATCATACACCGACCTTTCTTCTTAGTTCTGCCCTGGGAAATAAAAACACTTTCAGAGTTCTGCTTCTTTGCAAAGAGAAATAAAAACCCCACACTTACTTTGCACAGCGAACCCAATGAGTGTGTTGGAATAGGGAAAAAAAAAGACGCTGATGGCGAACAGTCCATATTTTTATTGATTTGTCATTGGATGCAGAAACCAGAAAGTGTCCATCGTGGGAGAAGCTCACACTACGAACAGAGGCTGTATGACCTTTCAGTACTGATGATTCTCCATGGCTTAAAAACAAAACCCAAACAAACAAACATGACCAAGACAGAAAACACAATTGTATTAAACTGAAATAAAGTTTAACTCCCCTAAATCTCAAAGTTAACATATAAGGAATATTATTTGAATGAAAAAGCAATATATAAAAAGAAAACACATATATACATATGAGGCTAAATCTCAGTGCTGCAAATATTCTTTGCCTTATTTGAATATTCATTTATTAGAATAACAGACTTGAAAGTAACTGTATTTAAGATGACCAGTTTTAGAGAACAGTGCAATTATGCAGCAGCATTAGCCTCCATACTGTATTTGAAGGAGAATTCATTCTGAAACATTAATCTATAAAATAATTAAGATTTAAAGTAACATCAGTTTTCCCTAAATCATTCTCAATACCTCATAATCGTTAGTACTTGAGAGTCTTAAAAGGCAACTCAGAATATTTTTTAAAAAAATTCTATTTTCTGTTTTCTTCATCACTTGTCTCCCCAAAATGAAGTGCAGCCATGCACTTATTAAAAAATACATCCTTTAAGCCACAGAAATACTACCAAGCATAGCCCTGCACACATGAAATTACCATCTCTGAATTGCTATATTTTTCTTCCTAAACTTCAGAATATTCAACAAAGAACAAAGCAACACAGTAAAGATCTGTGTTGCTTGTGTTCCCTGATTTGTTTCTGTCAAAGCCCAGGGATGTGAGAAGAAGAAACTTTTCTTGGGTAAAGACTCCAATACTCCCATTGCATATTAATGAAACACATAGCCAGCACCCCCCAGTTATACTCACATGCAAGGAATCCATAGTCTGACAGTATGATCTTGAGAAGCTGAAGCAATTAGCTGCCCATCTGGTGAGAACTGTACACTGGTCACTGCTTCCACATGGCCTACAAATCTGTAAGCTTTGCATGGTGTCTTCAGCTTCCACAACATAAGAAACTTATCCAAAGAGGAGGTAGCTGGCAAGAAATAAAAGATATTATGAGCCCACTCACTGTTATTGGTAAAATCAGCTAATGACAGTGGATTTGGATTCACCAGTGAAGTTACTTGGTATTAGGGGGAGGGAGAAGTTACTGGGTTTTAAGGGATCCTTGGCCTGAGCAGAAGCCTGGCAGCCAGAAATGCCAACACCTTTTGGAAGGACATCAGAAGACTGGGAGGAGTAAAGGAAAATTCTTAACAGGTAGCTCTCCCTCATATTGAGCAAACTGGCTTACAAGTACTTTAAAGATTATAGAATGGTTTCGGTTGGAAGGATCTCAATGATTATCTAGTTCCTTCCCCCACTGCATGGGCAGGAACACTTTCCACTAGGCCAAGTAGATACAGATATAGACAAAAAAATCCAAACATCATGCACATGTCATTAAATATGAGTCTAGATTTGATGTTACCACCCACTAAGAAAACAACAAATTCTTTAGTGATCCCACTTTGATCTCCAAGATGGAATTTGTTTCAAATATCATGTTTAATTCTGGAGATACAAGCCAAATTAAAATCAAGATATAATTTCTAACATGCCAGAAGTCTACACTAAAGTAAATATCTGAATGTTATAATTCTATTCCTTTTTAAGTACCAGTTTTTTAATACTAACATTTGTCTAGTTCAAAGCACAATGTGAATTTGCCAGTTTAACAATAGAAAGACCATGAATATTTTAATTTTGTTTTGGAGTCCCCTTACAGGTACACTATATTATCTGCATTTGAGAAGGCAGACATAGCTTTTACTGGAGCTTGATCACTTTCAGGAAACTAAGTCACAAAAGCAAGTAGCAATTGAATTAGACTGACAAGAATGGTTATCTCTACACCCCTATTATCTTCAGGTCTGCTACGTGCTGGCATGCAGGACATAAATAAAACCAAGGGATTCACGTTCCCATCCCTCAGTTATAAAATTCCTATCATGGAAAAAAAAAAATAAAGGAAGGAGAGGAAGAACAGGGACCTCCTAGAAGTTTAAGAGGACATGAAAAGGATGGCTCTTTTTTCCCCCATCCTTTTTCAGGCACCAACTGAGCACAATAGAATTAGCAGAGCTATTATTTTTACTCCCAAATTACTACCTCCTGGTAAAAGATGTGAACATTTGCCCTATAGGTTATCCCTATGCCCATATCAACAGGCCTAAATTTGACACAGAAGTACAGAATATTTGCTCCCTTCAACTTCTCAGACTGTTATATAGCAGGATTTTTCTAAAAAAAATAATGCACAAAGTACCTGTGGTATGTTAAAAACTGCATAAAAGCCATATAATACCAGCCCTCTTTGCTTTCAGTTCCAAAACCCAAAGGAAATATTTTAAAATATGGTAGTACAATAAATTCTGAAGCTTCTTGTAGATTGCTCTCTCAGAGATGAGTTACCCTACAGTTAATGAGACATAAGCAGTGACCTGAAGTTCTCCTTTCCCTGGGACATCCACAGGCATCTTCCTTATTCTCCCTTTGGATTCCCTGTTGTTTACACTCACACAGCATCCTCTCCCCATCCTTAGGTAGGTTTCCTCTCTGGAAGCTCCTTACCATAACACTCAAAGGCTGTTACTATCTCTGATGCTGCAGTTCCAGCTCAGTTAACTCCACCCCAGAGTTGACAAGAGGGAAGCAGTTCAGGACCTGAACAGGAAGGGCTGAGTAACTGACAGAGCTGTTGCAGAATTATTTTCCAAAAGCACACAGGCCGATGCAGCTTTATGTCTGAACAGCATGGGAGAAGTGGAAACCCAGAGGGGGAAAAAAAAAACAACCCAACTTCAATTGCCAAAACTCTGAATTTACATTCAACTTTGGCCCCTATCAAGGCAATTTTTTTCCCGACGATGAGCCCAGATCCCTTTACCATTAATAAGCTTCAGCCAAGCCAAGCTATTCACTGTTCAAGCAGACTGGAATTAAATTCGGTGCATATGGCAAATGACTAAGGACTGTACTGCAACAGTACATATTTTATCCTAGTTATCAAAATACAAGAATCTACAGGTTAACAATGTTGCCAACAATAATTTCCAATATCAATACTAATCTTTTATATATGAAAAAATGTATTATTACTTTTATTAAATAAACTTCTTCTCTATTTCTCTTTTTATTCCATTTTAAGGGATTTTGCCTACTGTGTAACAATGCTTTTCTAAGCTACTCAAGCACAGTGTCTTAGGGATTGGTTCTTAATCCTTTATGCATTTTTCTCCCCTCAAGTTCATGTTGTCCGTGCATTTAAATGTTCAAAAGGATGGGAGCAAGAACTTTCCAAGACAGATTACACACGGGGTCCTGCAGCAATTCAAGCCAGATCGATGCATTCTGTCAGCATTTACTAAGCATGCCAGGACTCTACATTCTGACTTTTGGTTTACTAGGCCACCAGCAAATGATCCACAACAGATCACCAGGGCTAACTGAAAGTATTGGAATTGAAACAAAAGAAACACAGAAGGTCCAGAAGAATTTTTTTAGGACGGGCTATACGCAAATAAGTCTGTTTCACATGGTCCTCAAAAAAACCTAACCAAATCAACAAAACACAAAACAACAAAGGTTAAAAAAACCAACCAACCAAACAAACAAAAACCACACACCACAAAAACCCAAACATGATGTAACCATAAAATTTGGCCTTGATGAAAATTCACAATGAGTTAGCTCCAATATACAATTTACTCCAGTTAGTAACTTCAGTGACTTTGTTTCTGTTTGCTTACGGGCTTGGTTTTTGGTGTAGTTTTTTTGTGGTTTGGGGTTCTCTTTTTTTTCCCCTCCTTTTTCAAAAACCATCAGTTCTTTTTATACACACCCAAGAATAGCCGAGATATCTATAGGTAATTTGTTTTTCTGATCATGAGTCAAAACAGAATTAAACACCAAAGAATAAAAGACTTGGTCTTATGAAAAGACCACAACTCTCTGCTTTGAATCTCTCCACAGATATCTTCAGATTTCTAATGGAAGTTTTTACAGTATTTAACAAAACCAAGTTCAATTTACAAGCTGTGGTTATTGACAGCATTTTCATATATACACATGTATAAATGAAGACAAGAGTTGCCATACTATAGAGTTACTATTATGCTCTCATTTCCCAGATTATCACAGCAGCGACCACAAGTTGTTCAAAAGATCAGGAAAGATATACTCAGCCAGGCTTTAATACCTAGATATACCCCTGGATCACCCTTTCCGTGTTGCCTTTTCCCTTGCCCGAATACTGAAGCATCTCCAATATAATTAATTCAGTGTACTAATTACATACAGGTCAGATGGAATACAGGGCTGTACATGTGATGTGCACGAGTATTCAGCCACTACCGAAACACTCACTCGCCTTACAGGAAGGATGTAAATTTGGGTTTTAAGGTGCTGTGTCACTATACAAACACACTTAATAAAAATTCACAAGATGCCCTACTTGGAAGAAAGCAACAATTAATTCAAACTCAGTCAGGGAAACCAATCTGGAATCCTAAGTGAAGTGGATAAATTACAAGGAACTCCCATAATTTCAGTTCATGGCAGTTTTTATTGTGTAATATATGTAATTACACAAGTGAAAAAGGAGACTCAATACATTAGCCAACATTTAATTATCATTCTGGATTTTATTTTTTCAGTAGAAAACCCAAAGCCCTCACGCATTTATTCAGTGTTAAGTTTACATTCAATTTCTTTTAAGTCACTTAAAAATCAGTAGTTTAAAATATCTACAAGCATTCCCCAAAATTTTTTACATCTAACAGCACAGAAAATCTCTCAGATTTCAGATTTTCCAGAAATCTGGACACACTGAAAACCACCTGCATTGGAGTGTTTCTGTGGAATTGGTGCAACCCAGTTCAAAACTAGCATAACATGAAAAGGCAAGGGTCTTTTCTCTTTCTCTCTCTCTCCTTCTTTGGCCCTTCCCTCACTCCCAATCTTTTTTATTCCAATTGGGAACAAATGCAACTAATTTTGGTATTTTTAGGGCCAAATAATTTTTCCTTTTTTTCTTTTTGTATTTAAATAACCATTAAAATAGAATAAGGGATGCTGGGGAGAAGGAGGGAGGGTTCAATACATAGAAAAATAATAACTTTTCAAACTTTAAGAGGCGGGTTCACTTAGACTTATTGCTTAAATAGATAAGGAACACTTTGAATGTCAGTTTTAACATGATGGTAGTTCTTTATATGAAATGTAGTTGTTGCCACGTCCTAAAGAAGTTGTCTAAAAGTTGCATAGTCTATATTCACACCATTTATTTATTTTGATCTGAGGAAACATGCATTGCATATACAAGTTAGTGCTCTGCCATGCACGAGAACCCAGGCCTTTTTCCTGCAATTTCTATTGAATGTAACAGTTTACAGCAAACTTTTCAGAGAAGCACATACTTCGTATAATTTATTGCCCCAGTACATGGTGACTGGCTCCTTTAAAAATTTGATAAACTGTTCATAACTTGTAGGTCCACAAAAGAATTCCTTGCTAAAGAGCAGAATGGAATTTTTCAGGAATGTCTTATATAGTCAAGAAGTTCCCTTTTTCAAAAAAACCAAAACCAAAAAAAAAAACAGCTGGGGGGAAAAAATAAAAAAAGAAAAAAAAGTATTGAATTACAGGTAGCCTCTTAAAAATAAGTTAAAGGCTTAACCCATGCCACACAGTGGCAATCATCTTTAGCATGATTCAGTGCTACATTCCTCAGTTCCAAGTTTTCTTCTTCTGCTCCCCTTTTACTAGCCTGCTTCCAAACAATCCTCTCAACTCTTTAAAACCACTAAGATTCAAGAATAAATCTTAATTTACTCTTGTTTTATTTTTGGCAAATCTTTACTTATTTCAGGTCTCACTTGCTCCCTTTTAATCCTTCTACTTACTGACACCTGCAGCAAGTGTATATCTACTCCATTTCCCAAGTATCCACAATTCTTTTTCATCATTAGGTCAAGTTCCTCCCTATCAGCCCCTTGCCATGAAAAACTACACTGTGGCTACTGAAACACATTTACCACCCCTCTGAAATTAATCAAAAAAAGCTGGAATGCCTGAAATATTAAGGTGTTTAATTTAATCATATAAAGCTAAAAACAGATACTAAGAATAGGTATTTTTTCAACTACACAATAAACCAAATCTACTGTCTATAGTCATGCTCAAAATAGATTAGTGACTTGATTCAAGAATCGATGTTCTTCAAAACTCAACAAGATACAGAAAATATTCCAAATAAGCAGTTCTGTGAGTCACCTAACCAACAAATCTTGTCTAACTTAAAGCTGCCATTTGCCTTTTTAACTCCCTTCACTTCAAGAAGTCCAGATTCACAACCTTACACAAGGTCTCCCGTGGTATTACTGTGACAAGAAAGAGGCAGTATATGGTGCATTATTTCAAAATTCTATCAGCGGCTGGTGCCTGCCAGCTGTTGCCAAAATACATGACACAAAATAAAACAGCCCAAGGTCTCCTCTGCATCTCGTTCCTTTACCCCACTGGATGCCAAGAAATAATAAAAATAAAAATAAAAAATAATTTTTAAAAAAAGCCCAACAAAAAAAGGGTGCATGGTATAGTCACACAAGGTACGTGTCCCTAAGATGCCAGGCTTAACATGGGAAAGCTTACTCAGAGGCAACAAATATAGAGTGAAGAAACTGCAGCAACTAATGCAATTCTGTGCTTTCTTTCCTTTTCTATTACCTTTAAACAGAATTCTTCCTTGTAGCCATCCCTGTCTCTTCCCATTTGTGATACAACCAGCATGCCCTTGGTTCCACTGCTACCACACTTCTCCATGCGAGCTCCTGACCAACCCTCCTGAGGCAAGTTTTCCACAGTAGGCACAAGACTACAAAAACTACAGACCCCCATCTGCTAGAAAAAATCCTTCCTTTTCTTCAGTCTAATGTAGCTTGTTGTTACTCTGAAGCCCTTAAAGAGTATACGAATTCCAGAAAACTGCAGAATACTACAGGGCTTAAGATTCCATTTTTCACATCAAGGTTGATTCAACCACATGCTACTGTAGCATTACTTAAAATGTTAGATACATTTGTTACAATATATCTGCAACGTAGGTCAGTTACTTCCACTGCAAGAATCTTAACTTTTACTGCTGTTCAGTCCAGATTCTTTACTTTCCAGGCAACATTGTCTCACTGGCTTAATGTGCATAATGTTTCTATTTAAGAAAAAAAGTCCCTCTTCAGTCCACACAAAAGCCTTTGCTTTTCCCTAATCAAAACAGACCAAAGAAAGAAAATAATGGATAAAAATTTTACAAAAATAAAAGGCATTAGATTTCTAGTCAACAATTTAGAAATTAATTCTCAGTATTTACTTTAGCTTCCCATACAGTCCACCACAGCAGATATAGTTTCTACACCACTACAGACTCATTTGAAGATATTCCAAGGTATACAAGTAAACATTGCTATCTGCTCACACTTATAAAAACCTTGGAGCTCAGAGTCCACTTGATTCATACTACCAGCAGTGATTATTTCTCAAATTTCCAAATCTGATTTTTATCTGCAGCATTACAAGTTCTCATTTCCACATCAGCACGCCCTTCGGTTGTACGATAAGCAGTAAGGCACTTTCTTGAATGAGGATGATAAATAGTCCCATCTTCTTTGAAATACCAAGTAATAATTTCTGGGATAGGAGATCCATCTTTTGGGCAACTCCTCATACCTATGTAGTCTTCATGCTCTGGGACTTCAGCACATAGCTCTGTAACTGAGTTAAATCTAATCTCCTTATTTGATGTGTATTCAAAAAATTGATTGCCTCCCTGTCCATGACATCCAAAGAGAGAAAGGTGAGCCCCAGTAGGATTATGTTCTGGTAAGACATAGTCGAGGCATTCTGAAGCTATTCCCGCACTGCGGATAGCACCGTGCCAGCCTGGACGATCTTCTGGTACATGCAACTCAGCAAATATGTTTTTTAAATACCAGTCAAAACCCTTACATTTCAAACGTTCTCTTAGTATCTTTCTTTCAGAAATATCTCCATAGTTTTCTTTCCTTGCTGAGGGATTTCTGTTGTAAAAGTGCTCTTTGAATTCATCCATCCACACCTCAGCAGCACGTGCTGTGTTCTGAAGGAAATTCGGCCTAGCATAGGGCGCACGCTTTGGAAACACATGGCCTACGTGGGAGCAGGGATGAATTTCCAGCATGCCTCCGCACTGCCAAACCCTAAATGATAATTCTAAGTTCTCCCCTCCCCAAACATCCATTCCTGTATCATAGGTACCCAGGTACTCAAAATACTTCTTGCTGACAGCAAACAAGCCACCAGCCATGGTCGGGGACCTGATTGGGTCGGTTTCAGATTTGCGCCGGAGACGTTCGTGTTTCGGCACCGAGTGCCACTGGAACGTCAGCCGCCAGTCAAACCCCCCAATCATGGGCTCTGCCGTTTGCATGTAGTATTCAAATGTTTTCCAGTCAATGGTGTCAATGACAGGACAGACAATGACAGACTCGTTCTCAGCAATCCTCTCAAGCAGTGGTTCCAGCCAGCCGGAGACACACTCACAGTGACAGTCCAGGAATGTGAGGACCTCACCAGCAGCAAAAGTAGCACCAATTAAGCGGGCACGAACCAATCCTTCCCGTTTGTTGGTTCTTATCAGACGAACTCTTTTCAGGCTGCTTACGTATTTTTCAAGCTCAGCCTTCAAATACACTTTATCACTCAAGTCATCCACCAGTATAATTTCTTTTAGAAGCACCGAAGGTGACGTTTCAAGAACGCTATGTATGGTTCTCAGCAACGTTGACCAGGCTTCGTTGTAAAAAGCAATTACAACAGATGTTGTGGGCAGTCTTCTGTAGTCGTAAGATTTAGCTTTACAGCCACTCAGTCGATTATCTTCAATGTGCCGGTGGAGAGAGATTTTATCACTCAAATAAATATTAATTGCATACTTCTCAATCAGCTCTTCTTCCTGTTTCTTTTCCTCAGGACTCAAATGCAGGCGTGAGGGCTTACCCCATTCTCCTGGGGCATAGGGATCAGGCGGGGGTTTGTCATAGACGGGACGAGCCAAATCCACAGCTTCTCCTGCTCTGTCAGAAAAGCGTCTCTCCCATTTCCCTTTGGTGATGCTCTCCCCGGTGAGGGAGGCACCGAAAGAAGAAACCGACAGCTCGACCACAAAGTAAGCGATCATCAAGAAGCCGAGAAACACGCAGCTTTTGCGGACCCAGGTCCATCTTCTCCCCAGACGGATCCTCATGGTGGGCGATGAAAAGCAACCCCTAGCAGAGAGGAGCTTTGTAAACTACTGCCGGCTCCCCCCAAGCCTCCAGGAGGGGAGAGAGAGCTGCAAACGCTGCCAGCTGCGGGCTGGGGCCGCCGGCCGAGTTCGCATCCACTCTCTCGGAGGCGGGCGCGGAGGTTTCCAGGAGGACGGCGGAGGGAAGCGGGGCAGCACCGGAGGCACGGAGTAGCCCCCCCCCCCCCTACTACACCCCTCCGTCTCGGCGCTCCCCTCACTAACTTCCTCCTCCTCCTCCTCCTCTCTCGCTGCGGGACAAACCCCTCCTCCCGCCTTGTGGTTTGCTCAAAAAGTTGTCGCTTAAGGAAGAGGCAGAGACTCCTCGGCCCGCCCGGCCGGCGCGGGAACCCGCCCCGCCTCCCTGCCCGGACCTAAGCCCGGAACCGCCGGGCTGCTCCGCCAGCTGCCAGGGAAGGAGGGAAAGGGAGAGAAAAAACGCCCCGCCCGGAAAACAAACGGCGCCCGGCCCGGCCCCGCCGCCGGCCCCTGCACTCACCCAGCCCCGCAGAGTCCGCATTAAAGGCGACGCCCGTCACCGCCGCTCTGTGGCCTCGGAATGACCGGATCAAGACGGGGTCGTCCTGGGGAAGAGAGCGACCACCTTCAGCCCTCGGATAGGGGCGGCCCAGCACCCATCTCCCTTCCCTCCCCCTGTCCCCTCCCCGCCGCCTCCCTCCAGAAGCCATCAAACGTCCCATGCGCGGCGGGGAGCGCTCCCTACGCCCTCGCACCGCCTGTAGCCGCGCAGCCCTCGGCGCCAGGCGACACCCGGCGGCCCCGCGGCCACGGCTGTGCTGCCCGCCGCGGAGCCTCCCTGCCTGCCCGGGGCGGGGACCGGGGCCGAGCCCTCACCAGCGGGGAGGCCATGGGCGGAGCGGGACGGCGGAGCAACGGCCGCTGCCGGAGCGGAGGGGAGCGTCCGGTTGAACCCCCCGCGCTCCAGGCAGGGTCGGCCGAGCCCCGAATTCATCCGCCGCGCCACCGCCGCCGCCTTTCGATCCGCCCATTCGCCGCCCGCGCTGCCGGGGGCGGGGCCGCGGAGCCGCCTATCGGTGGTGTCGGTGCTCGACTCCCCCGTGTGAAGCGTTGGGCTTGGAGGCGGCGGCGGCGTTCGCGTTGCCGGGCGACCGCGCGTCCTCAGCCGGGCCCGGGCTCAGCGGCCTGGGAACTGCGCGGCCTCCCCGCGTAGGCCGAGACGCGTCCGGGTCTCTTTTCATCGGGTTTCATAGAATCATAGAATCATAGAATTAGCCGGGTTGGAAGGGACCTCAGAGATCATCAAGTCCAACCCTTGATCCACCGGAGCAGTTGCTAGACTATGGCACTGAGTGCCACATCCAGTCTTTTTTTAAATGTCTCCAGGGACGGAGAATCCACCACCTCACCGGGCAGACCATTCCATTGTCTGATCACCCTCTCCGTGAAGAAATTCTTTCTAATATCCAACCTAAACCTCCCCTGACACAACTTAAGACCGTGTCCTCTTGTCTTGTTGAAAGTCGTCTGGGAGAAGAGCCCAACCCCCCCCTGGCTCCAGCCTCCTTTCAGGGAGTTGTAGAGAGCGATGAGGTCTCCCCTGAGCCTCCTCTTCTCCAGGCTGAACACCCCCAGCTCCCTCAGCCTCTCCTCACAGGACTTGTGCTGGAGTCCCTTCACCAGCCTGGTTGCCCTCCTTTGGACCTGCTCCAGGACCTCAATCTCCTTCCTGAACTGAGGGGCCCAGAACTGGACACAGGACTCGAGCTGTGGCCTCCCCAGGGCTGAGTACAGGGGCAGAATCACTTCCCTGGACCTGCTGGCCACGCTGTTCCTGACACAGACCAGGATGCCATTTGCCAGGATGCCAGGGTTTGTCGGTGCCCGTTGTGACACGGCGGCTTGTGGCTGTGTTACCCCTGAGCCGCCGCCGAGGGTGCTAGGACAGGAGATGGGAAGCTTATTTTTTTAAAAATCCCCGAACTTCCGTTTTGTCTCCCGGGCTGTGAGGGAAGCCCCGCGTTGGGCGGAATCTCTCTCGGGTCGCAGCGCGGGGCTCCGAGCCGGACCTTCCGTGTTTGGCCTGGGGGAGGTGCGGGTCGCCCCGGGGCCTGAGGCGCTGCCCCCGGCCTGGCTGCAGGCGGAGCTCTCTCTGGCTTCTCGGGAGGGCCTGTCAGGTTAGCTGAGAGCAAACCTACAGAAGCAAAATCTTCACAGCTAGCGGAACAGCTCGTCCACCTTACTTCGGTTTTATGACTTAAAAATCCAGGATACCAGACTGATTTTGTATTCAGCCTCCTTTGATAGTAGTGAACCTCTGCCTTTTACTTAGCCGGAAAGAGTTCTCCCTAGAAAGAGATTTCCAAGTCAGTGCTGTTTTGTATCAGAGGTTTGTCTTGAAACTGTCTTCTAATGCTTTAAAAAAGTACAACTAGCTTAAAAAAAAAAAAAAGCAAAAAACCCAAAACAAGAATGCTGGTGTTTGTGGTCTTAATGTTTCTTCAGCTTCGTGGTGAATGAAATGAACCAGTGTCACTAAAAAAAATGCCAATAGCTATGCTAGTAAAATAAGGATTGACATCAATTATCAAAAAGGAGAGCTGTGGTAGCAAAAGTGTCATTTGATATGCAGGTGTTAAAGAAGGAGTAACTTATACCACAATTCAATTACTTTTGTTGGGGGGTTTTTTTGTTGTTGTTTTTGTTTTGTTTTGTTTTGTTTTGTTTTGTTTTGTTTTAATCCAGTCTGTATTTTACAGTTTCATTTGACATTAAACTCCTCAGTTTCATCTGAAAAACTCTTAATTTACAGAATTAGGTCAGTAATTAGGCCAACATGTAACAAATATCCGTTTTAGGACAGTTCCAAATCGGTTGTGTTTAACTGTGAAATTATAATTGGAAAATAATACTTTTTAAAGTGGTAAAAAAGCAGTATTATCACTACAGGTATCTGAGAAAGTTTCCATTAAGATCTCTAGCCATTCCTTACACTGATGTTATTCAAACTGATAATTTGACTTTACAGCTTCAGAATATAAAAGAAGGTTTGTTATTTTGAAAATAAATGGTGGACAGAACACCTTGACTTTAACTTGGACCTATGTAAAGCTACAGGTTTATGTTGCTATTCGTTCTTGTTTTTATTTGTGTGTTCAGTTTTGTTGTTTGTTTGTTTGTTTTTTTCTACACAGGTCACCATTTCTTTGTGTTAGCTCTCACAATTTATCACAAGGTAAAAATGAAGCATTAAAACAAAGCTGGTAATGATAAAACTTGAATGTCCCACATTCTACCCCATTGTAGGAGCTTTGAGTTAACTCATTAAACTTAAATTCTCTTGGCCCCTTCACTGCTATTGAAGTCTTTCACCTGTTTCTCAATTGTTTTTCCAACTCTCCTTTTTCTTTTCTGAGGTTTTGTCATCTGTGATTGACACCTCATGGCAGGGAGTCAGCCTAGCTAGGTTTAGATCCAATTCCTCTGTGAAGCAAGTTTAATATAAAAATTTGAGTTATCTTAAGTTATTCTCTGTTCACCTTTCCCCTTTTTTTAATCTTGAATGAGAGAAATTATGCCTGGTGCTGCTGTAATTGTGTGTTGTTTAATCTGTGGTATTGATGCTACTTTTTGTTCTCAGGTTTGGGTGTGTTCTGGTAGCTCATTAAAGCCCAGCAGGCAGAAGTCCATGCTATTTACAAGCTGACCTAAATGACAGTCCCTAGTCATACTGGATATTTTTCCTTCTGCCCTCTTCACAGCTGCTACACTTCCAGCAGCTCAGTGTCCTTTACTGATTTTGGGGTGCCAGAAATAAACTGAAGTCTATAACTATAAAGGAAGGACTATAACTGAGAGGAAGGGGGTCACATCCCTCTTTCTACAAATTGCTGGAAGACTGCTTCTTAAATTGTAGGGCTTACAAATTTACTCTGTTCCTTTTTGCTTCTCCCCACCTGAGTGTTTTGAAGACTCCCAAATGCTTGTAGGAAGCAAAGTATTCCCTTGCTGCAGATGTATAATTAACTATAATGACTTTAGTTATACAGCTGGCAGGTAATAGTTTTTATGCAGATTATTTTTTCTCATTTTTATGCATATATTTTGTTTTTAGAATTATTTTAAGCTTATTGGAACTCCTAATAATTGAATATGATCGTGAGTTGGCGTTGTCTTTTTGAGGTTGAGAATTAACTGTTCTGCAATATACAAGTGCAATCCACTGTGTTAAGTTGTTGTGCACTGTGCCAACAATGATTAATGGTGCATCAGAAGCTAGCTTCCAAGGGTCATATCATAGTAGGATGTTGTTTCAGCAGCTATGATTTCTTTTTTTTCAGTCATTGAGTAAAGTTGTGTATGTCCAAAAAGAAACTCTGTATATGGAGGAACACTTCAAGATTTTGTTTCAAGGTTCATGCAGCCACTAAAGTTACTGTAACTTTAAAAGTAGAAGAGGACAGAGTAAAACTACATGTGGAATTCAAGGACACATAGACAAACTTGGCACCCTTTGTGTGTGTATGTTGCAATGCACACATAAATTACACTGAACACATTTGATCTCATGTAATGTGATGCATGTGTGCGAGGGGCAAATGTAATATTCCAGACTACTTGCAGTTCTGTCGTGTCCAAAATGATGACTTTTATCTTTATGTTAATTCTACTTCAAAATAAAACTGCAAACTCCAGATGTAATCCCGTGGGATCCCATAGGGAGCAGCTGTGTTAGCAGCAGAACTGTGCAGACCACCACAGAGGCCTTTGGTCCTCAGGCTGTTGGCAGGTGGGAGGCATGAGCATCCAGCAGTTGTGCTGTGGGCACTAGAAAGGAGTGTGAGCGTGGTGTCTGTTCTTCATCCACCTACACCTAGAAGAAGAATGTAGCCTCAGGGCACAAAGATAAAATTATAGGCTGTTTTGCAGCTGTAGAATCATTATATCTTATGCCTCCAGCATCTTTCCAACCTCTGATCCTAACTTTTTTTCTCCTACATGAAAACGGTTATGAAAATTAACATTAAGACTGTAAAGTAACTTGTGGATTACTGTTGTCTTTAGGTTCTGCTGAAATTATCAAAATCCCATTAAAGTCTTTTGCCAAGGAGACTTGGCAAAGTCTTTTGTATCAAGAAAATAGAAAAGGATATCAAGTAGGTACATAGAGATTTGAAATGAAAAGACTATTTGGAAGGTATATGATGTTACCTATAGTAACATATAGTCTAAGACACATCCCAGGGTCCTGAGAGAATTGGCAGGTCTAGATGCTAGGCCACTCTCCGTCATATTTGAAAAGTCATGGCAGTCAGGCTAAGTCCCCAGAGACTGAAGAAAAAGCAGTATCACACCCAGCCCCTGGGATCTACTGACCAGCCAGCCTTACCTCTGTGCCTGGTAAGTTCATGAAGCAAATCCTCCCGGAAGATGTGTTGCAGCATACGGAAGATAGGGAAGTGATTACAGATGGCCAGCATGGCTTCACCAAGGGCAAATCGTGCCTGACTACTCTAGTGGCCTTCTATGATTGAGTGACTCGATCACTGGACAAGGAAAAAGTAACTGATGTCATCCACCTCAACTTCTATGACTTTATATGATCCCCCACAAAATTTTTGCCTCTGAATTGGAGTACAGTATAGCAAAGGTTAGAACAAATTTACTAATGCTCCAGCAGATGATGTATAGAGTGGTCTTTGTAGAATATATTACATTTAATACTCCTTAACAACAGCATAATCTAGTATAATAGATGAGACACCTAGCTTGATGAAGTATCTGTTCAGGTTTGTATCGCAGTAACACTTTACCTAAAGCATGGGGTAAGGAAAATGAACTAGGGAATGGAATAAACAAGACCAAAACAAACTAAAATAAGAAATATAATTAGAAAAATAAGCTCTTGATATTGGAGCTCACTTAATCTTAGAAAAATGTAGCTATTATTGAAGTTCAAACTCTGTGAAACCAAATTTTAGCTTAGCAGAAATATTAATGAAAAGAAAGGTGACAGTAAACCTATTTGCTCTGTGTTAATGAGGAACTTGGCATTTTACACAGCAGAACTCGTAGTAGTATGTATTTGATAAGTTTGTGTGTTTTGTTTTAAACCAGAGTATGAAGTGGTTTAGAAAGCAAAACCAACAAGAATGGGTAGTGTGGAAGTTGCTCTTGTTGGTTTAGTGTTAGCTTAGTGCATTGAATCAGTTCTTCTCAGGACCAGATCAATAGTAACTGGCACACATTAAGTGGTTGGAGCTTGCTGCTGAGAGCAAAGCTGCTCCTTTTTGACAATATTTAGACAATACATTTTGCTAGAGAAGTTGTTGAACAACACCCTTAGACAATTTTCCTAGTTTCATCAGCATATAGCTGCTACCTCATGCTTAGCCAGTAAAAGCAACCATCATGATTCCTATGATAATTTTTTTTTTTTTGCTGCTGATGATGAGAGGAGAAAATGGAAATTCCCTTACTGGTTTTCATAATCTTGTTTGTCTGCACTTAACCAAGGAGGACTAAGGGAAAATACAGATAAAATATGAGTGAATGGTGAAAGGACAACAGCAAAAGTACAGCAAGTGCATGAGACCAGTGACCAGAACTGCCCGGTATGAAGTATGAGAAACAATAACAAATGTTATTAGAGAAACAAGTGAGGAGAACCCATATGCCACTATTATTGGAAAACAAGGAACCTAATGGTGCCAGAACACCTGCAACTACAGGTTGAAGAAGGGGGTATGTAGCTGTTAAGAAATCACAAGGGGAGGTCAGTGAGCTAATCACTCTTCTGGGTCCTCCACTATAACTCCCAGTTTAACAAGAGTATTTGTTGTGGCAGAGGGGGAAGGTGGTGTCCAGGGAGATGGAGAAAGAAGCAGAAGAGCACCTTCTGGGCTGTATGGATGTGTTTAGCAAAGTCATAACACTTGTCTCCCAGCTTCACATCACCTATGCATCCTCTAAAAAGGATCCTTGACTCTGTATCTCATGACTGGTCCAGAGATGACTTGGGCACTGAGAAATGTTGCACTCTCCTCTGCTGCCCCTCTGTGGCATATATCTGAGATCTGAACCACCAGTTTATTTTAGCAGGTCTGAACTAGGTATTTTTTAGTAAGCTTAAAAGAACTAGGATAACTTGATTCCACTTTTGGGTTAGTTTCCAGAGGGAGAGGATTAAGGCTGGGTATTTCTGACCAGCAGTAGCAGCTACTTCAGATTCAGAATTCTTACAGAGAAGAGTGGGTCACATGACTGAGGAAAAACCTTACCAACTACAGTTTTGCCACTTCACGGGCAGCCCTAAATGCTGATGGATCTGCAGTCATCATTGCTATGCCAGTGCATAGGGTAGGGACTTTTTTTTTCTGGAGAAGCAAAGCCTGCCCCCAAACTTTTTTTTTTTTTTTTTTTTTTTTTTTTTAAGTGGTTGTAGTACTGCCTGTGTGGGCAGGAAGAGCTTCCAGCACAACAGTTGGCAACCCCACAACATGACAGAGTATCACAAATGCATCCTGCTGCTAACATTTAGATTCTCTCTAGAATATTACCTGTGTGGTTGATGCACACAGAGAGAGGAAGGGGGTACTAGTAGTTTCAGACTTGCAGAAATGTTATTATTAAATACACTGTTCTGTTTGCATGCCTGCCATCAAATATAAAACCTGCCATGGTAAATTAGACAGCTGGGTGCTGGGTGTGGTTACATTTTGTCAAATGCTGCTTACGAATGACAAAAATCTACCTACTGAGCCCTGTCCCACTGGTGATGCATGCAACTAAAGTGGGTCATTTTGGGGTTAAAAGTCCAAATCCAAATATCTTTCCGACTTCACACCTTTTTCTAAACTCCCTTTTCTCTCCTGCGTGAAAGCTGTATACATGTCTAACTGGATGTGTGTCTGCTTGCTTTAAGACTTCTTGCAAAGGCTCTTCTATTATGAAATTTTATGGTAATCTCAGCATAATGACTACTTTTGTAGTCGTTTTGTTTCAGAGAGGGATGATTTCTCAATGGCTGAACAACCCAAGCACCACACAGCCACAGCAGAGAGAAGCAGGAGGTGGCATCTCTTTAACACCACAAAATGGAGCAGGCATTTCATTCTGATACACCACTTAATTATGTTAGCCACATTTAATTTTGGTGTTTTAAATAATAAGCACTAAATTAAGTCTGCCTTAAGACACAAACTTTCCAGCTTGCATATTCATTCTTTTTACACCATTCCTATCCTGTCATCTTGCTTTGCTCCTTTTGAAGCACTCAGCAGCCTCCTCCCTGCTCATGCATTTCTTTCCACTCTCGCTTTTCACTCTCCCACATAACCTCTTTCATTCGCAGTATTTTCTCTGTTGCATCTTCCACCTCTAGTTACTGGAACACTAGAAGCTGCAGAGGGGAACAGCTTTCTGCTTGATCTTTTTCTGCTCAGGGAACAGTCCCTGCAGCCAATAGCATCAAACAAACATCAGCTTGCAGCAGCAGTTTACCCAGAATCACTTCCTGTGTGGTTCACCACCGCTGTGACAGAAGGTGTTGACATGGCTCAACTGAGGGGACACTACACAAAGAGAGGAACTGAGCAGAGGAGGGAACCTGAGCCAACACCACGGGCTGCAATCCTGCTCTGTGAAAGGCTCAGCTGCAACCTGACTGCATTCCCCTGCAAACTCGCAGAGCAGTTTCCTCAGAACAGGTATAGTGAATTTTGAGAATTCAGAGAATTCTGATGAAAAACAGAGAAGGCTTACTACATGGATGTTCATCAGGTTGCAACTTGTCCATGCTTTCCACTAGGATAGCAAAAGAGAGCCCCAACACCAGGAGATCCTCCTTTGGCAAGTGTCAAAGCTTGTTCAAAAGGTTGGAGTTAGCAGAGTATCAGCAGCAACAAGCATTAACACTTCCCTCTCCAGTTCCATTCTTTGAAATGGCAAAGCCCCAAAAGCAAACTCCTTGAGCTGTATAATTTTATTAGGCTGGTTAGTGGTTAAATGCATTTCTCTATGACGTTTCCTCAAAGGCCTGATTTCTAAGTTACCATCAAACCTTGCAATACTGAAAGCAAGAAAGCCACAAGAGTGCTTGGCTTATATTTGGCAATATCCAATACATAGCCAGTTTGGAAATATCTGTTGCTTAAATATTCAGCTTGGATTGATTCTAAAAGTACAAGATTTCAAGCTGGGTTAATGATAGAATGCAGGAGTATATTTCAATATTTTTTTGACAATGACTATTGGACATCAGATATACTTTAAGAACACAAACACTAAGGGGTCTATTGGTTTTGCTTATTGCCTTCAAGGACAGCAATGAAGAAAGCTGATGTAGTGTACTGAAGTAGTAGTTTAGCAGCTCACCCTCCTCATCCAGTGATCAAAAAGCCCATAGCACTTCTTCAAACAAATAAAATGTTGACTGTGTGGATTGGTATCAAGCTGATACGTGATCATTTAGCTGATATTAAAACTTTCAGTGTTAATCGCCCTTTTGAAAAATGGTGAAGTCAGAGATTTAAAGTTCATGATTGTCATTGTGATTTAAAGTAATGGTTGTATTCAAGTATTGACATGTCTGTAGAAGTGCTGGGGATCCCTGCTGTTTCAAGCTCTTTAAAAATGGTTGTTCAGAATACTTTTAACTTTGCTATAGAATGTAATTCATCTTTTATTGAGACATTAATGCCTCTGAAATGAAACACACTGCAATATAGTGGCCCTATAGCAGAAAATTCAAATTATTTCTGCACCTTTAAGGTAGAGACAAAGAACAAAATATGTTCAGAATTAGTGGTGTAGGCACTCCCCTACACCTTCTAAATGCACTTATTTTAAATGTGTTTTAGCTTAAGAAACAATACATCATTTATAACACTCCCCTCCAAAAAACCAAACCAAGTTAAGACAAGTGTGTTTCAGAAACACAGTTATTTTTTCAATTTCTGTTTGAATCATCTCGCATCACCATTTGTTCATCCAGCCAGCTAGTTTTGCTATGCAGCTTAAATGTGGAATATTTGACAGAAGCTTTTTTCTTTTGTGTCCTTTTTGACACCAGACTGGCAGTTCTGTGATGTCAAGCTTCCTACATCGGCATTTAAAGAATTATATGTCATTGTCTGAGAAACTGTAAGAAGAGACTTCAAATCTGACATAATACTAACTTCTCCAAGTGTATGAAGTATTTCTGTAACTCAAGGCAAAAGAGGGAGCATCAGTATGTAACAGTAGAATTAGCACTGCATTTAATTTCACTGATGCTTTGGACAATTAGATAAAATCCTGTAGCACCCCCGCTCTATGAAATAAAGGAGAAAAGTCAGCTTCTCTATTACATTTAATTATAGGCTCTTATGACTGAAAATACACTTTTCAGTGCTCTTCATTCTTGATCTGTTTAAATGACAATATAGCTTTCTTTAACCTTATATACCTGCAAGGGAACTTTCTTTTTCAGAAACTGATCTTAAAGCACAGAAAACCACAAAAACCCCACAGAAGTTTTGAGAAAAAGGAGCAGGTTCTTTCAAGAGGTCCTAAATAGAGAGCAGGGCAGTGAGACCACACAAATATGCAAATGAGTCAGCTTTTAAGTTTCCTTAGAATTAACTACAGTTATCATCCTCCATACACCTGAAAGTTTTGAAAGATCCAAACAACAGAGTGGGAAATCCTCTTCATCCTTGAGAAGTAGCTGTTTTCCACAGGTCTACAGCAGAGATTTCTGCATGTCACTTTAAAATCTGTGGGCTTTTGAATTAATTATAGACTGTTACCTTGAAGCAGCTAAGCATATGTGACTTGTAGTGTAAAACACAAACATTAGAAGAAATTAATTTAACAGATACCTATTGAAAACAGCTTAAAAACAGGATCACAGGATAATTCAGGTTGAAAGGAGCCTTGGGAAATCATATAATGCAAACTCCTTCTCAAAGCATTACGACTTCATGAAGCTTCATTCAGATTATTTCATGATGCATCTTTTCTTTGATGCCTGCAAAGACAAGAAGGCTGTGAATTTTCTTCACTGATGAGTTATTTTCTACTGAATAGCCCCCTGTCTTCCTAAAGAATAACTGAAAAAGCTTTATTGTGAACATTTGAATTAATGTAACCCTGTATCCCTCTTCACAGCTCAGAATATCTTCCCAGAGAGTTGTCTGCAGAGCCACACTGCACTATGATGGGATGAGCTCAAGAAAGAGGGGAAGGGGCAAAGATCAGAAGCCACAGCTTCGGACTGTGGGTTTTTGCTTCTGCAGGTCTCTGTCCTAAAAGGAGATAAGAAAACCTCAAATCCTGTTTAAGCTTCACTGACCTTTACTAAGATTCACTTGGAATAAAAATTAAAAAAAAAAAAAAAATCAAGATATCTGGAGCTTCCTACAGGAAACTTTTAATTCATGACCATCTCTGAAAATTTAAAAATACCACCACTGAATATTTATGTTAGCTTAAGTGTAGCTCACTAGGGAACAATTCTCAGAATTCTAAAAATTCCTAAGTAATATTATTTGTTATAAGCTTCATGGTTTTTATGTTAGCCATAAACCAAATTTTAATTTTATTGCATTTTCAACTTGTGAGAAAATTATATGAGAAAGAGCTGCTAGAAGAAAGAAGAGAAATATGCATGCTTCTATTTACTAAGAGATTCTTCTATAGAGAAATGAGAACTGCAATTTTCTTCAATGCACATATAATATCTTCTTTCTTCTCCACCTAATGGCCTTATCTTTCAAAGAAAGATCAAAGTCACTGCTGACATTTTAGAAAGCCTCAGTCCCTCTCTTGTAAGAAGTGTTCTGGGATGCCTAATAGGCCATCAAACATAGGAACTTGCACGTAATAACTTCAAATCTGAAACTCGTACTATTTCAGATTTAAAAAGCCAAGTAGATGTTATATTTTACAGCTACCTTACCTTGCCTCTACATGTATTTTCCCTGTTAAGTCCCCACAGGCCTTTTATGAACATTTTCAAAGCCTTGCCTTTAGGACTTTTATTAGAAATGGCTCTTCAAGATATAGCTGACAGAAGACTAGTGCAGGGCAGAATGCTTTTGAAGTTTCCTGCCCAAGGCTTAAATTTTCAAGTGTTATCCTAATTCTCAGCACCTGTACGTGTGCAAGCATGACTAAAGTCCTGCTGTGTGTCAAGGGGGAACCTTGTCTATATACCAAGGGGCTTTTGTATAAGCAGGCACAGAGGTACAAACAAACATCAAGGGTTCAGCTAGGTAAGGGGACTTTACAAACTATCTGGGAGAAATATTTGGTCTCAAACATTCTCAAACTGCTCCTTCTTATTTTCATTCACTGTTCATTCTTAGTCTAAAACCTAATTCCTTGTCTAAAACCTAATTCTTCAAGCCTTCGCATCAATTAAAAGTAGAAGGAGCACATTAAGGACCCTTCACTGAAAGCACCAACAGCCACACAGTTTTTCAGTGTGTTTACTGATAGTGGGGGAAATCTTTAAGTGTAAAGCACAAGAGAAGATCAGGGTAGAAGGATGATAAAGAAGACAAATCCACAACTGGACCTCTTTCTCCATCTGTCCTTCATTGATTGCCTACAATAGCTCTTGGCAGACTGGAAGAGGAGAAAAGGGAGAAGATTAAAATTTTGGGTCATGTCCATATTACTGATAGATTTATTAGAAGAGATCCTATCTGATTTAGTAAAAGGAAAAAGTGCTAGGAATGACTCATCTTTTTA
The DNA here is from genome assembly GCA_023637945.1 of Phaethornis superciliosus. Taxonomy (NCBI): domain Eukaryota; kingdom Metazoa; phylum Chordata; class Aves; order Apodiformes; family Trochilidae; genus Phaethornis; species Phaethornis superciliosus. The sequence goes on along the minus strand of JAJQWJ010000001.1, from coordinate 67,890,484 downwards.
TATGACAGAAAATACCTTTTCCAAAGTATTTTTTAATTTAAAAACACTGGTTTAATGGAGTGCTTTTTGGATTACGGTCCTCAATGAATTAGACCATTTCACTGAACAGAATATTAATGACCAATACATGGCACGTGAGTAAAGACATACCTTCCCACCTTCAAAAGTGGTGTTGCCAGACAGCAAATCCTATCACTTCCTACCAACATAACAATTCTAGGAGATCCTCATTTTGTGCAGTCCACACCTGACCAACATGTTCCTTGACAAGTCCTATGACAAGAATCTGAATGTTCTAAATTAATAGTTTTGCAGGTTCCCTCCTAAAATGCATAGCACAAAGCACTACACAGTAGGTCCCAGCACACTATTCAAAATAAGCTCTGTATTTCCCCATAAATATTAGCCAAATAGTGGCTTACCTTCAGGAGATCAGGTCATAAATGAAGATGCTTTGTAACTACAGCCATCAGAGCAACCAACTTTGAAAGAGGAAAAATGTCAAGTTAAATCCTGTATTTGTAAAACTGAAATTTTCAAAGATAACAGATATACTTATAGGGTTTATCTGTAGAGTGTTTTGTTGTGTGTGGTATTTTTTTTACTGTGATACTTTAAATTATAAGTTTTGGGGGGTTATTCACATGTTAGAAGCATTTGAACTGTATGCTCTGATTCTCTACAGAAGACACTGAAAGCTCTTAAACAGGAATATACAATATTAACTTTGTCCCTTAGCAACTGTGATACAGCAAGAGCAAAGACTGTGCCTTTGCTATAGAGGAAGCCACAGAAAGTTTTCTGTATGTCTGTATCCACAGTCTTCCAGCATACTTCAGCTTCACATCCTCTAAGAGGCAGTCAAGGAAAGCAGATGAAGCTTTTCAGAATGCTGTTGGATATGCTTGCTTTGCAGGGAATCAAAGGGACACAGAATGCATACTTGCATTTCAGAAAGCAACTACTGCTTCATTGTTGGATTGGCACTTGTCACTATACCAGAATTTGAGTTGCTAAGTGATGATCCAGTATTCCAGAAAGTACATTTCCATCAACAAAAATCTGTTAATTTCCAGAAATCCTCTTGGCTAGTTATTTTTCCATGCCTGAATTCCTACTGTCTTCCCCTAGGGGCAAGCCAAGAACCCCTTTTCAGCTTAACAATTTTACAGATTTTTAGAAAACTAGATGTCTGGGGCACTTAGTAGTAAAGAGGTATGTAGAAAGTCACTAAATTTTGAAGATCACCATGTCTGAAGCATGCTACTGCCCCTCTGCTACAAAGTTAGGTGTTCTTATCCATCTTATAAAGAAATACACCCAGAACACTAACAAAATTTGAGGTGTCCATAAAGATGTATGTGGACACAGAACAAGGTTCTTTGCCTGCTCTATACAGGACAGAAGAAATCTGCTTGCTGCCTTACAGCAGCACGAACTGTGTTCATGTTTTAAACACAAACTGTCCATCTTTTCTATTTTTTATCTCCTATTAAGGCTGTCGAGTTACTCTGAAAGCATAAGAGCCACATCCAATTTGTTCCCCCTACTGAAGAATACGTCCTGCTTTGCAATCTAAGCACCAACTCCAATTTTATACTTTGTAACTAGAATGGTGCTGCCACTGATCACCCAGTGAAATTTTTAAGGCTGCCTTCTTTCAGATGTTTAAACCCATCCCATAGTTTTCTCAGCAAATCTTTATTGTAGACCTCACTTTGAACAAAAAGGACAAGCAGTACCTGCAGGAGGTTTTCGGGTTAGACACTGTGCAAGCCATATCTCCTTGATGTATGCTGCAGGCTCTTAAAGAAGGTGTTTGGGTAGTTCCAGGTACAGTCCATGGGAGAAAATAAGCAAGAAAAACTATAAGGCTGTTAAGGCCCAAAATTTTCTCATGACATGGCCCTGAGTAAGCAAGGCCAGTTAAGTCTGGGTGGAAGTCGGAGCTGGACTCTCCATGGCTGGGCTCATCCAACAAAGTTAGGGCATGTCAGTGAGGGCTTGAAATCTGTAGGATCAGAAGATATACACTTTGGGGAGAGGGTGGTGATAAAAAAGCAGGAGCTGGTTAAAACCAAATGCAATGTTTGCATCAAAAAAAGAACAGTATGGACATGAAGTCATTCTACTTTCATTTTTGCAATTTGGAAAACTTCTAGGGCTCTGCAGAGGCTGGCACTACTGGCAGGAGAAATTGAACTTGTCAGGCCTTTGGAATAACACCCCGATACTGACAGCCAAACACGTTACCCTTTCATGAATATTCCATTTGCTTGCTTACTTCAAAACACATTGGAAAACTTCCTATTATTTTAAGCAAGTCTCAGAGAGTGTTAGTTCCTATTTTTGGCTGCTTACAGTTACTACAGATTCCTGCATTTACCCATTGGTCTGTCATTAAGGCATTTGTTTCCATTACTCCCTGCAGATTACTTCATGATGCAGCATTTTCCTCTTCCTGTTAAGACCAATACAGAAAAAAATGAGTCCTTTTGCATAACAATTTCTCCCCCTTTCCCTCAAAGCCAAGATTAGGTATCCTAACATTTGTCTTACATACAAGTATTGTAGGTAACCTGCATTCAGGATACTGAATGTTAATCTACTTTAAACAGTAGTCAGTCCCAAACTGCATTTATGTTAAAAGTTACTATTGCTGGATCATAATACCAGGTACACCATGACCTCTTGAGCTGGAAGGAGCTTTAAGTCATAGAACAAATTTCATAGAACTACCATGCATTTCAAATCAGTACTGTACTGGCATTCAAGAATTTCAGTCCCCATGCAGACTGAGATGAACAGCACTTTTATTTATTTCAATTACAAGAAGAAAGACACCAAAACCTTACAACCAGAAGGGCAATGAAGGCCTCATGATCTTAGTGATAACCATTTCATAATCTAGGCAACATGTTATGATTTCTTTTGAGATCACAAAGAAAGCATACCCCCCTCTTAGACAACTTTTCCATGTTTCTGTCAGGAAATTTCCTGTAAGAACAACACACTGATGTTACCAGAATCAGGAGGGACCACCAATGTACAAAGCCTACATTCACCCTCCCACACTCCCCCTTCAAAAGGCTTAAGAGTAGACTATTCCAAAAAAAGAGAACATGCAGTCATGATCACAGCTAGAAGAGGGAAAAATCAAAGACTGTTTTCAAATCAAACCAAATTAAATGTGTAAATGAAGTATGAAGATACTTTCTTACATGGCAGTGTACTTCATGGGTAAAGAAACTCTCCTCATTTTAAGCCAGTGCTATTCTAACTTTTGTAATAAAAACTGATCCTTCCACCAAGCACTCTAGGTAAGACCTATGATGCAAGTGCTAGAAACATGTGAGAAAAATTACTACACAAAGTGTCAAGTGCTAACCCCCATTGCCTAGAAGTCAGTGTATTAACTTAGGTACAATGGAAAAGACTGAATTCAGCAGTGGTTGACAGTGGGATGCAGTGCTACAGGTTGAACATTAGCCACTAAAGAACAAATCCAAGCATGCCTGTACCTCACCACAAGGGCAAGACATGCTTGAGCTTCCTGACCTGCTCATTTCTGCAGTTTGCTCTAATAGTATGTCCTCCCTCATTACCAGCTTAGTTTCTGCACTCCTTTGAAGGGAACCCTTGAAAAATCTCCAAAATTCTATATTATTTGGCAAAAAAATTAAAAAAATAATAAAATAAAATCATGCAATATTTTTTTAAAACACAGATTTGGAAAAAGTCAGAGTTTACAACTCATCTCTTTGGTTGCTCTTCTAAACAGTGTTGCACCTACAAAACATGAGGAAGTACCACATCAAGTACTGTTCCATAATTTTTCACTGTTTGAACAACATAGTTGAGGCAGACCTTAACTACTTCAGTCAATAGCTAGCAGGTCAGTTTTGGTGCAAAATGTATTAATCAAATGAAAAAAAAAAGTATTTTCACCCATGCTATATATCATTTCTCAGTTTCCCCTAATTTAACTCATCAGGGATACATTTATTACACAGTACTCACAGGAATTATAGGAATTTGAGGCAGACCTACTCATTCCCAAGGAGTATCCTTTTGGATCAGTGGAGACTTTTGAGTACCTTAGGCTTACATTCATTCTGGAGGCAGCCACCATGATTCCATTTACCCAAAGTAAATTATTTTTAGTGGGGCTGTTACCATCTTGAAACTGGAGTTCAAAGTTAACCAGTAATAAAAAGAGAGTACTTTTCAGTGTTTCCAGGGAAGGAGCTGAGAAAAAAAATCTGTAAGAAACAATTGCTGCAATTTTATTTTAACAAAAGGGCAGATTTATTCATGTTTACAAACAAGTTTCAAAAACAAAAAGAACATGTATGCTACCCACTAACAACCTTTCAAAATGCCAACAGCCCTCATGCTGCATGGATTCTATAGATTAGAAAAAAAAAATCACAGTTCCACTCACAGTTCACCAAGACAGCACTAAGCTAACATGTTTAGACAAAAACAAAGGACTAAGATTCTGATGTATTTTGATTTAATCCATTTTGCCCGAGATAACATAAATATTTCAAGCAAGTTCCATCACATATTGATGTCCTGCATTAAACAATCCTACTAAGTTCTGAACAAAAGTTATTCAGTAAGTTTCTCAAAATTTTTAAAAATTAAACAGTTGTTTCAAAACCATTAAGTAGTAAATGTATTTAAGAAACTAATTAGGACAGAGGCCATAACTTCATTAGAACACCACTGCTCATGTTTTTACAAAGCATTAGTGTTATCTATTTGGCTATTAGTATTAGCAATTTATCTACAATATTTAACAAGGTAAATTGCAGGCAAAATTTAGTAGAGTTTCAATAGAAACACCCTTTTCCTGAAAATACAGCAGTATTTGAAGGACTAGTTTTTTTGTGTCTTTGTTTTTTTTTCTCTGCATCATTTATAAGGAAGCTTCCCATCTATGAACAGGAACAAAAAAGTATCTACAAACCTTGTAAACAGATCTGTATCATTTATAAACATAAATAATCCAAATTATTAACAGCCAACAGCAGAAATTAAAGTATCAATTCAATGATCCAGGGCCTCCTTGCCCTTCCAAGCCTTCCCCTCAGAAAAGGACCATGATAAACTAAAGCTCTGCTAACACACTCTTCAGGACCATTCTTAAGCACAACAGATGATCCACAGGTCACTTATGCTGAGTTACTGTTTTTCAGTCAGAGTTCATTATTACTCCCACCCCCAGAAAAGCACCCTCCAGTCTGGCAGAAAGCTTTTTTTAAAAAAATAAATCTACATTCGTACAAGTGTGTCTTCTGTTGAAGTCCAAGACAAGAATATCATCTTGTCCATCATAATGTGTGAAGAGACCCAGCTTCAATTTCTTTACAATGCAGCTAGTGTGTTAACATTCAGCTTACAATCAGAGTGATGTTTCCAAACTATGTAGCGGGCTCCCTGGGGATGAAGAGGTAGCAGACTTGTTCATGTCTGTTGTAAGGTGAATTCCACTGTCAACCGCATTGTTATTTTTATTGGGAGAGGGTGGGGGACTAGAGTTGCGTTTTGTTGGAGCATCATCTTCAGCATCAGTATCATCAATAAGGGGAATATGAGGCTCGGAGTCTTCTATTCTAAACTCAGGATGTGTCATAAAATTGTGGATTGAGCTTCGTGTCTCAGGTTTCTCCAGCCCCTCGTACAAGGAGCTACGAAATGCATTCACCACTCGGATCTGTAAACAAAGAAAAAAGGGTGTTGAAAGGCTGCAGATTTGCTGGCAGTGGCATGGTTCTTATGAGTTTGAATCCACAAACAGTAAGACATGAGTGAACCGAATTTGTATGTGATGCAGTGGAACTTGCAATAAACTGTAAAAAATGAAGAGCATTTCAGGAGAGCACTGCCAGTCTACACAACAGGAATAAAAATTGTAAAAGTACTGCGAAAAGATGGGGGGCCTAAAAATTCAGATGTGGCACTAGAATTGTTTAATTAATTAATGTGGGCTAAGCATTTTTCAGAAGTGAGGACAACAATTATTTACTTATTAACAAATTTTAAAATCTTAATGGCTTTTTTATTGAATACTTGAGGGCGGGATGGGAGGGATGGGAAGGAGGGGAGAGGCTGAAAATAAGTTAAAGGATAAGAGGGTTACTAATTCTCATGCTAGGAATAAGGATGTCAGCTGACTATGAAGAAGCCAAGCAAGTGTAAGCCAATGTCACAATGACTGGACGTTTACAAAGAGTCATGCAAAAAAGGATACCACTGTAACAGCTGTAAATATTCGAGTATATACCCGTTTACCACACTACAGAAAGTTCCTTACTGAATAGTGCTTTGGAAACTTAAGACCAGAACTAGGAAATGGAATACTGCATTGTAAAATTAAGCAGCCATGACAGGTTGTACGTAACCTTGAAGAGACTGTTCAAGTAGCACAAAGTATGAGAAAAGCAGATGATCAGCCTTTGCTTGATTTTTCAATTTACATGGAATTCATGGACAAAATTCCCAGGCTGAGTATTATTTCAAGTCCTTTCATTGTTTAACTAACACTTGTCAAATCCGAAAGCTAAGTTCACAGAATAAATAAACAAGCATTTCAGAGTGAAATTAGATAGAATGAAGTAGAGCTCCATTTTGCAAACTGTGCATGCCCAGGCTGAATTTAAGCTTTCCAAATTGTTATTCAAATGATGAAACAACAGCCGACACTCCCTTCCTCCTCCCACATCCCATATGTTTCCCTGAGCAACTGCAAAAATTCAGGGTGCATTCTTCAACTGATAATACAAGTAAGATTAGGCGGAAGACAGCGGCCCTTCTGTCAAGACAGTTTCCCCTTCTGCTATCTTCCTATTCCATTCTCAACATCCCTACTCTCAGTCTTCAGCAAAGCACAGTTTTGATCCCAAAGTTCCTCTGTCGTACAGCAGGTAGCAGAGCAACCCTGTAGTCAACAAGAACTGTCAACAATTTAAGCATACATTTTTTTTTGCACATCCAAGATGACTATTTTCAAGCTGAGAAATACTTCATGGCTACTGCTTCCATAGAGTTCCTTGACAATAAAAATAAAGTGACTTCCAGGTGGAAGAATAAAGCTGGAAGATCAAGCAGATCAAAAGCACACACTTCAAGAGCACACACTTCAAAACAGCTAAGATAGACCAAAAAACCCATGCTGTAAACCCAGACAAAGACTCACCAAAAGCAATGCACTATCAAGTTTGTTCCCACAGGATCACTGCATATGGTAAGTTCTTAGGTCCTGACAGTGTCCTTTAACCTCTAGAAATAGCATTCTTCCCCAAACCATACCCACTCGGAGCACTTGCACAAAGAATTTTATTCAAAAGCTATCACATCCCCATTTTTATTCTTCAGGTACACAGCTGAGCCCCATTAACCATAGAAACCATGTTGGGGGGCACACATGCAAGGGGGAAAATATAACTACCAATAAAGCGAGGACAGGGGATAGTGTGAATGTGCTTGAAAAGTAAAAAATTACAACAGCAGCTAGTACTTTACTGTTCATCATATGAAAAAACTGAGCATGCTGTTATGGAGTTGGCATGTTACATGAGCTTTAAACAAGTCCAGCAAGCTGCATAAACTGTCTTGGCACTTGCCAAGAATATCAGCACTGACAATGCCAGACCACAAGTTTGCAATGCCTTTGTTTGGCATGTTGCATCCCAGTGTAGCACTGATTTATGTGGCAAAATGAAATATGACTGCCTCATGGGACTGCTTTTTCATTGCTTACAGATGGTAAGTTAGAATAATCAGAAGTGGAGAACAATTTTTGGCTTATCAGGACAGCTGTAATTATCACAGGAATAAGCATACCCACAACAAAGGCTTGATTCCCATGCAGAATGCATACTAAACAAGTGGTCTAGACACTCCCATGAACTCAGGACCCTCAAAGAGTCCAGCCATGAAGGCAGAAAATCAGACTGTCACAATTTAAATTTATGCTTGAAAAGGGAAAATAGTATTTTGAAAGCTTTATTTTCAACTACTAAAGATAACTAGAGAGGTAACTATAAATAAATTGCATAAGTGAGGAGCAAACAAGACAATTTGTTATGTGTAATTTATACTGTCATCAGGCCTTCCTCATATTAGTACCAGAATAGCAAGGAATGCAGTAAGCACTCCAAATCCTCCTAGCCAGATGGCTGCTTAAGAGTTGCAACCTCACTTCTTAGGAACAGCTGAACTATTTTCCAGCAAACAGCTTTGAAAAGCAAGACACAACGGAGTAACACATCTATTCTCCATCAATACATATTGGTTATCAAAATTTGTTCTCCTGGAGGGCCTAGCAGAAGGCTATATAAACTCGTTAGGGTCAAAAACTAGTTTTATGCTATTGTAGCTCTGTATCTGCATTGGTCATCTGATGCAATGAGATGCTGCAGTGCCCATTAGATTCTGCTCGAATGGCAGCATGGCATGAAGTTCCCCTCTAGAGAATTCTAAATGTCTAATTAATGTTCTTGAGTGTTGTTAGGGATACAGGTTACTAATTAGCATTTTAACTAGGAGATGCAATCCTGTGCATCCTTACTGTTAAATCTACTTTTCGCTTTTGTGTTCTTGAGATACTTGAATTTGTGAGCTGAGCTTCTCAATACTATTGCAAGGAAAGGAAATACCTGTCTCACCAATGGAGGATAAGTACAGAGATAAACACTTTACAATTGAGCAAGCTCACACAGGAATTCTGGTCAAGTCAATGAAAAAAAAAAAAAAAAAAAAAAAGAAAAAGAAGAAATAAAAAAGAAGATGTAGAAGAGAACATTTCATTTAAGACAGCTTCTGAAATTAAGGGTCTTCATCCATCTGGTAATCTGAAAGTCTGAAAAACAGGGGGGGAAAGAAACCCTCTCAGAGTCATTTTGAAAAACTGTTATTTAACCAGTCTCTAGGAAGTTAGAGAGGAAGTTAAACATATAATATATAATTAAGGTAAAAAACTCTTTCAACAATAGATATTAGCAGTCAGTATTCAACTACAACTGTTATGCATTATCAGGCTTCAGAGTTTAAGCCTACACACATTAAGCCTCTAGCCTCTACACAGACAAAGGCTAAAACTGAAATGCCACTTAGAGCACAATATGAACAGGGCAAAATTAAGGTGAGACAAACTTTACTTTCAGTGATGGCTTATGAACTGCTGCCAGAAGAACCTAGAGAGGAAAAAAACTCTTCAGATTTGAGTGGAAGTTTCACCATTCAATGGTTAAACTTTTTTCCTTTTTGTATTAGCTAAATGTTTCTTCTGACTTGTACGCATTTTAGAAGCCTTGCGTCGCCACCTGAATCCTGATGTTGAGAAAGTTGTGTTAATTCAATAAAAAAGGTCCAACAGAAGCAAAAATTGAGAAATTCCTTAAAGGCTACAAATAAATGCATTTCATTCGCTATGTTCTAGCTACATTCATATTTTTAATTTACCATTCGCTTTCCCAGCAGCTTGTTTACCTCAAGTATAATTTGTGCTGCAGTGCAAGACATCTATTTTTGTCGACCTGGGTCCATGATTATACAGTTAATTCACTCAATGTCAGTCACTCTAAGAGGCATATACTCGAAAATTTACAACAGTTTTCCCGTTATATCTTAACCATCCCGCTGTACACAAATGGATGAAGGCACAGGATGTGCAGGGCTCACAGCTTTCACATATAAGTCTTTTGTTGAAACTGTTCCACCTGTTCTCAGCCCTCTAAGAAAAAAAAGTCTTGAGGACTCCACTTTGTGGAAGAGCTCTATAAAAGCCTGAACGATGATTTTAAGTACTAAGGAGAAAATGAGAAACGTTAGGTACGTGAATTAGGAAATGTTAATTTCATGCACTTTAGGAACACACACTCACACCCCACAGTAGTAGAAGCAGTAGTAGAGGAAAACACTACATGTGTAGGGGTAGAAATATTTGTTACATCATGGTGCTGGCTGGCGATGGAGGGTTGCCGCCTTAGAGCCCCCTGAATGGTACTTCCACTCTGGAAAGCATTCACTACATCCATCTGCAAGGAATCAGAGATTGTGACAGCTTGCTCAGGAAGAGAGAGAGAGAGAGAGAGAGAACAAGAGAAAGGACCATCCCATCTATAACACACAAAAAGTAAAGAAAAGGCACTTTTAAAAAAAATTTTTTTCTTTTTCTTTTTTTTTTTTTTTTTTTTTAAATAGAGCAGAAACACAGGAAAGAGTTGCACTTAGAGCTGAAGAAAGCAGAGGACCCTGAGGGATTACACATCCATCCAGACCCCCTTTTGGCAGTCTCCACCACATCAATTACAATTGTCTCCTTAGTCAAAGGACTGGAGATGGAGAGATTTCCCTCATAACACCCACTGCATCCTACCTTTTTCAAGACCATACCTGAGTTTGTATCCTGTTTAGGCCCCTAAACCACAAGATCTGACCACGACGTAATTCCCTCTCAGCATGATCGATCTCCTCTACATCTTCTGCTAGTTCTTCTTCTGGAATCTCTTCCTTTTGTGTTCCATGCCCAGCTTCTTTAAGGAATTTCAGACGGCTCGTTGGAATTGTTGAAATCAACTAACAGTGAATGAAAAATATTAATCAGAGTTATTCTTTTTCTTTAAAAAAATGATACTATATGTAATACCAGACTTAAGGCTTAACATAATATCCTGCATGCAATTAACAAGGTTGAAAAAACAAATTATTTAAACAAGATGAGCAAACACTTCAGCTGAAAATCTGCAAAGCTGTGAATATCCCTAGCAGCCCAACTGAGATATGAAATTAAAGTTGGACTACAAACCTAGATAGCATCTAAGGACAATGAATTCAACTTTACAATTAATTGATTATGTTGGAAGCAGCAGTACTAAAGCTACAAGAGCTATAATTCTGTAGAGTGTGCTTGTATCAAGAGCCTTCAGAGCTCCATCAGTTTGATGAGCATGATATGTTACCTCAAGTGAAAAGTACATCCTTTAATTAAAGTAGCCACAGTTAATTCAGAAAAAGGGAACTGACATGCATTCTTTTGTGACCTAGGAGGTATCAATCCATTTGCAAGGTGAATAATATTTTCAAAACCCTTATCCTAAACTGTTACTTAGTGTACACGAGTTCATCAATCTTAAGCTAAACATGTCATGTTTTGGTACATCCCATCGAGCAGATCCAAACCAGTTCCAAGATTCCTGTCCTTGATCATCACAAACCTAAAAGACCATTTCATCAGCTGCAGAGGAAAAAGACTCCTCCAAAAGCAAGATAAACAGCCCTTTATGCTGAAATTGCTACTACAAATGCTCCCAGATGACACCTCAGTTTCTACTACTCTCAGAAAATCAAAAGCTCTTTGACTTTAATGTGATGCTAGAGCAGCATGAACTGCAGCAGGGAAGCTTTGCCCTCACAAGACACTTTGGGTCAAAGGTATTTGAAGCCATCTCAATTCTCTTCTAGGTTAGTTTTAAACCTCAGAGTGACTCTGTTTGATTTTTTTAAATAATTAATTTTGCAGAGAACCTTATTAAAAAGCTTATACCCACATTTACAATACACATCTTACAACTAAAATTCACCCTTTCGATTTTATATTGAAACCTGAAGTGTCCTTTACAAAATGAAAGGAAAGAAACTGTAATGGAAAACTCTTCATGTGGTATGAAAAGTTTAGACAACTATGTCATTAAATAATGGAAAACTTTGTAGCTCTTAAGTTTCATGTAAATAAGCTTGCTGCTTACAAGCACTGTTGTGCATGCAATAGTAATGAAACCCTAGGGGCAAGGAAGAAATCAAAATGCAATGGCTTAATAGGTGGGAAAACTTTCCAATTATTATATAATTATGCAAATTAAGATTAAAGAGAAAGCTGTTATGTGTTTTGCCTCATTTCTTGCTACTCCAGGAAGTTTTTAAACCAAGAAAATACTAGCAAGTTTAACAGTTGTGACTCTTCAAGAAACCATTCAACAAGAAATTAGATATATTTCATGTTCATTGCATCTGTATTCTTACATAACTTCTTTTAATATTTATCTAAAGGGATATTTTAATATCTAAAATGTAACTACATCTGCTTCTAGTTAAAAGTTACTATATAAATTAACTATAGATTCTGGTTATGAAATTTAACTGATTGACCAAGACAGAGTAAGGAATACCCAACTAAGGACTTTTTAGCTATTGAACTAGTCAATTTTAATGAGAATTGATTGTTAATGGTCATATATTCATAAAGTCCACTTGAAAGATCTGAATGCTAAAGATAGGGTATTTGTATTTTCCATTAATATTCTAATGCAAGTAGGTATTTGGTATTTTTAAAAAGCTCATTTACCTGGCCCCAGAGTAGTGTTCCCATTCCCAGGAAAATAGACCACAGCCACTGTTCAACTGAGAGTTCTGAGCAACTGAAAGGCTTCCCACCAAACTGTACAATAATTATCTGTGAAGACAAACATTAGACAACATGGATCAGTCACCTGTGACTACAAAATTCTCTATTGCTTTAAGATCACTGCAGAAAACTTTACATTCAAACACAGGATTTTCCATCTTTTTAAGCATGCACTTCTACTGCCTCAGCAGTTTGAGTTAGGTTCCCAAACTAAGCCATCTTCTTGTGCTTTTTCAGTATTTCAAGAACTACCCATTCATTCTTGAAATGTCACTCACAAAAACCTTTCCATGACTTCATTTTGATTATAGTTCTTTCTCTTCCATTTCACAGCAACATCATGTACTTGATGCCACAACTTTACAATGATTATTTATCATATGAACACTCATATCAGAACCAAGTTGCCTATTAAACTTTGATTAATAGTAATAATCCACACACGTGAAACTTTTCAGAAATAGTTCAGCAAAATATTGCTATGTATCCCACTGGTGTTAAATGTCAGACTACAAATCGTCAGTGACATCTGTGTTCTTGGGGGAAGGGGGCAGAGATCTCAAAAGCTAAATTAAATGAGCTCCTACTGACTTACCTACTACAAAAAGCTGTACAGGCCCTAATAAGCAAAGTATCCCACTGCATAGGAATTATATGCATGGAAGTCTGCCCTGGAGAATCAACAATTCAAGTAGGAGGGTAGGCATGAAAAGGAGACAGTGTTGACTGTTAAGTAGGACACCTGACAGCTGTAAAGTCCAAGAGTGTCTTCTTTTATTAACATAGGATAAAAAACTGAGACAACAACTCAGTAGTTAACTTATTTGGGAAGGCATTCAGTCCAGCAAGTTTATAAAGGGAACACAGTTGCAGTCAGGAGTAGTTTCTACATATATGGCTTTGTTGCACAACAGTCTGGTGCATCCGCAACGCTAGATACAGGAGTACCTTCTGAAGAAGTGTCATCTAAGAAAAACTAAACCTGGGAGAAAAAGTGAACTAGCTTCATGCGAAGCAGAGATGCATATATTTGCACCTGCTTGAACTGCTATGAATTTGATAAACTTCATGGAACCCCAAGTCTAAAGAGAACCTTAAGGCATAGTTTATAAATGAAGTCTGAAATAACGAAGCCAATAATTTGCATAAACGACAAAATGAAAGAGTTCTGAAAAGAAGAAGCATACTCGTTTGTTGGTTATTTCTTCTGGTGAATTAGAAGTTAAGGCCACTTAAAAGGTGAAACTATTTCCTACAAACTGTTTTCACAGAACAGTTATGGTTGGAAAAGGCCTCTAAGATCACTCTGTCCAGCTGGCAGATTGTCTTTAGATTCAATTTTGACTTGGTGTTTCTCAACATCAGGGTGTGAACCCAATTAATTTCAGATAATTTCCTTTAATCTGTTAGCATATACTGAATTAACTAACTAGTTTTAGCATGTCTGCCTACATGCACCAACAGAAAGTCCCTGGACACCACCTGAAACAGCAGCATCTAAACAGGTAACTGTAAAATACATACCAATACATGTAACTGATTCCTGCATGAGAAAGATAAAAACTGATATTTAAGTTTCTAAAGCTTATTCGTGTCTTGGTCTCATCAAGAAGATAAAAGAAGTAACTTTCTTGTAACTGTTTAAATGCACTCTGGCTCAGATGCACAGGCAGATACTATGAGGAAGAGTTTTCTGATTAGGGAGGGAAACGTATTTTTTCACATTTTGTCAAATTGACCAGAACACTAGGATCCAATCGAAGGAACAGAAAATTCAAAAGGTAAATGCAAGTACTTCTACATTCCAATTTCACCAATTTTAAAGAGTTCTTACCTAAAAACCCCATCAAGCAACACCTTCAAGTGATTTATAGCATGTTTGACACTGAAAGTTTCTCACATTTCAGAAATAAAGTGCCTGACACTATCTGAATAGCATTTCCAACATAAGCAATCACATCAGTGTACTAAGTGTATTCCCCCCCCTCAAAGAATTTACTTACCTGCACAACAAATGTCCCCAGAACAATAGTACAGAAGATAGCGTTGTTAAAGATTCCTTCAAAAACATTTCTTTCACCATGAATTTTTCGGGCATTGATTTCATTAAAAAGCTGCATCATCACAAAGGTGTTAAACACAATAGTATAATGCTCTGATGGGGGAGCGTGCAGAGGTGCGTTCCTTCCACTATCGATATCAAAAATTTTCTCACCTGTGTATAAAAAGGCATTTGTCAGCAGCTTAACTGGTGCCTTTACACACACACTACAACAAAATACTAGTTTTAGTATCACATCTCTACAACTTTTAGAATAGCTTCATAAAGCCTCAGTATTCTTACCAGCAAACAGGAGTGTGAAGACCACTACGAGTTGGTAGAATGCATGACCCAAGATGTTCTTCATCATCGTACGAGAAATCAGAGGTTTGTTTCTACCATAAGGCTTCCGTAAAAGAAGAGCTTCAGTTGGTGGTTCTGTTGCCAGGGCAAGAGAAGCTAATGTGTCCATTATAAGATTTACCCACAGCATCTGCACAGCTTTAAGTGGAGAATCCTATAAAGATAGACACACATTAACCCTCTGATATAAGTGTACAAATTGCAGCTTTAAAGGCACTTATTATACAACATGGGCACGTTCTGAAAAGCATTATATTATCTGGACTAGTATTTAACTGAAAGGTTTATTTCCAAGAGTTAAACAGTCATGACATTTTCTAACTTCATTATCTGAAACAATCCACTACAAGTACGTACTTGTGTTATGCATGCTCCTGTAAAAGCAACAATTACTGCTACTACGTTGACAGTGAGCTGGAACTGAAGAAATTTGGAGATGCTGTCATACACATTTCGTCCCCACATAACTGCTTTAACAATACTTGTGAAGTTGTCGTCTGTAAGGATGATATCAGAAGCTTCTTTAGCTACATCTGTTCCAGCAATACCCTAGTAGAAAAAGAAATACACTATGAAATATAACAGGCTGTACAGACTTATTCTAATAGAAGCTATTATTATATCCTTGGTCAGTGTCCACTTTTTTGCAACATGTTTGTAATAGAAGTACCTGAATTGCTTACAAGTTCTACTCAAGCATGGGAAAATATAGGAAAACATTGTCTTTACAGAATCACACAGAATTATTCTGGTTAGAGAAAGGCCTTTAAGATCATCAAGTCCAACCATAACCTAAATCTACCAAGTCCAGTGCTTAAACATATTCCTAAATACTACATCTTTTAAAAACCTCCCTGGGCAGGCCTGTTCCAGTGTTTAAATTACCCTTTCAGTCAAGAAGTTTCTAATATCTAATCTAAACCTCTCTGGCACAACTTGAGTCCATTTCCTCTTGTCCTGCTGCTTGTTACTAGGGATAAGAGACCAAGCCTCAATTCCCTCAAACCTCCTTTTGGGTACTTGTAGAGATCAATATGGTCTCTACCCTCAGCCTCCTTTTCTTCAGGCTAAGCAACCCCAGTTCCCTCAGAAGCTCCTCATACAGCTTCTTCTAAAGACCCTTCACCAGCTTTGTTGTGTTACTCTGGACTCACTCCAGCATCTCAACATCCTTTTTGTAGTGGGGGACCCAAAACTGAATAGTTCTCTAACAAAAATCCTCAAGTTGATGCTAAAGACATAATGGAAGTTCCCCCAAAGAAATGATTCTGAATCCTGTTCAAGGTTAAGGCCACCAGATGGTGCAATACTTCAGTTCAGTCTATGTTCTAAGGAGTTTGCTATATGGATTACAGCAGTACGGCAATACATGTGTTAATAACACAGTAGAATGATAACCAATACCAAACACCTTTTGCAGAAGACCTTAAAAATTAGGGGGTTTTAAAGCTAAAGTGGCCTTCCTGCACAAAAATGAACCCTTTCAGCTTAAAACTGAGGAAGCCTGAGGAATCTTATCTTAGTGTTTTGAAAAAGACAGAAGAAAGCTGAAAAACTTTCAGCTGAGAGAAAAATTTTTTCTTGAGGAAAAGGATTTGGTGGATGAGAAGTTCAGCATGAGCTGTCAGTGTACACTTGCAGCCCAGAAATCCAGCCTTGGCTGCATCAAGAGAAGAGTGGCCAGCACATCCAGGGAGGTGATTCTCTCCCACTACTCAGCTTTCGTGAGACCTGACCTGGAGTACTGCATCCAGTTCTGGAGCCCCTTTTACAGGAAGGACATGGATGTACTAGAGCGTGTCCAGAGAAGGGCCATGGAGGATGATCAGGGGGCTGGAGCACCTGTCTTATGAAGACAGACTGAGAGAGTTGGAGTTATTCAGTCTGGAGAGCAGAAGGCTCCAAGGAGACCTTATTGCAGCCTTCCAGTATCTGATGGGGGCTACTAGAAAGTTGGTGAGGGATTTTTTAGGATGTCAGGTAGTGATGGGACAAGGGGAAATGGTTTCAAACTAGAGGAGGGTGGATTTAGATTCTATTCTCCCAGTTAAAAAGCCAGACGGGAGTTATAGGATAGTACAGGACCTCAGAGGTATTTACAAAATTACTGAGGGTCTGTACCCAGTGGTTCCCAATCCTTATGCCTTGCTAACTAAATTAGTCCCTGAATTGATATTAAGGAAAAGATATTAAGGAAAAGTTCTTCACCGTGAGAGTGGTAAAATACTAGAACAGGTTGCCCAGAGAGGTGGTGGAAGCCTGGAAGTTTTTAAGGCCAGGCTGGACAGGGCTCTGAGCAACCTGATCTAGTGGGAGGCATCCCTGCCCATGACATGGGGGTTGGAACTAGATGATCTTAAAGGTTCCTTCCAACCCTGAAACTTGTATGATTCTTACTTAGTTGTATATTAGGCTTTTCAAACAAGCAAGGTTGATCTAGTAAGTTATCAAAATAGGTCTCCAAAATACTGATTTAAAAAAAAAAAAAGAAAATAATACCATAGCAAATCCGACATCTGCCTTCTTCAGAGCTGGACCATCATTGGTACCATCACCAGTTACTGCTACAACTTGCCTCTGATCAAAGACAGTGCTGTCAATTATACCTAAAAAAAAAGACATCTCTGTGTTACAGTTCAAAATTGACAACACAGCACAGATCAAACATGTAAGAGAAAGCAGTTTTTGTTTTCTTTAGAGCCATTAAAAAAAAAAAAAGTCACAACAGCTAGTTCTAATTGGCTTCATTTCTCAAGCAGAAATGAAAACTCAATAAATGGCAAATCAAAACACCCTTAACAGGCATCTCTCATTACTCAGTCCTATAATTTTTTTATAGAAGAACAATTTACTTAGCTTTACTTAGAAGCTTAGGTTGTTTCTCCTTACCTTTTACTAGAGTGTGTTTGTCAGTGGGAGAAGATCTTGCAAGAACGCGAAGCTTTGGCCAAATTTTATCTATTCGCTCTTGCTCTATCTGCAAGAAGAGCATTGTTTATATATTACAGTTGGGAGACTTAGAATATCTACTGTGGATAGTCAATATGCTTACCTCTCCTTTTTCATTGCGTATTCTCCTGTTAAAGTCTTTTCCCTCTAGACACAGGAAATCTTCACCAGGATTCAGAATACCACATTTTAACGCAATAGCACGAGCAGTGTTAATGTTATCACCAGTGACCATACGAACAGTTATGCCTGCACGTTGACACTTTTTTATTGCATCAGGTACCTGGAAGAAAAAAACAAAACCAGCCCATTGGCTTAGAGACTGTACATTCATTGAATAAAGCTATATGTGTGAGTTAAAGGAATGGTTTTGGATAATCCAGTATAACTCTCGTTTTAAAATCAAGACTATAATTATGAAACATTTTGGAAAAAAAAAAAAAAAGTATCTTACCACAATTCCTTTCCTGAAAAACACAAGGAGCGTGCTGGCAAAGAGGGGATTTTGTTGTTATGTTGTGTCACCTCTACCCACCTCCCTCCATTTTTCAAATATTTCAGTAGTAAAAAACGACAAAAGTCTTCACGACATATTAGCCTGTTGTATTCAGAGCTACTGAGTACAGAGTTTTCTTTTATGATTATGTGAAATATACAACAGCTCATATTTCACTACTTTAACCATGACTTTTCGTGTAAAGTGATGATAGTGCAGAGACTGGAATTCCACTTCCAAGTAGCATAAAGACTTTCACTATTCAAAAATATTGCCATGCTTAGACCTCAGCCATAAGCTGGACTTTTTTACCTCAGTTCTCAGGTGACAAACCCTTCTCTCCATCATTGCCCATAAGAAGCTGGCAACAAGCACAATGGATTGGGGTACTATCGTATATAATACTCCTAATATTCTAAGTGGTAAAAAAAATGACAAATTGTTCTATTTATTGAGACCTTGCACAGTAAGTAGCTTAAGTTATTAGTTTGTGCAGAGCTTCAGTAGCACAGCATAAGTGACATTAAGAAGTTTTAATCTGCTTTTATAGCTCCATTAACCTTTCCCCCCAAGAAATTAGATTTTCATTTATCAGCTATGCCTAAGGCACACAATAGCAATTCAGTTCCTTGTACACACTGCATGATGAACAACAGGAATCAAGATTCTCTGAAAGAAAATCACTGCAGTGACCCTACCTCAGGTCTCACAGGATCTTCAATCCCAACAACAGCAATGCACGTCAGACCAGTAACAATATCATTTTCATTGTCCCATTCAGGCTCAGGCTCCCCTGCTGGGAAGTCTCTGAATGCCAGGCAGATGGTTCTGAGCCCTTCAGAAGCCATTGGCTCAATTACTGTTTTCACGATATCATCACGGTCCCTGGGTCTAAATACCTTTGGTTCTCCATTAGCACTCAGTATTTTGAAGCACCTGAAAAGGAAGGTTTAAAGAGTTATCAAATTTTAAGCAGAAGTTCAGTCCATTCAATGGCTTATTAGTCAACTCCAGTAAGTTTCCACAAGCTTTGTTTTCACTAAACTCTCTCTCTCTCACACACACACACACACACACCCCCAAGAAGCCAGAAGCAGCATCTCTAAGGTAATCATCTCTACATACACTTAATCTCTTTCAAATACAAAACATAGTAGCTGTAGAAAGCTGAGCCAGTCATCCTAGGATGAAAACAGTGCCCAATGAATTTAACACAAAAATATTTATTACCTCTCACAAGTATTTATTTCTTTACTCTATGTACACAGACTTGTGCCTATGCTGAGTCAATCCAGTTTCAAGTTCAGCAAAATAATGTCACCTTGTTAAAAGTTATACAAGTCCCACAAGTACAGTATGTTTCAGAACATACATGTAGTTCTTAAAACAGCTGTAAGCACTAAACTCAGAGCACTTAAAGCAATCTCTGGTACTATGATGAACCAATGCTACCCTTAAGAGTAGTTAGGTTTACCCAATCCCCTAGCCCCCAACCTAAGTGAAGAGAATTCAGAGAGAATCTGACATTGAGTTCTTAATGTGAAATATTGACAAAAAACCAAATACTCAAATCTGATTACAATATTTGTAAAAGAGATTAGATTCAACAACATGTACTCTAACATTTCCACACATACTCTTTAGGTATCTCTTCATGCCAGAGGTAACATCGCTTTCAGACAGAACACATCCAGTACTGATGCCATGAATCTAACACTGCAATAGCTCACTATTTTGAACAGTAAGCTTCATCTTGTTCATCCACATCCCTCACAAAATTTTGCCATAATGCAGAGCCCAAGCATTTGTTTTACAAATTAAGTGCTAATGTAGCACTGAAAAAAAGAATATTTTTTATTTTGTTTTTTTAAATATCAAATTCAAATCTGGTAGATATCCTAAAATGACTACTGTTACATTTAAGTATTTAGACCAAGAGCTTAGGTAATTCCCAGGTGTAATATATATTAAAAAGTTTCCACCTCAGCCAGGAAATGAAGATGAAGCAGTCCCTTAAACTTTTCATAGTACACAAAAATTAAACTTGAACTGTATCTGAATTTCATGATTTTGGTTAGCTATTCAAATGCCAGCAACCACTAAGTATGTCTTCTGTTACCTGCCATCATAGGGCTTCAGATAAATTCAAAGCATTCTAAGATAACTAAATGGAAGCCAGTAGTGCTATATAAAGATTTAATGTCAACTTATTTCAAATATTTGACTTGATGGTAAGAATAAAGTAAAACTGCCCTGGCTTGAAGGTTGTCTGCATTTCTTCTACTCTTATTAGTTGCTCATTTGTATCTTATACATATTCACGTTTAAGCTTACAGTGCTCAGGAATAGTCAGACATGTGATAATAAAGAACAAGCAGCACAACTGACAAACCAGGTTACAAACGTCTGAGATCAATTTCTGGCACTGCATTGCTATGAGGTAAAGAAAGTGGCTTATGATGCTAGGGCTTTTTTATAGTCCATGCATACTCTTAGGTAGTTTTGGAATTTCAACTATTTCAATAGTATCCAAATAAGTCTCGGTTTTCTTGTTTGCCAAACGTCCTTATTCTTTATTTTCTTATCTCAGTTATGAAGCTAAGTGGATCATATGAGTCTCGGCTGAGTGAGTTTTAGCAACTTCTACAGTAAATTGCTCAACAAGATAAGGGACAACATACTTCCTGAAGGTAGAAGTAATACAAATATAGACATACTTAGTCATTGATCAGACTTGGTTTAAATGGAGCTATGAAAAAATTCACATCTAAATCTAAGTACTCTCAAAAGGAGCAAGAGTCCTTTTAAGATTCACCTTCTGTTGTCATCACTAAGTTGAGGAGAAAGATTTCACTTTTTTTTTAATGCATTGGTAGTTTACAAGACAATTATTTGGGGAGGCAGTAGGCAAGCAAAAAGGTAAATAAAACTGATCACCATACTCTCCTAAAATGATCAGTCTTGTCACCAAATTTGCAATCTTTTGAAGCCAAGAGTAATCTTAGATATAACCACTTCTCAAAGACACAAGTCTTTTCTGGAATTTAGGCATAGCAGCTGCTGGAACTTTACTGGAAGATGGGTGAGCAGACTTCACAAAATAAAATTAATCACGACCAGCTCTTTTCTGGTGACTTTTCGTGTGAGAACTGAAGTAATTGAAATGCTAATTGCCCATCTTACTGTAAAAAGTCATGCAATTGAGGGAGACAAGCTGGAAAGCCAGTTGCAATCACAAGGGTAAAAGACTGCTGCACTTGTTTCTGAGTGGGGTGACGAGATATTTTGCAGACTACGGCACAGTGTTGTTTAGCACTTAGTTCTTCTGACCTATTGCAACATTTAGTCAAACTTAAGTACAAGAGTAGTTGTTCTTACTTTTTAAGAACTATCTCAGAGGCACCTTTACTGAATATCCGGAAACTGCCATCAGAGTTTTTTAACACAGTACTCATAGATTTTCTAACAGAGTTGAAGGTGTACACTTTGTACAAGTTCTCTTCTGGAATCTCATTTCGTACATCCTGATAGTCACGTTTTAAATCCAAGAGCAATCCCAACAAGGCACATTCAGTTTTATTTCCAACATGACGTGGCAGGCCACCTTCTTTTTCAGGAGGCTGCAAAAAGAACAAGAACCTTTTCTGATTAGGAGGTTAACAGTACAGCATTTAGAAAACAAGGAAGCTAAGGCCAAGCATAGCTCTAGCATAGGGAATTTTCACTTTCGCACTGATTACTCTATAAATTCCTGTAAGTCATGAGCTCAAAGTCATGAACTGTTGGCTCATGTAAGCAATTTCTGTACCTGTTTAGGATCTTTCTGTCCCTTCCTCAGACTCAGCAATCATCCTGTAAGTTTGTATCAAATGACTCTTTCATTTTCCATGCATTTTCCATTGCTTGAAATATCTACCTGATCAATCAAGGGTAGGCCCTAAATAATTCTTTTGGATTTTAAAAGCACAAATAAATTTAGGAAAATTGATTTAGTTTACCTGATGTTATTTCTTCTAAGTTAAAGTATCCTCTCCTGTAATAACTCTTCCTCAATGACTTAGACTACCATGACATCACCTGTTAGCATTCTACTGAATAAACTAAGTCTTTAAGCTTCTTAAGTCTCACTACAAGTTCTGTTTTCCAGGCCATGGCCTATTTAACTGGAAAGAGATAAGAAAAAAGTTTTCAACCCTTTAATACCAGAACTAGTTTCTTATCTCAGAAACATGGAATATGCACATACTTGAGCTATAAGTAAAGTAGTATTTCCCTTAAGGTATTTTTGAGCTTACATAGCTATAACATTGCAGTGAAGTTTGTAATAAAAATTACAGAAGCACTTAGCCTGACATGCTTTAAACAGCTAGAGCTGAACACATTTAATCATAAGGCAGTGATGCACTTTCATCTTTAAGAGCTACAAGATCTTGGAATCAGGTATACTGATTACTCACACTTTCAAAATGTTCATTTTTATCTCCAGTTTAAGATGTCCAGTTCTGGGCTGCCCAGTACAAGAGACATTAACATCCAGCTCTGGCCCACTAAGATGGTGAAGAGACTGGAACACCCGATATATGAGGAGAGGCTGAGAGCTGGGACTCTTCAGCCTGGTGAAGAAACTTATCAGTGTGTATTAAATGACTAAATGGGACAAGCAGGTGGAGTCATAGTACAGACTGCCAAGCCAGACTTCTTAATGGTACTCTCTGAGAGGACAAGTGGCAATGAGCACAAACTGAAACTATGAAATTCCATTTGCACATAAGCAAACACCTTCCTGCTCTAAGGGTGGTCAAATACATGACCAGGTTGCCCAGAGGTTGCCCAGTCTTCAATCTCTGAGATACTTAAAACTTGACTGGACAGAGTAATGCACTCTGGCTGACCCTGCTTTGAGCAGAGGAGTTGGGCCAAAGTATCTCAAGTGGTCCCTTTTAGCTCTCTGTGATTTTGTAAAAGGGGCTGACAGCATTTCATAAAATTCAATTAAAATTGCAGCAGCAAGGAACCTGGTAAGTTTATATGCAGCTAATTTTTTTTCTTTCTATAAAAAGATCTTCAGAAAACAGACTGAAACTACTCACATGCTGTAACGCATTAGTAGCATTTCAGTCTTGTTTCAGAGAAACTGGTCCTGGTGATCTTGATATGTGCCACCTCAAGTACTACTATTGAGGAAACTCTTGTAGAAGTACCATCTTTGTTGGCTGAAAACTAGCTTTTGGATTGGGATTTTACTGCTATTCCTATGCATAACATTCATAGGGGAGGCTTCTAATTCTCAAGAGTGCTAGTTTCCTTTTATTTTAAAGCTAAATCCTAATTATTATTATTGCTGCCTTAAAGAATACAAGTTATGCAACATATTGGAATAACTTGTTGAAAAAGCTATGCAAGAAAGCTACGCTTAGAGTTGCATAAAATGATGCATTCAAAAGTGCTAAACAGTTCAGTATTTATAATGTATAACAGGTTATTATTCATTTTATTTCAAAATATTCAGACAAGACATGAGCAAATATGTTACCCTTCTAAAGCCTACTAACTCATCTAATAGTATCTAGTACAAAAATCTAGCCAAGTCCTCATTGGTACCTGTATTTTCTTATTATTAGGTTATGCTACATGTTTACTTTGAAGTAGCACTTCAATTGAGCCAACCTACTCTTCAAGTAAGGTAAACAGCCCCACTTAGAAGAACAAATTTAGACAGAACTGTGAACTCAAAGGAAGTTATCTTCCCAAGACTATCTTTGAATTATCTGTTCTAGCTGAGATAAGCTATTTTTGAAGCTTAGTCTCAAATGAACAGTTGAGTAATTTTCACAGCAGGTACAAAACACCTTATACTTCATTTTGCCACAGACTTACACTTAACTGCCTACCATGAGGCCACCAGACCATTTTCATCTCTTGAGGAAGCTGTTTAGTTACCTTGACTAGACTGCAGAAATCCACTTACCAGTATTTTGGAAGTATAAGCACAATTAACAGAAATTCCTGTCACAAGGTAAGCCATAATTTTCTCTGGAATAGCTTCTGGTTCTGGAATTTTTTTATAATGTTTTTCATTGATGTAGGCTTGGACCACTGTCATTCTGTTCATGGTCAATGTTCCCGTTTTATCTGAGCAAATAGCTGTTGCATTGCCCATTGTTTCACATGCATCCAGATGTCTCACCAAGTTATTATCTCTCATCATTTTCTAAGGAAATAAAAGCAGTCAACAGCCATAACCATTACTTCACATCTCAGAAATTGTCAGTTAGGGTGTCCACTCTTAGACTGGTTAGGTGCCCAGCCTTTAACTTATCTGACATCCTAGAGGACAACTTTGTAGCTGCCACATTCTGTAATGATTCCTTTAAGTCTATCATATTACAGTGAACTTAATTTTTAATAAGGTTCATAAATACAGTCTTAAATCTCCTGTATCTGCATGTCATGCTGACTACTGATACTAATCATACTGTTATGACCAAAGAGTTTATGATAATGTTTAGAAAGAGAGGAGAGGTACAGACTCAGCTTTACCAAATAAACATTAAAATAAGTCTGTTTACAAGAACTATGAAGCTATGTTACAGGCTTATCTGAACATTAGATGATATATATTTCAAAGATGCTAGAGACAGACTTAAAATTCTACAAGCTGGAAAGCTAGTATTTCAGCTATGATAGTAAGGACTACAAAAATCACTGAAATTTCTTTACTTAATAGGTTAAGATAGTATTTTAACCTTGAAGAGGCAGACTAACTTCAAATGATACAATACTAAGGCCACTACTAGTTAGTACTGAAATTTACTAAGTTTTAGAATAGTCTAAATTGCTTAAATTATCTTTACAATTAGAATTTCAGATCAATAACCAGTTCCATCATACTGAGACTACAGGAAAATTAAGAGAATAAGGAGCACGATGTAAGAAACATGATGTATAATAAATAGAAGGCTCTATGTTCTGTGATACTCATTTTTCAACGAGAATCAATCTGGAAACTTCTGTGGCAGCTGCTTAACACATCAATTAGGCAAAGGTTCAAGTTTACAGAAGAGTTTGCTATTTACAAGTTTAACACATCTGTTCATTTTTAAGCAGCTGCTACAACAATGTTATGAACTGAACCTACTCATCTTTAGCTGGTGACAATTGGCTGTCACTTTTCACTGTTAATGTTAGTGTGCATTCAGAGATTAAAAATACTGGGGCAGACTTCTTGTGCCGTCCAGGGAAATACAAAAATTTACTTCCCAATCTGTTATGCATACGTGATGCATCATATCTCAACTGAGATTTTACAGCTGAATACACCCACCTACCTTTAAGATCTCTTCCCCATTTATGCACTTACCTTAACAGAGTAAGCCAGAGATATAGTGACTGCAAGTGGAAGACCTTCTGGTACTGCCACCACCAAAACTGTAACTCCAATAATGAAGAACTTCACAAAATACTGAATATAAATTGGTGTACATTCAGCAAGCCAAGGTCTCTTCTGAACCCAGAAGGTATCAATTACAAAATATAACACAAGGATAATGACTGTGATCGCAGACATCAATAAACCTTATTAGAAAGAAAATAAAGAGTTTTCAGAAATTATCTCAAAAATTTGGCAATACAGACTCTGGGTAAGTCAAGCTCAAATACTTCTGCCTTTGTAGAAGTTAGTTTATAGCTAAGCCGTGAAACAAGCAAACCAGTGAGATAGTTCTCAAGGATGTTCTGACTTCCAGCAGAAGTATTTCCTCATGCATTTGAAACCTCTAGAATATTTTTCCTTCCCATTTAATTGAAAAGTGTAGATCCAAACATGAACTGGAAAGACAAATATGTGAAGTCAATGACTAAGCAGAGTAAGAACCAAAATAATCCAGCAGGCCTTCAACGAGTGTACTGCTGACTTATTCAGTAGAGAAATCTGCTGATAATCTGTACCCTGCCTCCTGCTGAAGGTGGGATTTAATATGGCATGTAAGCACTGTTCAATGAACTGGAAGTAACTGGGAAGACAAATCAGAACTGCAGTTAGCAAGATGAGTATCACATTTAAGACATCAGAGGAAAACAGTGAAGCAAAATGGACATAGCTGATACTGAACTATCAGCTCCTAATAGAAAGATGCTTCAGTGTATGGACTGTTCCAAAGCAGCAGGACAGAAAAATCCATGCAAGTAGATGAGCATTAAGGATGTGTGGGGAATTGAAATGGTTCAAAATGTGCATAAAGGAAAAAAAGCTCTTAAGATGTGAAAATTGGTGAAGGACATTATTTTAAACTAAACATACCACAGAAGCTTTATTCAACATCTGTTAGTATAAGTTTCTCTGAAAATATACATTGCTATATATAACTATGGAGTGCTAAAGCTAAATTTATTCTTTTGTTTTCACGTAACTGTCTTACAACATACATGCTGAAGTCAGCCCTTTCTGAGCTGCAGGCTAGGCTACAAGACTTCTTGAAGTTCCTTCTAGCCTGTATCTTTCAACAGTTTTACCTGAGCCAAAATAAATCCTGAAATACTTGACTTAAACCTCTACATACCAGTACATGGTCTGCTTTTAAGAAGCACAGTTTATCCAGTTTTTTGAAAAGACAGATCAATATTAGCTGACAGTAAAGTAGAAAGTCAATAAAGTGTTACATATCAGTGAGTCATATGTTAAGTGGAAATTCCAAAGCCTCTGGAAGTACCAAAGATAGCCTGGCCAACCCTACCACATTTTCCAGACTTATGTATATTTATAATTCTTTAGGTACCTCACTGAATGTCACATCTTACCTAGAAATGTCTTTTGTAACAGTTGTCCAATGTTACGAAGTTGGAATTTTCTCACCTAGACACTAAAGCCTGAATCTATTTAAATCAAGGTAAAACAAAAACAATCCATGCGACACAGCCTGAAAAGCCATCAGCACACCCAGACACAATTGCACACTTGCTTGCATTGGAATTTTGTACTTGAAATAATCAAGGTGGTCAAGGCTTGATACTGAAGTTATCTACTAACAAACTATGGGTGTTTCATTCATACATCTGACATCAGCATAAGGAAGGTACTGATACATCATACCTGCTTTGCCAATCTGAACTGCAAGCTTTGTAAGTTTGCCTTGGAGAACAGACTTTTCTTTCTTTGGCAAATTTGACCTCTTCTTGTCTTTCTCATCTCCATCCCCGCCATCCTCACTCTTCAGTGGTTGCATTTCCATGGCTGCACCATCCTGAGCTTTAGCTAGAAATTTAGATCAAATAAAGTTTAGCTATCTGTGAATCCCCCAAACCCATGACACTTAACCTTAATAACACCAGGCTCCACTGAACACCTGTACTGTGCAGTAACTTGTATCCAGAGATGCCATGCTTCACATGAATGTTTAAACAAGTTTATTGGCGCAAAGTGCCCAGATGCTGGCAAAAGGGGAGCTGCAGCCCACAGAGGATCACATGCTGCAGCAGGAGGATATGCCCTGACGAAAGCTGTAGCCTGTGAGAGGCCTGTGTCAGAGCAGGCTCCTGGCAGGAGCTGTAGTCTATGGGAGAGCAACACTTGTACAGTCTGTTGCTGAAGGATTGCACCCTGGGGGAAGGACGGACATCAGAGAAGCTCATAAAGAACTGTATCCCTTGGGAGAATTCCCATGATAGAGGGCGAGAACATAAGAAGGAAGGAGCAGCAGAGACAAGTGTTATGAATTGACTGAAAAAAACCCCAACATGCTCAATCCCACTCCTCAGAGGCAGAGGAATCAGGAGTGAATCTGAATCTGGAAGGACAAGGGAAGGGGGAAGGTGTTTTTATTGGTTTTGTTGCTCACTATCCTGCTCTATTTTAAATATGCAATAAATTAATCTTCCCAAGTTGAGTCTGTTTTGCCCTATGAGGATAATTGGTAAGTGATCTCCGATCCTTATCTCAATCCACAAGCTTTTCTGCTCCATTCTGATGGGAAAGGGAATGAGTTGCTGAAGGGGTATCTGTCAGACAGCCATAGTTAACTCATCTCAACAATATAGCTTGAAAATCATGGGTAAACTTTACTTTTGTAGTATGTAGCTATTCTGAGACTACCAAGTTCATTTAATCATTTGTTTTGGGCAGATTCACTTCTACCATCTTTAGAATAAGCACTTAGGATACAACTATTCAATATGCATTTTCATAGTGAAGAATATATTCATGGCATACCCCATATATTCAGAAAATACAAACTAAATATGGAAGAACAGATCAGAGAATCTGCATTTACCTTTGTTACGGTTTTCAAGAGCCCCATCTTGCTTCTTACCTGTTATAGAGGAACAAATTGTGTTTTAATTTCGCTGTACATAGTTTTCATGCTCACAATTATGTAATACATACATTACCACATAATGAAACAAGCAACTGCACTTTTTTAAAAACGTTATAAGGAAATGGAGACTGAAGGTTGACATAAATGAGGCTTTGAAGATATAAATTCATAGAAACAGCTTATATCAGGGCTTATGGTTTTTTTACTTTACTTTTCCCATACAAGACTGCTGCACTGTTATGCTACCATAGTTATGTTTACACAAATTGCTGATACAGACATTTATTACCTGTGAGGAAACTTTTAAAAGGCTTTCCTAAAGACTGTTCTAGGAAAGAAATTTGGGACATTCATGTGATTCTGGCAGCCTCAGTCTTGCCCTCTGTTCTTCCAACACTTGGCAACTGCATCTGAATATGGCTGTAAATGAACTGTAGGAGCTCACTCCAAGAATCCGTGTTTTAATACGACACTGCAGAGGCTACTATAGTATAAAATATTTATAAATCCAAGAAGTTTAATGAAGGTACAGTGCTGGATTACTGGATCTATGCTAACCCTATTTACACAAGCATGACCATAAAATGTAGGCAACATACCAGTATTACACCACTACAAGAACAGTTCATGTTCATAATAAAATATTATTCCTACCTTTGTTCTAAAATTGAGTTCAAGAGATCATAAAGAAGGACAGGGAAATAGTGAAGGAAATAAATGAGTGAAACATTAAAGGTAACCAGAAGACCAACACAGCCTGTGGAGTTTACTGGGGACAGGGGGCACGCTAGGTTTTTTTGTTTGGGTTTTCAGATAAAACTGATTAGATAATTCCCTGGCAAGTGACCAACTTTTCTCTTTAGTAGAGAAAGCAAGATTATAGCTACTATTTGCAATAACCTGAAATGAAACCACAGAACTGGGGAACTTAGAACAAAACACAGAATTTTTCAGCCTCATGAATAATTCATTAAGTCTTCAGACAGGTTAAGTATACTGAAACACATGAGTACTTGGGTAGAAAAAAATCAGATTATCAAGCAACCTGTCTGGATGCCATTGAGTACTGTAGACATAGTCTGATTCCTGTACATATGATTTCCCCTTGAGCATCCTCAGAACAGCCAAGGAGAAAAAAAACCAAAAAACAAGCAAGCAAAACACAAGTGCCACTTCAGACTTCTTAATAACTCATCACTGTCTCCCAATTTGGTTCTTTCCTATTTCTCCTTCTTACAAGAGCAAAGTTATACACTTCAGTTACTTCTAACTCCTTGCACACATATTTGCTTTCACTCTGAACCAAGCTATACACAGCCAACTAAAAATAGGCACTTTAATCTCCTTAACATTCACAGAAGCTAATTTAGTTTAACCTGAGTTTTACCAAGGAGAATCTTATCAGGCATCTAACTTGAGGGAAAGAGGAAGTTCTCTATTTTGGGAGACAAAAAACCCACAAGTGTTTAAGCCCCAGGATATACCAACACTATTTGTCAAAAAGACTTCTGCTTCTATAAGTAGACACTGGCAGAATATTAATAAAAGTTATAATCTTCTCCATATCTCCCACAGCAGCTGGTACTGCTGCTTGCTTCCTTCTCCTTCCTCTGTAAGGGAAAGAGCCAAGGATGGACACTGTTCCGCATTAATCCCTCCAAGTGTTACAGGTCAAACTTTTACTCTGCACTACCATGCTGCGGCTCTACGCTAATTTTGAACTTTTAATTCCTTTTGTAATGATTCCTGTAACTTCTGAATAAAGCTACTACTTTAAGTTTAAAGAAGGTTCAGAATTGTGAAGTATTTGTGGATTACAACATGAAAACAAAAAGCATAGTTTGATCCTATATATCTCATACAGAGTCTGTATTACAACAAGTGCCTCTAGTTTGAAGGCACTGAGATTCCTGAGCACATTTATATATAGCTTTCCATCACTGTTTCATATTCCTCTGATGAAAAAGTATGGCTTTATTACCAAGAATCCTCAGACCCAGTTCTGTCCAAGTCAACCTCACTACAGTTTCAACAAAATTTTTGCAGTGGGGGAGCTCTGTTCTGAATATGCCTTTTGAGAGAGCTAGTACTGAAACATTTATTGTCCAACACTTCTAAGTTTTGATTCTCAGTATAAAGTCTATGGCCTCAAGAAGTATCCTTACAGTTTCAGCTACTGAGCAAATCCTTCAGAATAAGGAAGACTGCTCATTTCACACTTCAGGGAAGGGTTCCAAAACACTCTGAATTACAAGCCCCTCACCCCTCCAAAAATAGTTTACAGAAAAGTACTACTAGGGCTTCACCTTGTGTATGCATTTTAGCAAAGTTTCAGGTCTGGATGAAAAGGTGTGTCAGAAGCAGTTGTCTGCTCACCTTTGTCAAAATCAGCCCTGCATATGTTTAAGATACTCACAAACTCAGCAGTATCAATAAACCAAGCTTTTCACCTCCAGGAGTCATAGAAGAACTCCCTATATAGGACATTTTCTATCTGTCAAAAGCAGAACTAGATACTTACTGAGTTACTGGTAGTAATCTGTTTGCCATAAACAAACATTTGCCATTAGATATGATTGCACTTTGAAGTTACACAATATGGCAGTTAACAATTTATACATGTTATGGCTGGTTAGGAGTTGTAAACTTTCCAACCTCTAATTGATCAATGAGATCTGGAATTTAATTAAAAGAGTTAGTAGTAGTGGTGTCCTCTCAAGTCACTGGACCCCAAGGATTTTTTTCAGTAAAATCTACCGAATGTATGAGGTTTAAAAGCAGATTTCTTACTCCAGAGGACTAAAACATGTTTTTATCCAGTGACACTCAGGAGTTCACTCCTCTCTCCCGAGGGATTTAAAATGACTATGCCTACTTTTCTTGTCCTTCTTCTCTTTTTCCTTTTCCTCTTCATCTCCTCCAGCTCCAAGTAAGGTAAAGATGATTCCAGTCTGAGAGTTCACACCTACAGCAGTAACTACCATTCTTCCAGAGCCTTCCATCACATGTGTACCTGAAAGATTGAATCAGGTTTTCAGCTGAGACTTGAGCATTTAGATGGCAGAACACAAAGGAAATGAGTTCTCAAACTTCACAATGAAGAAACAGTGTGTATATATATCACTGTGCTCCCCTAGAGCTTTAATTGTCAAAACTATCTGGCAAATAAAAGCAAAAGCAACTACATAAAATGTTTCAGTTTTAAGAGCCTCCTCACTTTGACCAAGTTTTGCACTAGTTGCACTGTTTTTGGTTACCCTTATTGAGTCAGCCTGGATAAAGTCTGGTTTGCCAGAATTATCTTGAAATTTTTAATAATCAGTTTACCCCCAGAAACAAACCACTTTCTTTAAGGATCGTCAAATGTTACACACCTGACAGCATCATGGGATCTCTGTCCAAGGATTTCTTAACATGATCAGATTCTCCAGTCAGTGAGCTTTCATCAATTTTGAGGTCATTTCCTTGAATGAGTACCCCATCAGCCGGTAAAAGATCACCTACGAGAGATCACCGGGTATGTTGACTGCAGTTCCTTTTTCAAAAATAAAAGAAAGTTCAACTTTAAAAATATGTTTACCATATTTCACTTGTGCAATATCTCCAACAATTATGTCAGCTACTGGTATTTGGATGACTTGGCCACCTCTGATGACTGTGAATTTCTGTTCTTGTTCAATACGGCTCTGCAATCCCCGAAATTGTTTCTCTTTACTCCAGTCATTGAAAGCTGTTACTAATACCACACAAACTACAGATAGGAGAATTGCTGCTCCTTCAATCCAACCCGCTTCAGATTCCTCCTCTTCTTCACCAACACTTACTGATCCACATACTGTAGAAAACAGGTTTTAGATTTAAGAAAGTTCACAGAGATAGTTAGTTCAACAACAAAAAAGTTTTGCCAGACAGGAGAAACTACTGTTAGTTGATAAACATTTTCTGCTAGCCTTCTTCACAATCTTAGATTTATTTTTCACACAGAGAAGCCAATGCTAGAGAAGCTCAGGGAAGTTAAACTACCTAGAATCTGCATTTCTCATTATCTGAACATGAGAGAAATTGATATAGTCACCTGTCCTTATTAACTGATGTCATAAGAATGCCAGAGTAGACAATTACTTAACCACCTTCTGCTTTCTCAACATTTCCCCCTTTCCCCTAACAAACCAGATATCATTGCAAAAACTCAGTTCAACGCTCAGTTCGACGAAGGCCGTATCCCTTCATCTTCCATTCAGATGTATAAATATAGCTTTGTTTCTTAAATTGGAAAGTTACCAGTGTCATATTGCAAATCAAGGAAAATTTAAGACTTGCTGACTCCCCAAAGAAAGCACATGACCACAAATTATAAATTGCTTAAATATTTGAGGCAAAGCTGAAAAAACATTTGCACAGAAACATGACTGGATCTATGACAAGTCCTTGATCCTGCTGCTTGTACTTTACCTTTGGTATTATTTTGGTCAGAATCATACCAGATCCTGACCAGGGAAATCTCATGTTGCCCTTTTAAGGTAACACAGAGTTTTAGTGTTCTCTCAATAAGGAACAATAAGCTGCTTTTCCACTGACTTACTGTCTCCCATCAGATTTACAGTATAGGCACGTGGGACCAGGAATGTCAGTAGTAAAATACAGGTAGATACCTACTTTTAAAAAAGTTTACTTACATGATTCATTTCCTCCTGGAGGCTGGTAAAAAGAAAGGCCCAAGGATACTACGGCGGCAATTTCTAATATAATTAGTGTAACATCTTGTAGTGCTTCCCATACTAACTGAAGAAATGTTTTTGGCTTTTTAGGAGGTATAAAGTTCTTCCCAAAAACTGCTTCTCTCCTTTCTATATCTGCTGGATTTCCACTTAAACCTATTTAATAATAAGACAAAATTAGTCACATTTATTTGCATTTCTGACTCACATTAGAAGTGACCAAGGTTTCCCATTCACAGAGCCAAGTCTCACTTCACATTTTGGTAAAAACACTGGAAAGCTGTATTTCAAATAATTACACAAGTATTATCCTTAAATCAGTCACTATAGAAAAAAAAATATATATATATATTTTATAATTCACACTTTACCAATATAAGGTAAGCTGACTGTCTACCTACCTGCACTTAACATGGCATAGCAACAGAGTAATAATAATTAGCATACCTTTGTACATCATAAGCAAGATTGTAAGACAAGATCATTAGTAGAGTTTACTACTATTGAGTCTGAGTAACACCATGCAACTTTAGTAAGACCACAGCCTATGAAGCCAGCTCTGGTTCTCACTGTAGGGATTCTGTATTCAGAGATGGCGTCCTAGGATCCTACAGTCTGTGTAACATTTGTAATGAAGTATTAAATATAATTATTAATATAAAGATAATAAAAATATTTTATTTGTGCATTATTAAATTAATACGGCAAATAATATTAAAAGCTGGTGAAGATCTCCAGGCATCATGTGGAGAGAGGCACTTAATGATGCTATTTCCACCTAGACAGTAGTTTTTTTCTCATCTAAAGCTTCGCTTAATTTTTGTTTCCTGTCACACAGAGAGAGCACTGTAGGAAAATATCCCATTCCACTGGGCACTGTGCAGGGTCTGACACCTCAGCTTGCTGTCTTCTAAATTGCTGATTTCTTCCAGAGTCCTTTTCTCTGACTCAAGTCTTCTAACATCCGCAAAGGACAGAAGCAGGCAAGAGTAAGGGAGGGGCTTTCACGAGAAGGCACCGCATGCTTTAAGAGTTAGCTAAGTTCTTAAAAATAAAGGAATACCAAGTATATTCAGTGCAAGGTCATACACTCAAGGTCTTCTGTAGGTGCACGTCCTGTTCACTCCATCAGTTTCCAGCTGACTAACCCACCACTCAGAATTTAAGCCACTAGCTCATTTGTCAAAGTACAAATCGACAAATGTCCAGCTGTTTTCAGAGCAAAGATCTGGATACTTTAACCATATTGTCCCCAAGGTTATGATCCTTACCTGCTTAACGACAACAATTTTCCTAGTAGCAGATTTTTCAGTAGTTAACCCAACTGCTTAGTGATATCAAGGCATTACAAACACACTTGGTAATCAGTAAGAATCGTGTCCCCTGCAACTCACTTTCATAATAACCAGGGTGTTTAACACAAACATTTCCTGGCACCATCACATGATATTTCAAGACACTTTGCAAAGATTCCTGAACAGCAGAGCTCAGTTTTAAATGCTAGCAGTTTCTATGTAATCACATAACTGAAAAGCAAAATATTATATGCAGACCTTTTCAAGAGTGAAATTCAACGTACCCTTAGTGTATGTAATAATTAGATTTCTTCTAACATTTAGATTCACCTTATATTCATGGCTTTGGAGGCTTAATACAAAGAAACAATTTTACTGATTAGTCATAACACTACACTTCTTTAAGTTCAATCTTTCAGATGCTTCCTTTGGCCTTCAGCTCAAACACCACACCAAGATAATTTTGAAAATTAAACTATATGAGAGATCCAGAGAAACTCAGAACAGCTTGGCCATTCCAAAAGGCTGGATCATATTGCTCGTTATCAACAGATACAATTTCTCTCTTCCTTTCAGAATGGCAGAGTTTGGAAGATTATCTACATAATGGAGTGGAACAATGGAACAGGTTGCCCAGGGAGGTAGCTGAGGTCCCATCCCTGAAGATATTCAAGTTGAGGCTCAGCAAGGCTCTGAGAAACCTGATCTAGCTGAGGATGTCCTTGCTAACTTCCAGGGGGTTGGACTAGATGACCCTTA
Source organism: Phaethornis superciliosus (assembly GCA_023637945.1). Lineage (NCBI taxonomy): Eukaryota > Metazoa > Chordata > Aves > Apodiformes > Trochilidae > Phaethornis > Phaethornis superciliosus. The sequence goes on along the minus strand of JAJQWJ010000001.1, from coordinate 67,855,141 downwards.
GAGGTCCCTTCCAGCCCAAACCTTTTATGATTCTACGATAATGTTAATGGCACTACTTTTCTTCTCTCTTCACAGGATATGTCATCGTTTGAATATAAGGAACTAAAGCAGGAGGGCTTTCAGACTCTGAGAGGGGAAGAACACAGGGGTTTCTATTCCCTCCCATTCCCTGCCCATACTCTATCAAGGTCATGCAGACTGCAGCCCCTCCTCTCTTGCTGTTCCCCTGCGCTCCTTCGTCCCCAGCTCCCCACCTCCTCTTCAGGATCCACATCCATCGGGTGATGGGAAGAGCTATGAACCTTCCCCTCCAGGATTGGCCCTGCAGCAAGGGGCTCTTAGGCATTTATCCCTGCTGCCAGTGAGATTGGGTTGTATATAGATATTTGTATAGACTTGTATTTTTGTTAATTTTCCCTTATGTTATTGCCTTTCCTCTGTGCTAGTAAATCTGTCTCCAATTGTTTTCAGTTTCCAGCTTTGAGTCTCTTTACTCCCCTTGACTCTTTCCTTTTGGGGGATGTGGGGGGAGTTGGCAAATAGTAATTCTGTCCTTTGGTTTTTGGTCTGCCTAAACTGCTAAGCCGTGACAGGATAACAGGACACACAACATCAGAAATATACATGAAAGATCTTTGAAGAGTGAAAAGCATTTTTCAACATGGTTATATAAAGTCAAGCTACTATGAGAACCATTTAGTGAAGATTAGTAAATAAGCCTAACAAAGTAAAAAAGCATTTGTATCTTCAGTATTTGCCATAATACACCAAGCATCATTACTAAACTTACTACATTTGCCACACCTCTGTGGCAATTTTGCACTTCACAAGCTACAGCCCTGAGATTGACACTATTGTGACTCTTAACTACAGTAATTTTGTTTAGTTGGGGTTTAGTTTGAAAAATATTAAGTAAGGGACTAATAGTTAATTTTTCATATACAAATCTTACTAGAAATCTAAGAGTAGAAGCTACTAGACAGTCAAAATTATGCAGACCTGTGAAAGTATTGATGGTAGTCCATCTCTTCAGAATACAGTGAGGACTTTTGCTACTACAGATACGTGAAGAGTTCATTTATTCACACTTGTATGGATGTAAATGACATAATAAACATTAAAAATTAAGCAGTAAAGTCTGCTCAGCATCTTTCTGTTTTTTGGTAATATTGGTAAAGGACAGTTCCCATTTCTTATTTCAAATCAAGCAGGTTTGATTCACATTTTGTCTGAAAACTGAGATTGCCCTACATTGTCAACAACTTCAAAGCAAGAAATTACACGAGCTGAACTTATCCATTGTGTAGCATTTCAGAACTGCCTGTACTTTTGCTGTGAAGCCACTGGTAATTACACCAGTCAGCATTTCACACCATAAAGAAAGCTTCTGAATAAGATGAAGTGTGACAGGGTCTTGCAGGTGTACATGAGACTTTAGAGAACTATTTAGTGTAAGAGATAGCAGTTTCTGCACAGATCTTACCTACATTTTCTCCATTAGAAATGTCTCCATTTCTATACTTACAACTAGAATTTGACAAGAGAGACCTGGTTTCACTTTTACAAGAGCTCTCCAGTACTGCTTCTGAGAAATTTATAGCAGCTTACCTGGTAGAGAAGCTGGTTCTCTAAAGGTTCATGTAGTGATTTAGAGTCAGCTTTGTAGAGGACACTGCTCTAACTCATCTTACTTAACCTTTTCTGAGCTAATTATCCCATTCGACTGCTGAGGACCTGCCACATTTATGAGCTGCTCTCACACTTCAAAAGAAGATGGTACCCTTTTATGAAGTTACTGATTGTATTTAGCTGATTGCAGGACAGAACATCTAAATGTCAAGTCCTTTTGAAAGGGAAAGGCCTCGATCACACAGTCCTCAGTACAGCAGAATCAACCTGCAGGAAAGGGCATCTAACCCTTTGTAGTTTTTGCAAGCTGGCACTCGCCATTCCCATGCATTAACCTGCTTGTTACAAAATGAATACCACAGTACCCCAGGCATCTGGTGCTCGGTGCAGCACAGCCATCAACAACCAGGCACCCATATAGCTTGTATTAATGATCAGCCTTAAACCTTGCAGACTCTGTAAAACAATTCAATCCTCAGTTCAGTTCCAAGCTGACTGGAGAAAGCTACGGCCCATTTCCCTGAGAAAAAACTACCTTTCAATACTATGAAACAGGTTAACAAGAGACTGCTGTGCTCCCTCTATTTAAAAGGTGTCACACTGCTTGTACACAGCAGTGCTTTGCACACTTGCACTAAACTTTACAACTCTATCAGTGCTGAGAAACAGAAGTTTGCAGTCCTCATGTTTTAAAGATTTCTTCCTCAGACAGTGGTAAGAGGAACCGAGTACATGCACTGAAATAATTTCAGGAGTCTGGCTTCAAAAGCAGATCAAGTCAAAACATGCCAAGTACAGATGCACCCTGAGATATCTTACAGCATCAGTAGGCTCTTCTTGATCCAAAGACACAAACCTTTCTATAGCATTTCTAAAGAACAGAAAGCAACAGCTCTCCAAGATTTAAGATGGCAGGTATTCCACTGACACCAACAGGACACTGTACTGTTTAAAAGCTATGTGACCTCTTAAATGCTGAGACACTGCAGTTTGACAGAATCTTGATTTTGGTACTGCTCAGTCACTACCAACAGCAAGACTTCACACAAGTTTGAGTTCACGTTGGAGAAAAATGTGTAAAAACATTTGTACAGTTTAGATATCTCAAGTAATATGACTTGCAGCTTGCTTTAATCAGCTAAAGCTTATAGTTTCATTTACATGGGAAAACAGTAAAAGAGGGTGAGGAGATGTTAAGGAAAACTTCAGGAAAGCTCTCAGGAAGGAGATGATACATTTATTTTCTTCTTGACATTTATACAGTCTATCTTGGAGTAATAACTCCAGAGAACAAAAGCATCAGGTAGACACACTTCATCTAGTCCAGCATGGCAAAGCCTTCTTTGAAGCTACTTAATTCTAGAGAATAAGATTTTGTGACCACTTTGCAAGCCTTTTACTGCTAGTGACACTACCTCTTAGTGCCGGAAGCTGTATTGATAGATATTTAGTATAGATCAAATTACATCTGCAGAAATATCCCTTTAAAAACTAGACCCTGATATTAAAAATTCAGACTAGTACAAATAGAAACCAGATCTCACCACTTATAAAAATTATTGCATTAGGGAACCCAAGAACTAAGTAGCAACACGGAAACATTAACAACACCTGCATTAGACTATTAAAACCTTGTGCTCTATGACAACGTGATCTGACTTGTGATCTAAGTCATATGAGCCATTCACAAACTTAGACATTGCCACCTAGAATTGCTATTTCATTTATGGACGCATACATCAATGAACTTTTATACCAAAGTGCAACTTCACCATTAACCCAACATCTGACATGCAGTTAGACCCACTGAAAAAACCTCTTGCATTTAATAACTTTGCCCTAGGAGTAAGAAGTAATATTTTATTGTGGTAACTGAAATATTATTATAAACTTGTCCTATATAAAAAACAAGTAGTTTGCTTGGCTAAGGGTTTCTCCTCAATGAAGTTTCCTGAATAATGGTTTTTAAATTAGCTTACCTTCATTTGGTGAAGTTTTCAATTTTGTACATATGCCATATACATCTCCATAACATTCCTGTATTTTATGCATTGCATCTGCAGCTCGAAGTTCCATAAGCGAGCGGAGCTCTGCAAGAGTAACTCCAAAATCTCCATGATTAGCTTCTTTAACAGCATTTTTTACACCACTATAGGCAACCGAGTTGTTTGCCATATCACCCATGATGCGTGCAGTCTTTAGTGTCGACAGTTTCCAGTAGGAACAAGATTTCAACTTAAAATATTTCCAAAAGGAAAATAAATCCTTTGGGTATGAAGACAGTCAGGAGATCAGACACATCACCCAAGTAAGAGACCCCGTCTGGAGAGATAACTTTCAGGTTGTCCCATGGCGCATTCTGTTCACCAAATGGCATCTACAGTCTAGGGAAAAGAATAAATATGCATTCAGTTACATAACTGCCACACTGAAATACATCTTAAAACAACTCTACGCTTTGTATTTAGGTTACAGAACTAATTTCTGCTTAAGGACAATTTCTTCGCACTTCCTATAATATTTTTACTTAGCATTCAGCTGGCAAAAGTGACAAGGCATAAAATGGATGTTTCCTATCTTTCAGTATTATACTTTCCTACATCTTTAACTTCGTAGGAAAGTTATTGCCCTTAAGTCTTGCATTTTACTTGGTATATCCAGATGGTTCATCATTAAGAGGAAACCACTAAAAACACCTGGAAGCAAATCTGTTTCCAGGCAAATGGAGTTTGGAACATCCACTACTGATGTCAAATGGAGTAAAAAGCATGACCAGGTTAAAAGCTACAACTATTCACCAAACTTTTACAGCACAGTTTGAGATGAGCAAGCTTTTGTGTGTTCCCATGAATTAATTTGTGCAAACCTCAAGCAAAATTGTTTCAACACTAAATTAGCCCACGCATGAAGTAGTTTTCTAGGGTAAGTAGGAGTATACCTGCAGGCAGACCTGGGTCTTGCTGTATTTTCATGTCCAAACAGTTTAAAACCCCCTCCAGCCTATTCATCACAACTCAAGCCTCAAACAGTATCTGCTTTTAATTCTTTGAACAGAGGGGGAAATTGCACAATACCATCTTCTTGCAGAAGGGATAAGGAGATTAACAGCAGCTCTTCCATCTGGCACTGCAGATGAGAAATTAACATCTACCTACAGGATTCTTAACCTGCACAGGCATTCTGTATTTAATTCCTGCTAGGGTAACACATCTTGCATGCACACATCTATCTACACAACAGTACAGTGAATGTACAAACATTCCATGCCTATAGAAAGATCTGCTGTTTGCAGAAGACAGAAGTCTGATCAAGTAAGTCAGCTTTATCAACATAACGAGGCATGGTGAGCACAAGTAACAACATATCCCCCCATAAAACACTGTGACTGCCACCTCAGATGAACAACAACTGGGACGCTTCCAGGTCAAAAAGACCTAGATGTCATATGTCTATCAAGAGCAATCAGTTACCACTGATTTGCTTTACAAAGGCAACAAGTCAAATATCAAGGAATTCTGGGTATTGCCTTGCCAAGTTAAGAGGACAGTTTTATTGAACCACTATGTCTATGTTGAAATCGAGGTACAAGCACCTAATTACCAGAAATTTAATGTCTTGGTTCTGGAAAAAGTCTCAGTTTTCTACCCTGGAAACAATTAGCTTCAGCTATAGTCAATCTACTGCTTTAAGCACCATGCCATAGTACTGCATTTACACTGAAAACAACTGCTGATGCTGGAAGACCATGAAGTGGTGTTACTCCACCAGAAGTGACAGTGCCATCTCTAGCAGAACTACAATCACTCATGTCTTTCTGTCACTAGGAGATTCTGAGAAAAACACTGCCTACAGCTGTTTTCTGCAGAGCAATCAATATTTATATGGATAAAACTCCAAGATCCTATAACATCAACAATATACCCAATTTAAAAATTTGTTTTAAATCTTGTTTTCGCTGTCACTTGCAAAAAAAAGTATATATATATATATATATATGTGTTGTAACAGTTGAAGAGTCCATGAGGATGGTATTAATCTGAATGCTAAAATCCTGTTTTGATTAATGTTTTCCTCAGCTGACTAGAACATGTTCTGCTACAGAATCCTGTAAGTGAAAAAATTCATGCAAATTATGTGCTAAAGAGTGATCTTTAAAGACACACCACAGCTGTATGCAGTTGGCCAAGTAATTGTCTAGGAGGATTTATCAACTGGTACCTAATCATAAACTATGGCAGTACAATATAAAGCAGATCAGACAAACTAGTTTATATAGCTATGAAGAAGATGCAGCTGCTAATTAGGCAAAAATAGACCAAGCAGAATACCTCACAACTAATTGCATCAAACGTGGATTCAATTTAAATTAAGAAAACCTCTGTTCAAGCCTTTGGCTGGAGTCCTGCACTTGAGGCCAAATACAAGCATATATAAGTACAGACATGAGGTTAGCGAAAATTAACAGCTCTAGTCACTACTCACTTGGCACTAAAAGCTTTGAGACTGAATACTGGGCCAGAGTAAGGCTTGCTTTCATGTGTAAGTAATCTTAAGAGCAATAACATTGCTTAATCATAACTCACACTGTGTTTCAATCTCCAGTTCTATCATCCCTATGTACCTAAATCAATTTTTGTTACCACAGTAATAGCTAATCTGCTGGACTGTTATAGCAGTTCATATTGAAAGAGATTCTCAGAAGTTCCTAAGTACCTGAATGGTGTCCTTACATACCAACAGACCCTTAGGGTTCACAGACAAGTTCAAGAAGCTTACATTAACACCACAAAAGCAGCCACAGTTCTGCAGATCAGCTCTAGTAATGTTGCAGACTGGCTCTCCCATGCTAAGAAATAGCTCTGGAAACTTGAGCTGTGAAGTGTGAAGACTCCCCAAATTATAAATACTAAGCAAGAGCAGTTTTGCTTCAAATAAAGAAAACCTGGTTAAATATTTGCAATTGGTACACCAAATGAAACCAGAAAGATTCTGCTCCAGTAGAACCTTTTTTACTAGGCATTTCAATGAACAGAACAAAAACCTCACATGGATCCAGAATGGACTTAACACAGTTTCTTTGTTGATTCGTATAGAAAAATCTCACTACACATTTCTTGAAGAAATAGCGTTAATACAGTCTGGTGTGAAACCTTGCACCATTCAATTGCCTCCTGTTACAGCAAGTTCCAACAGCCCACTTTTGTAACAAAGTGGTGATGCATAATGCATCTACTAGCAGTGAAATTCAAATATCGTAAAAACATATTTTTAAGCTAAACAGATCATGTAATAATATCGATCTCTTCAACAAGTGGAATATTTTTTGTTTGGACCAGTGTTCTAGTTCTCAACTTAATTCTTGAAGCGGCCATGAGATATATTACTAGAACAGCATTAGCTCAAGCATTATAGTTAAAAGCAATTCACCTCAAAATTCCCATCAGCTAATATCTCAAATTTTCAATTCAAGAAATAGGTATCAAACTAAAAGTCACCTTAATGCCATCGATGAAGTTCCAGTTTATTTAAATTTTATTTCAGTGATAATTACACTGGTAGTGTCCAGCTTAACCAAGCTGCATGCAAGATAATTAGGAGGTGTCTATCTTACCTCAGAACAACTTTTGGATAATCCTTGTTAACCTATGACTGAGATGAGGAACCACTTCAAAGCTATTTTCTGTCCCACTCAAGAGACTAAAAATCCTGTAACTGCAGAGGCAGCTTACAGTAGCAGCAGATACTCTAATAGGCAGGATTCAGGTAGTTGAGCAAACCCCTCTGAAAAGACCCTGCTCTTCTATGACGGTAACAGCTTCACTGACATAGCATATCATATATCATATATCATATCATTGCAGCTGCCTGTGAGGGATACTGCATCTTAAATTCCTTACCAAAAATCCAATTAATATTTATCACTAAACAAGCATACTTTGGTACCACACAAAGACAATAATTCAAAACCATAACCCATGAAACAAAGGTTAGACAGTTTTACCAATGTCACAAGTTTTATAGCCTCATGAGCCTCTGTAGCTGGACTAGGAAAAGGGTAAGCTCTAAACAGAAGTCAGCAAGCAGAGCTGATAACCAAAGCATGAAAAGACCATGGAATACAACTTTATGTAATGCCACCAGAATACACCATTTTGACTAAGTTAGAAGTGTCAACATGTTTCTTCAAGTGTTCTTGTAACAATACTTTAAATATAAACCGATGTTAGTCCCCTGCCACAAAAACTAGCTACTATTGAGGCAGTCCTGAACATTAAGTATGAATCAAAAAGGACTCCAGAAATATCTCTTTATAGCTGAAAGTATTTGGTAATTAGCAAATTAGTATTTAGTAACTCCCTCTATTTGGAAGAACACTATGTGTTCTACATGCATTAAAATTAATTACATTGAAGTAAGTTTGCAGTGGCCACACACACTCAAACATAAACAGCAGTTTAAGAGTAGCATAATTACTTTTGCCCATATGTACAGGATCTATGGCATACTTTAGACTCCTATCCAAGCCTTTCCTATTATTGAATTTGCATTTAATACTTGCTTCACCAACCAACTGGAATTGCATTTTGATATTTAAAAAAATAAAATCTTAAAATACTTAACCAAACTAACAGCATGAGGCTCAAAGCTCCAGCATTTATATCTCCTGTGTCATTCAACCTAATTTATACATCTGCTGGAACACTATGCATTCAGATATTAAGCATTAGCTGGTACTAGCATTTGACCTTCAACAACACACTAAAGCTGGTTGCTGTAATATAGGAAAAGGCTTGCAAAGTGATTATCTCAGGAAAGCCTTTGTTTAATCTAATTAGTTCAATGAAGACTGGACAGATCTACATACCAAGATTCTGCAGTGATAAAAATTGTTCCCTTATGTTTCAGCTGTCATGCCATTTTAATCTGTTTGAAAAATACTGTATTTTAAGAGACTACAAAATATATGCCTTTGCATACTTTAATTTGAAATTCACAGCACTGAGCATGTCCCACAGCTTCAAGCCATCACATGAAATTTCTCCTTAGGGAGAAAAAGAAAAATTGTCTATAATATTACTAAAATGGAAACTAATTGTAACTGCGAAACTGATCTGGAAATCACTGAATACGTTTGAAGTCGTCTGCTCTGGAGGGTTACTTACTTTAAGAGACAGACTCTTACTTTAAGTACAGAAACTCACTAGCTTATACTAATAAATACGAGTTCACACAGAAGAGTATGCACTTACAGACCCCTATGCCATATGTGCCTAACTGAACAACTAGGAGTTAAATAATTTCAGTGCCATGCTGTTGTTTTAGTACTAGCATCTCAGAGAGTTTTTCTAATGAAGAGATAATGACAAGTACCCTGAACAGCTAGGAGGGAGAGGGCACAATCAAGGAAAACACTCCACAACAAAAAGCTTTTAATAAATCACAGAATTATTGTGAATTATTGAGGCTGAAAAAGAACTCTCTGAGATCATAACGTCCAGTCTATTATCACCTTCAAACTTACATGTGCCCAACAGTGTTGTAATGACAAGCTTCCTTATTACAGCTTCTGTGTTATGAACAGTAAATTCAACAAAAGTCATGAGCTTTGCTGGGTTTTTAAAGCTAAATTTGCCTTCATTCTTAGCTTAGTCTCTTGGGAGACAGAAGTACTTGCTCAGCTGAATTAACCTGCTGCTGTTCCTAGACTCTGCAGTGGATGTAAATGCTCGAATTTATTGCACATAATATAAAGGACTGCTGCTGCCTACTCTGACACTTCTGCAGCAGCAGTTTCATAAAATGGTAGGTACTTTGCTTTAGGATCCCAAATTATTTCTTATTGAAATGACAGCTAACTAATTAGGACTTCAGTAGCCTGAAATCAGTTTGATAGTACAAATTAGCAATGTTCACAGGAAGGATTCCCACATCATTTCCCTCCTGTTTTGGTAGCAGCAAAGGAAAACTGTAACAGCCTTGAAGGTGAGTTATTAGGCAATTAATAATAACAAACTTGGATCGGTTAACTATGTACATCAAGCAGTTGAGTAGTTTTCCTTTGAATTCATGGCTATGCACAGCATGAGGAACCTGACCTTCTTGTATGAAGCAGCTCACACCACAGTGCCTGTGCAAGGAACACAGCAAAGGCTGAGACATTGCCCTACACCATGGACTAACCCTGCAGATCTGTACTGCTTTGCCTTTCCCAAGCCACAAACACTATCCAGACTCCTGTTGAAGCAAGCCAACTATGACTGAAATGACAGCTGGATTAAGAAACAAGATTGGAAAGTGCTTGTACATAGTACTCTGAGCAGAAAAACTATTTCATCAAAAGCTTAAAGCAATCATTTGCTTTCTGAATCTAAGGTATGTTAACTTGAATATGAGAGAACTTATTAGATACAAAAGACTGATCCAAAAAGTAGGGCCTACAAAAAAAACCCTAACCACTCTCAAGGAAAATCTGACTATAAGACATACAGGAAAGCCCTACAGAGTAAAACCAATGTGAACATCATTACTGAAAGGGTCAAGTGTCTCAGGTATTTAAAATACTAGGCTTTCATAATATCCTGTTTCACATTACAATTCTGAGTTGTCCACAAGCAGCCAAGTAATTCAAGACACAAACCCATGCAGAAGATCTGAGTTTTTTAACTACATAAAATACTTTTCTGGAAGCAGGAGTTACTCATTCCAGATTTCCATAAACAGAGTCTTGAAGGGAGCCTTACAGTCCACAGCTCTCATCAACACTCAGACAGTGTCTCCTTTCTTCCCCCACAGGAGCTGAAGCTTCTGTCTGTGCTTCATTTTACAAGGCTCATCTACTTTTCTCTGTGATGACATCGTAAACTAAAACCAAAAAGCTAAATTTGACAGGGCTGTTTATAATACCAGGTAATTCCAAGTTAAGACTATAATCCCAGAGAAAAAAAGTTTTAACCTCTAGATATGACTCTGCCCCATTTGGCATTATTTCTAGCATGTTCAAGTACCAAAGATACATTTACTGTGTGCGTCAGCTTCCTCAGATAACTTGAGATGAGCGGAGCTGCCAAAACATAGACTAAGGCAGCTGATGGCTGAAGACAAACCTGAGATTTCACAAGTCTCCATCTACTGGTATTTAAAAAGAAAGATAAAAAAAAAATGTTTGTCTAATGCCCATTAATTTTTTTCCTTCACTTCAGATCCATCAGGTCCTAAACAGATGACTGAGGATTTAGTCTCTTAATCCAGCACAGTTCAGGCTTTTACCCTGTTTATTCAGGGTAATTACACTGTAAAGTGAGTTCTATTAACAGGTCTGTCTTATAACAACTTAATATATAACCATTAACCCTAAAAGTAGATTTTATATATATATATATATATATATATTTTTTTTTTTTTTTTTTTTTTTGCAGGGGTGATGGCGGTGGTAGTGTGTGTGCAGTTAGTCACCCATAGACAAATGTTAACATAATGAAGTTCAGGAACAACTTACTCTACTTTTCTCATCAGCATTTCTGAAAAACAGTATTACCATACAAAAAGCTGAACTTTTTCAAAAAGATATGGTGGCATTACACCTTACATGTTAAAATTATGCATTACTAGACTACAAGACTGTTTGCTTGCATTCCAGTCACAAAACCTGTCAGGCACATGTTAAACGAGGCATCCAAAATCATGATGTGCAGCCAAGTTGCAAGTAAAAAGAAAGTGAGATGGCACCAAATTTCATCTAGAAATGGAATTAGATTCTTGAATTTAGTAACTTGTGACATTTAAAGCTTAGTGCATGCATGTAAGAAATGCATCCAGCTGATCAGTTCCTACAATTATCATGACTCAAATCAAAACAGCAGCTGAGTTATTCCCACAGGTATATTACTTGTCTTGAGAAATCTTTCTACATTTTTTCAGAGCCCTTAACTTTTGCTGCCTCTCCTTAATCCTGTTTCTTATACCTTTACAGCTAAACACACGTTTCAGATTTTACCTCTGTTTTCACTTCCATCATTCAGTTCCCATGATACAAAACATGCATACCATTGAAACTGCTTCAGACAGTTTGAGCAATGATTTTCTGCCCTTCCCATGTCATTATACAGGTAAGCAGCACAAAATGTTCTGAAGCTCCAAGTCAACTTCAGGAGTACTTATCGCCAGAGATTTTGTTTCTGAGTGTATTGCAGACATTAACAGTAAAACATGTCCCAGGTTAAATTTCATGTAACACTTCAGCCAGACCAGAAATTTACCATCTCATCCTCATTTGAACATGCTCCCTTTTTTCTCCTAGAAGGTATTCTTTCATATTAATACCCATTTAAGCAGAGCAGTATGCTTTTCATTGTAACTATGCTTCCTGGTTACCCAGAGGTGCCAAAAGCTCTTTAGATCTAAGAGCCTTCAGGCAAAGGGGAAAAGTCCATCCCTACCTCATTAATCTTGTATTCAGGAACTCTTGAGATAAATTTGAAGTAGCCTTAAAACTACTAGGAAACATTTATGCCTAATGAGATTAAGCCTAAGTACCTCCATAAAGTCACTCTGTATACAACAATTTCTTTCTATTAGGGCAGTAAAACTAGCTTAGTAGGGTAAGTTTCAATAGGGTTTTTAAATGTTGTTCTTTTGTTCTGGGTTTGGTTTTTTTTTTGTGGTTGTTTTTGTCTTGGTTTGGTTTTTTTGCTACCTTGGACTAGCTTACTGATATGTATAAACAGTACTGAAAAATATTCTATGTAAACAAAATATATAAATATAAATATTTATATGGCAAGTAATCCATATATTATCCCTCATATCATCTCTGCCAAGCAATTGTTTGGATTACAAAACAACAAAAACAAAAAAAGCAGCAAACAAAACAAAATAATAATAAAAAGGTGTTGTTTCTTTTTTTCTTTGTGTGTGTGTGTGTGTAGTTTTCTTTGGTTTGATTTGGGTTTGGGGTTTTTTTGTATGGCTTTGCAAGAAGCAGGTGTGGAATCCCTTGCAAACTTCTTTACCATGAGTCTACTGAGCACCCTTTTTCATATATTTGAGATCTTAGCACATCTGTCACATCCTCAGGTAAGTGAAGGTTTGGCTTTACCATAATGTGGAGACATGAGACCTCCACCCAGAGAGGTCCTGATGTGGCCTCCCTGTTGGGTGTTGCCAACAGCTCAACTTACACCTGCCACCCTTCTGCACTGCGAAGAGCTACCTACATTAATTGGCAACTGTATTAATGAAGTAACAGACTATGCTGTCAAATCAGTCACACGGGCAACCAGGGCTCAGAATTATAACTTCTTTGGTGCCTTTGTAACTTTTTTGCATGACACCCTAACCACCAAGAGACCACCTTCACCTTGGGTCCTGCTCTAAGTCTTTCTCTCACAAAACACACAGCACTACAGCCAGTTATATTATAGCACACCTCCTTTTCCTGATCCTTTTTCTTACCTTCTCCTTGCATTTCTATGATCTTTAAGAACAGACAATTTTTTGACAGCAATCTGCCCTTCCAGATCCAAGGAAATTGAAAGCATCACACCTTTTCCCAAGCTTCCTCCCTCCCATTAGCTGTGATGATAGCCATGTGTTTCATTTCTCTACAGTTTAAGAGTGGCCTTCTCATAGCAGCCTGGTGCTAAAAGCAGTCATGCAAAAAAGCACTCCCCCTCACCCCCCCAAAAAACACAAAATAAAGACAAGATTTAAATGCCAAGGTTTACACTGGTTCAACAAGTTGCCATAACAGATTCCACAGAAGTTTTTCCACAAAATGCCAGAACAGCCTATTTATTTATTTGTAGAAGTCATAAAGGCAAAGTGGATACACATCCAGCCAATGCAGAATCTTCATCATGGAACTATGTTACTGTCACCTTTAAGGTAACATCTCCATTAAAGGAAAGGCTCACCTTCCCTGTTATTTCAAGTAAAGTAACATTCCACTAAACAAATTGCTTTATACATCACTTTACTGCCAAAGCCAGACACAGTTTGAATTCAGTAGCAAGTTCACCAGACCATCAAATAGCAGCTCAAGCAGATTTAGTAAACTTTACTCATTTCTCAGTTTTGGTAAGCTATTTAAAAATTGCTGTACAAAGTGGCTATGCAGAATTAACAATTATGGCTTCATTTCTAAAGTCTTCAGGTGTGAAGAGAACATAAGTCTTTATGTTTGAGAGCATAAAGACATCAGTTGCATGAATAATTAAAAACAAACAAACAAACAAACAAAAAAAAAACCCCAAAAAAAAAGACCAGGGAAAAGAATGAAAAAGGAATCATGCTTCATAATATTTAGAAGTTATATTCCATCTAATAAAGGAAACCCTTTTCACAACTTCCTGTAAACCAAAGGTTTCAACTGTTCACTAGTATCAGTGGATCCTAATGCAATTTGTAGATGGTTGTGTTTTCAGTCTAAACAGCAAGCATTAAGATTAAGAGAGGTGAATAATGTCTCTGTTTAGTTCTGGCACAATGCTTATTCTTCTAAGCAGGCAAAGGCCATGCCTTGAAAAACTTCACAGTGACCAGCTGAACCTATTCAGTGCTGAGGGTTGGGAATTGGTTTCCCTCACTCCCCTGCCCAATTGAAGCACAAAACTACCACAAACAATGTTGTAAACCAGCAGGCACTCAGGTGCCTAGCACGTAACTCCCATAGGCATATATAGCAAGAGCTGTCAGTCTCCTGCTAAGGCAGCTCTGAATTCTCAGCAGTAATTCCTAGTGGCTAATTCAATAAGGGTAATATTTCTCCTCCCCAAAGACAGGATCTGAACTGGGAGGCTACTGCCATTAGTTCTACTGCAGCTGACCCCCAGGGCCATGAGTCTACCCATCCATGAAGTCTACAGGTCACCATTCTGGCTCAATAAATTCAGATCTACTTTCTTCTTTCTACATCAAGTTACGTTCTGCAAGTGTGTTACAGTGGTACATGGTAACATTTTGCAACTTCTGCAGAGAAGTTGCTTTTCAGCAATAGCATACAGTATCTCTGAAGAAAGGGAATTGTGAAGGGCAGTAGCTGCTTTTCCACTCAAGTGACAAACGCCAAGTAACCTGCTAAAATGTTGAATTTGTGCACATCAGACCAATTCCAATTGGTCATTGCTGAAGGCAAAACCAAAAGAACCAAAATCTGTATACCTAGTTCATGCTTTTAAATGAATTTCCTCAAAAAAAAGCATTGTAGTTACCAGGCTGACTGTAGCACACCTCAGCTCAGTGGATTTTTCTTTCCCCATACACCCAAGTAGGGGCTCACAGAACAGTCCAATTAAGTCAGAAGTTAATTATATTTTTTCATAACCCCTGCAGCTCACAATTTTACTGCAGCAAACAAGTAAAGCAGAGTACAGAAGCCAAGTGCTTCCTCTAGCCTGAGGTTAGCAAGACTCAGGGAAATTACCAGTTCCCACTGGAGGGAAGAGACTAAGAGCACCCATGTATCATGAAACAAGAGTGACACAGCACTTTGACAGAAAAGATAACATGGATTACCAAAATTCCCACTCTGTCTTTCTAGATGTAAATTTGGAAGATGCATAGAAGTCTCTCCCTCTGTCTCCTAGTACTTCAATAAGTGTCCTAAACAGCCTCTGTATCCCTGTCTTCCTTGCAGGATATCACCACCTGGTTTCCCAACACCAGAAACAGCCTCCTTAGCATGAAGGACACATAGCAGTTTCTCTTCATTTCTAACTGAAAAGACAGAGTAGATTCCTAGTAAGAAGTTGTTGTAGAACTGTTCTCCAAACACATGATTATTATTTCAGTCCTATTATGAATTACTTTGTTTTAATCAGTTTCTCAAGGGAAGTACAGAAGAAGCCACCTGAAAACCTTTTTAGTTAAGGAACACTTTAGTAGTGTTTTCCAAAAACCTACCTGATTTAGACACACTTTAGAAATATTTAAAAAAAAAAAGAATAGAGCAAGTATGAAGTCTGTTATCCTTCACAGTAAAAGGCTTCAGACTTCCTACATTCTCTCTAGGCAGACTAGCCAGCACTGCTTAGGAAGAACTGAAACTTCTTACTGAGAAGTCCTCACACATTGACAAACAACCATATGCCTCATTTCAAAGTCATGTTATGAATCTGGCTTATTTAAGTCACATGCATATTCTGTATTTTTGTCAGACTTAATTGGAGAGGTTGAAAACCAAGTTTTACCTTGGTCTCATCTATGTTTTTAAATTCTTAGTTTGATTCTACTTTTGATGTTTTACAAAACTGCTTTCTGTTTCCTCCTTTTCTGGAGGAAGGAGATGCTTTAAAACAGACACAGATTTATGCAAACAAAATCCTGAACAACCTTCATATGTTTAACAGTTGCAGGCACAGCTGTGCAGCTTACAAGCAATGCCTCCAAGTTTACCTTCAGAACAAACATGCACTGACACTGAACACTTATGTATAGTTTTCTATTTTGCATTAGTAGACTAGATACCAGAAGCTAGTGGCTTTCACTAGACAAATAATAGCAACTTGAATCTTCTTGTGCTATAATCCCTTTAGGAGCCAGATTTTTGCACATGTATTCATTCCTACTGAAATCTTTCCCTCGTAACAGAACAGTGTGAAATTGAGGTGATGGTTGGTTTTGGTTGGTGGGTTAAAGGGGACAGGGGGAATATCTTATTTTATTGGTATTTGAATACTGTTTAAAGCAGTTATCTAATTAAAGAAACTTGGCAATGTGAGCAAACACTACACAATACAGTTTGAGGCATGATGCTTTAAGCACATAATTAAGACTAGCTTTCAAGACAGCTTCCTTACTTAAAACTCAAGAAGTGGGTACTTACCAAAACATTACATTGTTGAGCAATTAGTATTAAAATAAGTCATTAGCTGTCAACAGTAATTTTCAATGATCAAATATTTTTAAGTATTTAAACTATTGCCTCAGAGCAAAATTGCTCATGAAAGCCTAAACCAATCTATTTTAAGCTACTTTTATTTTAAGCTATTTAAAGATCAGGAATCTCTGACTCTACCTTGGAGTTGCTAAAATACGTCAGGCTTCCTTAGAAAATGAAAGCATTTCCCTATGACCTGACAGTCCTTAGTTGTTCTTGCTAAGGGTTCAAGGCAAGCCTTGGTGAACTAAATTTTATGGCCTATATTATGTAGGTCTGCAAGTTACTTGTCAGCTAACATGCTCATTAAAATACAACTCTGGACATTATTGATCATGGATGTAAAACTGTAAACACTGACCATAAGTGGAGATATTCAAGTCATAGGGCTAAACTTCAAGACCTTAGCATTGTCCACCCTAGCATGACCAATGGGAAACACTGGAAGAGCAGGGCATTTGGTAGGCAGAACACACTCACTGTGAGAGAAAGACTTGTTCTAAACTTTGCATGAATACCTGGGCTACTGCCTCTGTTTATGTAGCCAAGTAGAATCTTCTCAATACATCACTGCCTGCAGACATCTGCAGTCAGCCACAGACAGGTCCACCCAAAGAAAAATCTAACAGGAGGAACCAAAGAGCAAATTGCCTGCACCAAATTTTTAAAACAACTTTACACAGTAGTCTTCCTGTTCTGAAATATTTCAGACTCATGAATTATACAAGGAAATGTCTGGATGTAAGACTCTGCTTTCCAGGAAATGCACCTTGAGGGTATGAGAAGCCAGAAAACATCCTCAGACTTCACAAACAGAAGTCAGGTTTTCCACCTCACAAAGTTCAGGAATTCTTGTCTAGAGATACTCTGAACTAGCAAATGCTTTAAAAGGCAGTTTTTGGTTTCTTATTCTGCTTACCCAGCTTTAGACCAGTTACTGACCAGTGCAGCAGGTTAGCTTATTCTCTCTATCCTCTGAAACTGTTAAACAATCCCTAAATCCAGAAAGCTAAAATAAGTATAATAGTAGGATAGAGTAATATTATCAGAAAACAATAAATCAGAATTAACTGCATTAACATGTGAAGTTGTCTGGGACCTGGTTCAAGGCATGAGGTCCCTCCATCTGGCTGAGAATTTTTCTATCTAGTATCTCCTCACATAGGAAACAAAGCTAAAGATCACTGTAAATTATGGAAGTTTTCTTCCCCTGTGGGAGGCTTCCAGATTTCATACCTCTCTGCACATACAGCATACATCTCCTACAAAA
This sequence comes from Phaethornis superciliosus, assembly GCA_023637945.1. Taxonomy (NCBI): domain Eukaryota; kingdom Metazoa; phylum Chordata; class Aves; order Apodiformes; family Trochilidae; genus Phaethornis; species Phaethornis superciliosus. The sequence goes on along the minus strand of JAJQWJ010000001.1, from coordinate 67,837,367 downwards.
ATAGGGCTCACATGTATGATTAGATGTGTAAGTATTGGCTATCTTAATTTGGATAGCCCTGTCCAATCATTGATACACAAAAACAGACCATACTACAATTACAAAGGTATACACAACACCAGTATCTACCACTATAGCAGGAGATAGCATCTGAGACACCTGATTATCTTTCAGTGACTATTTGTTGACCCATTTTTCAGGAAAATCCCTCTTCCAATCATTAAACTGTTCTTAACTCAGAATTTCACACAAGCTTATTTGTAAGAGGTGTTACTCGACCATTTAAGCTCATGAAAGCTATTTTTGCAGAGCCAGCAGAGGGAGTACAGACATCATTTTACTTATCAGCTCTGAAAAAGATACTTGCCTTGTAAGAAAGCACTCTAAGAGCTGTGCCTGCAAACCTAATGCGGTTAGTTTAAAGCATGCCAGGAACTTTCTCAGGCTTTCACAAACATGTATGTCAATGCCCAGTAGAGTTGGTATTTTGTTTCTGATCCCCAACCAGCAGTCACATCCCAAAGTCTGACAAAAATGTCAGAAATGTCAGAACCAACGCTAACCGTACTAAAAAGTATCATAAGCCTGATGCTTCACATGACAAAAAAACAAGGAAAAAAAAAAAAAAAGGAAAAAAAAAAAGGAAAAAAAAAAAAGGAAAAAAAAAAGGAAAAAAAAAAAGGAAAAAAAAAGGAAAAAAAAAAAAAAAAGGAAAAAAAAAAAGGAAAAAAAAAAAAAAGCCCCCTACCCAGCCCCCAAATTACTAGCTACAATTTAAGCTAGTCAACAATTTTTCATTCTATAGATCCTGCTGTTTCTCAGTTTTAGAAAAGCTGAGCCCTTTATGTTACTAGTTGCTTGAAAAGAAGCTGTATCTGGATTTCAGAAAGTTGAGAAACTAAGAGTTCAAGAGGATGCACTAGCAAAGGAGCCAGGAAGGTCCATACAGTGTGGTGTTGGACTGGAAGGTAGCAACTAGCTAACCTTTCTGCTGGTGTTCGCAGAGGCGTGCACCTACTGGCAAATCTGGATTTACCACATCCTCTGAGGCAAGAGCTCTGCTGCTTTATTTAGCATTTCTATTGATTAGTCTGCTTTGGAGTTGGCAATTACGACTGAAAGGCTTTGACACAGTGGCAACCCTGGAAACAGTCTGAAAGAAGAACAGGCTTTAGGCAGGCAGATTGGCAGCTTTTTGCCAACCCATGAAGGTGAAGACTGAGCTCTAGGAAACACAAGACAACATTATCTTCCTGACCAAAACGCCACAGGTCCTCCTCCCTTGTTCACACAACACAATTTTGGTAAGATTTTTTTGTTTTTAATAAAGTCAGTATTTTCCAGCTTGTAGGTAGGAGGCTAAGATAATACAAAATTCTTGCTAATCTTAAGCATTTATCAAATTATTTTTATTGGGTGGCTGTTTCTAAGTTTCACTATTCAGAAGTTTGTATATGAAAAGCTCACTCGGATGTGATGAGCGCCTTTGTTTCAAAACTTCTAAAAGAGCAGCAAAACACTCCTCCCCTTCCAAAAAAAAAAAAGAGATTTCCATCAAGCTGCACACAAACTTCAAAAAGTTTCAACACCTCAAATTATTAGATTTTGGTTACTACCTGCCCCAGAAGAATGCAACTTTTTTAAGTTCTGGAAACAGAAGCACCATCCTTTGGCAAGGTAAATGGCTAATTCTGCTCCTTGCTTCCTACAGGAAAGTGGTGCTCTCCTGCTCAGCTTCCTTTTCATGCAGTAGATTCACTAATTGAGTAATTCAAAGTTAGCCAGATTTGTTCCCATTGTACAGATCTTATGGCTGAATATTAATACAGCTAACTGAAGTTTCTCTCCTAGCATGGAAGGAGCCTACCTCAGTTTCACTGCTAACATCAGGGCTCCAGCAGCACTCCCTATTTGTGTGCTGTGCCCAGTTCCCAGCACTCCAGCCAGCTGCTCCCTATGCCTTACCTATGGCAACCATAGCAGGGAAAGCTCTTCTATCACAAACTTGGTGATGCTCAAGTATCAGGCCACATCTCTACCACCCTGATCGTCCTGCTCCTCCCCAAGTTAATGCTTTTATGACAACAATAAAGTTTCTGCAGATATAGAAATTTGTCCAGATCGGAAAAATGCTTTTTTTTTCAGGCAGACTGGCTATCTTGGCTATCGAACCAGATGCAACACAAAGAGAAACCAATCCCAGTGACAACTCAAAACAGGGCCAAGAGCTACAATGAGCCTGCGTCAAGCAAATGTGAAACCATACATGTATTTTTCAAAAGTCAGTTTATTCAATTTATGTCCATGAAGTGGTTTAGAGGTGCTATAAGCAACGTGAATGTCAAAAGTTCACCTAATTTTTTGGTTGAGTATGATACCACAATTCTAATTCATCCTGCAACTGGAGCCTGATTGAGTTCTTAAACAGTTTAGTACCCTTTAATTATAATTTAGCTAGCTCACTGACAGCTGATTTCACTTAAATGTACCTAACTAAAGCTTCTGTATTAGTCCTAGAAGAGTTGAAACTTACTAACAGTGCATATTTACATTTAAAATACCCTTTACATTTGAGAAACTGAAATTTGGCTTTCAATCAGCAAGTTAAAACATCTAATACATGCATACAGAATAGGTAGGATAGGGGGACGAACTGAAAAGCCCCTTGAAACATGAGTATGTTTGTAGAGCTTTTCTTGAATAAGTTTGTACAACAAATCACTCAGAATTTTACACTTTAGAATTACTACAGCTGCCTTTAAGGATCTACAGAGGTTTGTTGGCACTGCAGTTTTTAAACTGAAATGTCTAAAACTTTACGGTTAGTACACAGCTGAACAATTACTGATTCCAGCATTAACCACTCTCTGAGATTCAGTACTTCAATGACAGAGCATGCAGCAGATGCCAGACTTTTTCAGACGCCAATGCTGAAGTTGTGCTCTTCCCTGTTTTGCTTTCCTCTCACCACCTGGAGGCCCAACCTGGAGTTCTGAAGTCTGTTTGCATTCCATGATTTAAAAGTTCACATTCCTCCCATCACATATGAGATTCACCTGACCAAATGGTACCAGCTGTATCCAAGGTGTCCAAGCTAGAAGGATTTAAATAGAAAATTGATAAATTATAATTTCTCTGCCAAAATATTAAATGTATCCACCCAGAGCCCCAGCTAACACAGTCACATGAGCCTCATCTTAGATATGCTTCAACAACAGAAGAGTCCCAAAGTGACTCATTTCAGTTTTAAAGATGCCAATAAGTGGCTGGAATTGCACTGCTGAAATTAAGCTGAACTCTCGCATCACGCAGCTGCATTGCCATGTCAGAGCGGGCATATGCAAGAGGAAAGATGTAGTTTCACTGTTAGTTTAGGAATATCTGAGCCCACACTGCTTCCAGAGGCCCAGTCCTGCACCAGCACTGACACTCACCTGGCCTCAAGGTCAGGGGACAGCTCTGGATGAGAACTGGTGACAAGGAAGACAGGGGCAACACCTCCTGAAGGTCACAAGGGTTACCAGGGCTTTGCCCTCCAGCACAGCACAGGCCTCACCAGCTCAAGCCCATGATGGGAGGGAGCTCTTCTTCTGACCCTGTGCTCATCCTGAGAAAAGGAGTCTGACTACACCTTCTCTGCCAGGCCCTACAGAAGGCCATCACCAAAGCCCTTCCTTAGCCTTCTTTCCAGCTCAACCAAAATCACTTCACTTGATCTCTCACCAAACACCATGGGATGGCCCCTAAGCAGCTTAGTGACCCCTCTGCCTGCCTCTCTCTGTCAGGAGAGGTGCAAGACATCATCTAATAATATTTATTTATTCAACTAGTGGAGTATTTGTTTTGACCAGTGTTCCAGGTCTCAACTAAATTCTTGCAGCAGCCATTTGAAATACCTGGCAGCCCCAATACCACAGACCAGCACCAGGCACACGTTGCCATTTCAAGCTATTCCCAATTGATGCAGCAGAGTAAAGCCCTTCAGTAATGCTTTTACTTCACTGCCTAACTAATGCTCAGGAGGGGCCTTTGGCAACTCCCATCGGGAGCCTGAAACCCGCCTGTTATATGATCACTGCCTCTAAGTAATGTGTACTTACTCTCTCCAGTTCAAAGTGTTTCATCTGTTGTTACACATATGGCTTCATTCTCCACATGCATTTCTCTAGCTTCAGATTTGACATTAAGAGCAAGAACATAAAGCTTTGAGGATATGCAAATTCAGATTTCAGTTTTCAGTGAGTAGTCCACTTAACAACATGTTACTAAAATATCCTCCCAGAAAACACAAAGTATCCACCCTTTTATTTTCCATCTAGTAAACTGATTTCCTGTGCTTTGAGGTAGTTACAGGTTCACACTAGAGCTTGAGGATGTCTGACTGCATTAGCAAGACCTTTTCTGAGCTGTTTTGATAAGGCTGTTTGAGATGCTGCTGCCCAGTGCCCAGCAATGCCAGGATCAACAAGGAAAAAGACAGCCATGAGTTAATTTTTCACTTACAAGCAGATGATAGCCTTAGAGTATACCACTGCTTTTGAATTTTTGGAAGTGCATCCTTTCATAGAAGGTGTTTTTTTTTTAAAAGGTTCCTGTAACCCGGCATTGACCAGGAGCAGCTGTTTCCATCTGAAGGACAGCTCCATTATGAGGGTCTCCAGTAACAGAAACTAAACACACACATACAAACACCCAAAACCAAACCAAAACAAAAACCCATCTCTGAAAATCAAGATACCATGCTTTTCTCATACCTAGATAATTTAATACTTACTTTGTTACCAAATCCCTTTCAGCTCACTGTAAAAACACAGCTCCAGTATAACAACAAACCTGTATACCTGCAGCTAACCGCAGCTAGATCCACCTGTTCCCAAAACACACTTCTAAAGCCAGACTTTGTGAAGATGTTAAGATATGTCACCATTCAAAGCAAGCTCATTGCGGAATTTGAAAATCGCTGTCACTGTCAACTGCATTGATTTCACTGCTCAAGTAGGTGAACCAAAGCTGAAGTGATCCAAGTTGTTAGTTAATAAAGCAGAAGTAAAGCAGTTACAGAGCACCTTCCCTACCCTTCCCAGCTGTCAGTTTCCAGCTTCTCAACTATATATACCTGAAAGCTGTCTGGCACAAATCCTGTGAGCCGGTTTAAAACATTTCATGTTTCACACAACCTCACAAAGTGAGGCTGCTAGACATTGCTCTAATTTAAGTATTGATTTGCACTGTATTCCATACGCTTCCTAAAGTTTTGCACCAGCTCCACCCCTGGGGGGAGAAAAATTGACAGACACAAACATTGTAAAGCAATTTAAAGTGTAATATCAACAGTGATAGCAGTACCACAGAGATGGAAACAAAAAATTGCTGCTCAATATGCATATTAAGACACTACTTTGGTCTGTACTATATCTAAAAAGCCAGAAGAGCTTAAAAAATACCATGCTTTCTCAGATAATTCAAGGGCTAACCATACCTGTCATCTTTTCTACCCATCTCTTGTTGCTATCTCCTCATCCAAGTAAAAACCTTAGAAATTAAATCTGAATGCACAATACAACAAGCACTTTTTCATTTCTTCCTCTTCAGTATAAGAAATAACTTAGGCATATAGCTAATGTGTTGTATATTCCTTAATATTATGCTTAGTGCAAAGATCTTTATGGATAGAACGAAATAATCTTTCCAGAAAAGTCATTAGTTGAAGGCTGACATACAAACTACTGTCACATTTACTTCCAGAGCAACTAACTTCTAGTTCTTGCACATGAAAAGGTTAATACTCTCTAGGGAATGGTTTCACGTGACAGTCACCCAAGGAGAAAAATTCCCACACCACTGATCCTGATCCAAAGACTTGCTCTGCTCACATCCTAGAAAGACAAAACCAACTTCCCTCCTGTGAGCCTTGCCTCTTACTTTGGAGAGCCCACTCTATGCTTCAGGATTGTGTGAAACAAATCATCTACTTGTGCAACAGATCGATAGAACGTAGCAGATAAAAAGTAGACACAAAGAAAGGAGGGAGTTACTGAGCAGGCCAGGGTAGAAATGAGAATAGCTACCAGACCACCTCAGCCACCCCACAAAACTTCCCACTTATGATGGGAAACAGGCAAGAACAAATGAAGCTGCCTCACTGGCCTCAGGATTAAGCTAATCAATGCAGCAGCTTCAGAAGGCCATGAGAAATGTGTGCCATAACCATAGAATATTAAAACAAAAGCAATTAAGTACCTTCTATTAACAGAAGTGACCAGCATGTCATTTGATGAGGACTTTAAAAACTATCATCTCTTGAAACACCAACCATACAAACACAAACGTTTTGCAGAGTCACAGTGGCCATCCTCTACAAGTATACCTAAAAAAATGTTTGCAGTAGCTACAGAACCTGCTTCCTGTTAGTGGCTAAGCTCCTTATTTTAACAAAGAGCACAGCAATTTCCTTCTACAGTGGAAAAACTCCATCAAAACGAGCTAATGTTTCTTTCTCCTTCCCACATATGGAGCCATAAGGTGATTAAGATAATATTGAATTCAAAAATATTAATACCAAAGTCTGAATTTCAACGAAGACCTAAGACAAGAAGAAAAAGAGTAAAGCACTGCGAGCCTCGGGTTGTGTCCCAGGAAGTTATATAGTTGCTTAGAGCAAGATTGGCTGAATCACCTTTACTGCCTTGAGATGGGGTTTGTTGCTACCATCAATGCAGAGCACAGTACATCCTGGACCTCCTCTTCATAGACCAGACACTGTACACCAAGTGGTCAGAACCCAATAGTGTTGTGTTCCCTGCTGCCACCTTATCTTTCTGTGAATATAAGGGCACAAGTAAGGGTAGCAGATTACAAGTGATAGGCTCTGCAGAAGAGTGTTTTAAGAACATGGTGTTTCCTGTGCTCACTGGGAATTAAGGCAGCATCCAACTCATAAGCAATATTTTAAAAAAATGAGACATGCAGACCACTGAAGCTCACCATGAGCAGGAGGCCATGTAGAAACTTACCTAGCTCTCTCCTCCAAAGCAGGATCAGAAAATAGCCAGCCATAAGCCAACTACTGGCTACTGCTAAGATCAGTTGTGTTTTCAGTGGCAAAATCAGTCAGAATTAGTGGTCAGGACCAGTCCTTATCAACTGTCATCCTCAGAATGCATCCATTCACTCCTTCACTTCATGGTACAGTTGTAAACAGCAGTGAGGGGAGGATATGTCCTCTTCTTCAGTCCCTTATTCTACAATAGGCAGATGCTACTTGTCTGTCTTGTAATAACATTTTACGTATTTCCTCTTACTGGAGAAAAATAGTTTTATTTGGGGGGTTTTTGTTTGATTGGTTTTTGTTTGGTTTTGTCCTCCTATATTTTCTTTACCTTTCTTAGCCCACCATACTTTTGAAATACCAACTGGGAAAGCCTTGTGCCTACTTTGCAATTCACCAAAATTAAACTAATAACACCACCTGCTGTCACCTGTCAGTTAGAATAAGATTTACAAGTGGCAGCAGAAATCACTTTGATAATGTTTACTGGAATATGAATAGCCTGAACAGGCAGATCCCTCAAATTTACTGTTCATATGAAGTGAAACCTCTCGTGAAAACTAGAAATTCAATTTTTTTAGAATGTATGTAAAAGCCTGGTAATTTAGAAATTAAAGACAAACTGGACCATACCATGTACTTGTGCTGAAATTGCATTCGGTATGAAAAGGTGTGATTTTCAAGATGAGTTTGTCTAATATTTTGCCCGTTTATTTTATTTTACATGTTGCCTCCCAGAAATCCTCCTTCTATACTGTTTATTATCACTGTTTAATCTTTGGTATACAACTACTCCATTTCAGAGATGAACACATTTTTAGTTTTTACATGTAGATATAAATGCTTGGGGTGTCCATGATAAAAAAAGCATACCTTTAGTGGCAGTTTTTAAAAGCAAAGAAATCCAAATTTAAAAGAGAAACTAGTAGGTTTTAATGCATGTGAGAAATACCCATGGCTCTACAAAAATGATCACAGGTTCACTCTTCTAAAGAGGCAAAAGCATCACCTCATGTCTGCTGTCCTCCTTGTTCTTCAATCAGTTAACTTTGTAAAGATAAATTCAAATTATGCCATCAAGAGAAAATTCAACAGGTTTGAAAAAAAAGTAATAAAAAAAATAAAAATTACCCTACATGAGACTGTTGCTCACACTACACCAAGCCTGTAGGCAGAGCTAATCTTAGCTTTTTAGACACAATACTGCAACCCCTAGATATTATCTAATTTTTAATTAAAATACTCTCTAGAGAGAAAGATCATTATCTCCTGAGCAGCAGCTTTTAACAGGTTTTATTATTATTACTCATTTTAAGACAAGTTGAGAATACTAGGGAGTACAAATTTAAGAATATTATTGCAATCTTATTGATCCTTTTGGAGGACATTAAGTGTGTATTTATATAAAAAAATCCACCATAAATTCAAGTAGTCTTCTTTATTTCTCAAATGATATTCACATTGAAATACCCAGGGCTAATCATAGCTGCTCATTATTCTGAATTAAATTTTGCTAACTGAAACCTGACTTCAGCTCTGGCACATCTATGGCGCACTAGTGTTATTTTCCCTTTAAAATCGGAAGAGAACATAATATTAAAATAACAGTTCAAACACTGAAAGACATCACTGAGGTCACATTTCAGTGGTAAAGAATGCTCAGTGCCATTAATATTTAGTCTACCTTAATGGAAGAAATTTGAGTTAGAAGATACTTTAGGTTATCTTGTCCACTCTTAAGTCCAGGGAAACTTGCTTGCTATGGCATGGCATGTGATTGTTTTGCCAAGTCGATTTTGAACCTGTCAGTAATATTGAAGTCCCATCTCTAAAACATTAAACACTGATGAATTCTTCCCAAGCATTAATTTTTGAGATTATTTCAGCAGATCCAATTGACATATCTTCCTTTATAGTATCATCATCTTATGACTGTCTTCAGTTTATCATGCTCTTCCAAATAAACTTGAACAGAAAAAAAATAAAAATTACTAGACCTCCGTGACTGTGGGCTGCAGGACGTTTACAAGCCTCTCCACTTCCTGATATGGTTCCACAACATGCTTTAAAGGTTCTCAATTTTAAAAGCTGACATAAGTTCTCCATATTTTGGTCCATTAAAGATTCACCTTCTAAACAAGATGCAGAGCATTTTAATTGGTAGGCTCACTTACAGATTATTAGCTGATTGTATCTTACAAGCATGGGTATCATTTGCTTCTATCATTATCTGTATGTAAGGCACATTTGTAAGAACAATACTAATGTGACATTAGTTTTCTACTTTAAGTTTCCAAACAAGCCTGCTTAACATGCAATAGTGAGTCACTGCATTTCTGCATTCACAGAGTACAGCCAACAGTTCCCTTTAAAATTAGTTTTGACTTGTATCATCCTCCTTAGGTACACCATAAAGTAGCATTTTTCTTTGAATGAACTTAAGTAGCAATGTTGCAGTTCAACACCGAGGTAGGAATATTGACTGGCAAAACTTTTAAGTGTCTATACACAAGACAGGATTCCTGTTCTTTTCAGGTAACCCAACCTGGGTGGGTTGGCATCTTGAACCAAAAGAGCAGCAACACACCACACGATACTGTTCCAGACCAAAAACTTCACATTGAAGTGTTAGAGGTTTTTTTCCTTACTGAATTCAGTGACCACTTTTTCCACTGACACCGAGAGAGTTTCCATTCATTATGCCATAAGTATTAAACTCCTAGTACATTGGAAGCTATTCCTGCCAAAGGAGCCAATAGTCTAAAGATACACGAGTTTACTTCCATTGGAATTCACAATTGTGGGGTTTGGAACAAATTCCTGAAATGCTCCAACAAGCAGGCAAAAAAAAAAAAAAAAAAAAAAAAGGCACTGGCTATAGCTACAGTTGCCACCTTCTCACTCAATACACTGTAACGATGAACCAAGCACTTGGCAAGTTACTTGCCCACGATCTTTTCAAGCACCTAAAAGCATTTTATCGAATCGTATTCAGATGCTGGTATTCCAAAGGCATGCTCTATTAGTTCCCCCCCTCCTCCCCCCCCAGCAAGTCAAGATTGCCAGGCGCTAATGATTAAAGATATGTTTCACAAGTAGGTTTCACAAGTTGACTTCAGTTCCAAGAAGGACCATGATGTGAATATTTGCCTGGCTAGGCACCCCTCAAGACTGCTAAGGCAGATACCAGTGCCAACACACATGCTGGGAAGGTAAGGAATAAGGTATTACCCACTAGTTCCTTCTGCAGACCTTGAAAAGAAACCTCAGCACCCGATGTTACAAATTTAAGAATGCTGTATGTAATAGATCCTAAGGATCCATGTAATGGGGATCATAAGTGACAAAAGGAACCCAAACCTGTTACTGTGCATCCTTCTTTTCTCCCCCCCTTTCTCAGACATTTAAAAAAGCGAAACAGAAAACAAACCCATCTAAATATTAACAAATACTTATGTCGAGTGTGGAACATGCACAGCACTCCATAGAGCCCTAATACAGCTGTGCAAATAGGCTGAAAAAGCTGGGAGAGATTCACCCAGAGCTCTCGATCTCCAAAATTTTCTCCGGAATCGGACTGATACCCCTGCCCCCCCACCACACCGGGCAAACACCGTTCTCCGGGCGGGAACCGCACCAAAATGAAACACCCCTAAAGAAATATGCGACCACCCTACAACTCCCATCTGTCAGCGAGACCTTGCCCATGAAATCCTTAATCCTTCCGACCTCAGCCTTTCCCGACAGGAGCTGGGCGGGAAGCCCGGGGGGCAGGCGGTGAGGCGGCAGCCGCCCTCCCGCCGCTCCGCTGCACCGTGAGCGGCCAGCGCTGCCTCCCGTGCCTGGACCCGGTCAGCCGGCCATCCCCCTGCGGAGGCTCGGGCCCGCTCCCGAACTCACGTGGTACCACATCCAAAGGTTACACCGCATCGCCGGGACGACGATGACACCGCTGCAGCCTCCGTCAGAAGCGTTTCCCACCGCAGGTCCGCACTCACCGGCGGAACGACGCCCGCGGGGGCTCCGCGCTGCCGGCTGCCGAAGGGGTGAAGCATCCCTGGGTCGAGCCCGCCGGTCGATGATCCGCCCCGGCTAGGTATCGATAAATCAAACCGACCCGTCCGCTCCGACGGAGTGCAGCGTGCGACCCAGCCGCGGACAAAAACACCGCCCCGGGGGCGCAGCGGACGGGCGAGAGAGGAGGAGGAGGAGGAGGAGGAGGAGGAGGAGGCAGCGGGGGAGGCTGCGCGGGTGCCAGGCTCCCAGCCCCCGCGGGGCGGCGGAGAGGCGCCCGGGATGTCGGTGTCGTGCAGCCGCAGCGGGCTAATCCCAGCTACTTAACCCGATGGGCGGCGGGGGCTGAGCACCACCTTAATCCGCAGCGTGTGCGCCTCCGCCCGCCGGGGGCTGCGGGGCCAGGGTGCGCCGGCTCTGCCCGGCCGCGGGGTCGGCGGCGGTGCCGTACCCGGCGGCCGCGCTCCCGCGGAGGCTCAGCCCCGCATCCGCTGCCCTCAAGGTCACGCCGCGCCCCGGTTGCACGGCGGCGGCGGCCAGGTGAGCGCTCCGGTTACCTGCGGGGATAACCAGTGAAAGCCAGGGAGACCGACTGCCAGCCACGCCGGCGGCCCCGTCGCCGTCACCACCCCACTGCACCAGCCGCGCCGCTCGCCGCCTCTCCGAGCGAGCCCGGCCACGGCCCTCGCTCGCCCGGTGGGAGCAGAGCAACGCTGCACCTGCCGCCGCTCCGCTGCCCGCTCCGTCCGGCCGGGAGGAGATCCGCCCCGAGCCGCCGCCGTGCTTACCTCGGGACCGACACCTCCACCGCCCAGCCGGGGGGCCGGGACGAGGCGCCCGTGAACCTGCCACCGCCCGCTCGCCGAGCACACAAGGTCCCCGCGCTCCTCGCCCTGCCCACGGCCGGCCGGCCCCGCCGCGCCGCCCCCGCCCTGCGGCCGCGGGGGGAGGGAGGACGGGAGAGGGGGTGGAGGGGGGGAAGCGGCGACCGAATTGGAGAGGGAGGGCGGGAGGGAGGGAGGGGGCACCGGCGCGGGGAGATTTGGGGGAAGAGAAGGAGGAGGAAGGAGGGGGGGGGGAGGGTGGGGGCGCGGACAACCCGCCCCGCCCCCGTCGCCTCACCGCCAGGAACCAGCGATTCGCCCTCCTTGCGGGCGCTGCCGCCGCCGATTCTCGCCGGGGCCCGCCCGCCTCCTTCCTCCTGCACAAACCGGGCAACACCGGTGCGACCGCGGTGCCCCAGCGCCGCAGAGCTGCCGCTACAGGAGCCGGGCGCCACCGGGCAAGGCGGGGCTGAGCGCAGCGCTCCGCCCGCCTCTCTCCTCCTCCTCCTCCTCCTCCGCCGGCGCTCGCCCGCCCGCCCGCCGCGGTCACTCACTTGCGGGCTCCTAACACGCGCCCCCCCACACCTCCCGCCGCCTCAGCCGCCGCTCCCCGCCGCCCCCCCCCCAAACCTCACCGCCTGTAGAGCGCCGGTCACATGACGAGGCCCCTCGCTCGGACGGGAAAGGGGGGAGGGGGTCCCGACGTGAGGCGTCTTCACTGGGGGCGGAGGAGGAGGGGTCGCGATAGGCACAGCTCCTGCCGGAGGCGGGGCTCCGCTCCTCGCCCCGCCCGCCCTCCGCCGCCACTGGCGGGCGGGAGGCTGACGCGCTTGTTTCCATGACGTCTGTGGGCGGGACCGCGGGGTTTGATGGAGCCCGGCGGGCTCCGGCGGTCGGTGACTTTGCCACGAGCGAATCCCGCGGGGCGGGGCGGGGCGGCGTGGCGTGTACTCCTCCCACCCCCCCCGCCCGTGGGTCGTGGGGAGACGCCGCCGCCGCTGCTGCTGACGGCGGGGCTGGGAACTGCCTCGGGGCTGGGGGCGGGGATCCCCCGGCGGCGGGAGAGGCCGCGGTCCCGCAGGGGAGGGGCGGAAAGGAGCCGGTCCCGGGGCGTGTCGCTTGCCCCGGTGGGCGGAGGCCGTTCCGGGGGCGGTAGCGGAGCCGTGAGAGGAGGCGGGGCCGCCCTAACGGGCCGCCGGAGGGCACAGGGTGCGGTCTTCCCCTGCCCCAGGGGACGCGGGGACGCCGAGTCCTGCCGTGCCAGGCCCTGCCGAGCCCGCCGGGGCCCGGGGCGCCGCTGCCGCCGCCTCACGCTCCCCACCCCTCTCCTCTGCCGAAAGCAACCGGGCGGTGCTGAGCGCCGAGTCAGTGCCTGCGGCGACCGCACCGGCGCGTTGGCGGCTCCTCACCGGCGGGCGGGGGAAGCCGGAGGAGGCTGAGAGGGGCTCTGTTGCGGCTGCGGCGGGAGGTGTCGGGTCTCCCGTTGCACCGGGTCGCTGAGGTCCGAAGTGGTAGAAACGAGCCCGTCGTTTGCTGTCGGGGGGTGGGGACCAGGGAGCCGTGGGTCCGACCTCCCGTCGGCCGCACCCGCCCGCCTCTCGGGGAGCTCTTGGCAGCTGCTGCAGGGGAAAGGGAGGTGTGGGGGCCGCAGGTGTTCCGCGCCTCTCTGTCTCCAAGCCAAGGCTTCTCGGTTGGAGGGAGGAAATTCAGTGGGGTTGTGAAGGTCTGAGCCCCAGCCAGTTGTCCGGGGATGCGCTGGATGTCAGACAGAATAGGGCTGGGAATGAAATTGGCAATAACAGGCCCTGATGTCAGCCGCCTTCCTCCAATGCAGTAGATCCCCCTCCCACCCCCCCTAATGAAAATTCCCCATCCATAAACCATACGTCACTCTGCAACCCCTTTGTGTTGTTTCTCGAGCCCTGTTTTGACATCCTGCCTGCTCTTCTGCTGAGCATTTCGCTAGAGTGACTGGCCAGCCGTGCCACAGGCTGCTGGGTTCACTCAGCCGGCCATAAATTCCCTACTTCGCCTTTGTGACCATTCAAATCCCACTGCTGCCAGAGCCGGTGCCGCAAAAGAAAGGGAAAAGCTCATCTGCCACTACTGTTGCAGAGCCTAGAGGGTTAAAGTAACAGGATGAACTCAGCACAAAACAGCCCAACAAGAACTGGAGAATAAATAAAGCATCCTAACGCCGATGTTGTTATCGGGGCTTATCTGAGCTTCATTGTCTTTTTTTTTTTTTTTTTTTTTTTCCCCTTACCTGAATGCCTGTTACATTTGTCTCGTTGCAATCAAAAGAATCTGTGAGCAATAGTTGTCTATTGCCCATTTTAGTTGTTGCTAAAAATACTACCATACCGGTCCATATCTAGAGGTCAATGAAAAAATCAAAATACTGAGGTAAGCAAAGTCTTGCAGACCTTTCTGTTCAGGAGATATCTTGCATTTGGTCCCAGCAGGAGAATATAAAACTATCTGAACACGTATAAAACAAATTCTGTTACATTCTGACTGTAGACATCACCCTCCTCTGCACTGCTCACTGCAGCTCCGTGAGGCTTCCCCTGGCACTTGGAAATGGTGTTTCTCGATACAGTTTTACAAGACTGGCAGATGTGCTCTGCACAGTTCTGTCGTATCTCCTAGCTCTCAGGCAGGCAAAATTAGCTTTGGTACAGCTAGGAAGGAGATGATGTGTTTAACACATTGCAGTTTGGGTACGTGTCTGTGCCTGCATTTTGTCTTCAGGGAAGGTAAGTTGGTTTTGCTTCAGTTCTTTGTCTATGAAATGGAAATAATATCCTATTTTCTTTGCAGGAAGGAAGCAAAGCTGCGAGGAGTACATATCAACATTAATTTTTTTGAGACAGTGTTATGGTAGAATTCTGTAAGTAGGCACTTTTCTTCATGGCACTAAATAGTTATTACTTGATGCTCCTCTTATGCTGTTGTATGAGGAGCATAGAAAACATGCAACATGTTGGCTGAAAGTAAGAAGAAATTTCTTGAGAATCTCCTTCCTGACAATTTTTAAATGTTTTCCAAATTTATCCTTGAGCTATGATAGTCTTTGTGATTTTTGTGAAAAATCAGGCACTCCTATTTCTAAAGGTTAAGATATCTAATTGACTTAACAGAAAACATTTCATGATATGCAAGTCACCAATCATATAAGGCAAACAAAACCAAGATGCTCAAAGGAATATTTCTGGAGATATTTCATTTCACTTTTGGGGAAACACTACCATTTCATTTCAGGAAAATTCAGCATGGTTTTCAGACAATTTGGAAAGGACAAACTTGAGAAATCAGTGTTGGTAGCTCCACTCATTCTGGGACCAATATGAGCAACATGAGTATCATACTTTTTAACTGAAGCAGAAAATATGTCAAAGAGAATGTGCGTTGCCTGAATCTCATAAATTTAGTCAGACTTTTAACACGAAGACTATGAATTGGAGTATTTGGGACCAAACAATATCTGGTTAAAAATAAGTAAAGTGGCCAAGGTCTGAGTGACCACCTCATCATCATATATGAGGTAGGGGCCTCTGGGCAAAATTGTGTGATGGGCTTGACTTGAGAAGACAAACTAGAAAACAGACTTTTCCTATTCTGTTGATAGATTTAAACTTTATCTTGAAACTGGTTTCTCCTACTTGGCTTTTTCTAGCCCAGTACTGCTATTTGACCACTTCCCACTGACTGGAGAAGATTCTGGTTCCCACTGGAGAAGATTCTGGTTCCCAATGCTCCTGCCTGAGGTCTTGCTCCTGTTCCTGGGGGATGTGGAGGCTGCATCTCTTGATAATTACAGTATCCTGTACCATATCAGATCAGTCTGTTGCCTAAAAAAAAAAGGCAGCCATATAGATAAGCAAACAATTGACCTCTCCTCCTCTTGTAGGTGTCATGATGATAAGATGATCTGATTGCTCTATCATGCATCCTAACAACGACTCTGTGAAACAAAACAATGTCACTCAATGCATCCTGAAATCATCCATTCCCCCCTTAGGAAAGAGGCCTATTTGTAAACATTTGCATTTTTATCAGCTCAAAGTTCTTTCTCTTGACTGTTTAGGAGCTCAGGATTTGTACAGAATGTGCTTCCTGTTGTGAATGTGTATGATAACTTCAAATACTTGAAGTTTTGTTCTCTGTGTAATTTCCCACACAAAATTTTTTGGTTTAATTTTTTTTTCTTCCAAGTTTGTGTTCCCTCAGTGCAATACTGCATAATCAAAAGGGTGAAAGATTAAAAAAGGGAATAAACGAAGGAGCAAGAGAAGCAACAGTTACTGCACAAATCTCTTTTTTCATATATGTTATATATGAAATATAGCAGAAAAAAGACACACTGAACTTTGTATTTTAAGTGTTTCTTCTTCACGTGCTCTTTTCAGGTGTCACCCCAGCACAGCAGCACTGCAGCCCCTGACCGAATGAAGGAGCAGAGATTTCATGAACAAAGGCACAATGTCTACATACAATGGAAAAAACCAACAAAGCATAAAATCATGGAATTAATGGACAATCCATTAAGAGACTTTGATGAGGTATGGGAGAAGAGCAGGAAAAAAAAAGAAATAAGAGCAGGACAACCTCACTTTACATTGTTGAACAGAGCAGAGGGAAATAAACCACCAAAACCAAACAAATAAACAAACCAAAAAACTACCAACAAAGAAACATGTTTTGGAAGCTTTTCACATTAAAAAAAAAAAATCAATTGATATGAAGAGACAGAATGACCGTGGCTGCCTCTAAGAAAGGGAGAAATGACTGGTGAATTCATGAGTGCTATTACTCTGCAAATAGTATACTAGTCCAGATCAAAAATACTTGCACCAAGCACCCAGCTACTTACATTGGAGAGATTTTTCCTACTTACCTCTTCCCTGATTTGGAGTTGATCCCTTCTCTCCCATGGCCAGACCCTGGCTGCTTCATTGCTGAATTCTTAAAGGATGGCCGAAGTCTCAAGTATGACCATCTTGGAAACTTTTCTGTCCATTTCATTAGGAGGATTTGTTAAAATAACACTGCTGATTCCCATCTCCCTGAAGCGGCTATTTGCTATCATCTCTCCATGCTTGTAGTTGGTGTGGATATGGTCAGGCAGCTTACATATCACCACAAGAAACAAAATGTGGGATCATCCATTATAATAACCAAGGTATAAACGTGGGTTTGTTTGTTTGGGGTATTGTTGGGGTTTTTTGATGGGTCATCATGATATATGCAATTTCACATTGGGATAGAAACAGTTAGTTCATTTGATTTATGCGACCGTGGGTACTATTAGGTATGCTGTTTTTTTAGGCTTCTCCACCGAATTTGTCAGATGCAGTTCTGGTCTTTGAGAGCCTCTCCTCAGCTGATGTTAGTTTGTGTTTGATGCTTCATTGATTTCATTGTCTCTATGGGCCTGTTCCAATTCACACTGATGGAAAATCTGCTTCATAAATTGTGGGCTTGTGGTCCACTCCTTTTCGATCAAGTGACAAGGGGTTTGTTTATTTTTCCTCCCCACCTCAAGATAAGAAGCATCGAGCTATCTCTGAGGCTAACATCAACATCACTGGCCAGTCTGAGTCAGGATCCTGACTCACAAAAGTTAGTTCTAGGAAGAGTAAATGGAGCCCCACCTCTCTCTCATCAGGGCTGGGCAAATTGTCTTGAAGAGAACAATAAATTGTCTCTCAGCAATGCTATATCTAAGTTCTAGAAAATAGATAATTCAGTTAAGCCTTAAGTTCTTTCAGCAAACATTAGCATTTCTGCCCCTTGGCGATTGTTCGAGATGGCTTTGAAACATTTAAGAGTCATTAGAGCTAATAGCTCCCATTCTGCATAGCCTTCAAGGAGGACTAGCAGAAGAAAATGCACCACCTTCTTCCCACTACCTTAATCAAGAATTAATCATTTCAATGATAAACAGTGCCTGGAACATACTTGAAAAAAATTGATGTCTTTTTTGATCAGATATAGCGTTAATTCGTCTTGGCTGTTGGTAAGATACTAAGAAATATATCCCCACCTACCTAAAATTGCATTGAAAAATACTAATGATGACCCATGTCACATGTATAGTTTAAAACTCTGGGCTCAGCCTTAGCCTTTTTCAGGAGTAATTGTTTCCAGATCATAAATAACAGATCTAAGATTATAAAGATCAGAATTTGGATATCTGTGAGATGCTGGGAATGTATAATAACTAGTATCAAAACCCTAAAATAAATCACTCTTCATAGTAGTATATAGTAAAAGTATTACATAAAATGTTTATACTTATGTATATATATAAGCAAGTATGCTTTGAGTGCTTACATGTAGATTAGAAGCAGTGAAAAGAGGAAAGTTTTGACTGGAGCATTGTCTCTCTTATGAGTTAATAACACAACTATACTCACTAAGGTGAATAGAAACAAACTGAAAATAAATAATTTAGAATGTTTCTATTTAGCTCATAAACCAAGGAAAATTAACTGAGTTCTTTTGACATCAGCTATATTTCTATTATGTACTAGTGGGAAAGATCAATAGAATTTTCCTCTGCCTAAGTTCCCTTTTATCAACTGGATAACATATCAGCCTTTTATTGAACCACCAGAGTTTAAATATATCATTGTTATGGGCACATCAAGTAATAGAACTGCTGTAGGTTATTTTCAGGCTACAACATGTTATGCAGCGGTAAAGGCAGTTTGGTTTAGGACAGAAGTAGATTAAAATATATAAAATATATAAAAATGTTTTTATGTGACAGCAGTCCAAACATTGACAGTGTTGTTACCTTCAGTTCTGACCGGATTCAGTGAGAATTGCACATGCTTAGTAATTACTGAAACTGACACCTATGTTACAAAAAATACCTTAGAGTACTACAAGGGATTTTTAAATTAATCCCCTGAAAATGTTTTTATATCTATTAAATTTTAGATTTTTTTCCCCCTTTCTTGTGTTTCATTCAGCTTGATCTCAAAAACAACAGGTGCTTTTCACTGTCCCAGCCAGTTCTCAGGGCCTTTCACATTCAAGCCCCAAGGCCCCAGCAGTGGCTTTTGAACTGCAAGCCATATGCTGAGAAAGGGCCACCAGGGTATCACAAAGTGACCACAGCTGCACTATTAACCCTAGGCTCCTGTTATAGTCAATGGTATGAAGCTGCAGCCTCCAGAAGGCAAGATATATCATTCTAAATTTACTCTTTAGGATAATTCTGTAGTTGTGTTGGGTTTTATTTTTTGTTGGTTTTTGTTGTGGGGGTTTTTTTTGTTGCTTTTGTTGTTGGTGGTTTTGGTTTTTTTTTTTCAATTCTTTAATTCTGTAGGTAAAAAAGGCTGAATAGTTTAAATTTAAATGTCTAACTCTTAGAAGGTTAACAGTGGGTATCTGAGATGTACTGGCCTTTCAGACTTCATGATTTTCTGGACTGTTTAAGTGGTTGTCCACTGTCATATTTAAGTGACCAGCTGTCGTGTTTAAGTGGCCACTCTAATGGAGAATGTATATCAAGGAGCCAAAATGAGAAAAATACACTAGGAGAACCAGGTTTCAAAATAATCCATTGCTAATGATGTTTAATGAATGCAGCTTCTGCTAACAACTTCCAGTAACTAAAGAATGGAAACTGGAACTGAGGTGGATAGTGCTTATGGAGCAAATGACGTGGTCTTAAGTCATAACACGAGTGAAGAATTTCTGATTCCAATGGAGCTATCTGTAAGGAAAGGGATGCTGGCATGAAGAAGTTCTGCAGGACATGGCTTCTGCCTTGAATCCCACTGAGCTGGTTGGGCAGGGTCCTGACAGGCTCAGTTTACTCAGACTAAACTGTCTTGGGGTCATACAATTTGTTGCTAAACCCGCCAGACATAGGAAGAAAATGTGCGTCCCATACTGGCAAAAAAAAAAAAAAAAAAGAATAAGAAATGAGATGCACTGTTGAACTGTCAGCACTACCACAGCCTATTTTGGTGACAGTGTGATCTGAGTGACACTGAGACTTAAGCTCTGATCTTTCTAATCACTCTGTCTGCCTCCCACCTTTATGTGGTTCTGTTGAAGTCTGTGATACTCTGCTGAAGCGCAGGGAAATGTTAGCATTTAGGAAAGTGTCTAGAATACCCTTCAGAAACATAGTGTTGGTGTGTATAAATGAATACAAAGATATACATATACATAAAAAGAACTTGCTTTAGAAGGAAACAGTATTCTAAAAATATGTCCAGGTGAAACTCTGAACCAGGATTATATTTAGCAAAAATAATTTAAAAATCTAAAATTATATACCAACAATAAAATGTTCATAAATTCTGTTAGAATTGGAAAATCCAGCTTATTAAATAAATAAAAAAAAATTGTTCCTTTCCTTATTACTGTTCTTTATCTCATGCATGTACCCATCCATTTTAATTTTGCTAGAAGACAAGAAAAATATCCATTTTAGAAAAAAGTTAGGAGGTCTGATGTATGGGAACAATGCAAAACCGTTTTAAAAAGGAACCAGAACTCTTATGGTAAACAATGCCTGTTAACCATGAGACATGAAACCAGAAAGAGTTAATTTAGACCTCTAAATCCATAAAAAGTAGTGTTGTACAGATAAGTTCTTCCCCCACCCTCTCTTCTATTTTCCTCTTTTCTAAATTTGATAAAAAAGCAACATTAAATTGGCAGACAAGTAAAGCTAAGATATTTTTCTTAAATCCATAATGCCAGGAAATTCAGAGATGGAGCTACAACATTACTCTTATCCCATACTTCTGGTGTGTGGGTTTTCTCATAGTTGACGTAATCCTGAGATAGGTAAGAATACAGATAATTTTTTGCCTTCCCTCATTTTTTTTTTGTTCTGAAGTTGAGGGGTAGGGCTTTTTTAATAGCTTACTACAGCGTTTCTATTTTCTCCCTCAATGTGTTACACACATTGGAATGTATTCTTACTTTATTTTTGGGTTTATGGTTGGCAAAAGTAAAGAAAATTAAGTGAAAGAAAGCAATGAATATGATATATTTCTCATACCTGTATTAGAGAATGGTTTTTATAATTTTGTTACAACTATCAAGCAAAAACATACATGTAGATTAAGTTAAACTTGTTCATGTCTCTGCAGGTTTAGGACATAAGCTGCCTAAAGCAACTCAGGAAAATATATTACTTTCACTGGATCAGGGAATTTCTGTATCTCTCTCAGTATAGTGATTGTTTTCCATTTTCATGATTAAAAAGCATTTACCAAAACTCCAGTCTGTTTCCTTGAAAATTTACGCATGTGCACTTATTTTCCATTTCCATCAGAATAAGGAATGTTTTTTTCTTAATGTATTTCAGTTTTATTGCATTCCTGAAATAAATTAAAGAAATATTTGATCTGAAGCCTTATACTGTGTGTCATCTTCTGAAGGATTACAAGGACCAGCAAACATTTTGAAAATAGAAATCACTGGGCAGGTCCAAGTTTTTCTTGTTATTCAACTTTTTCCAATTTTTACCTGTGGCCCCACTGTGTGTAAAGGATGAATGACTTAGCTGAGCATTCACTTCTTTCAGAAAGTGGTAGGAGGGAAAGAGGGAGGAAGAAAATTAATCAAGTCCTGATTCCACATGTCCCTACTCAGCTACCACTTTGTATATGTTGCCTTTTATAGCAGAAAGACATTTATTAATTGCTCAGAGTAAGGACAAATCAGAGAGTTATTGGATCTCAAACATGAGCCTCTGAGTCATGTTATCTTAGATATTCATTCATGAACTGGTGCAGTCTAGCCATCTGCTGTATTTTGGGGCTGTCTTTAGAGGCACTCTGTCATTATGCAGGGGTTAAAAACTGAATGAGCAAAAAAATACAAGTAGTTAATCATATAAAATGCATTCACCTATATTCCGATTCCTTTAGTCTGTATTTTTAACCATCAGTAAAATAAAAGGTAATAGCCCCAAATTTATCGAATTATGTTTCAAAGATACTTTTTTGTTATTGTTTGGGACAGATATTGGATTTTTGTACCATAACCTATATAAACATTAATAGCATGGCATGCTTCCGCTTGGCTTTAGTCACACGAGTTATTTTTTGTTTTATTTTGGTTTTGAATGTGACTCATGAGGTTTCTCTATGCTTCGTATACAATACTTCTTCCTTCCTGATAATACTTATTTGTTCTCTATTTTTGGATTTCTTTTCCATTGTTATCCATTTAGCTGATGATTGCAGGATATGTTTAGTTAACTCAGAATACTTACAATATTTTGCTATATGTTTAATGTCTTTGAAGAAATATATTTTAGTATTTGATGCCTCATTTTTATTCTTCTATAGTGTTCCTATACTATGACAAATTCTACACATGAATTTTGATTCATCTGATTGCAAATTAAAAAAAAAAAGTTTAAAGGCTAGGCCTTTAGTCAGGCTTCCCTGACAGAGAAGTTTCATGTTATCAAAATCAAATACAATAAGGAGTTAAAGGTGATCTTTGTGTAAACTGTGGAAGACAAATCAAAGTTTCATGAGAATTCAGATGAGCTAAAATAATGGCTGTGTACATTGCTAGGACAATATGCTAACTTCTTACTGTGGCTAAAAAGGGAGCAGATTTCCAATGGACTATAAGTGCAATGGCTTTGAGAAAGGCTAATTCACTAAGTGTGGTAGTAATGGTTTAGTAGGTAAATAAATAAATATTAACCCAGAATGAGCATGTCAGTGTCAAGCTCTAAGAATCTAAAACACAGCTGGAGGAAAGGTATCCACTTTTTATTCTTGTTTTCCTTGATATTTGGGTTCCTCCATAGTTAATATTTATCCTAACAACAACTTTAATATTGCTCTGAGAAACACATGATATAGTGAAAGAAAACACATATCACAAATCCTTCATAAAGTATACAATCCTTATTTTTAAAGACAATTTTTTTAATCCTTTGTTATCCTCTGTTTCATATATTCTTCACTCATTAATTTTACAAGATAATAGCAGGGATATATTTTTATTAGTATAGTTTTGATGTAATTGCTACTCCCTGTTTAAAGATAGCATTATCATGCAGTTAAACAGTTTACTTTACCCATACAAAAGATTTCCATGATATATTTTATCCTTTTCTTCCTGTCCACTGAATTGCTGCCAATTCTTTGGTGAAATTATTTGCTTTCTCATCACACTTTTATCCTCTTATTTAATTCACACTTAAGTGTTCTCCTGAACTCTGGATGTTTGATGTCAGGCTTGCAAGGTTCAAAACATTTGATATGTTGAGTGTCTCTTGGAAATGGAAAACACAGAAGAAAAAATAATGTTGCCTCTGAATTCTTGAACAGGATATTAATTGACTTTCATAGCCAGTATAAACCCATGAGGGTTATGTATCTGCAAGGTAATAATGAGACACTTCAAAAGCAAATAGTTCAGGTTTCTATTTTTGAAAGATGGTGTCTTTTTAGTCCATTGGTCATACCCAACTTATTTTCTAATAAGTTATATGCTTTTTTACTGCCAATGTATGTGGTCTTTCACTACTAAGTCATGTTGCCTCTCAAGATTTCTGTCTGTAGTGCTGTACCTACTCAACAAATTGTAAACCACCATCACTTGTATAATGGTCAGAAGTGCTATGGCACGACTGACTTTTGACATCAGCATTACATTCTATCTGACAGAGACTGCTCCATACTTTGAATGTCTTTTTTTCAGAGACAGTCTATCCTGCCTTGTTGCTGCTTTAGCTTCTTTATTCATGAAACATCTTTCTCTCACATAACAGCTTGAAAGTCTTCTGAGCATATTCCCCTTAGAAGAGGGGATTCACACACACAGTGTAATGACAGTGTTCATCATCATTTTTTCAGAAAAAAAAACCCACAACAAAAAAACCCCCACCATAATGTAGGAAATATGACATTGAAGTTCTTTCAGAAAATGCTTTACTAAAAATTATCCTTCAGATTGTTTATGCTATGAGGAAACTGATGGCAGGTAAAACTAAGGCGAAGATTAGCAAAGCATGAAGCCTGAAGTCTTAGAAATCCAATATATATCTGAGATATATGAGGGGTACAAACAACATTCTGTTTTTAGCCTTACCTCTTCTGAGAATGTCCTCTGCTAAAGGTGAGAAAGAAAAAACACTTGCATGTCCAGTTGACCATGCCGTTTAATTTCTTTAATAATTCATGTCTCTTTTACTTGTACCTATTAATTTTTGTAGCTCTTCAGTAGCCTCACAAGCAGTAACCAACAAACATATGTGACAGCACAGGTTACCTACTCCAGCTTGAAATCCTGGGAAATGGCTCAGATTGGTTCTTAACTCAGTTTTAGTTCCTCTTATTCAAATTTTACATCAAATACTCCATATTACATTCAGATTTTGATAATGTAAGGCACTACCTCAGCCAAATGGCCCCTATGAGTAAGGCAGAAACATTTTTTATTTTCTAGGGCAATTAATTAGACATCCACACTGTCACTCCCACACTTAAATTAATCTCCATATGTTCAGTTATCACAGGAAAAAGAAATAAATGAAAAAAGAAACTGAAGGGAAAAGCATAACCACATATCTGGAGTGTTTTTTTCAGACACCTAAATTTCTATCAGCACACTGGGAATTCATAGCCTCATTATTACATGCTTAACTAATCAGCACACTTCATAATTACCACAGAAACAATGGCTTTGTCACTCTTCATCGTATGTTTAAAATAGAGAAGAAAAAAAAAAAAGAAGTCTCACTTATGAGACTTCAGCACTTTTATTATATAGAGTTTAAGACTCCTACTATTTGCCTGTGAAATACTACTTCCGATTTAAATAACACTTTTCTAGTTACTTGGTTTTTTGATAGATTGTATTTGGTTACTTTAATATCTTGCTTCATTTCCTTGCTAATTTTAAAAAAAATTAATCCATACTTGCTCCATCATTTTTCTGAATTGCAAAAGTTCTAATAGGTTTCAGGTTAAAAAGAAATATGGAAAGCACAACTGAACTAGTGATGCACTTTAAAGCAGCAAGAACTTACAAAAGTATATCCTGTAACAGTTTATGTATCCCTGGCTTGATACAATTGTTTCCTCTGTGTGACATTTCTTTGTTTTAAAGGAATTAAAAATCTCGCCAGCCGAGTCTCTGCCCTTGCACAAGTCACGATCTGATTGATCAGTGCATAGGAGAGGGGACAGTGTTGTATATACATGGATCTTTCATGCAGGATTGCACAGCTAGAAAGGAACAAATTCATCCCCTTTTTTAGGCTGGTGCACACCAGTGTTTAGGATGCTTACCAGGTAGTTCTGGACATGATAAAGAGTTTTTTCCTCCCAGGTTTTGGAAGGACTGTGAGAAACAAATCCTAACCCTTTGCTGAGGCTGTTGAACAGTACCATCATTCTTTGCTCTACAGCACTCCAAGGCATGACATGTACTTGAAACTCATAGTCTAAGAACTTATCAACCTGCAGGATTTTAGAGTGTCAATAAACAAAACCAGGTGGAGAAAAAGGTTCAAACATGGATGTAAAGGTTTGAGTGATATACCTTATACTAGTTTTGTAACCTTCCTGTCTTTAAGGCTTCACTCTTAACTTGTGCATTTTCTTGCATCTCAGGATCCGGTTGGTTACTTGGTTCAATGTTTTCTTCCCTCCGCTGCCTACTTGCTTGCTTTTTAAATTCCAACTAATTCATTCTCCATATATTGCTTTAGAAAAAAAAAAAAAGACTGCTTAGTTACAGTGACATCTGTACTTTCTAATTTAATCATTATTATTATTATTATTATTAATTTGAGCTTTGGGAAGTGTGTTGGAGCAGTATTCAGAAGCAGAAGGCATCCTTCCATCCTTCTCTTCCTCCTTCTTTTCCTGCCTTCCCTTCCCTCCCATCCTTCCTCCTTTCTTTCCTTCCTTCTCTCCTTCCCTGTCTAAGGAATTCAGTGAGCTTTCTGAATTGATTGTAACTATATGACTAGGCATTAAAAGAATTGTTTTTCTGTGTAAGAGCAAATAAAATAGGAGTTTAGTGAGAAAATTTCCATGGAAACAACAGTTCAGTGACAATGAAAAATATTTCTTACCACAATGTGCTAAAAATAACTTCACAAAAAACTTCATAAAATGGTACTTTTTTATTGATAGTATGGAAGGCTAAAGTATTGTATTTTTAATCTGGAGGATAATATAGCTCACCCTGAGTTCTTTATCGGCAATTCTTGAATAGAATAACTTTACATTTGCAAATATGCTTTTTTAACAGATGATTCTGAAGTTATATATTCTTATTCATCTAGATATGAGGATTACAAAACAAAGTAGGCTACATTGTGTGCTCCTTTATTTGCCATTTTCAAAATTCTTCTTCACTATTGTTATTTCATAGGAATACTAATATCAGTTTCCCAGAGACTGTCTCCTTTTACCTTTTCTAAAATTTTTCAAGAAAGAAAGGTTGATTGGCAGTTCTTCTACCATGTACAATATAGCAGTGAAGTTGGATAAGCAGTGCTCCTTTGTGAGCACTGCCACTTTACCATATATGCTGCTTCTTCCCCTAGGCTTATGAAATTCTTAAGGGATCTCTGATGTATGCTAGTATTTCCAGTAGCTGTGTATGTTCTGAGGTTTTTTTCTTTTTTTTTTTTTTTTTGTCTGCATTTAGTTTTCAAGTACAGATATATATGACAAACAGAGATATATCTGACACAGACCTATCTATGATGGTTTGGATATTTAACTATACAATGTTGGTTTGTCCTCATTTAGTGTTATAAGGTATAACCAAGTCCACTGTAGACTTCAAATCTATTTTGTGTGTAATGGCTTTATGGTCATACTTTGTGTTTTCATGCCATGTCACTTTTTTAGTGAGCCAAAATTCCAGTGGAATTATCTATAGAAGTTTGTTTAGATTTTAGTAATAGAATTTCTATGAACTGAAGTAGAACTGTACAGATCACTTGAGCAACAGATTTTTCCAACAGGGTTTTATGATCATCTGATGGGTCTTGCCTGACAGACTGACTGGAAGGTTTAGAACAGAAGGAGATGAAGTAAATACATATACTTTTTCATTTTTGACAGCCTACTTAAGGAAAAATTGTCTGCAAGAGCAGTCTGAAGGAAGAGGAAATATTCCTGTCTTCTTGCTGACTGCTAGGCCCTCAGGGCTTTCAAGATGAATGGGCTTAGAAGTTCTGTATTTAGACCTGCTACTTATAGCCTCTGAATATCAGTGTTTTCTCCTTTAAGTAAATGAAGCTGTGTGCTTGAAAAGGTCATGCAGAAGTGCAGTTGCTTGTAATTATTGTGTGGGGTTTTTTGGTGAAAAGTTATGCGTAAATTATGGTGGTAGTTGGAGTTGCATCCTACGCAGACATAGCCAGCTTGTGGATTTGGCTCTCAGGAGAAATATCAGATGGTTGGTCTCTGTTGTCAAACTGGAAAGTAGCACTTGGATTCAGTCCAGATGGTGGAGGTCTCAACATGGGAGTCCATAACTGAATCTTTTCAGTTACATGAGAGTGTCCAGAACTGTGTGCTTTATCAGGTGTTACAATGATGGTCAGTACAGGTTATGTCCTTGGTATACCTTCTCTGCCAAGGACCTACTTTTTTAAGGCTTCTTCCATCTGTGAACCACCCCCAAGAAGTATGTCAGGAGTTTAAGTGCCTCAGGAGATGGTTTACAGAAAGTTAGGTAAACTATCACAATTCAAATACATAAACATTTAAACATGAACAAAGCATTTAGGGAGTCAAGGTCAATACATCAAGACTGCAATCACGCAATGGTAAAACAAATCTAATGTTCTTTTGTACATGAAATTCTGTAAAACAATAGTATAATATGTAAAAGGGAACATGCACTGACAAAATTATGAGAGTTTTGTCACACTGATAAAATTAGTGCTACTGATTAGTGGATTTTTCCTCAATGTTTAGTCCATCAATGTAATAGAACTCCTTTACTTTTAGATCAGTGCAGCTCAAAATTGAATGTCTGTGACATATGTGTACTGGTGGGAAAAAAAAGCCTAAAATTTGGATTCTGAAAAAGAAAATTGAGTCAGAAGTCCCAAATGAAGGTTTGATTGAAAGAACAGATTGGAGAGAGAGAACATACTCCTTGTTTACAACTTTGAGGCAGAATGAACACAATAGCTGAAACCACTGAATAGGGAGAGTACAGAAGTGCAAAGAAAATGAAACCTGACTTAAATGGAATTTCTAGGTTAGGTAAGGGCAGCATGAAACCTTGTTGGCCATTCTGCACAGGATTTCATAGCTGACAAAATGGGTAGGACCAGCATCCATCCACCTTGACTTTCAAATATGCCTTTAGTATACTGGTGGCCTTTGCTGGAAGGGCAAATTTCTTTTAAAATTAGTCAATATACAGGTTTTCTTATGTAAACATATTTTAATCAGACATCCCAGTATTGATTGAGTGACTGTTTAATTTCTTTGTGCTTAGAAATTCTGTGGAAATCTCATTATTGATTATGCTTCAAAATACCCTGAACTTCAGCATTTGCAGTCAGAAACCCTTTTAAGTTGGTTTTGGAATGTCATATCGAACATACCCTCCTGCCTGTGATCCAAGGCAGTCACCCATGTGAAAGGTTTTCAGCCTTGATTTTGTGCTCTTGGCTTTGCTGGCAGTTTCAGTCTTGCATAGTCAATGTAAGTTGACTGTCAATAAGCAGGATTTTTTGCTACCTGCTAGTGATAGTGGTAACAGTTTATGCAGATTATGTGGGCTGTAACTTGAATATCTTCAGCCTAAAAAACTGTTACAAAACATTATATGACATATTGAACAAGATGCAATGTAACAGACTTGAAAGGGGCTTGCAGTAATGAGCATCTTACGCAATAATTTCTTTAACTACATCCCTTTACTTATATTACCTGAGCTTAGTTCCAGAAAAGCATATGCCTCTATGTGCCTTCACTGATAGTTCATTTGACCCTAATACCAACCTCCAGCCATGACCTGGTAGCCATTTACACTGTATGTATCTAAGCTTCACTCTAGAAAAGTTTAGCTTGATCCTGGAAGATCTGCATCTCCTTCCCCCAGGCTCCCACTCTTCCTGTGGTATATGGAAAGAAAACACATGCTGGAGTGTCATTTATAGGCTTCAAACATAGACAATTAACTTCAAAATATGGAACTTCCAACTTGGCATTAATTGACATCTTGGCTGAGATAGCAGAATTCTCCAGGGGGATGTAGGACTAACCTGTGGGCCCTCAGAGGCACTGACATATTCACAGCCTTAAAAGAGTAATTGAAATGCACAAATTTGGCATTGACTTACAAAGTGTGTGGATATTCAGCTAACCCACTGCTTGTATTCAGCTCCAATTTTGATGCTAGAAAAATCCCCTTTAATTGATAACCTGATGGCTGCCATCTCTCACCTGGCAACAGATGCAAGTCTGTTTTCCTTCTCTAGGGGATTTCAACCTGCCACTTCCTCGTGAAAGTCTGAAGATCAACTATTAGAATATTCTGGCCTGGGTTCTTGCAGCCTCTTCTGATGAAATATGAGAAATAAAAGTCATTGTGTGGCAACACAGTATTCACCTAGGTGAGGCCACATCCAGAGTGCCAGCAGCTCCAGTGGGTACCTGAACATCCGTTGTGACCCTTCTGCTCAGCTGATGAGAAGAGTTCCTCCTGTTTGGAGACTGTTCCAGTATTTCTACTCATCTGTTCTTCTCACGAATGCTGTCATGCTTTCCTCATCCTATGTTTTCCAGACATGGGAATGACTTTTTTCTTTTCCTGTAATGAGAAGAGGATAAGTTCCTTGTTTTGTTGTGTTTTCTGGGTGGAGGTTTTTTTGGTTTGTAGGCTTTTGGGATTTTTTTTTTTACTTTTTAACTTTTTTTTAAAGTACTCTAGTCTGTAATTACTATTTAGTTGTTTCCATGCTGCTGATATAAATAGATTGTCAGTCATTTTATTCAAGACCAAAATAAAGCTGAGAGAAGATGCAGTCTAATCTAAAGTAAAAGACTGCAGGCTCCGTTAATTCTTGATTTTGGCATCAGAAGATGCTTGTGGGAGACGGGTCAAACATTTCTAGAGATCTAACTCTCAACAGCACAAGAAAATGCTGCAAACCTGTCCCAATGCTGCTAACAGTTGGTTTGCTCCTCAGGTGCTGGCATCATTTAGAGCCTTGGGGTAAACTAGGTTGCCAGCATTTTCAACCTTGTTATTTATTTAAAGCAGCCCTAAACAATGATGCTTAAAATGGTAGAGGCCATCTGTGGTCTGTTCACTCTATGTCTCCCAACTTTACAGATACTAGAGGAGATGAATCAGTCAAGATTTTGGGTGCTGCTGTGGTTTAGAGGCTTATTAATTAGGTTTTTACTGAAGTTTTCTCCCAGAGTGCAGAGTGCCTGCCCTGCTTCCATTGAGTTGGCTGTGCTCTGTGAGCTACTTTTGCAGCCTGGAAGCGTAGAAATACATTTTATCTACTCCCTAAGAGCTGGGATGATGGTGAGAAGTACAGGATGTTCTTCAGGAATGCAGGAGGTGTCATGTGGTGGGCCTTGAGGAATCTGATTGTAATCATAGCTGTGGCAGGGGGCTGCTATTTGAGAATTGCCATCCATGATGTAACACAAATATTCTGTTATATAAGGACAAAACCTGATTATATATTAATTTATTTTTTCTAAGATAAAAGCTGTCAAATCAACTTTGCTTCCTAACGTCAAGCTAGATAATGAACCAAACTACATCAAGATAGTCTTTAAGACTTCAGATGAATTGGAACACATTTTCAAAATATTAAGCTGTAGGTGACTATATTAAAACTTTATTTGTGCTCAGTGGATCAGACTCTTAACTTCGATGAAATAAATCAGATTCTGATCTTGTGAATGCTCACATATGGTGCTTTGCACTGTAAATCACATAGGTTTTTCAATATGCATTGTACTGCTGAATAGAAAATGTCTTTCTTCTGAGAGTCAAAGATTGGAAAAAAAGGCTGATATAAAGCACAACTGGAAAACTTCACAGTGCCTATTATTGTGCCTTTCATGACATTAAAATATACCTGAACACAGAGTGATAAGGACAGAAAGCTTGATGAAGGCTCTTGGATATTTTGGTAACACCTTGACTGTGTGCTTTGCTGTATTTACTTTGGTTTTGTCTTACCGTTACTGAATATTTCCTATTTTTAAAATGTTCAAATATTTATCAATGTTGTTTTAAGTTTTAATTTCCTTCAAGTTATTATATGAATATCAAACTATATTTAGTTATAAAATTATCAGAGTGTAAACTTTAAAGACTTGATTGGACTACATCCTTGCCTGTTAAGTGAGATTCTTGAGGAGGCTCGGTGAATTTCAACTGGCATTTCTCTTTCAAGTTTTGGGATAACTTTCCTAAAAAGGGAGATTTAGTCGACACAGAAATTATTTGTCACTGACCTTTTGTTTTACTGCCAAGTTCAAATTACTGTAGATTTGTGGTTTGGCTTTTTTTGTCTTATTTTTTTTCTTCAAGTTTTATTTGTTGTTAAGTTCCCACCACCTTATATGGTGTCATTGTTTCATTTATTCTATGTAATTTTGTGTTCTGACTAGATTTAGTAGAATGATTAAAACCAGAAAAGTTCCAAGCATGCTTTGTGGGATAATAAAGCAATATTTCATTTCTGGCAATGTATTGTAGGTATTTACTGTGTTCTGAAAACACTTAATATGGGGAAAAGGGAGAAAGAGGAGAAAGAAGTAGATCTTGCTCTCTCTTATATGGTTGTAGAAGTCAGAAAAGGGTGTGGAAAGTAAAAAGAGCATTCTTTTATATCCTGTGTAAAGGCTTTGGTTTGACCATAGGGAAGCTGCTGTCAGTTTGCTCTCCCTGAAATGGACTTGTTGGAAAACAATGGAGAAGAAGTGGGGGAAAAGGTCACTATCTGGTCTGGATGAAGTAATAGTGTGCACCAGTCAATTTGTCTTCCTCCTTTCTTAACACAGCAGCATATCTCAGGATGATGCTGTGAGTAGGTAAATGCTTCCACAAGAAACCCCCAAGCACCATCGAAGGTTGAATAACTTGTTTGATTTTCCATGAAAAAAAAAAAAAGGAAAAAAAAGAAAAAAAAATTAATTTAATATGGTTCCAAGCAGTAAGATCTCTCAAAGGTCAGCTTTGGACAACACAACATGAAAAATATTCACCTACAGGGGAAGAGGAAGGCAGGAACAAAACTTGGTAGGTTAACAAAGGTGCAAAGGTGATGTAGAGGGTTTTAAATAGAACTGGAAAGCAAAGAAAGATACTCGGCTGACAATGACCGGGAGGCATCCAAACATTAAAGAACATAAAAGTTGAAAAAGGCATAAGGATAAAAGAAATGAAGAAAGAAGACAAAGCTTAGTGTAGGGAAACAAAGGGCCACTTGATGTTTTCCAGTTCTATTAGATTTCTTCTTTTTTAACTCCATCAGAATTTCTACCTCTTCAGCTATCTAATTTTTAGTGGCATGCTCTTCTCCTCTTTTCTTTTGTAATATTATGCACTAAGCTTTAATTTCAACATATTTGTGCTTAAAGGCACTGGGCAGTACCAATTATATTATCCCTTATCCTTATTCTAATGGTGGAAGAGAACTTAAAAACACTTTTTTTCCACCTGTTCATGAAGCCAAAATGAACAAGACTGAGATCTGAACCTTGCTACTCAGAACTTGAAGAGCAACTCCTTTTTAGCTGGAAAAAAATACATTGATCTGAGACGTGGGCTGGCAGGTTTTATATTTTCATTAAATATTGATAGTCAAACGTTATCCTTGTTTACACTGCATGCTGCTTCCTCTAGTTTTTAAACAAAGTGGAGTTTTACAGATAGTGTTGAAGTCAGGAGTTCATAGCAACTTTACTTAGTGATGTGTGATAAGACTTTATCAGTGTGTATTGAACAATATGGGTGTACTTAAATACCGTGAATGATGCCTGAAAGCTGTTGTTTTGTTTTTTTTTTATCAGGTTTCTGATTCCAGTCATCCTAGAGAACACTTTTGATATGTTAAGTCATAGTAATAATCTGCATAAATGTAATGTTCGGTTTCATCAAAGTGCTAGGGTGAGAAGAGTAAGCATTAAGGACATCAACATTTAAATTTTATTTTATCTGTCATTTTGTTCTAGTTGTTTGTATTATATTTGCTTTCTAGTGAAATATTCTGTTGATTAACATGAAAAAAACCCCAGCAACTTTTGTGTTGAGTACTTTAGTTTGGTTTTCCTATTTTCAATAAATTATTCTTTATTTTGTATTTGTCTCAGAGTTTGGGGAGAGGTAGAAAGAAGACTGAGAAGAAAAAAGTTTAGAAGTAAAATGTTGAGATATTGTGAAGATCACTTAGGTCCTGCTTGTTTGCTTGTATTCCCAAATCAGGGTCATATCCTTCCTTGAGGTCATTACAACAGGGTAAGTTGGATGCTGTTGGCTGTTGCTGTCTTGTGGATGGATGTAGATGGATTGCACAACTGCAAAACTAACAAGTCACTTGGAACATGACTGAAGAATATTTCACTTGAGGTATGGCAGAAAGGGGAAGGGCTGCCTCTATCTTACTTCCCCATCACATCTCTTCTCATAAAAACATGAGAGAGAATTAAATCAGCACTTTTTCACTTGTCAGTGACATCAGTTCCCTGTGACTTCATGGGAATGGAAAGCTCAAGATATGTGCAAAGTCAGCAACTGAAGAAGCTGTGGATGTGTCATGGTGATTAAGTTGGCATGTTGCTACATCAGCCTAGATTTAAGTGGTCCTGACTACCACACAGAACACTTGGGAGTATGGAGCTGTATCACAAATACCTTCTACAAGACAACTATTTAAAGCATGTTAGAAGGTAACTCTGTCTTACACCTTCTCATAGCTACCTGCTCAGAGCTCTTGCATCCACTGCCTGCATACAGTAATTTTGGTTTATTCTACTGTAATCTACAGCACCAGAGACACCTATGGTCCAATACCATCATACCACATATAAACACCTTTTATAGGTGAAAGATTGTGGCAGATATCATCTGCTTGCAAAACAGAAGACTGTTGAATCTGATGCTGTCTCACATTACCAAGAAACATCTAGATTATAGAACCACAGCCACTCTCTGTGCCATCCTCCTTTCAGATGACACTCAGTTTGCTGAGGCTCTCATCAGCCTTCTGCACTCTGTTGGACTGCTCTGTTGGACTGGATCTGCTGGCCTTCCCCCTTCCCCTGGTGCTGATGATCCTCAAAACAAATGTAAAATAAAATAACTCAAAAGGGAATACCAAATGCGTCCAAGATAGAGAGCTCTGAGCTGAAGACACACATAAAGTTAGCTTGATGGACTATTAGGGTAATTTATTAAAGGCGACAGTGGATTCTCTGTTCAACTCTTACAGATGATTTTGTCTTTCATAGCAATACTGTAGTTCAATCTGACATTATGATCTTCATGCAGAAATTAGCTGCGTTAAAATTGTTGACCTAGATTATCACTGTGAATATATTTGTTTTGCAAGCAGAGTTCATACAATAATCTGCTTATATCTATCTCCAAAGAACAGGTAAGCATCAACATAATTTAAATACAATAAATCTAAGCATAGCTGCACACTAGAAAAACATCCCTGAAGTCAGCAGAGCTGTTCTGATGCAAACTGGCATAGCTTCATAGTGAATCACAAGCAAGTCATAAATGCTGTTTCAAAAGGAGATAAAGCATATGGAATATTAATATCTTAAACAAAGAGTAAAGGTGAGTTACTATCTCCAGCTCATTTTGTTTATCACAGTAATAATTGGCTATGGAGGGTGGCAGTTATTTCATAATTTTCCATAAGTAAGTTTTTCCATTGTATCTTTTATGCCACACATAACAATTGGAGATGCAATGAGGAGTTGTAAAATGACTTCTGAAATTTCATGCCAGTGGCAGGCTCAGGTCAGAGGTAACTGGGTGTACTTGCTGCTGCATGGGGCTGAGCTGTGCCAGATGTGGTGCCAGGAAGCACATGAAGATATCTTCCTGTCAGGGGATTCCCCCTGCTCTCAGCTCCAGATTGTGTGTTAAGACCCAGCAATGGCA
The DNA here is from genome assembly GCA_023637945.1 of Phaethornis superciliosus. Classification (NCBI taxonomy): domain Eukaryota; kingdom Metazoa; phylum Chordata; class Aves; order Apodiformes; family Trochilidae; genus Phaethornis; species Phaethornis superciliosus. The sequence continues at coordinate 67,802,336 of JAJQWJ010000001.1, read as the reverse complement.
CCAAATCTGTTAATCAGAGCTAGGAGGAGCCTCACGTTTGACTAAAAATAAATGTCAGTCAACAGATCTGAGAAAAAGAAGTGAAAGGAAGAAGTCAGGCTGAGCAAAAGCTAGATCTTCAGTGCCAGGAAAAAGGGGCAATAAATGAATTAACCTTTGTAAGAGGTAGAGAAATCTAGGCATCCAGAATAGATTCCAAAATCTGGAACTAGTTGTTGAGTCAGTCTTTCCACTGGACTAAATAACCTGTCCAGCTAACACCCTGAAGTGTTATCATCATTCCTTCTGTTCTTTAGTATGTGTCTAAGAGTGGGAGAGGGAAAGCAGTGTGAGAGCTGGAGTAGCTAGTTTATCTGTCATCCATTTGTGTCTGGTTTGTTTGTATGTTAGCCTTGGGCTCTGGGTTCATGAATTATATATATATTTTTTTTTTTTTTTTCCTTTTTAATTTTGTAACACTTCTGGGAGATAACTTTCATCTGCTTCTTAAGTGGAAGATTTCATGGTGAGCTAATCATCTCTGACTGCCTGTAACATGCAGACTCAGCATCTCAGCTTTTCTTCTTCTCATGCTTTCTTGAAAGGTCAGACAGCAGCTTCTGTATGTGCAATGACAGGGCAGAAATTAGCCTGAGAAGAGAGTTTCAGTATTGATGCAGTTCTAGTTTCTTTTCATCTATGTGGAAAAAAATTGTTAGTCGGGGTTTTTTTGTTGTTGTTGTTTTTTTTCAGTAATAGCAAATTAAACAATTCTTCTATACCTACACATGAATTGTGACACCCTGACAGCAGATAGGTGTGGAAATTATTGCAGGAAGTCAGCTTGACTACTACATTTCAACCATACAAAACTGATTGATTAAGATGGATACAATGCTTCATACTGTCAAGTAAAATAAAGATGGATTTGGCAAAAACAAATACAGCAAAGAGTAATTCAGAAGTTGTAGCTAGGACAAATTTTCCTCTATTATTTTATTAATTATTTGTATATTTTCCTGCTCTCATAAATGCACCCTAAGCCATGTATTGTGACAGCAATAAGACTTTTTATTAGTGTGTGCCTTGCTAAAGAGTTCATATAATTTTATTTAGATTTGACAGAAAAAAAAGAAGGGTCAGAAAGAAATGTTGGAGTCAAGTGATTATGAAAAAATATATTTATAGCACTTATGTTTGAGTGGCATAAACTCTGTCTAATTGATCTATACATGGGGGGAGCACTCCTCTTTTCTGACATGATTTCCATATCATAATAAAAGTTATGAAGATAGAAATGAGACTTGATATAATACAGAACTGTAGTCTTGAGCAGCCTCCTGAGTTTCAGTATGGCTTCGCCTACAAGAAGTCATATTAAAGATAATATAATTTCTTGATTGTAATGATATCTATGATATCTACACAGAGGGTTAAGGCCTCTCCAGGACAGAATGGAAGAGGGGAGAGGGAGATGAATATAGGCACGTGAGGAACATGATTAAAATAAGACCACATCGAATGCTAATAAGCAAAAATAAAAACAAAACCAAATCAAGTTACTAAGAATCCAAGAGCTTTAATGGTTACTCTAGTCTTGAGCACTGATGCTAGAAAAAACATTGAAAACGTGCTTTGACTAAGAATTTATTTTGCAGATGTGTGAACTTTTTTCTGCAAAATGCCGTTTGATCAGTTTTGACCACACCTTTCCTGTCTTATAAAAAAAGCTAAAAATATAAAAGAGGACTTGTGGTTAGAAGCTGAAAACAGTCTTTTGGTTACATGGTTACAGGCTGTAAGCTCATAAAATCTGTTAGTGTAAATGGATTTATGTTGTCAGCTCTGAATGTTTTGTTAGTTTGTTTCTAGGGGCAGACCCAGAAGCTGATGTGTAGAACAGAGACTTCCACAACAATCCCTGGTATGGTGAACAACTACTGAGTTTTGTCTAAAAGGGAAAGGAAGTACTGAAACAATAACAAGTAAAATTCTATATGCTGAAAATTCTATAATGTTTAAACCTCATTGTAATTTCACTGGGGGATTAATGAGATTTGTCTCTGCATCTTTGAGGGGGAAAAGCTGATGGAAGGTCTTACAGTAGAAATCACAGAACATAAACTGGTCTCTGTAATAAAGTGTGCAAACTTTAGAACATAATAGAGTAAATAAAATAGAAATAGACCTTAATGACCTGAACAGAGTCCTTAAAGTATTGAGGAACCTAAGGTTTCTGGCAAAGTCCCTTGCAGGCAGTTTGGTGGTTAAGACAATATCCTGTAAGGAGGAAGGAGTTACTCAGCTTCAGCTCCCTGCTCGGTATATTGCAGGAGTAAAAAGTAATGTAAAATTCAGCAAGTTTCCTGGAAACAGATGATATAGTAATCCCTCAAACAATGTGCAGTTGATTTAGAAACCAATGGGGCAGGAGCTGAAATGGAAGTGAGGCAACAGGACAAAATGTCACAGACGCTGTTGTGTAAAACCTGATAGTATTCACAGATTGTTCTCACAGCCTTTGTACTTGCTGATAACTTCATTGGTTGTTCTCTGAAGGCTAAGCAGAAGTGATCTGGGTGTGTATGTATTGAACTTGTTTAGCAGAACTTTACTTCTACACTAGCTTTGATTTATGGGGGTTTGGACTCTACAAGTCCTCACTAGAGCCTCAAAATTTGCTTGCTAGTATGGAAAACGCTGACTTGTTCCTCAGCTGTCGTGATGCCTTCAATTGTACAGTTACCAGGCTTGAGATGAAGGCATCTATTCAACCTGTCTGTAGAGAGACAGTATTAATATGACATTTTGCTATAACATTCCTCTATTTCTTACTAGGGACAAGGGCACTAAATGGAGGATAAAACCTTTCTCAGACCATTCAAAAAGGGCATTTTTTCAACAGGGCATTATATCATGCAAACTGACGTAACATTCCTTGACTGAAATGGAAACAGGCTGATATATGCAGGTGTAATTTTAAAAGGAAAAACTTATAGGATCTGTACTGCTCCGAAAACTCTTGGGAAAAATTGCCAGCAGGGCAATAGGAAACAAACAAACTAACTAACCAACAAAAAAACCCAAACCACCAAACAACCCACAACATTTTAATATTGATGCATTAATTTTACAAAGTATCAATATACATACTGCTAAAATGAGTTTTAGAAGATGGGCTAAAGACAAAATGATGTATTAGATCGTGGAATTAAAATCAAGCACTTGCTACATTGTGGATGCCAGGTCATTTCTTCCTGAAAGTATTCTGCAGTTTTTTGGTCTTCAGAAGCCACTGAAGCAAATTAGCAACAAAAGTCTAGAGATCAAAGATAGACTGCCAAATAGCTGGGCACAGATTTTCAAACCTATAGGTATAGTAATACTAACTAAAATTCTTAATGTGTCCCTTCAGCTGTAGTCCATGGCAGGCATAAGGTCTGGAAATTAATATATTTTAATTGTAAATTTTTTTCCTGAAAAATCTATGCTTTTAGTAGACACTACACATTAAAATTCAACAAAAAAATATATATACACACATATGTGTATTTCTTTTTTTTTTAAAGGTTGCAAGAATTTTATTGTTTTTTTTTTTTGAAAATTGGGAAAATTGACATAGCTTAGGAAAGCTTGTTTACTGAATCTTACTCTGATATATATAAAGGCATACAGGCTTCATGTCTGTAGAATCTGCAGTATTAAAGACAAGAAAAACATTTAGCAGACAGATGTTTTCTGAAAGGGAGGTTACACACTGCATAATGCTGGTAAAGTAAGCTCACACTGTTTATGTCCACACCGTACGGCCTATGTATAAACACAGTAGTTCAATACTTGTCTCATTCTTACCCAACACTCTCTTCCTCTTATTTTTATCTTCACTTCCTTGTTCATTTCTTTTATTAACATCAACAACATTGTCTATGGAATAGACAGGCATATGCACCCTGATTCTTATTGTTTAGGGTGGTGTTTTGTTTTTTTTTTTTTTGTTTTTTTTGGTTTTTTTGTGTGTGGTCAACATTTTGGATCAGAAATGTCTACAACCCTTAAACATATGAAAAACATGAGTTCCGCAAGCACAGTTAGTAGCTGATTTTATTGAAACTATGCTAAAAGGGAATCTCAAATCACACTGAAAGAAAGAGTCCAAAGGAATAACGAAATATTCTGATAGGTTATTATTTGTCTGGGTTGATGGTGAGTGATTAGATATTAAATGGTCCATGTTTTAGTCTATCCTAACATTTTTTCAACTGAAACCGTAGCTGCAGGGGAAGATGGGCACTGGTTCAACCAAATCATGTTTGTTTTAATTCCTGCATTTACCATCCTTTTCCTTTTCCATACCTAAGAACAGTTGATTATATTTACTAGCTCCAATATCTTATATCAGCAAGTTAAGACATATGAGCAGAAACTGTTTCCTGCTATTTTCCTGTAATCCCATGGACCTCAACCTGCATTACTAACACTGATGAGAGAGGAAATATTGGAAGTACCAAAAAGATGGAAGCCTGTCCTTTTAAACCTATATATGCATACTTGTTTTCATATTTTCATATACACTGTGGCATTTATGAGAAGACATATCATGCTGATAGATTAAAATATGTGTGACAACATCAGTCCATTAAGTGCTGAGCATGAACCAGCAGTGTGTGCTGGCTGAGAAGGCAACCAGCAGCATCCTGAGTTGTGCTAACAGGAGCACAGGTGGTAGGTCTATGCAACTGACTATCCATCTTTACTTGTAAAACCACATCTAGATATTACATCCAGTTTTGGGCCTCCCAGTCCAAAAACATATCAGTAAATTGAGCAAAAGTGGCAGAGGCAGTGGCAGGAAGACCTAAGAGCTGCCCTCTACCCTACAAGATATCAAGGGGAAAGAAACGGGTTTTTCATGGTGGTGCATGGTGGGAGGACAAGAAAGGGTGGTGACAAATTAAATCAAGGTTTTCTATTAGCTAAATATTTTTTTTACAATTAGGATAGTCAGGCAGCAGATGCTCTAAATGGTTTTTCACCATGACGACAGTTAAGCAGTGGTTGCTCATAAGTTGTGAAGTCTCCATCCTCAGAGGTTTTTAAGATCTGATAGGATGAGGCTCTGAGAAACATAGTTTGACCAGGGTTAAGTCTGCCTCAAGCGCATATTTGGTCTATAGACTTCCTGAGATCTCTTCCTGCTGGAATTATTCTGTGTTTTTGTGATTATATGATTCTATATTTATGATCTTGAACTTTAAATTCAGCTCCATTTAAGCAAAAGAAAAATGGAAGACACTTCTGTTATTATTTGTGCTATTGCTGTGATTGCAAAGCCAATTTATGTGTCATATTACATGTGATTTGTTGTATTTCCTGGTGTTTGTTTGCAAAACATGTTACACCAGAGAGGCTAAGGCTGATATCCTTAGACTGGCTTAGACTGGCTTACTTTTTCTCCTTGAGGAATGAAAAAATAATCATATGCCATGTTTTTCCTTCCTCTAGGTATATTACATGATAATCAAGACCTATATCTTTAATATTCTATAAGAATTTCATGTTTCTTATATTTTAAAATAGAACTGTGTCAATGAAAAATAACATGATATAAATAAGGGTGCCATAATAGAAGGAAAGCAGCAAAGTTACTGTTCTCTTTACAAGACATGAACATTTAGATTTATTTATTGATTTTTAATTCCACTGGAGTTGCACTGAAATTCCCTGTACTAAAGTAAGAATTAAAACCATTTGTACATGTAATTTTGGAGTAAGGGGAGATACAGTGAAAAGTGTTATTCTGGAATTGAGGAATCCACTGAAACTGTTCAATGTTGCTTCATTTTTGTTTGTTTAAAGTCTCTTCTTTGGCAAGGGAAGAAACTGATTCAAATACCATTTTTATCAGGTACTTCCAAACAAGTGAAAGTATAGGAACACTTTTTTTTGACGTCAATGAACCAAGTGAAACAGATGAGACATCTGCCTGGTTCTATCCCAGGCTGCATTTTTTACTTTGAAATGTGAGTGATGGAGCCTAGTGTTTTCCAAGAATGAACACAAGCTTTAGTATGGCCTGGGTGCCCTAGATCTGTCTGGACTGTGCAGGACCTGGACATGAAGTGAGGATAGCAGATGCAGTTTGTACACCTCCTTCACAGCCCCCAGATTCCAGAGCTAACTGAGAACCATACTGAGTGTCATATGTGACCACTTCAATCATAGGTCACTCTGGTGACTATGTGCAGTGTACAAGCATTCTGGATGCACCCATTTCCTTAGAAAAAAAAAAATCTCTGTCTCCTAACTTGCACTGATAGTTTTTTTTTCTGTGAGGAAATTTCTTTGATCAGACATTTATATTTATGTGCTACTTGCACTACTAAAAAAAGGTAAGTGTGATGTTAGTATTTAAAAAAATCAGTAGCAGGGGGTGTGAGCTCAGATCTTTTGGGCTTCAGTCTATTAATTTAGCTGTGAAGTGTGTGCTCTTAGGTTTTATAGTCTCTTAGTTTAAGATGGCTATTTTCAGTGGGGAGTTTTGAGTGTAACTGTTTATATTATAGACTCTGTTAACACAAAAAAGCTTTTTTTTATTTATTTATTTGTTATTTATACACACACGCTGTCTCAGCAATAGAGATTTCCCCATCGATCAAACCATATTCTCTTTTAGAGGAGGACTAACTTGTTGTGCTAATCATTCATGTACTATCATTTGTGATAGCCTTATCATCAAAACATTGCTTGTAATTTACTCTAGCTCTGGATGAGAATCATATTTATTTTAATTAGCATTACAATGGTATATGTAATACAAACAGAATTTTGTTCTGTGTTGGTACAACGATATATAATATATTGCTCTGCCTTTGAAGAGTTTCCATGATTAACTAGATGTATGGTTATTAAAGACACAAAATATCTATATTTCAAATAAGACAAAGTTTTAAATTCCTTAGATGTAGAGGCCTCCAGGTTCATGCCTAATTTCAAAATTCACTGAAGAAACCCTTTCTTCACCTCACACTCTCTGAAAGCTATATATAAAATAATGCAACAAAACAAAAGTGCAATATATTCCTTATACATTAGTTGAGTCCTATCCTGTGATATGAACCACCTATTTCTTCACTGGAGCACTAGTAATACTTGTGTCCTCACAAACTTTGAACTGACTGGCAGGGGTCCTATCTAGTCCTGCAGTTTACCCATTGTAGTATGGAGTTTGCCTCATAACCTTACAACTACTCCCGTTCATTTTACTTTCACTGGGGAAACAGCAGACAATATTGATAGCACGTTGACCATTTCTCTTCTTCCTTGATTGTGGAGATCCTCCTCCTTCCAACTGGTTTGCCTGCTGAGATTAAGCAAATCTGAGTTTGTAATTGAGTTTCTTCTTATTACAGCTGATCCAAAACTTCTTCTGTTCTGTTGTTCTATACGGTGTCACAGAGTGGGTTTTCTTCTATTTGCCTTATCAGGTATTTACTCCAGCTCTTTTAAAACCTATCTTGGAAGCTCAGAGCTCAGAATAATCTAATTACCTTATCAAGAGGCCCATATTGAGCTCCATGTCACTCTATTGAGGTGACTACTGGCATCTAAGCTAGGTAGTAGGTTAATGCTGGCTTAAACATATGTTTTTACAGTGCAGTAGAGGTGCTCTGCTAATACATGTCATGTCATTCAACACTAAAAATATCAGATGTGATCTTTCTTTTCTTTCCCAATGTGAGGAATGGTTTCTACCCAAACTGAAGGAGACTAATGCAGTTACATTTGTTAAAATATTTCATGGCTTCCATCATAGAAATTAATAAATTAATTATGGAGACTTATGCAAACTAATTTCACCATGGCCTTCTAAATGTGCTTTCAGTGCAAAATAAATTCAGTTACAATTTCATGTGTAAACTGGTTGATTAGATTAACCACTCATGCAAACAACAGTTTGGGCAAAATAAAACTTGCAATTTAGAGACTTCTTTGTGTATATGTACTCTTAACAGGAGAGCTATTGTCTTAATTTTGTTGCTGAAAACTTCCCTTGAAATTCAAATTAAAGATAACATGTATCAGAACCATGTCGTCTTTAAAGACTACTAAAAGCAAGAGAAATTATTCAAATGATCCTGGAGATTACTTTGATCTCTCTATCTCTGTGTGGTGGCTTTGTTTATGTGAAATTATGTACATTGAAGATGAACTTCCAATGTGACAATCACAGAGTGTTAGGAGCTGCGAGAGACCTTGAGATATGAGTCCAACAATGTAGCTAAAAGCACTGGGGTGCTTTTACCAGTGTGGATTCTTCATCGGAAAATATTTAAAGGGGTTGGTTACCTTTTTTTCTGCGGGGAGGGAAGCGGGTATTTTGTTTTGTTTTAAAACATGTACTGTACTTCAAGCATGAACAGTTTGGGAAATGTTTGGTAGCATAGTGGAGTTTAGAAACATAAGTCATTACACTTAACTGACTGATGTTTTACGTCTAGTCTGCATACTTTCTAAGTACACTAACAAGAAATCTGGGGGCAGAGAGGGCTGCTGCTTCTATTCCTAGCTCTATCTCAGCTAAGGAATAAGTGAGAAAATACACTCTAATTATTTTCATACTATAAAAGCAATGGAAAGTGTAAATATTTTATCACGGGTCTGAGTGACTTTGGATTTCTTTTCTCAGAAGTGTAATTCTTGAGACTAATGACTGGGATTTTCAACTTTGTTTAGAACAGAAAAAGAATAACTTCCTAACCTTCTCTTTTCAAAGAGAATCTTGAAAACAAGGCAAAGGTTCACCCAGAAACTGAGAGCTAAAAGCATGAAAATATATAATTAAAAATAAAATATAGTGATTTGTGGAGAGAGAAGTGATTCACACGTTTTAAATGCTTGAAGTTGGCAGTACTGTCACTAGCATTCTTGAGTAATGCACTGATCTGGGTAGTTCAGGCACAAGATGCTGTGCTTCTCTCTTGGAGAATGCGTAAAAGAGCGAGGTGACCCAATTCAGATCTCATGAGAAGGACATTATTGTGGCTCAGCAAAGCTGTGAGTAACTATGAAATCACTTAAGATTCCCATTTTCTTTTTAATGGCTGTGAAAGATTTTCAGTCACCAACTACAGAAAACAGGCCAGAGGTTCTAAACCAGCTCAAGGTTACAATCAGCCAATAAGAGTAAGAGGCAGGTGATGGATGCTAGCAGAAGAGATGGATTCCTTCAAGCACCTCTCACTTCTTTCCACCACCTCCTGCCTGTCTTAATACTGTTGATGTCATCTATAAATTGCAAAAAACCTTGTATAAAGCATTCGTTTAGTCTGACTGGGTCCAATTTTTTTCTTCTTGGACTCATGAAATAATCTAATGGCTTTTGAGGATATTTAGTCATGTAACAAGGAGCCAGTTGTTACACATGTGGGTTCCTTGGATAAACTAGGAACCCAAGAGGTCTAGATGAGTTTTATTAATAACAAGATGAAGTAATGATGAGACCTGAACTACAAATACCTTATTAGCTCTTCTGCCATTGCTGTTAGAGAAAATATTCCTTATCTGAATTCACTGATGTACTCTTAATAATAATCTTAATCGTTTATATATTTTTCTTTCTCTTTATTATCTTTGGATATTAATAAAAATTTAAAAAGACATTTCAAAGACTTTTTTTTTCTGGAAGGGGTACAGGTTTAATTTTATTTTATTTTTCTGACTTGTTAACTTCTAAACATTTCTCTCTAATGTTTTGGAGTTATTTGTTTGTAGTTTGGAGTAGACTTTTTTTTATTCTTGTCTGTTGTGGGTGAACTCTATCTTGTTACATTCAGTTTGCTGCTCAGAGATAACAAGGTCTGAGCAATTTAAGCTTTTCTTTTTTACTGTTATTTGTATAAATATATTTATTATTAAAATAATGATTATTTAGAGACTGCAATCTATTTCAAACTCCAACTGGAAATGTGTGATCCCTAAAAAGAAGGCTGGTTGGCAGATAGGTGATAGCTTGGGACCTACAAAATAGGCAATGTAAACATGAATTAGTCAAAGTGAGTTAACTTCTATGTAAGGTACAGCACAAAATTTTAAAAATATATTAAATGTGAAAGTAGGTCCTTTGTCAGACAAGATTGTGAAATAGCTGGGTGGAGACAAGCAGTGGACTTACACAGAGCAGTAATTATATGATACTCCAGCTTGCTCAAAGGTCACGTCCCTGGCCTCGTGTCCCATCGCACTAAAGCAGTGCAAGGCAACAAAGAATCTGCTCTTAGTACAATTGAATGCTTTTGGTACTAACTGACCTTGATATCATCTAGGCTAATGCTACTTCATGCCTCTGTTTCTATGGTTTTCTCCACATAATTGAAATTAAAGGTCTATTAAAGGTCTGTGCTTGTTATTGCTGTTTAACAAAGATCACCCCTTGTATTCATGTTGTAAAGGTTCATCTAATGACTTCATACAAGGCAGAGAATTGAGATTTCTGTGTGGGAAGAGTTGGTTCAGAATGAGAAATTGCAGTATGTTGGTTTTACTCATAATTATGCTCTGGTTGCAAGAAACATGTTAAAGGACTATGAGAAGTGCCCTTGTTTCACTTTGTATGTTAACATGAAATGTGACATAAAAGCAGGTTTTTTTTTTTTTTATTTTATTTTATTTTTAATTTAGAAGACACTTGTGCTTGTATCCAGAAACGTCAGGGTTTGGTTTTGAAATATGTTTCTTTCCTCTACTTGTATCATGAGTGCTGGATTTAGAATTCATACTAGCAGAATTGTTTGTAAATATGCAGATGAAGATATTTACAGGCTTCTGTGTAGTAGTGGAATTATGAACTTTGATTCAGAGGAGACTAACAGGTTTCAGTGTACCTAAGTAATTACTGAAATATTTAATTCAGAATTTATAATATTCAATAGCCTATTTAAAAAAAAATAAGTCCTTTGTGCCATCATTGGTCAGTCAGTTAGATGGATCGAAAGTACTAATGAAGCAACAAGACTTAAAAAATGAAAGAATGGTGCTGTTTATCATTTTGAAGTGACTAATTTCAGAATTGAAAGAGATCTGAGGTTTTTTTGAAAGTAGTTCTTCATCACCTAATGGAAAACTAATACCTGTAAAATTTCTCAGCATGAATACTGAACACTGACCTATCCCAAGACATCAGTTTCTACTTAATTGGAAGTGCCCAGCAAATTATTGCAAATAAGACTGCATAAAAATCTTGTTCACGTAGCAATGCATGTTGTAGCACTGTAATAATATCTTCAGTGTGTTACCTAAATTCTGCTTTTTATAGTCTTTTAACTTTTTTTTTTTTTTGTAAAATTTTATATTTGAACCTGCCAACTAGATTTAAATAACTTTATTCTTATGCCTTTGTTAGAAATTATATCAACATTCACAAACAGGTAAAGCAATACCTAGACTGAAATATTTGCAGAACACTTCAGGGGATTAATCATTCCACCACATTGAACCCAGTTGACGGAGGTGAAGTAAACAGAAAAATTCTACATGTGGAATGTTTAAAGGAGTAGAAACTTAAACTCCTGGGTATATTTTCACTTGACCTGTGCTTAGAGTTTGCCATGGTAATTGAACATGTGATAGCCATGAAGTGTGCTAGTTGATTTTTTTGCATTGGTGCTATAATAAGCAGCGTTCTGCTTGGTGGCCAAATTATCTTCAACAGCAGAACATTTTAAAAGTTTCAACTGCAAAATGATAATAACTTTTATGTTGGAAAAAAATTTATCAAGATGCTGGTTATAGACAGCTTCATATTTCCTGGCAAGTGAGTAAAGCAGGTTCAAACATATTTACATGAAAATTTTTCCTCTTGGAACTTTCCATGGGTTGGTCAGTTTTAATGCATAATTTTTTACTTTAAAATTGGGGTAATCAAAACAAAACTCCCTAGATTTCAAGGTTAAAGTTTAAAACAAAAATACTATTCAGTTAAAAATAGTTATGTGAATTAAAAAAAAACCAAACCAATCCAAACACAACAACAACAAATAGATAACAAAAAAGAAACATTTGTTCCAGTCACAGGTATGGTATGTTTTATTTTGATAATTTTATTTCTAAGGTTCTCATAGGTTTTTGTCCTACTTTTTTGATACTCTAATTTTTCATTCTGCTTTGAGGTAGAAACTAATTTGCTGTGGAAAAAAAAAATTATTTCCAAACAGGTCTACAAGAGAGCAATAACTATAGATTTTTATTTGGAATAAGGGAGAAATACTTTATGAATATTTGTATATCAGTTATAGTTACCTGTCTAATCTCCCAAGCTTTATGCAAACAGCTCAGGAGAAAATGTCATGTGTAGATGTAGAACTCCTCAGAGTACCCTTTGTGAGCAACATTACGTATGTGAAGCTGTTCTATATTTTCCTCTGTCTGGATTACATGCAACAAGTACTTCAGAAAACATTTTTTTTTTTTAAAATCACTTCAGAAAACTCCCATAGGTCTGTCACTAAATCCATGAGAACTGGGGACAGTTTTTCCATGAGGAGGATGTAAAGCCAACGTTTTACATTTCCACAAAGACATCATCTTCCATGGTCAGTGCCCTTGTTTCAGATTGCTTTTTTTTATCTCATGAAATCATATGCATTAGAATGTTTAATCAAGAATCTAAAAATCTGAACAATCCTCTTTGAGGAATTGCCTCTCTTTGATATCCACTCAATTCAGCAAATAGATTATTTTGCTCAGCATTAGACCTTCACAATCACCCTCTCTGTCCTCTTCTATAAAAATTTATCTACTCAACAAATACTACGTAAACAATACCTGAAGAACATTACAGATGACCAGTTAAATTATTATTATGACTAGAGATAATGAAGCATTCTGTAAGAAAAAAATGATTCTCTAAACATAGATTTTTACCTCTCCTGATTGCTCCCCCCTAGACTTCACTGCCTGGCTCCCTGAAATACAAAGTTATTTTCCACTTGAGTTTTAGCCTCTGATGTCTTGAGAATCTAGAGATAATTTGCATATTTTGAGATCAGTCAGACAAGCTTGGGAATTACACTATTTGTATTATTGTTGTTACTTATGACTTTGGGTGTTGTGTTATCAGATCAACACCATTGTCTCCACGAAATAACATCTAAGAAATACCTCTTCCAGCACAAAATTTATGCTAGTAACAGAATCAGCAAGCCTGGAATATACACAGGGAGATGGAATACTGGATGTTATTAAAAAGAAAATAAATCTGTCTTTATTTCTGGAGGCCATATAGTTAAAAAGAAGTATAATGCTATAAACAGCTTGTTTCAGAACCAGAATTTACACTGCAAAAGATGTGATATTTTCCTCATTCTTTACAGATTCATTGCTGGTACATTTTACAGTATCATCTAAAAAGACTGCTATTAGGCATAAATAGCTAGGCACCACTTCTTTAATTGTATCATAAAAGCCAACAGTTTGATTAGCCAACATGTGTTTAACAGAATGAATCAGAGAGCAAGCTGGTCCCTTACAGACAGAACCTGCTCTTAAGAAAGGACTTTGGGAATAAGATTAAATGTCTTAAAACACATACATGCTCATGTATCTTGGATATCTGTATCTCAAGATTCAGAATGCAATCACTGGCAAACAGTCAGATTTCCCAAAGTATTATGGAAGTATGTAAACTCATCTCCCTGATGGGCAAAGGAAGGAAACCTCACATAAGCTTCACAATTTATGGCACAGTGGCTATCAGTGGTATGCCTGGGCAATAATTAGTGTAGCTGTCTCTCCACAGCTACACGATACCTGAACCAACCTCTCCACAGAGTTTGTGGATTTTTTCTTCAGCTTTGTTACAGTTGATGACAGTCATATGTTTCAATCTGCTGCCCCAGACACTGCTTGAACTTGAAGAAAGATGGAATCTACAGGAAATGAGATACATGGCACAATTCTTTTTCAGGCCTTACCACTAAACCATGTATCTGCTATGATTCTGTGAGGATTTTTGTGTCACTCCTGGCCTATAAGAAGTGCTCAGCATTTTATACCACAAGAACTCTTTCATCTGCCCTAATTCATCAGCACTTATAGAGGAAGGGAGGAAACTGAAGCTCAGATTTTACTTTACTTGTATGCTCTCTTCCATGTCAAGAGGTTCCAAAGTTCAAAGGGCAGGATTTATTTAATTTTTTTTTCTGCTGTAAACCTTAGAACGAGTCTATGTGAAGTAAACCTCATCCATCAAAGATCTTAAGAGCTCTAAAAGCAGTACATGTCTGACATTTCTTTTTCTGTCACAGGGGCTACACTATTCTACAAGTAGTTAAATACATTTAGGAAGAAAAAAACAAAACAAAACAAAAACATAGTGCCCTGCCATAATGCAGTAGAATATTATCCAATTAAAAACAGTCTGATAAAAACACTTTTAAACATTTCTCACAGTTTTTTGCTGTTTGTGATCCAGCCAAAGAATTTCGATCATTTTCTGCGTGCAACCAAGATGTAACTAACTGTTGCCATACCAATAACTAGGAAGAAAAAGAACCTCCTCCACATGGACTACCCACACAGATCTGATGGGCACAGTTTGTGAAATGCCTTGGGAATAAGATGGTGTGGTGACTGATGGCATGCACATGGCTGCAGCAGTTGGATCTGGCCTTAGACTTACATGCTTTGTGTGTGCAGAGGTGCTTATGGTACCCGTGCAAATCACTGAGGCATTGAATCTGCTTGTGTTACCAGTCACATCTCCCATTTAAGACTCTGGCTACTCTTTTTTACCTTGGTCTGTCAAACTGTATTGTGGCAGAGGAGCTGTGGGCCTGAGTGTTTCTGTAGCTCTCTAACAGCACAACTCACATAATCCTCACAGAAGAAAAAAAAATGAGATTTTTTTTTTTTTCTGTAACCTGAGGACAGTTGTGCGTACGTATTACCTAGAATTCTTTGATACTTTGTGTTTGGTGGTACCTGTTCACTGACAACATACACATTTTCACTCTTAATATGCCAATTCCTTTTAAAACAGATTTGTTTTCCCCTTCTCTTTGTCTTCTTGGACGTTAGATTGTAAGTATCTAAGAAGAGCATTCAACTAATTCTGGATGATTGAAACAGGCTTAGCACACCATGAAAATGAATACATATATGTTTTAGAAAAGGGTAAGAGTCTGAAGAAATATCTGAGCTAATTATTTGTCATTTACGTTATAAAATAGTAAATAATAAATAAATAAATATCTGTAGCCAGAAGGAAAGAGAGCAGAATATATAGTTCCTTAAATCTTTAGACCCTCAAAGGTATTGAATTTACTACTCAGTTATTGTCTTGTAATGCCAATGTTGTGAGATGATTTACTGTCATAAATAAACACAGCAACTGAACAGCAAACATTGAGAAAATTAGGCTGGTTCAGACGATAACAAATTTGTATAAGAAGACTGATTTCTGCAAAATGAAAAAGGAAATCCCAGGATGCTTCGTTTTCATACCAGTCAGAAAAAAAAAAAAAAAAAAAGCTTAATCTGAAATACAATATAATTCTCTTGAAGACCTAGCCCTTTCTTCCTTATGTTAACCTACTGTGAGAATTTTTATATTTATTGCAAAAACATAGAAAGAAAAGATTTTGGCCTTTCCAAAACGAAAATCTTAAAAATGCTTTGACATTTAAAAAATTGCTATGATTTTTCATCAGATCTTACCGACACTTATAGATAGCTTCTGCCATGTTTACCCCTTCCCCTTACTGAAAATGCTATTAAAAATAACAGTAACTTTCCTGATCATCAAAAGCATGTACCTGAATTTTAATAGTGGAGACATATTTTCATATACAATTAAGTGCCTGCAAGGTTTCATAAATCATATTCAAATGCAATCCATGCAGTAATTTTAAATGTGTCTAATGTACTCGTTATTGAATTGAAGCTCTTCCATCACTCAAAAATCTGTCTTCTCACTTAAGACTGTAGGGATTTTTATGAAATGCTTTGTTAATAGCTGGACTATTCTCACTTATGTTAGCTAATGAAGAGGTCTTCTAAGTTATTTGATAGGAAAAATTCAGAAGTTAAGGCAGAATCCTTTCTGTTGACTCCTCATTTCCTATTTGCTGTGTTTCCATCTGTGAGAATGCCAACTTATTTATTGGTCAAAGTGCTTTAATAAGGGAGAGGTTCTGCCCTGACTTTGCAAGCTGTACACCTTCTCTGATATCTGGCCCATACCTTCTTTAGCTCGTCTTGCCAAAGGTTAAATAGGTACTTTATCAGAGATTTACATGTGACTGTCCAAAGAATATGGGATATAGCATATGGCAGAAGAAGCAAGTCTTTATTTGGAAGTCATAGACTCACAGAAGGGTTGGAATTGGAAGAGACCTTTGAAGGCCATCTAGTCCAGCTCTCCCTGAAAGGAGCATGGACATCTTCAGCTAAATCAGGCCTCTCAGAGACCTGTCCAACCTGACCTCAAATATTTCCGGGGATGGGTGCTCTACCACCTCTCTGGGCAACCTGTTCCAGTGTTTCACCACCCTCACTGTAAAAAATATCTTTCTCACGTAGTCTGAATATACTCTCTTTAAGTTTAAAAGCATTACCCCTTGTCCTGCCACTGCAGGACCTACCAAAATGCTTGTTCCCATCTTTCTTATAAGCCCCTTTTAAATAGTGAAAAGCCACAATAAGGTCTCCCTGGAGCCTTCTCTCCTCCAGGATGAGCACTGCCTCTCTCAGCCTGTCCTTGTAGGAGAACTTCTCCAGCCCTCTGATCATTTTCATGGGCTTCTGCTGGACTTGCTCCAAGAGCTCTCTCTCCTTCTTATGTTGGAGGCTCCAGAACTGGACACGGTACCCCAAGTGGGGTCTCATCAGAGCAGAGTAGAGGGCCAGAATCACCTCCCTCAACTTTCTAACCACACACCTTTTTATACAGTCTGGAATATGGAAGAATCTTCTAGTATTTATAGATATTATAGGGTTCACTTGCTTAGAACCACAGTGGTTCCAGCAACTCACAGTGAAGAAAAGTGGCAGGGCACTATATATCAGACTTTATACAACTTCAACTAAATTCATAAAAATGGGTCTGAAATTTAAATGGTAAATCTATAAGACTAGGGCATTACTTCTGAGGTCACAAACTTTGAAAGATTCGTTCCTTGTCTCTCTCTGCTAATTCAGAAAATAAGTGTTTTAGCTAAGAATCCATCTCCCCTCTGGGACACACACTTTCTTCTATTTCAGTGGTGCTTACGAGGTTGTACTTTAGGATTAAACAAACCTTCTAATAATTAATTTTAAGTGCTTTTGTGTTAACTTTAACCTGTATAGTTCCAGTTAAGGGCCACAATGAATAACCTTTCATAGGAGCAGATCAAGCAGTAGAAAGACATCAGTGTTTTTTGTCACCCGGTATAGTGATTGCAAACATACATAGAAACTCTCCACCTGTTGAGGCTAATGGGGAAAGCTATTAGATGTAATTTCTCTGTCTTCTAACTGCTGTGCTTGTAGGAACGTTGGATTTGAGTTTCTATGGGAACTTTCAGCTCCAGTGGAGCCAGCATCTTCATGCATCTGCATAAGGCCTTCTAAATTATGCAGAGGTGGATATTAGAGACCAAAAGACAAAAGTAAACCCATCCCACACTATACTGGAGTGAATTGGGAGCACTGAATACACAATCTCTTCTGCTATTTCATGTACCACAGATAGCTACATAACATCTGAATGTCTATTCTCCTAATGGCACACACAATTGTATAGGTTAGACTACGATCTAATCTTAAACTAATTTTGCACAGTTAATAAAATTTCTTGTCTTTCAAGTTATAATAACAGGACTTTATTGTCAACACAGAAGTATTTCCCTTCCAGAAAGTGTACTTCACGATGGGTTCAGGGTTTTGCGAATGATCCCTCAAGTTCCAGTCTTGGGATAGTATAACGTAGTTTAATACTCCATACTGACTTTCTGTTTACTTAATAGAAAGCTACTTTGCTTTTGCAACTTTACAGGTTTTGGCACACTGAAAGAAACCAACCTGCTTTATTAAATTCATGATTGAAGGAAAACACTGTAAGCCTAATAAGATTTACATGTTTCTATTCAATGTCAGTAGGGAGTCAGATTAAATCAAGGCTGAAGGTCTAAGCTGCATTCAAACTCTTGATCATGCTACTAATGCTTCAGTTTTAAAAATGGTGAGATGACTGGATGATTTAAATAGGCCTGTACTTTTTGAGATGGACGAAATCACTAAAGCAATTATTTTTGCAGTCAAATTATGGATTTCTTATAGTAATATTAATAAAAAGTGTCTTTTCAACATTTTCACTAAGGTGGTTCAACAAAAAAAAATGACTTGTTTTGCTTAACATAGTTACCAGTTATACAGTTAATGTATTACTAAAAATGTATTAACTAATACTTATATAAAGTTTTCATTAAAGCATTTAACAAGAGATCAGTGTGATTACCCTTTTCTATATATATGGAATGCAATATCTTTGATGTTACAGATATTGACATCCCAGGATTTCAACATCTGTGCTGATACAGAACAACTAGGAGTTTGCTACTTTTTGAGGTCTTGTTCCATGAATAAAAATAAAATACATATAAAAAGAACAAGTAATTTAACCTCCATTGAATGACTGAGGAATTTTCTTGTACTATCTGAAGATTAAGTAGCGTTAGTTGAAATGCTTTCATGAGGAATGGTTCAAGGCTGACCATGAATGTCTACAAACTGACTCATCCTCTTCAATTCTTCCAAGGTGAAAACAATGCTGTACTGGTTCTCTTAGAATCTATTGTTGCCTATAGTACTTATGGGACTCACAGTCAAGGATGGGTATCTAAAACTTTCAAGGTCACCAGCTGAATTTAGAAAAGTATCTAGGGTATATGAAAGATATCTTCAGTCTACTACAGTTTGCACAAAATAGTCTTGGATTTTGGGCCACTTGGCATCTGCTGAAGAAATCCAGACACATGAAGTTAAATTTTGGAAACCTTATTTTCATGAGCTGTGTGTGTGATGAAAATATTGAAATTAGTCAACAAAACTGTGGTTCTGCTAAAGCACACATTTCAAAACATAAGATGATTAGTATACCTTTTGCCTCAATGTCTACAAATCAAAATTGTAAAGTGATTACAGTCAGTCTGGAAGCTAAAGAGTGGTAATGTATCCATTTCAAATCATCTCAAAAGATAAGCCAAGCATTAAGGAAGATGGTGGATGTGGAGGGTTACAAACTCATCCAGACTTTATCCAGACTAAGTCCTTCTCTAAAACAAGCTTTTCTTCCTTCATGAACCGAGTGATCTTGTCTGGCTTTGTAGGTTTGCAATGATCTGCAGAAACCAAACTTGGCTTTGGCAACAAACTGTTTCCTAGGCCTTACTAGGACTAAATGACCATCATATATAGTGTTCCCTGGGACACTGAAAATTCCCAGGAAAAGAGTTTTTAGAATTTGATGACAGTCTAGGTACCTTTCTGACTAGACTTCATGCACAGACATCCAGCAAAGGTATAACCAGATGGTCCTAGAATTTTTATGTAGTAAAGGAAATAATGAGAAACTGCTTTCCAGGTTCTCATCTGTAGTACAGAGGAGCCTACTACTCTGCTAGGCAAGGTGGATGTGGTGGGTAGGGAAGATCAAGGATTGCCACTTCACTGGGGCTGATCACTTCACATGGGAAAGAACAAGGCCTAATAGATCAAGAGGCACCCTTGTGGATAATGTCATGGAACTGTCTGAACTGTAATCACACTGCACCTCAATAGTCTGGGAGATAAGTATTTTCCCTTTGCTCTTAGCAAAGTGATAGCTGAGAACACTCCTCATAATGTTTTGGGTCACCAAAAGCCATTTTCCCCTTAATCAACACCTAAAAAAAAGTGGTGAGCAGATGGACAAACTGATTCTTCAACTTAAATTACTCATGAATGAGCAGTCAAGGATCCTCTAATGAAGCAAAACATTTTGGGATGATATAAACTGACAGTCTCATTCTCTATTGCAACTTGCTAGCTTGCTGTGGCTGTATATCATGAATCTACTGTACTTTGAGAACATGTATATATAGAGATAAGAAGTTTCCACTCTTTATCCCAATCAGATAAAAGTAATGTCAGTCTTAAATAGAAGTTCCCCCTCTAATTTCACACTCTGTGGGTAGAGTTGTTTTTGACAAATGTGGGCTGTAAAAATTTCAAATAATGCAAAACAGAAACAAGAAAATACAACCACATTGCATATGCAGTAGAGTGAGTATTGACTGACCAATTGCAGCTCCCTGGCAGTAAGTTTTGTATGATTCATGAGCTCTGAATGCATAAAAATTTGCAAAAATGTAATTTATGAAATTCAAGCACATATAAACTGTTTATTTTAAATATAGGAAGAAATAAATAATGTATATATATATATATACTCATATATGTACTATACACACACACACATATATATATACAAATGCTCAGCATGGCTGAAAAAGTTGCAAGGTTAACAGGTTATGTGTTGAAATGTATTTCTCTCTTTTTTTTTAGAAAATTAATAAGGAAGTGTTTTGCAAAACCACCAGGTGATCTGATTGAGCTTTCCAACAGTGCTGTAGGCTACTAACCTACAGCTTATCCATCTGTTTTGTTACAGGCTGTGAAATGTCACCATGTTTAATGATGAAGGTTTCGTAAAAGGATTTCACTTCTTCCTGCATATATTTCCTATTAGCAAGAATACCTCTTCTCAAGCAATACTCTTGGCTAAGACCCTGCAGTGACTGCCCAAGCTCACAGAAGAGAGATAAGGCAAGTTCTAGGGTATCAGCAGCACAGGCAGCTGCCTGATGTGTGACTGACATGGAAGGAGCAAGCTGTCTGCCCAGACCTCCAAGCAGCAATGTGCTTGAGGTATGTGTGAAACTCTCAATTTGGTGCTTCAGTTGCAGGGTTGCTCTGACCTGTTTTGTGCTCACATATGGAATGTATCTTCAAGTACCAGAGATAAAGCTGGAGCAATGTGAGACTGAAATGCACGTGTGCACCCGTAGTGCTGAGCACCCTGAAATAACTTGAGTGGACTCCAAAGTGAGAGGAACTCATGTCTGCTGTGATAAATGTGTCAGATGACTAAGGGCTAGACTGATAACTGGCAGTGCAGAGTCTCAAGGTGGGCTCTGACATACTTAGTGGTCACCATAAACTCAATTCCAACCTCTCTTTTCCATAAGCATGGGAACTCAGCGACTCCCAGGATAAAGAGGAACCAGAGACTGTCAATTTCTGTTTCTTCCGATTCATCATAGACTCAGGCTCAATGGTCAAGAGTTTTCCAGATGCTAACTGCTAGTTTACAGACAGGAAACTGCTGTGACTGTCAAATAAATAGCAATGACACAGATTAGAGTGCTAATCATTATTCTGCCTTCTGACTCCTAGGTGTTTGAGGTTTTTAATCTTTAATGCCTCTTTGTGTTGGTTTTTTTTTGTATGTAGTACAACAATAATGGATAAACTGTCTTTTTTTAGTAATTTACCACAGTAGTTTTTCCTGTTTGTTTTTTTTTCAGTTTATTCTTTTTTTTTTTTAATGCCATATAATATATGCATGGGGCTGCTCTCAATATTTTCTTTTCTTTTTTTTTTTTTTTTTTTTTTTTTGTGCCATGGAAAATTCAGGATGTTTATTTACTGGAACATGTTGTCAGGTCAGTTAGTGGAATTCACAAATTATTGGGTATCCAAAAATCCATAAAACCTTATTCTTTCATTGTTTTTATCCTAATGCAGAGTTAAACACCTTCATGCTGATTGAAAAATAAAGACAGGAATCCTTGTCTGATGGAGTTCACCTCCTTCCAGAGACTTAGTTCTATGGCCTATGTTGGGCAGCTACTGCAAATTACCAGAGGATTTTTGTACAAGCTCCACCCACATTGTACCTAGAGGTGGCTAGCTGCCCTTCGAGGCAGTAATTTTGCTCTACAATGTTATTACCTGATTACTTTTTATCTGTTAGAATAAATACGCAGGTATAAAGATGTTGCAGCTCTTCTCTGTGCTAGATGTAGGGTGAGAGGGTAAGAGGAGGGAGAGAAATTGCTATTGTTTTTAGGGTGTTAGCAAAAGTTAGGAAAAAAGAGCCATATGCTCAGATAAAATCTGAAATCTCATTAATTCAAACCAGCACAACAATGAAGACATTGTAACCCCATTAACCACTACTTTCATACAAAGTGAGACAATAAAACATCAAAGATAGAAAAAAATACTTGCTTAATCACTCCTTCTAGCAGCTCTGAATGCAAACTAGACCTGTTACCATTCAAAGCAATTGTTCCCTGTCACATGCTGTCTAAAGGAATTCCTGCAGAGATGCTTTCTTTTTCTATGGAAAGGTTTGGGATTGTTGTTGGGTACTCAGATACAAAGCTGAGGCTCCTTAGCGACTATAAATCAGCCCCATCATGTTAGTGTCAGTAAGGCTATGCTAATTTATGCTTGCTAAAGTATTCAAACCTGCCAACAGGCACCTAGTTAAATATATGTTTAACCTACTGCTCAGAAGCTGTTAAAGCAGCAACTAGTCCATTAAATTTGGAAGGGTTAAAGTGCCACCCAGTTCAAGTCCACCTCTCACTTCAAATTCAGGGGCATTAAGGCCCCAGGGGAGTGCTTTCCTACCCTCTCCTTCCACTAAAGCTTTTCATGGAGATAGGAAGGTGGAGGACTACAGACAAACAACATGCTCTAGGAGTAATGGAAGAACAAGGAGAAAACTATTGCTGAGATCTTCCCCCAGTGTGCCCTGTGCTGAATGATGGTACAATCCAAACTTCCCCTGGCAATGGCTTCTTAGTCCTCACCTCATTTTTCCCTTCTTGACCTGCCATATCTCCTCTGCCTCTTCAGTTTTTGGACATATTTTCTTTTTGCTTACTCTCACTAAAGGAAAAAGAAGAAAAAACAGAAGAAAAACTACCTGATGGTTGCTACTGCTGCTAACCCTGCTTACGTACTGCATGTTTTCCCTCTCCTTTGTATTATCTACTTGGACTGTTAACTCTCAGTGCTGTTTAGCCAAGTACTCTACAAATAATGGGAACCCAATCTTGGTCCATCCTCAAGCATTACCATAATAAGAAAGTAATTTCAGTCTAGTGCAATTCAATATGCATCCATTGCTCCTTCTGTGCATCCCAGACTTGGACCAGATTTGGGTCATGCATCTGAGTTTGAGGAAAAACTGAAAATTTCTTTTAATGGGAAAGATAGAAATACGAGAGCCTGTTGCAAAAGGAGGAACCGGGAAAGGATGGAAATTCTAGAGAGCAGGGTTTAATGGCTCTACCTTTTCACTCTTCTCAGCTGTTGTGGCCACACCACATGCTTTGACACCTCCCCTGGCTGCAGAAGGCATCCTGATCCCCAGCCCTCTTGGCACAGAGAAGTGATGTGCTGAATCTTTGGCCTTTCTGACACCTCTACTCGTTTCTGCTTACAGTGCCTCTGATACGAGCTAGTTTTGGCCTGAGAAGAAAAAGAAATATGTTTCCAGATCAGATGTTCTGAGGGCTAAGTCTTCTTTCCTTGTCCCTCTCTCCAGCTGCAGTTTTTATTTGCCACTTATTTGAAAGTCTCTGATAATTGGTAATTGGTAGAAGATAGCGTAGGCAGATGTCTGCCTCCCTTAGTTAACAACGGGGATGAGATATTGGGAAGGAATTTGCTTCTCTTCAGAAACTTAATTCTATTTCCAGGCCTTCCTGTCGTTTAAATAACTAATCTCGGGAGGTAGAACATGGCTCAGGGGTTATGGAAACAGTTAATTCCTGACTGCCACTTGCTCCTTGAGAAGAGTAAATCCTCTATCCTTCATGGTTTTCTTTTTTTTTTTTTTTTTTCTCTCTTTCTTTTCCTCTCTCAGATGTCTGTACCTAATATAATGATAAACTTTAAGGTTTTTAAGTCTTTTTTTTAGGTAGTCACAAAAGACCAGTGCCACCATATGCCACAAAAGACCAGTGAAGGAGAGGAATTACTACTATTTTCTCTGTGTGTGTGACACAAAAGCCACGACGGTAATTTTGGTGAGAATTATAAGATAGGTCAATTTTACAGAATAGTCTCAGGAGATGGAAAGGACCAAAATATTAGTTTCAATATTTAAAGAATTATATATACTGCCTTTCTAGTGTGAAGATGGTTTTTTTTTTGCAATTAATTTTTCCATATATATTTTTTCAAACAAAAGAGAATCCCCAAACAAAAGCGAAAACAATATAATTGGTTTATTAACCAGTCTGAGCCAGTTTTTTTCACCAAACCTAAAAAGCCATTATTCATAAAATTAGATGGAAAGCTGGAAGACAGATGAGAGAAACACTTTTCCCCCAGGCTCCTTGGAGACCAGTGAAGCAGCTAGTAGCTTGCTTTAATGCAGAGCTGGAAAAGGGCTCTGCCTACCCACACAGTATAGATGTATTTATATGAATGTATTCCTATTACTTTGCATTGGATACAACTAATTATTTTTTTTCTAATTATTTACCACTACTTTGCACCAGTGATGGTCTGTAGGATACCATTACATCACATTAGCCTTGTGTTTAAGATCAAACTGATGCAATGTGATACAAATGGAGTTTTATCGGAGATGTTTTAATTAGGCAAGATGTTTTATTCACCTAGTGAATGTTTGCTCTAGGTTGCCTGTAAAAGACCATAAAGTCCAAGCACCAAAATGCTCCCAACTCAGTGTCAGATGGAGTATCCTGCACTCTGCTGATTAATTACTTCATATTTAGATAATTCAGCTAATCTGTTGAATGCATATAACATAGTTAATGAAAGAGTTCAAAGCTGCAGACTTAAGGAATGAATCATCGTGTTACAGTTCAATCTTCATTACTCACTGCAAAAATGCAGCATCCACAGGGGCTGTGCTTGAATTGGGAGAGATGCAAATGGCAAAGTTACCTCACCAAACTCTGCTTGCTGTCTATTTTCTGCCTACTTGAGGAGCTGCTGAGGCTGACTGGTCCCTGAGGTACAAATGAGGAAGGGGACTCATCACTGAACCATTCTCTCCCCTTGCATTGCTTCTCTGGGTAAAATTTTAAGGAGATAAAGGAATAGTAAAGCTTGCCCAAGCAGAAAATGTCCTGGGAGGTGCTAGATATTGTGCCCAGCAGTGTATAATGTTTTGCTAATAAAAGTTCAACAAAGGTTGAAAAGTCAACATTATCACCACAACCAATTGTCATGTCTTGAGAGTAGCTCGTTCCATTTATGGGATGGGGTTTTTTTGAGCCTATTAATACCAGTTACAGGTATAAGCTGACTGCTAAACTGACCGTGAGGTGTTTTTATTTTTCCATATCTTTTTGATCTGGAGGTTTGTTGAGTTTGTTTGGAATGGTTAGTTGTTTGTTTGTTGTTGTGGGTGTTTCTCTTTTTTTTTGTTTGTTTTTTGGTTTTTGGGTTTTTTTAATTTTATTTTTAAGGAAAAAGTCTGGGAACATGAAATGGAAGCTTCATTGAACTCCAGCTCATTGATGTTGTGATATGGCTCACTATGTCTGGGCTGGAAGCAGTCTTAGGCTTGTAGCAAAACACTTTGTGAGGGCTGTAGATTAAAAGGTAAAAATTAGAAATGGTAAGGAAGAAAGGAAGATGGGCTGAGAATGCAAAGAAGCTATCTATTTAGCTATGATTTATCTGATGAAGCAACTCCTTACTCACAGATTGCCTGTGGAAAAATGACATAAACGGTGTGATGTTCTATCACAACTAAACAAAACTAGCAGAATCTCCTCTTTGGGATGCACCCAGGAGAATCCAGATCCACATTGCTCTTCACATCACTGTTCTGCACTGTTATCGCTGCTCTAGAGGGGTCATCCTGCCCTCAGCTTCCTTGATGGGAGGAATTCTGTGTGCTCTCCATATTTGACTCAGCCAAAGTCAGCTGGGATAGCTAATATTGATCTACTTTTGTTTTTTAAAACTGGCTCTGGCTGAAGCAGATTACAGACCATTTGTGCAATCCCTCCCTGTGCTAACACTCCAGTGGGGTTGGGAACAAATATCTGAGGTGGGAGTGACAATGTCTTATCTGCTCCAGCCACTTTCTGGGTGACTATCTATTTGGGGTCAGAGTGGTATAAAACAAAAAGCAGCATACATCTCCTCCCCTTGTTAAAAAAGATTCCTGCATGTTTAGGACCTGAGTTTTATATCTCATTGGAAAGATAACACCTCTAAGAGGAGCATCTTGGGAGAGCAATTTAGTACTGAGTCAGAGGGAAGAGAATGAGTCACTGCAGCTCTTAGATTTTTCTTGGAAGTTTCTCACTAAAGCATTGACCCAGCCTGACACTGTTCAGTAGATGACATCAGAGCGAGTAATTTATGCTAAATGCAGAGGGGATAAAAACTAGGATACAAGGAAACAGGTTTTAAAAGAGAGGTTAATTTTTTAAAGGGCAGTCAAAGTGTGCTTAACTGTGGTACATTCATCATGCTTTAAAGCCAAGGTAAACAGAAATAACTGAAAATTCAGAAGGGAAAACTATCTAACTAGAAATCTTGAGCTGTTAAGTAGTGGATACAGCATGTGTCACATTACAGACTGTTCCTTCCTTTTGCAAAGCGAATTCATTATAATTGACTTGTATTTGGCTAGAAAAATAGCTTGCTTTTTTTTTTTTTTTTTTTTTTTTTAAATGCAGATACCTGATTTTTGCAGTAAAGCCACTCACAGTGCTCACAGTCCTGTGAAGGATCCCCTCATCAACAACAAGACATCAATAGCAATGCCAGGTTGTCATCTGTGAGGTGGTGCTCTGGTGTTTATCAGTGAATTGATGATTAGTGATTCACTGTTGTTCATTCTTACTCCAGCCCACTCCACCACTGCTTGTACTGCCTTGTGGGAAGCAAATCTAAGCACATGCACAGGAAGAAGCCTCAGTGATAATTTGCTGGCAGGCCTTCAGAAACCTCCTTTGCACTGTAACCACTTGTGTGCTACCCATGGAATTTGCTATCCAGCTAAAGATTTTCTTCCAGCCCCGTGGGGGCTTGAGAGGGTATACATTCTACATTAATGCTGAATGGTGAAAAAGATAAAAATAATGCCAACGATATCTGAGATGTGCAAGTATGTGATGCAGTGCTAGCATGTATATAAATGAAAAATGGACCTGCTGGCAAGAATTACTACAGTCTCTTGAGGAATCTCCCTGTGGCGAGGAAATCACCTCCCATGGACTATAGTGGTACTCACATTGGCATCTTTAAAGAGGAATCCCAAACCAAAAAGGTTTATTTAAACTCATTTTCTACTGCTGAGGGCTTAAAGCCACATGACACGCAGACAACTGTTACAGTGTAAAAGCTGCCTTTGCTGTGCTTTGCCCCCAGTACTCCAAGGTTGTTCAAAATGCAAAAAGGTTGAAAAGTGGTGTGGTTCCTGCCTGCTCATTGTGCCTTGGCTCACACCAGTCAAATAAATCAGACCTTAAACAGCCTGTAGGTCAGGAATTCCCTCACCAAGTATCAGGATTGCATGAGATCAAGAAGAGTAGAAGGGCAGGTCAGAAACAAGGGGAATTTGGTTGCAACAACAGGACTTTTATTGACCTAAGCTGGTGAGACTGGAACTGAACCTGACTGTGGAAGTATCTGAGACTCACTGTTGGATGTCTCAGTTCTCTAAAAATGCTACAAAATTTCCCTTTCCTGCTATTCCTTACTGCCTCTGTTGTACCATCATATTTCTTCCATGAAGCCAATACATCTTGAACTTCCTCTTTTATTAAGCATTCAAGGTTTAAGGCAAAAGGAAGCCAAATGTATTTTCAAGTGTCGATTCTTTGAAAGCTGGGAGGAAGAAATAGTTGCCTGTACAAATGGAAGTCTTTTAGTCTAGTCCTCATATTTGAAACATTAATTCTCAGAAACCAAACTGAAGGCAAAAACATGCTCGAAACTAATATGCTCAATAGTATTATTCCTGGAAAGGAAGTGTATTTCTGATACTTGAATGAACTTATGAAACAAGGCAAAGTGTTTTACAATCACTTTGAGGAAAATGAGTAGCTACGCTAGGGTCTCTAGTCTTTGACTTTTCATGCCAATTGCATTTTCTCACTTTTGTTCTCATTGCTGTTAGCTGCTTCTGTCAAGTTGAGAAAATTCTGCTTACTGCAGCTATACATCTTGAATGCACATGAAGTTGTTTATATGTAATGTTTTGATAGATGAAATAAAAGCTGGCATTTCAAGGCACATTTCAAGTGTTTGCATCCACATTGGTGCATCCTGTGAAGAAACTGGTTCTGCTGCAACAATACGGAAAAACTCAACTGTGTTTAATGGGTGGATACAGATAAGGTGGAATCCATAGAGCTACCTGCCAAGCACTCTGTCCAGGTGTCTGGACATATTCTGAACTGGGCAACATGTCCCCTCTATGGTGCAAGGCATCTGTCTATGCCTGAAGGAGGGCACACTTGTGAGGCTGAGAATCTGTTCTTCTAAAAATGGAAGGCTACTTCCCAAAAGACATTTGGATATTTCTGTGATGTTTGTACTTAGATTTTGACTTTCTGGGGTTTAGATTACAGTTAAAAGGGATTCCCTTTCTCTCTGTCCTTTCTCTCACTGAAGTACTTGTTTGTCTTGAAGACAAAAGACAGCTGGGATCTTTTTAATGCACATTAATTTCTGAAGATTATACACTTCTGTTTCAGGAGAGAACTGGACTCTTTGAATTTCTTTTCAATGGATGCGTGAGATAACACAGAACTGGGTTGTGTGACTTGATGTAGCTGACCTCTTTGGGATACAGGGCATGGGTCTACCCTTGAGAATGAGTTTCATCATGACTAACACATCCTTGGACTATTGTATAGTGCTTTACTCATCTGCTCAGTGATAGCAGCAACTGGTCAAATAAGCTATAGTCTATTCTGATCAGCAGTGTTGGAGTGGGATGAAGACTTTATTTTGGTGCTGAATAAATGGGGCAGGGTAGCTTATGTTACTACACAGGAGTCAATCACAAGACTTGTATGACGTGTGAGGCATGGTGGGTCTGCTGAAGGCTACTGCTGCTTGCAGTCAGTGTCTACTTGGTGGTTCTTCATTAGCAGCTGCAGTGACTGAGAGCGCTCAGGCTCCTGCTTTTGACATAATTTTCATGTCACTATTTCCTAGCACGGGGCTACACCAACAAGGACATGTGCTATATTTGTGCTCCTCACACTTTTTGGGGTAGGCTCTCCTGCTGTTGCAGTTGAAACTAAAGGAAAAAACACCCATCGGATCTAATGAGAACATGAGTGAGCCCACTTCTCATATGGTGCCTGTCAACCACGTGCTTAAGAAACATCTGATATATATTTATTCTGATCATGTGTTTCGTAAAGATTGAGACTTGTAAGTCTCAAGACTGTAGACCATAAGAAATCCCCAAGTTTTGCATAAATACCCAGCTTTGTTCTTTGGTGGAAGAACCATGTGCCAGCATGAGAACTCACATGATTTTGGGTGAAACTTAGAGAAGCAATCTGCTTTAAGGTACACTTATAGCACTCCACAGCAAACCCTGTGACTCCTATCAGTGCAGCGTTTGTTTACACAAACCTAAAGTGGCAGGTCACATTGCATTTCTAATAAATGACTGAGAAATATTAAGGCTGACCATTTTGATTTTTGCATTTCTGTGGGTTTTTTTAATGGCTTTAGGATAATTATGAACATGGCATCTTAGTCATTTTGAAGTTGTCGTACGATCACCTTTGTTATAAAATAAATTTATACTTCTTGTTTAAAACATAAACAGAAAAACTTTTATACAAGACTATATCTGAAGGTGTCACCTTTACAGTTAAAATACGTCCTGTGATAAAGTTGCTACAACATAAAATAATATGAATTATAATAGACCGCAATATATATTCTCTGTTGATTAATATCTTGTTAGGTGGTTCATTTCAATTTAAATAAGTCTCTGAACCTCAGGTAGATGGCCAAAATTTTAATATGACATTATGGTGAACAGGATTTATTGGTTTTGAAACAAGCTTGCTGTTTTGTGTCACCTTGACTTTGAGCAAATGTATCATATTATAACTGAAATTGTTCAGAGTACAATGGCGTATATAAGAAAAATGATTCAGAGCAAAGCACAGTCACAAGTTGACTTTCATGCTTTCTAAGGACAGAGGCTCAAGGGAAGTGTGGAACATCATCGTTGATCAGCTTTTACTCTCCATAGTTATCTGGGGAGTGCTCCGAGACTCATGGATTGCACTAGAGTGGATTGCATGTAAATAGCATATGGTTTAGGAAAGATGCAAAAAACAAAGATACCTTCCCAAAACTTATTTTTTAATAGTAAATCGCTGACAGTGTTACCAAACCAGAGACTGTCTCATGTTTTCTTATGTTAACAGTAGCAGGAGATTTTTTCTTGACTGTTTCATAATTTATCTACCCTATTTTGCATATTAGTTTGTGAGCAATTTCGACCTAATAGAGGAAAGGAATAGAACCTCACAGAGGCTATGTTATTTATAGGAATCCAGAGTGAATGTAATATAATTTATTCTATTCAGGATAAAAATCAATATCTATCTCAAACACATAAGAACCTATCTTGAGTGGATAAAAATCTTCATTTACTTTTACTGTGGGTTCACACTGATTTCTCACTCTGCAGCCTAAAGCTCATTCTTCACAATTAATAATAAACATCATTGACTAAATGATGACTTCAGTTCCTTTGCTAGAATCACAAGTGATCACTTATGTTCCTGCCAGTGCTATTCTTCATTCAAAATGCACTCTGCATTACCAAACCCTCTGCTTAATCAGAGGCTTCAGACACCATCAGACTCACCTAAAGTCAACCCATAAACATTTTCCAAGCAGTTGTGAAACACCTAATGAAGTTCTGTGTTCCTCTTGTGCTTTGGTTAGTCACTGCCTATTTACCATAAAGACAAAAAAAAGGAGGACTTTGTCTTCTCAAGATGAATTTCAGGGGTGATCTCATCCAGAACATCTAAAAAATGTGTCACCTCAAGACACTAACCAATTTAACCTTTACTATGTTTCATACTTAACAGGGAAAACAATTCCCTCTAAGTATCCTAAGGATATTGGAGAGATACCAGTATCATTTACAGTGTATTCTGTAAGGTTTCATTTTCATCTTTGACATTCAAAGATGTTATGTCTAATAACACTGTATAAAAGTGGTGATCTCTTCTGCATTAATTTCCAAAATGGTACTTTGGTAATGCAAAAGCTGAGTGGTGCCCAGCTTATAAACAAGGTGTGTGTGTTAACTGTTAGTTTAAAAACTGGTTTCTTGGCTTCTTAATAAATAAGTGGCTAAGTTAAGTGGTTAAGTTGTTAGCAATCTGAAAGAGTCTAGACTTGTGCATTATTTTTCTCAGAATTAATTAGAACAAACTCTTTATTTATTGTTTGTATGTTAGTCTTCCAAATAGTAAAAAATGTCTAAAACCTGAAATACTGTTTGAAGCATTTCTCTAAGATATGGTTACAAAGCATCTGTTTAAATGTTAATGTTAATCAAAGCTTGGTTGTGAGTGAGAGAAAAACACGTTTGAATAACTACTCAGTATATCTCCTCAAGCTAGATAGCTTTTGACCCACTTCTATTCAATTGTAAATGTCTCCAGAAATAGTTTACCATAAAGGCAATAAACTTTCCACGATAAATGCAATAGGAAAATGTTTAATTTCCAAATTTATTTATTTTCCTGGCACACACCAGCCATGTAACATAATATAATGGCATGTGGAGCAGCAGCAGCTGAATGGGAGTCACTCAAGGAAGCCACACACTGCTTGTGTTAGTGCCTTGAGCACAGCCCTCTGGGGCCATGCCTGCCTGCTTGTGTTGAGTCCACACACCCAAAATACTGCACGTTATGTTTCTTTCTTGAATAACTAATTAATGAAGGCTGAAATAATTAATAATGAATGAAACAGAAGCACAGTGTAGGTACTGAGGTTAACAAGTTTATCTTATTTCGCGCCATCCATAATCTGTGTATCTCTGATCTTAACTGAATAAACCATCAAACCAGGAACTGGGTAAGTATAATAAAAAACATGTAAGTCTTGCAGTAGTCTGGTTGCATTTATGGCAATGTGAAAGGTGTTTGGTAAATCATTCATCCAGTTACTGAAGTGAAAGTATTGAAGGTTAACATCAGAGGATCCATTCCCTGGGAATAATTGTATCTTTATGACTCCCTGCTACTAATCAGTGATGCTGTTTAAAGAACAGCAAAATAATTGTGTTGTTCTACTTCAGTCTGAATGCTGATGTAATTATTGTCAAAGTGAATGTAAAAAAACCCAACTGAGAAGAAGGTTTCAGCATGACTTCATCTCCTGCTCAAGTGATAGTCAGAAGGTGCTGTAGGATAACTCAGGAAATATTTAGCAACTGAGTGAACTAGGTTCAGAATCTGGATGAAAGGGAATCATTATCATGTCCTCCTCTGAAAAATTTAAAGGAAAACAAATCTTTCTTGTTATTAAAAACAAACTTCCCAAGAGCATCTGGGCTTTCCAAATGTTTAGTATGGATGACTCACCAGCTTTATGCTAAGATACCATGCTGTTATTTCTGAACCAAAATATCAGCTTTGACATTTTTATATGTCGCACAGAGATCCATATCTTTCTCATTATTATGTATCATTGCAGCTTTTAAAAATCTGAAAAGAAGCTTGGATAAAACATGATGCAGATTTTGAATCTAGGAAGGTTTTTACAAAAAAGATTTTTGTCTGACAAACCATTTGGCAGAGGAATTGTATTTTTAAAAGCCTTTATATGTCTTGTTTGGCCAAACTCTCATATTAGCTGAGTTGCACTTGTTCCAGAATTTGAATCCAGTTACATTTTTTTTTTTTCCAGCTAGCTCATGACTTAGAATAGACCAAAGGTTGTCCTGAAATGGGCCAATTAGGATGGTCTTCCCAAAACTCCTGTGGTAACTGGGTCTTGCTAGAAGACAATTAAAAATGTAGCTCTTCCATTCCTTCTCATCAGAAGACCTTAACTGCTCAGAAACATCATTTTTAAAGGGGGTGGGATGGAAGATTTAAAATACCTTTCTGTATATGCAGATTTCTTTGCTTTGAGAGCTTTTACCATTATGAGTGGTTTAAAGAAAAGCTGGGGCTTCGCTTTTAGATGCTTAAAAAAAAAAAAGCAAAGTAAAATGTCCCTCTTAAAGAATTTAGATCTACAAGACTTTATTTTTACTCTTATGACTACATGTAATTTTCATGCATAAGGAATTTTACATGCACAAGAATTATATACTTAAGCCTTCACTGTGGTAATGTAAGTTATTACTTGTAATAAAATAAAATATGAATCTTCTTGAATGACCAGCACTAGAAGGGAGAAAGTAATCTAAGGCAAAAAAGGACAAGCACATTCCCTAGACAAATCTAATGCTTGTGATAAACAAATTAAGAGTGAACTTGTTCTTTTTGTTACAATGATGCATGCAGTTTGAACTATAGAAAAATTTAGTCTCTGGAGATTTCCAGATTTCAGCATGGGGTGAACTTTTTTGTTGGTGTAATAGAAAGACCAGGGCTGAATTCTGTAATAGCATCTGGGAATCTTTTTGTTAACTCAGACTGACACTAAGATGATCTGAGGACCAAGAAGAAAATTTATATATAAGGCTTCTATATCTTCAACATTTAGTTCTAAGGTTGTGTTACAAAATATATGCTTACACACCAAGACCAGAGGAAATGATTTTCAGTGTACAGAGACCTACATGACAAATACAGGAATCCAGGTCTCTTTGTATCTGCTATGTAAAATAAGGAGTTCTGGATTTGCTATGCACATTTTTTCATGATAAATTGGAGTCTTTCTTTAGCTGCATAGGCTCATTAATTTTACATTTCCCTGAGTTCTCTCCAAGTAGAAGGAAGGCTACTTCTGTAGCTGTATTTGTATCTAGTAAAGATATCATACCGCTTGTATTTGTTTTATTCAGATCTGGCATTATAGTGGCATGACCCAAGAGTATGGTGCTTGTCAAGAGATGCAAAATTATATTTCTTGTTTCATTCCCAAAAGGCCGTGTTCTTACTCACCTCAACACAGGTGCCTAATGGCCTGAATAAAACAGGTAAATATAGAGGAAGAAACCAACCTCCTCTGAAAAGGCTACGCCATTTGCCAGCAATGTCCTATCAAAACAAGCTAAAACTTTTACACTTATCCACTTTAACAAGATGAATGGACTGGATATGCAGATATAATAACTGTAACTTTTTAATCCACCTGCATGTGGTCATTGTCACTGTTCTATGGCTCTGTAAATAGGATAATTAAATAAGAGAAGGACAGCAGTCCTTCTCCTGGGAAACAGCCTGCATTTCTTCAGCTCTGAAAATCCCTTTGCCTTCCCTGCTTCTATTCCTGCTATCCATTGCAGGCCATTAGGTATACAGTTCCCTCTCAGTAGCTAATGAGACTTAAATAAACATACTGAGAGACGAACAAGGCCTCTACAGTTTAATAAATTATGCTGATTCTGGTCTCGATTACGCTGGTGTAAATCTGGAATAGCACCACTGCTTACAGTAGAATTACTCTAGATTGATATCAGAGCTGAATTTAGCCCATAGATAGTGGGTTTTCTAACCCACTGGGAGTTTTATCACTGTGATTGAAGCCATTTTAAAAATCCAAATATATAGTTTTGCAGATCAAGTTGCATACCTAATTTTTTTCTGTATCTCTTTGCATACTGCAGCTCTCACTTTATTTATCTGTTTTTAAACCTTACTTTTTTAATAGTCAAGGAACTGATAAGTCTGTACTAATAACTGATAAGATAACATTAGATATTATAATTAGGAGATCAATGCTTCTTTTCTTATAGAAAGCCCTTTAACTCTGCCCTTCAATTTCTGTAACATGCAGGCCAAGTTTTTAAACCTAGTTTGATACCTACCTCATGATTAAAATGAGGTAATTTGGTGGACTGGAGACAATACAACTTAAACTAGTTAGAGGAACAAAATATTGGTTTGTTCTATAAAAAAGTAGTGCCATACATACTGTGATCACATCACCAGTATTATAATAAACAGATTGTTTAGAATCTGCCCAAACCCAAAGGTGAGTGAATGGAAAAAATGAGGGGAGACACTGGCAGCTTACAGGCAGCATAAAACTTTGAGTCAAGCAGCTTTCTACCACAGCCTTCTTTTCAGGTCAAAATACCAGTAAATGACAATAATCTCTACAGAAATTGAAAAGTCTTTAGGTATAGATTATTCTTAATATATTATTCTTAGCTCAGGTAGAGTATGAGTACCAATACCAGTATAAAGAAGGAAATTTATATGTGTTTTAACACTAAGATGGAAATGCAGAACATGCATGAAATGTCATTATTTTAATTCTGTCTGAAGCTGATTCAGCTCAGTAATGCCTCTGGAAAGTGTTAGAATTTGGTGAAAAAGAGGGACACGAATTGATGTAGTAAAGTTATGAGGGAGCGATAATCTAGGATTGCATGAGTCTCGAGAACACAAAATATGAAGGTGTATCAAGCAGACTTTGGGTTAAATGCAGTTGCTATTATCAATGAGGGGATGATCTTCAGTAGTGCTGAAGACATGTGTCTTGTAATAGTTACCTGTATCTTCTTGTTCTAATAATGAGAAAATGTGTGTGGGAAGAAGATATAAAAACCTGTGCAACAGAAGCTAGTTAAAAGACAAGATTTGCCAACTATTGTTACCATAGTTACTTTGCATTATAATTATAGAAGAAAGATCTATGGTGGTCTTATTTAACCATCTGTGGGACATATCGGTGATTTAATGGTGACCCCTGTTCTATGAAATAGAGACTTAAGACATACTCTCAGCACATCAGACTCATGGAAATGAAGTAACAAACACACAAAAAAATTGACCTCTTAGTATAATAATGGTGAATTACGTTTATTTCAAGACATTTGGTCACATTTCCTGGAGATATACAACTGAAAATTTCTTACGAAGAGAAAAAAATTATCTGAGTGCTTTAATGCTAATTTTTAATCCCACTAAGCCAGGCAGTGTGTTCCAAGAGAGCTCATACACAGTCCTACTGAAGAATTAAGGTACACAGTCAAGTCTAGATTAACTTTGAGGATTGAATAGAAGTGTGTTTATCATAGATGTAAGGCTTTGTGGTTTGTTCTTCCCATTCATTAACACATATGCTTCCCATTCCCTAGACATGTCTTCTCCTTTCTCGAGGGTCATCTCTTTGGAGATTTTTAGAAATGTTTTCATCTTGAGAAAAAAAAAGAATTGAGGATTTTCAGAATAGATTTAACAGCAAGGGAGATCTTTGCATTCAAATTCAAATTCTCCTTTGGATTCTTGTGCCTAGTGCTAACCATGGACTACCTGTAGATCATTTGTCTTGCTATTCTTCTCCCATTTATTCTGGGGACACTGGCATATGTGACAGGACAAGGTGAAGACACATGCTAATACATGTCCTTAAGAACTGTTACTCAGAGAAGCCCAAGGATGCAATTCCCTTGAACTTTATCTTCTATCCTCCAGGAAGAATTTGCAGTATTGAGTCCTTAATCCTTCCTAATCAGTTTGCCAAAGAGATCTTTTTCTTGGCCTTTTCTAAACTTCCTCCAACATATTATGTAAAACCTACAGATGAGTGAAATATAAAACTGTACTTACACAAGGCAGGGATTGTTCATAGCCTGTTGTTCTTTTGCATTCACCTTTTCTTGTGCTGTAGAGATATTTACATTGTGGTCAAACATCTGATCTTGCTATAAACTGGCTAATTTGGGACCTTCTGGCATCACTGTCATGGCAGCTTCAGCTAGTTGCACTTGTATTTATCAGCTTCTGGGGCAGACTTTGCAGCTACCTTTGAGCTTGTGGCTGTCTCTTCCACCACTGAAATCAAGTCCTGAAATACAGTTTAAAATTACACTAGGTGTGTCTGCAAGAACTGGAATGCATCCCTTCAACTATAAACATTAAAACACTCTGTGCCATATTGTGACTCATGCTTACCTTTCTGTCAGTCTGGCATTTTCTATGGCAACATCATTACCTTTTTATTAGATCTCCTTGTTTTCCACAACTTCTTCCTGAGTGAACTCAACCTTACTACTCTCCTGTTTTTCGACTCAGATTACTCATACTTCTGTCACCCCAAACTAGGCCTACCTATGAAGCAAGAAAACACTATTTATTATAAAAGAGGAGAGCTCCTTGTTTTACTAAGGTTTACATAGGCTTACACTAGGATCTTGAACAGTAGCTGTTTCCTGCTTGATTGGTTTTTAGGCTCTCATTAGGGCTGCAGAGGAGGGGTTATCACAACATAAGCAATTCTGCCACCTCCCTGTTCTGTGTTTCTGTTTTATTCTGTTGTAGTTCAAGCCTGGTTTCCAAATTTCTTTTAGTTCTACATCATAGGTGCTCTGAAATATAACAACAAATCTATCTTTTTAATTCACTAAATTTTTACATGTCTAAAAAGTCTGGAAAACTCATAATCCATTTTACACGTGTTATTTATTTTCCGTTCTGTCACTGACCCACAGCTATCAATTGTTTAGATAGTCCTATCTGTAGGATAGATTTTTTTAGTCAATGTAAGCTGGAGTAACTTTTGATTCTGCTGGGCTACGACAGCCTACGTATATTGATAATCTAACCTGTAATTTGCTTGTTCTTTATATACTGAACATTCACTCTTCCTACACCTAAAATGAAGGATGGAAGTGGGAAGGAAACAAAGAGTCTGCCATTTTTCTTAGTCTGCAAAACAATTGGTATTCTACTCATATACTGGCATGTCAAAGAAATTGGTAAATATTAAGAGTATGTTACAAGTCGTCATTTTAATATTTTTTCTTTGTCATGAAGGGATTAATCATAAAGGTGCGATACTTCATGAAAATGAAAAGATATACTGATGGAAATTATTTTTATGGGTCTCCCATTGCCTTATTAGTCTCTGTAACATGATTAAAACAACTCAGAGAAGCAAACCATGGCAACCTAACTATACTGAATCCGATTCTTTCTTGACAGAATTACATTTTTTTTGCCTGGATAGGAGATTAATGAAGGACTGGAAAGTCCCAAATACCAAACTTGCTGCATGACCATAGAGTCTGTTGAATTTCTAAGGCCACTTGATACTATTTCTGTAATCTTCTGTGGAGAATAGCAACCTGAATATGTTAAGATCTGTTGGTCAATTTTCAGTAAGGGGGGTTGTAGCTTTTGACTGATGCCTCACATGCATGAAGAACTAGACTAAATTTAGGCCTGTAAAGTCTTTTCTTTACGTATCAGTCTTGACTGGATATTAAGGGTGGGGGAGCATTTCTTTTCTCACTCTCAGTAACTTTCATTTTACATAATGGAAGTGGTAAATATCACAGATACTTTTATATTAAGTAAACAGTGTAAGACTGTTAAGATATAACTATGAATTTATTTCATTTTTGTGGGGGCTTTCCTTTTTTATCCATAAAAATAATGCAGTAATGAGCATGCAGAATTAATTTGTGCTGTAGAGCCAGATGTTAAATTGTTTCACAAATAAGTTGTTTGTTTATGCAAGTGAGATTATTATCTCAAACTCATTTTGCACATATATACAGTGCCAAATATTAACATACTAACATGGCCTAAATGTTGTGGTTGCAGCCATTTGGACATATGGAGTCATATGCACAAAGTTGCTTGCTGATACAGTTCTGGTCCAAGAGCTCAGAGTACAGAAACCTGCTTCATTGATTTTAAGACTCAGAACTTTTATTTTCTTAAGAATCTTTAAAAAATGTGTCCGGATTTAATCTATCAATCCTGATATGGTTAAGAAAAGATTAGTAGTTCATTGGTCCACTCTATGGGAAATATTATTGAACAGTAATTTGCAAAACTAGAATCCTAAATTTGAAAGTTTTCTATTGATATGATAGAAGCATTCAATAATTAAAAAGATTGTTCATTGTGGTGAGACAATGTCAAATGTCAACACCTGGAATCTCAGTGAGATTTTTTTTATTTCTTTCCATTTTTCAGTCTTTTATTTCACTCCTACATCTGCAGATTTGAGTATTCAAGCACAAGCTGGGAGTGGGAGTACATTATTTTGGGCTACTGGCATTTAATTTGAAATTTTCAATCAGCCTACAGTCACCGTACAGTAAAGAACAAATAGTGCCACAATATGAAAAAAACACTCATTACTGTTGATATAAAATGAATTTATACTGAATAATCCTAAATTAAATGTTAATACTTCACAGACTGTGTATTAGATGTTGGTGCATGTTGATTTTGTCACAGGATTCTCCAGTAGTGTAAGCAGAAGTACAAATGGTGTGTAAGGAAAAATTACACCCATGAACTCATTTTCCTTACAGTTTTCTCAAGGTCAGTAGCAGTTTTCCTGCAGTGAATTAAAAAAATGCAATTTTCTTTTGTGTTTTCTATATTCTTCACACAAGTGGATTTAGATCTAACACTCCAAACCTGCTACTTGTATAAGACACAGACATCTGCACATGCTTAGTCTGGTCTACTATCAGCTAAATAATCTCAACCTTCAGAAACTGCTCAAAGAATGCAGGAGAAATTCACACACATCCAGCAGCTCTATGCCAGTATCACCTCTGGAAGAAATATACAAGATATAAGAAAATGTATAGGATACCTCTAAACAAATTAAAATCTCCCAAAGTATTGGTGATATGAAGATGCTTATATAGACACTTGGGAAGTAAAAACTGAAGATGAATATCATTGCCAGTTTCTTGAGAACTGGGTAGAATATTACCTTTTCAGATTTTCTAAGTTAAGGTGATTCTTCAGAAAAAAGATTAGATATCACAGTGACTTTGTCTAAGCTGTTGGCTGGAGCATGACCTGAGGAACGTCTGTCTGGTGCCATGTTGACCTGGTGGCCAACTCTGTGGCTGGTTTTATGCCTCTGTGGTGGAACAGCTTGTAAGAAACCTTCCTGAACAGGTGGATGCTTTTATACTGGAATACACTAATTTAGAACTATAGAAAATTTTCCATAAAAAGCCTTTCTTTTCAGTAAAAGGATTTGCTTTGGAGGGCAACTCATATCGAGTGGAAAATTTCTATTTGGGACGAGAGAAGAGTCAATACAGACTCTCCTGGCATCTCAGGGTGTTCCAACATCTTGTTTGGTTGTCCATTGTTCTGATGAACACTGGGTCTTCAAAAACATAGTACACTGCATTCTTCCTGGCTCATTTTTTAAAAATTGAGTTCTAATAATTTCATGCTAAGTTAGGAGAAAACAATCCTGAATTCTAATTTTTTTCTCCAAGTATTGTTGGATTGTTTTTGTTCCTGTTGTGTTAATTTCTGAAGCAAATTTCAGTTATTTGCTTCAGACTATGATTCAAGCAACTTAAAAATTAATTAATATGTATTTCCTTGGTACAGTTATTAGTGATATGTGAAACAGAACATTCTCATCCATGTATTTGAATATGCAATATTTCTTCCTTCAAATATAAACTTAATTTTTTACTTCTGTTTAGGATGACAGCCATAACCTGTTTTATTTATGTATTAGGAATTATAAAATATCTTAATAACTAATGACCCCCAAAGTACTTTGAAAAATACAGTTTGCCAAAATTTACAGAATTATTTCTTGCAGTGTTAAGTAAAGCAAATTATTCCATTGTAATTAGGAAAATCAGACCTAATGCTATAATATCAACCTGAAAAGTTTAAGCAGATGTTCTGAGGGGAATGAGTAGTTACTAGTACACAATCCAATATACACCATACCTGCTATGGAAGGTAAATAACTGCTGTGAACTCTGCCAGAAGCAATCACTCAGAAAACATTATAAGAGCCCCTGCATTGCTAAAGGTAAAGATAGATCAGAACTGTCAATACACTTGTGAGAGGTAGTCTCTGGATTTCTGTGCCTCAGTGTGAAGCTGAGGAACTTCTGTTCATAGCTTGTTTCATGAAGGTTAATTTCTTGTGCAGATCTTGGTTCTTATTCAATTATTGTTGAACATATGCCCAAATCAAGATTTTATCCAGGCAGGTTCAGCTTCTTGCAGAGCTATTTCTGTGAATATATTTTAGTAAGAAGAAAACTATGTATTTCTAGCTACTGAGATTCATGTTCTTATCCGAGCATCCATTAAAAAAACCAGCTGAATAATGAAATAGCTATATATTTATATCAAGGTT
This sequence comes from Phaethornis superciliosus, assembly GCA_023637945.1. Classification (NCBI taxonomy): domain Eukaryota; kingdom Metazoa; phylum Chordata; class Aves; order Apodiformes; family Trochilidae; genus Phaethornis; species Phaethornis superciliosus. The sequence goes on along the minus strand of JAJQWJ010000001.1, from coordinate 67,760,981 downwards.
TTATTTTGGCCTGTTTGTAGGTTTTTAATTTTTAAGCTTCCCGTTATAATTTGAAGTCCTCACAGAGAACCCTTACATGGACTTAATATTAATGTAGATACATGATGGCTTTAGTCATGTAAGGTCAGCTTTGGAAAGCAGTCACTATATAGTCACTGAATGTCTATCTGGGCATTCAAAAATGAACAAATATAGCTTGGTCTTTCAGAACTGCTTAGTGTCTGAATTTTCTGTTGGCCTTACTTCAACACCCTGATACACAATGAAATCACAAGGCACTTATGTCTCCGAGCTACCATCAGCTAAATTATGCATCAGTCTAATCATGCTAAATCAACAGCACTCTGTTGATACAAATACAGGATCACCTTAAGTACTGAACAGAAGCACTTCATTTTCACTTATAATTCATCTCATTATTTTTTTTTTTTTGCTTTTGTCTTCTGCAGCATCCCAGGACTCTAAGCCACTTGGTTGGTTGTGAAACCAGTTTGAGCATTGCAGTGCTTCTCAGTGCTGAGTCATGTGAAAGAAATAAATTGATATAATCTTTTTGAGACTTGCCTCTTGACAGTCATACGCTTCAGGGGAAGTTGCAAATAGTTTACCGTTTTTGAAGTCAAATAATTTATTGGGAGCTTTCTGTACTTTGAAAGAAAGGGTCATTCCCATTTCCACTTGCATTTTAACGTGATCATCTTACTAAGATTACAGTACTTTGCTGTTAGGCTTTGACCTGGAACTGTGCTAAGCAGCCATAAGTGTTGATATTAGATATGGGAAATACATGGAGCATACACCCATTGTAATGAAACACTAATAATGTGGCTTCAACATCACTGGTACTGAAGAGGTAGAAAATACTGGCCTTCCGTGTTTGCAAATATAGTATCTTATAAAACAATGGGAACTACCTGTGCATATGGGAAACAGAAGTTTGCTCTGAATTAAAAGCAATGTATAAAAAATCTGGAACATGGAACTTGCAGAAAATATTACTTTGCCTACTGGCTCCAAAGCACCAGCTCAGACAGAGCCCAGGAAAGCAGTATTTGCTGTCACCATTTGGTATTGTGTGAAATGAGATAGTAAGTGCTGCCAGTTACATTTTCTGACTAATCCAATGCCTGTTCTGCTAGGGGAGGTGAGATGTGCCTGAATAATGAAATATTTCACATGCCCAAAATCAAGCATGTGCTTTAGTACCTTGATGAATCAGGTGTCATAACAGAAAACACTATAACTCAGTACTTGTTGGCATGTCTATAGGTAAGCTCAGCCAAGAGGACAAGAAAGGAATGGACTTCTCAGCCCTAGAAGCTTTTTGGCAGCATAATGTGTGAGCTTACCCTGTCACTGCCTAGGCTGTGCTGGAAGATTAATGGTTATTTTATTCTGACTGCCTTAAAGTAGGAAACTGCTACAGCCTATTCAAGAATGGCTTGAAGAGAGTGTGCATCTTTGTATAAAGGCATAATTATATATAACTTGCATACGCACAAATGTGCACAACATATACATGCACACTTCCAAAATGTAAATGGCTCTGCTACTACAGGGCTTTACCCTACCCTGAATTTCAGCAGCCTTTCATTGCACCTTACAGCTATCAGCCCTCAATCAATATTTTAGCTTTCTTTGGGGCGAGACTTTTTCATTGCAAAGTGAATAAAAGTTGGAAGGAATGGTTAGAACACAGTAGAAACATTAAGAATTGTAAACCTCATTTCTAATACAAGTTTTTCCGGAGTTTTATTGTTATGAATTTTCCATGTGAAAGAGTGGTATGTGAAGAACATCTGAAGAATTACTATAGTTAAAAGGAAGTGGAAAATATATATTATTTCCAAGGACTGGATTTTAAATGACTGTTTTGTTTATATATCTCGAAGTATACGCATAGACACACCGTTTAAAATTTTTTCCTATGGTGTTCAAACCCATCAGTTTCTTCCTCATTTTGACAGCAGAGACCTAACCCACAAGTCAGAGAAAGGGTTTGCTTTAGTATTCCCTAAAATAAATCATCTATCATGATTTTCTAAGCTGAGCTGTCCAATCACACACATGAGAAGGGAGAGAGACTTCTTGTAATACACATTGTTCAAAGGTTGTGCCCTAACCAATGCTTAAGGGGCATCAGCACGACCTGGCTCAGGTGCTGGACCACAGTGCCTATCCAAATGCTTGCAGCCAAATATGTGGGTCAGAATGATCCTTTTGTGGTTTTCTTTACTCTTAACAGATTTGAGGACTCCTGTGCTGGATTTTCATACGGGAGAGCAGTGCTCACTCTCTTTGCAGCATGACTTTCTTCTGGCATCCCACCATCTGTCACCAGCTGGTTGGTTAGCTTCCAAAGGCTGCTTACCATGGCCTGGAGAGGTATATTAAAAAAATAGAGCTTCATATTTGTGGGTGTGGCTTGGCAGTAAGAGTTGCCTTAAAAAATCCCATCGCTTAGGGAACTGCAGCCAGCCATGGGTTTGTGCTGGGGAAATCCCTAACTATTCTCTGCTGGCCATAGTGATAGTAAGTTCATAAAGGTAGTGAAGTGTCTCACTGTATTTAATATATACCTAAATAACACATAACAAGTGAAATGTCCTGGTAGACACATTTTGCCATGCTTTATATATATAAAAAAAGGACAGGACAGGACAGGACAGGACAGGGAAGAGAAGAGAAGAGAAGAGAAGAGAAGAGAAGAGAAGAGAAGAGAAGAGAAGAGAAAAGAAAAGAAGAGGAAAGAAAAGAAAAGAAAAGAAAAAGAAAAAACTTAGTCACTATACTCAATAAGATGAAAAATGCAGCTATTCTGTAGTAAGCTTATACTTACAACCTAACATGGCTAACATGCTGGGAGTACAGCTGAGATACTAAAAAGACTGGTTAGCTGAAAACATGAGCACAAAGAGACTCCTCGGTGAAATGGGGCAAATTTGAGATTCTCCACACCAGGCAGTCAGAAATCCAGGAATCTTGATGCCCTAAGGAATTAGATATTTGGTGAGGTTTTTTTTTTATTTTCATTTTTCAGGTGAGGCAAAGGGAAAAACTATTTTGCAAAACAGACCATTGATCTTTCAATAGTTCATAAAACAACCTCAGATCTCCCTCTTGCTTCTAATGTTCCTGGGATCAGCACACAGAAACTCTACATGCAATCCTGAATTATATCACAGGAAGGCAATGAGTTCACTCCCAACTTTCAAGAATTAGAATCCATCAGACAACTTCTGTCTCTCTGGTTTTATCTCCTCAACTGACCTTTTATGTTATTTTAAACTTTTTAATAGCTATCTAAATGTAATTTCACAAACCTATAACTAATAAGACTGTAGGCTAAGAGAAACTTATATTTGTACTATTACACTAATAGGCTTAATAACAATAATCCACTAACATCTGCAATCATAAAATAAAAACTTCATTATCATTTCAATACACTTAATACAAATCCTCAGGTTTGCCAGTACATCAGCTGTGTCCTGGTGCTCAGCAACACAAAACAGCAATTCATGCAAAATTACCAGTCTTTGTTACTGACTCTTTTTCCTGGCTCCAGTCCCAAAATATTCCTGCTGTTCAGGTCTTTTGTTTCCTCTCACTATAAGTCTTCTCTTTCCCAGGAGAATACAAAAAATCACCCCCAAGGATGCCTTCAGTAGCCTTCTCACCAGTACCATGCCTCCAGCTCTTTATTCCTCACAGTCAAGAGCCTCAATTGCTTGGCTAATGGTCTCGACTGATGTGGACAACATGTATATTTCTCCAGTGCTTCTGGCATTGCTTTAAACATGCCCACAATGTTTTTAGCACCTCTAGCCAGCTCAGAAGCTTAGAGCATTAGGAAAAATACTCTGATAACAATATTTTCTGACATCTTTCCTTAAGGATTGTAAAATGCTCAGAAAAGAAAAACAGCCAACATTTCATGCTTCTCTTTGAATTAGGATGGCACCAGTAGTGTTGACTACACTGTTGAGCTAGAAACTTGAGGTCTTAACCAGGAGCAAGGCCTAAATGTGTTGGGTGCTGTGCATGCTTTTTGTAGGAAGAGTTCCTCAGAAGGAGTTTGCAACTTAATGGCATAACAGAGGAAAGAAGTTAAGAAGAGGAGATGAACTCAGGATTAAATATTTCTTTCTTGGATCTACTGGTTCAGCTGCTGACAGCAGATTTCCAGTGTCCATTGTAAACATGTCTGAGAGAGCTGACAATGATCAGAGAGTTCATGATGCTGAGATGTCAGTTGTGTCCCTCCCAGATTGCTTCTAATCTCTACCAAGTAACCAGTCAGAACAAGGACAGTTTGTGTGATAAACATAAGGAATTCTGGTTTGCCCTTGTGTGTCCTTTCCATCCGACACAGTTGAACATCTTGTCATTCCTGGTGTTAGTACAGAAGATCTGTGTGTTTGCTGATGGAGATTATGGATATCTTCCCAGCAGTTCTTTTGGGAGGGAAGTGAGGGAAAGTGAGGGAAACCAATCGACTGTCAGTTGTTTGCATCTATTGAGAATACAAAAGAGGAATGAACAGCTCTTTCAGAAGATGCCCTATTGTGTAGCAGACCACATATCTCTCAAGCTGTCATTAAGATGAGATTCAGCATTGGTAGACAACAGAATAATCTAAAACGATTATCCATTATGAGAGGGTTGGCACCTTTTCTGAAAGCATCTTGCACTGGACTTTGGTGGAAAAAGGAACTATCTGTCTCAGCTCAATATGCTAGCTACACTCTCTCTCTCCTATTATATTGGGAAGCTCCAGTGTTTCCATGTCCTCTGATAATCTAGCAAATAAAATAAGATCTAAATGAATGAGTGGCACACTTCTTTTAAGAATACATCTTTCCCAGGTGACAGGATACATCCCTCTTTACGTTGCTCATTTGAGCACTCAACTAGTAGAGCAAATAAAGACAGTGCAGTGGTGTCTAGAACATAAGATTCTGTAAACTGTGTTTTGTTCAGTGTCCAGGTGGAAAAATTTGAAAAGTAAACCTTTTAAAGGTGTTTTAACCTCACTGGGAAACTAACAACATCAAGTTTTGGTGTTTCTTTTAAAATAAGCATCAGGAATGTATTTGGACAAATAAAATGCCTGTAAAATGAACAAAACACTTGTGACTTGAACTGATGAAGTGAGGGGAGCCAGATGCTCTGCAGCAGTCAGCCATCATTCTTACAGGCAAATCACATCCTCGGTGCTCTCTCCTTCTGTCATTCCTTATCCTCTTTATTTGCATTGCAGATTTCTTACAGCAAGAGTGTAATGCCTAAAATTTTCAGGCCTTACTCTGCTATTTTCATATTGGTTTCAGATCATAAGTGACTTCTATGGAACGTATCAAAAGGGAGACTGCACACTGCTTTTAGTGCTGTGGAACCAACTCATGTCTGTCTGCACTGAAATGGTACTCCAGTCCATGTATCTCCATATATCACCAGTACCCTGTAAAAATACAAAGAGTTTTAAATTTGGCTTTTAAGGTCCAGCTTTGCAGCTACTGGCATTTTTGTTGCTGTGTTTGGAGTTTTTTTCCATTTAAGATTAAAGTTCACATTTTCAATTCTATAAACATTTATCACAATACCCAGGATTATAAAACTTTAGTTTGGAGACCTAGTGTTAATATTTATAGTAAAAAAATAAAGTCCAGAAGATGACAAACCCTGAACAAACTCTGAACTCATTATGTGACAAATGTAAAAAATTTCATTTGTGTAGACCCCTAACTAAAACTTGCCTACATAAACTAATTTTATTTAAGAAAAAAATGAATTAAAAAAATAAAGATAAAGTTTCTCCCATTTTTATTTGAGAATGTCAAATAAATGAGTTGCTTAAATATCTTTATGACTGTTCCATTCTGCTATCACTGCCATGTCTAAAGGTCAATCTATATAGATTTTTTTTTTTTGTTTGCATAGGTGATTCAGTCTTTCCTCCCTGAGTCAGACATAAGAAACTCCCTTTGACCTTCTCCTCTGCAGGTGTTGTAGACAAAATTCTGCACAAGATGTTAAAGGGAATATGCATAGACTTTCAACTTAATGAAAAAGGGGAAATGGTTTAAAACTTGAAGAGGGGAGATTTGGTTAGACATTAGGAAGAAATTCTTTCCTTTGAGGAAAGAATTGTGGCTGCCCCCTCCCTGGAAGTGTTTAGGGCCAGGCTGGATGGGGTCTTGAGCAACATGGTCTAGTGGGAGGTGTCCCTGCCCATGCAGGGGGGTTAGAACCGGATAATCTTTAAGATCCCTGCCAACCCAAACCATTCTATGATTCTATGATTCTATGATTCTATGACTTTGACTATGAAGTCACTATGAAGCGACCATAGAAGTAAGAGAAAGAGAGTACAACAACAGCATAAGAATGCAAAATGGTGCCACAGGAGTGGGATGCTTTCCTGAGCTCTTTGGGAATAAGGACTCTTTGGAATACAGTACGGCTACTAAATCATTACCTGGCAGAAATTATCACTTTGAAGTACCGTATGTTTGACTATCTTTATATAAGCCAAAGAGACAGCTTGATGGATGACTTCTCTCATGTCATCCTGTTGCAATGGCTATCAACAAACATGGTATTTATTTCTTTTTTTTTCCACAATTTTTGTTGTATAATAGTAATAAGCCAGTAATCAGGGTGCTTCCAATCAATGATGCATTTCTTGCCTGGTGGAAATGACTTAGCTTTCATTGGTGTTTCCAGAATGCTTCACTTGAAGATCAAAACAGTTCCTTAGATATACCATGGACATTCACTGTCCTGTCACTTCAGTCTCCAGGTAGTCTCCAGTTATTGGTTGAATGAAATAATTTTCTGACAAATGGTGCCCATAATACAGATAATGACCTCAAAATATGAACATAAGCCTTCAGTTGAAGGAGGGTGGGTAGTACAGTATAAACCTACCAACAACAAACAGCCTGCCTGTTCCTTTTCTGTGTGGCTGCCACTGAAGTTCTGTTATGAGAAATAGGATTTTAAGGTATTAGCTTAGGACTCAGGACATCTGAATTCAATTCCTTGTGATACCACTCACATCTGCTGGGATACTGGGTAAGTTTAGATCCAAAAAAAAGGAAAAAATCCTTTTATTGAATTACTGGAAAGAGTCCAGTGAAGGACTATAGAGATGATTCTTATGAGGGCAGACTGAGAGACTTGGGTCTTTTAGCCTGAAAAAGAGAAAACTAAGAGGGAATCTTATTTAAGCATATAGAAATCTAAAGGGTGAGAGTCCTGAGGATGGGATCAGACTCTTTTCAGCAGTGTCCAGCAACATGCTGAAGGGCAACAGGCACAAACTGCTACACAGGAAGTTCCATCTGGACATGAGGAAAAACTTCTTTACTCTGAGGGTGACAAAGCACTGGAAGAGGCTGCCCAGAGAAGCTGTGGAGTCTCCTTTCCTGGAGATATAAGATCTCCAGAGGTCCCTTCCAACCTCTGCTATTCTGTCATTCTGTGGTTCTGTGAAAGGACTTCAGTGACCTGCAAGGCAATGCCCAGGCATCCAGAGTGTAGAGCTTTGTGTCTGGAAGTAGTTAGGCTTCCTTTTTAGTGGCTTGTGGTATATAAAAATATCTTTCCTATTAAGCACAAAGACTTAAATGCTTGAGTGAACTCTAGACCTTTGACACCTGAGTCAGGGTGACAGGTAAAAGCCTCAATTCATTCAACAGTGACCAGGGTCTACCTCACACACCTAAGTGCCTACACTGCTTCAAAGGAACAGGTCAGAGTTCTTTAATTTTGTTCTTTCTGTGTCTCCTATGAAAAACAAATGATATAAAACTGTAATATCCTCAGTGGTTATCAGAATTTAAGACAGTATGACTGCAATTACTTGCCTTCTAGAGAAAATCTACCTTTTAGCTGTGAAAACCTATCATAATTTTTTTAGAAGACGCTCTTATGCATCTCTTAAATTTTCCTCAGCTCTTAAGGCAAAATATCTGGTTGAATGTTGTCAGGTACTGCTTATTGCTGCAATTCCACTACGTTCTTTACACTGATTGATATGTACTGAGAACCTGGATATGTACATTTGCTTCTTACCTTTTTTTCACCAACACAAACCTTTACTTTGAGGTCATGAGTCCTGCAGAATGAAGCAAAAACTTTAACTATCTTTGTTATAGCTCATTATGTGCTTGCCAAAACCTTCTGCTCAGAGACCATCCTAGTATGATACTAGCAGAAAATCAGTGGCTATTTCCAACTTGCTGTGTCTTAACTACTTCGTGGGGCTGTGGCAGGTTATTCAGTTTGCAACTGCATTTCAAATTCAGATTGGTATTGCAGCAGAGCACCACAAAATGTTTTCCAAAGCATTTCCCTGATGAAGAAACCCACATTCCTCTGAACACTGCTGAAATTGTATCTTCCATTCTGCCACCTCTAATAGGGTCCTCTCCACTCATCTACCTGAATAAAAAAGGTGTGGGGAGGGTAAAGAGTGAAATTTTATCCCATGTCTTGTTTGAGCAAGTTATGCTTTACCTGCTTCTCATAGAAGTCAACACTAATATATTTTCCTTTTTTTTTTTGTTGTCACTACACCTTAACAAGGAGCTTTTGAGTGCTCAGATGCATGGGCAAATCACAGTTCCACAGTGTATATAAACTCCAGCACAGGTGGACATACTGTCTGAACCTTCCACATTTCTGTAGCTGACTGGTTCCTGGAACCACCTACTGGGGAGGATATCTTTGTCCCAGGAACAATATTCTTGCAAATAAAACCTCATGATAGTGGGTTCCTGGACTAAAGAAATGCAAAAGTGCTGGGTACTAAGTAGAAAAGCTATCCAGGGATTTGATCCAATAGAACCAGTGAATGTGAGAATTAACCACTTTTGATCAGTAATCCTGTGCTCTGTTGTCTTGCACATTAGTCATAAGGATAATCCAAAAAGGATAATGATTTTGTAAGCAACATGATGTGTTGGAAAAAAGCTTACTAATATCACTATGTAAAGAACCTGACTTACACCTCCAGTCTATTAAACATTCTTTATTTTGAAACTGTCCTACATGAATAAACAAGTGGATTTTTTTGCACATTTACACATCACTATTTGTACTTTAAAACGTACGATTACATTACATAACCACATAAAGATACAAATACAATACATTATTATTTTGTCTCACTAGCTATGAGCAACCTCTGCTCATTTTTATTCAAGTCTTGCTTGCTTAGAGATGTAGCTTGATTTTTAATAGGCTTATCTTTTCTACTCACTATCACAACAAACATATGTGAAATAATATTAAATTAACAAACAAACAAACAACGGGGTTTCTCCATGGCTGAAAAGGTGATTTTTCGAACTCTGGGTGTGTGAACTGTGAAAACTGATACAATATAGAGAGGAAGGCATTTTTTAAAGGGAGCTTAAGAGACACTAACTAAAGTAGCTGCATGTTCTATACACATTAATTCTTGTTCCAGATCTAGGTGGGCTATAGCACTGTTCTGCAAAAATAGGATAGGATACTTTTTTTTTTTTTTTTTCTGAAATCCTGCAAGTATATCAGAATTTTCCATGGCATTTCTCTGACTGAACTGTACATCACTGGTACTGACAAAAAGCAAACATTAAACTGACAGTCCACTGACATTTGTGTTAGAACTGGCTTGTGTTACACTGCACAAGGTGCTGATAGACATGGAAGAAAGACAGAAACCCATTTCAAAAGAGCTTTGTCACAGAGCAGGCAAATTAATCTGCCTGTGATGTGATTATCCCTGTTCTAATCAACATTTAATAAGTGCTTTGTGCACACGAGAACAATAAAAGATAAAAATAAAGATCTGATATTAGAAATTCCACGGGACAGAGACTCATTCTTGTTTTCTTTTTGTTCCCTTAAGGAGTACTTGTTCATGAATGTAGTTTGTGGGCAAGAGGACGTTTAATTAAAAATTAATTAATTAAATTGCATCTTGTTGTTAACTTCTGTGAAGTTTTTAAAGACACAGAGAGGAAAGATTCAGATTATTCCCAGCTACTTTATTGCTGTTTGTTATCAGCTTTTCTCTTACCTTTTCCCCAAGAAAGAGTCCAAGATCTGTCGCTTTCTTCAAACTTCTTCCTATATAAAAGTTCTGCCAACCAGAAGGAGTAGAAAACACATTATTAAAATCACTAACTACTCACAGTGAAAGCAAGCAGGTCAATTTTCTTGTCAGTACTTGTGGTAGCTCTTTGTAACAAACCCTGTCACCTACAGAGCTTATGTAGTTAGTTAATTAATTAATTAAAGGACAGAAAAGCATTCTCAAGAAGTATTCCTATCCAGTGTGAAGAGTCCAGCTTCATCACATTAATGCTTCATCTCTATTCTGTGGTTTTAACAACACAGAAACTACAGCTTTAAGTTGTATGACCTTAGTCTTTCTAGCCACAGCACTCAGATTTATGACAGCTTAGAACAGAGGGCATACTGCAGCAGAATTTTATTAAAACTGCATTTCCTAGACCATTTTCTGTAGCACTTTTTCTCCTTCTCCTTTTCCTAACGTGGCAGGGCATCATATGGCTCCGACATGGAAATTAACATGTGTGATTCCTTGCAAAGCTGCTCTGCATAAATAATCATTCAGATTACTGACCTGCTAAGGCTCCTATCTGGCAATCAGACAGCAAAGCTTGTCATTTCTCCCATTTGGTGCTGCTCCACCATTCCCTTATCCTGACTTCTAAGCTGTTATGTCTCTTGTGTCTGACATCAGAGAAGATAATCAGCTGTGGCTTAGGAACATTATCATTCTAGGTCTTATGTGTAAGTATCTTGGGTTAGTAAGAAGACAGATAGGTATCAAAAAAAAGAAAAAGAAAAAAAAAAAGAAGAAGAAAAAAAGAAGAAAAACAAGAAAAAAAGAAAAAAAGAAAAAAAAAAAGATGTGGCTGGACAAAATAAGACCAAGATGCAAGTGTTTAGGTTTCCAGGAAGCGATATAATTTCAGTTTTTCACAAATCAGGTTTGTAACAGATGGGTGGATGTAGGTCAGCTGCAGCTGGCATCTTAGTAAGCACTTGCTTTATGGTTTCATTTCTCTGTGTCTTGTCACATGACAGAAGAAGGTTTAAATCAGTCTGTGCAGAGCACTTTTATTAAGACGAGATAAAGAGGGGGAAAGCCTGAAACATCAGGGCAGGATTCTGGCATTCTCTTGTGCCTGAGGGCAGATTCATCCTGGATGCACACAAGATAAAGCAGTAGTGTTACAGGCAGGCAGAATTTACACCCCTGTTGATAAGAACTGTGACACATATGATACATGAGCCCGCACACTGAGCTGATGCTCTTGTGATCCCAGGATATCAAAGGGTCAGCCAAAGACATAGTGGCAGCCTGGACTTTGAACTTCCTAGCTGTTATTGACCAGCACTTGAAGTTTACAGATCTGTCTTCATATTTATAAAAGAGCTGTTTCAGAAACAGCTTCCCCTTCCTCCCAAACAATAAGCAATCCCCAGTCCTTTCCTTTTAATGGCACACAGCCCCCTCAGTAGATGCATATTTTGGGCAGTTTGAATGATGGGGTTGTATTTGTGGTATCCTTTGGAGCTGTGAGAGCCTGCCATATAAATACCTCGTAGCTCACAGGGATGTGGGATGCAGCGGCTGCTTGGGAGCTGCACCAGGCTGTGATGTGGCTGTGCCTGATGCACACACTGCAGGCTCTCATCTCCTGGCGTTTGCAGAGCCTGGAGTCTGCTGCTCTGCCCCTGCAGCTGCTCAGAACATTGCTGGGCTGACAGCTAAAGGAGGTCGCTGTTACTTACTTGATTTAGCTTTAAAGGTAACAAATAAACAGGCACAAAAAGATTTTAGATCATCTGTCGTATTACCCTTTCCTACCGGAACACTGCTCTCCTCTGTTTTCCTCACATCTGCTATCTTTTCCTAAATTAGACACCATGTTCCTTGTCTTAAACCAATGACTAGGTGCTAGTAACATTCTACTGCCCAGTAAAAGCTGAGTCAAGCCCAGGAATTGTTTTCCTCATAGATTTCTGAGCTTGCTGAGTTCTGAGTCTGAGATAAAATTATTTTGGATATTGTCATTATTTCTTTATGTATATTATTTTTTATGTATTCTACATAACAGAAGAGAAGCCAGCCTGTAAAGCACCTGCATATGTGCCTAACTCAATGGAATTCAGCTTAAAGACATAAGTACGTCCCTTTCTAGTGTCTCTGAGTAGATCTGTAAGTAGGAAATTATAACTACTGACACAGAAAGATGTACTCACTTTAAAACCTCTGTCATACAGATATACTTTGCATACTTTACAGCCTGTAAGGAAACCCTTGAACTATATTCCCCTCTGTGGGAAAAAGGTAGGTAAGAAACTACATTGTTTGGATCCTTTGATGTTAAGAGTCAGACCTGTGGAAGGGCAAATGAAGGCCAGGCTATGGCTTCCTCTGTAAGCACTGCATTAAGACAGGTGCAATGGGAAGCTTCTGGCTGGGGCCTAGGGACAACATCCACTGGAACTGAAATCAATGTTAATCTTTCCATGGCATGAAATAGCTTTTGGGCAGGATCCAACAGGAAAATAAATTGTAACTTACTGTGGAAGATAGTATCTTTTTTTCATCATCTTGTTTATTTGAAAGGAATATGCAGAATCCCATTTCCCCTCATGCAGCAGAAACTCATTAGAAACCACTCTTTTGGTGACACTTCTAATCTCTCCTCTGGGAGCATTCTTCCACTTGTCATTCTTCCTTGCTCTCTTCACTTTTGTTTCCCCACTGAGTTAATTTGCTGGCTCTTCTATAATACATACAACAATAACCAGTGCCAGAGAAATTTTGCCATGTACAAGTGAGCTGGATGTGTTCATAAAAGCGTTTGGTTGGGACGTTATTGTGGCTTCACCAAAATAATTTCACAGAGATGAGTATATCCTAAAGAAACCTTGAAACTTCTGTCTTTGAAGAGGTTTAACCTGATCCATCACAGCTGCATTTTATGTTGTGTTCCTTCTAGATTTCACCAAATCAAAGAACTATGCTTTGTTTCCCCCCAGCTTTTGGCAGCTGGTGATCTTGGAAAAAAAAATAAAATAAAAAAAAAAAGAAGAAAAAGAAAACCAGATGTACTGGTGAATGTTTCTTGACTGAAACAGCCAGGCAAAAACCCCCTGCTCTTCATTGCAACTCTAGGCTGCAGAATCATTTGACGCTGTGAGTAGAATGGGATCTGTACTGGATCAAGAATCAAAATACCACAATAAAAAATAGCCTGTATAGAATAAATTTGTCACAGAACAGCTACCCCACTTCTATGTAAAGTGGAAGAAGAAGACTTTTGACTGTGCTTATGCCCTTAGCAATAGGCCATTTGATCTGGTTAAATAGTATGTAAAAACTCTCCAATAAACTTATCTTCATGTTTGCTGACTCATCTCTCATGGATAGGAACCAGCTGCCATTTTGGCTTTCTCCATCACCAGGGGGTTGTTAGAAATTAAGCCTTTCTCCTTTTCATATCCTCACTGTTATAACACATGGCAAAAACCAAACGTGTTTTGATGGTTGAACACAATGATCTCAGAGGTTTTTTCCAACCGTGACAATTCTGTGACTCTCTGTTTCCTTGCTTGTTGTGTTCCTGAAACTATTTGCAGTGATGGCTTACCAAAGCAGTGCAGCTCTGCTTGGCAAAGACACTTTTCAAACTGGACCTTTTACATCCTGTAGCACAGAAGCCGTGCTCTGGCTTCTAATTAGTGCTGATGTGGAGTTGACAAGGTGCCGAGGCAAGGCTGGGACTGCAGTTGCCAGAGTGGTGCCCCTGGGACACACAGAGACCTCCCCAGCACCAGCAGTTCCAGTACACCCACAGCACCACAGCTGCCCTGTGACACAGCTTCACAGTCACGTGGCGTTTTTGCATGTGTTTCCAAGAGTAAAAAATAACCAGGCAAACTCAAAAAGCCCTGAAGTACAGAATGGAAATTATAGCCTGACAAAGATGACATTTCTCAGGACTGGCTATATCCAAAATGCAGCCTGTTGGTCACAATTGTTGAATCATTAATTTCCTTTCTGGGCAAGTAATTAGTGCTATACTTCCTGGGAAGAAAATTTCCCCTTGGATGGTGGTGAGAGAGGTTGGGCAAATGATGACAGGTTTACTGAGGCTGGCAGCTGCCTAATTATTAGAAGAATTTCTGGCAAGATGTTTTACAGAGAAACACTTGCATGTGCTCTGCAGGTGGAGTTCATACCTAAAAATCCAATAAACTCCACAGCTGATGCCACCTGAAAAGTGATAGATCCACATAAATCAATAATACTTGATTTACAGCAACTGAGAAAAATTTAATTTATCTGCCTTTATTGGACCTTTGCTTGAATAAAAGTCATAAACCAAAATTTTATGATACTGTATACCCATATATATATCTTATTTGAGCAAGGCAGAGAAGGAGACAGACTTTTTTCTTTATTGCTTGTTGTACAGTTCACTTATTTCTGTTATTATGAGTAATAATGAGAAAAAAACTGAGAAGAGTAATAAACATTAATAAACTGAATATTCTTCAGGTTGTATCTTATTTCTGTTGTCACTGAGTTCTACTCACTTCAATATCAAATCCAGTAAGGACTGCAGACTATTAATAAAGTCTACTGATAACACTAATTACACCTTCTAAAAGATTTAGTAAATTCTCATGTTCTTCAATCTCACATGGCTAGCACAGAGAAAAATATAAAAACTGCAGCTGGACAAATACAGTTTAGGTTAAGAAAGCCATTACCTCTTAACAGCATGAGGAAGGGGGTCACTAGTGTTGAATTCAGTTTGGATGTTGCTGAAAGCCAAATGTAAAGTGCTGGGAAGAGCTTGACACTTTACTTTTCCCTTTCAGGAATTGTAAAGTGGATAAAATTTCTGCAAAACTGCTTCCACTACAGAGCATGGCATTTCATGCTGCCCCACAGACTTCAAATGGCACATGAACATTTTCTGTAAGGGTCTGAGTCTGAAGGGTAGGTGTGGGTCCTGAACATATGATCCATAGGATGTGTAAAGGCTGGAGCCTTCCCTCAGTGCTACTTGGCCAAGGGTGATGATGTTGTGCCTTTGTCACTGGATTCCAACACTCTTTGTGGAGTAACATGCTGGACCATGTCCTCAACACATGCTTGTCTCTAAGGTGTTAGCAGAACCTCAGACTCCAACTGCAAAGCTGGCTATGCAGTTTACCACTTTTAGTTATCATCCCCAGGTTTTGCTTCAGCTGGCACCCGTTGGCCTTAATATACTGGGGCAATTCTTTGGGTAAGCAGTGGAAGCAGTGCTCTTCCTTTTCCCCTTCCTCTCTACTTTCTCCTTCTTTTCCCTCTTGTCAAGTGCAGAGAAAAGGTTTATTGGCTGGAGGAGGGTGAGGAGAAGATGAATAACACAAATCTCTCTGCTTCTCTGATCTTGGAGATACTGGTGTGAAATGCAAAGCTGTGATGCCTCTGTTCTAATTGGAATCTGTAGTTGATGTTCCCCAGGGAACAATTACTCAGCTGGGAGCTTTATAAAGTAGTAATGGTCTCCCAAGAGTGAGTCTGTCGAGGTAGGTGAGTGGAGTAAGAAAATGAAGGCAATGTGCTGACTTCTTGCCAGGATATTTCTGTGTCAATTTTCTTTTGCCTCCTTCTGGAAATGCAAAGGGGCCAGACACAGTTGTGGACCTGTCTGTACATGCTGATGTTCCTTTCAAGTTCATCCAAAGCTAGAAAAAGAGTAATCTGAGAATCGATTTTTGCTTCTCTTGAGCTCTGAAATATATGTTGGATTCAAGCTTCAAAGAAACAGCTTAGTCACCCACACGGGACTGTATTTTTTTAGATTCGCCTTTGCATTTTAACTGCACCCTGTGGACCATTCATCCAAACAGAGATATTGGAGCTCAGCTGACTACCAGAAGCTTTTGTGATTTGTGTACTCCAGTAAACAGACCTTGTTTCTTCTTTCTTACTGCATATAACTTGAATTGAACAATTTTCTCCAAAAAAACCCCAAAAGATTTTCCAGTCGTAGTGAAAAATCCCAGTGATTTGGTTGGTCCTGTTGCACCAGTACCAGTTGTTACAGGCTAACAAAAAAGGACCATTAAACTCAGTTGATCTGTGGTTCACATTTCTTGAAGACAAACTGAACACCTATGTTCAGTGTCTAAATTTTCCAAAATGAAGTATGGTCTTCATATGTTCCTGTTATTCTGAACCTTTCAGAAAACTGCCTGTAAAGCCATGTTCTGGTCAGAGTCCTGTCTGCACAAAACCAGGGAGTCTGGCTGCAGTAAACTTGCTCCTTAATCTGAAGAGGAGAATTAATTCTTGAGCAGAGTGGCAAGGTAACAGACTGGTGATTATCCAATACTTTGTGATAACCATACTATTGATCTGCCTCTACAAAGCTGTCAGGCAGCACAGGATCCTTCCAGCACCTGAAGGAGGTTACAGAAATCCGGAGAGGGACTTTTTGCAAGGGCACATAGTGATTGGACAAGGGGGAAAGGTTTCAGGCCAAAAGAGGGTAGGGTTAGATTAGATAAGATTAGATAATGGGAAAAAGTTCTTTTCTGTGAGTCCAGATGTGTGGGGTTTTGAGTCTACTGGGAGGTGTCCCTGCCCATGGCAGAGTGTGTTGGAACTAGATGATCTTTAGGGTTCCTTCCAACCCAAACCATTCTATGATTCTATGATCCACTTATCAGAACACTTTATTGCTGTCATCAAGGAGCACAGTAGAACCCCATCTGAGACACAAACCAGCATGTATTATGGATGAGGGACATAATAATTCTCCCATCTGCAGGAATTTCTACCTATAAACGAAAGTATATCACCTTCCTGGGGTGGCAAATCCTTGCTCTGGCAGATTTCTTCCCTGTTGTCAGGCTCTGTAGCAACACAGCAATTCAGGGGACCTCATGGGTGGCCTACACCCCCTGTTGCTTAAAGCTGTCTCAGATTAGGCTTATGACAAGGAGTTGTTGAAGTGAGGTGGGCTTATATTTCTTTCTTTCAGTGCTGATGTGAACAGTACTTCACTCATGAGACTATTTGCACAAAGTAATTAGGAAGGGTGGGAGCTTGCCTGACTGAGTTGTGTTTCACTATTCATCTGTGTGCTCACAGCTGCCTCTGCTCCTCGGGCAGCACGGAGGGGGAGTCAAGCTGACTGCACAGGCTCAGTGTCAGGACAGGATTGTGGCTGTGGCTGTAGATGTTTTCCTTTCTGTGCCTTTGCACTCCATCTACACTTTGTCTGTCTTGCCTACGCAGACCTCGAGTGATTTTGGGGATGGGAATTGTTTCTATCAAAATGTTGGCTGCCATGTTCATTAGCTTGGGACGTGCCTCAAAACTCAGATCAGTGTACTTACCCCAGCACAGTGTTTGAGCATTAAAATTGTTGTAGAAGCTAGTTAATCCAGGCAAATAGCATAGTGACAAATTTATACTGTCTCTAAGTTACTTGCACTCTGCTGTGCCATATTGCTACAGGCTATTTAGTTGAAGAGCATTTAGTTAAAGGGAAACTTGATGTTGACTGGGACTACTATACACTACTGTAATATAAACTAAGGCATTAGCAAGTGGTGCCCAAATTACTTACTGCAGGGATAGGAAATAAGATGAAGAACAATTAAGTGTTCAGCAGCGCCCTGGATCCCAAATAGGAACCTTCGCAGCCCAGGAATGTTCCAAGCTTGAGGGAGTAACTGAACAGATTGGGGTGAGGGAACAACACCAAAGCAAGTGCAGCACTTAGGCAACCATAAATTTATATTTGTAGTGAAATAAATTGGAAATCTGGGGGGATGGGAGACAAGAGCAAGAGATTGGAAGAGAGAGACATAGAGAAAAATTCTGCTTCCCACTTAAATGTATAACTGTAAGTCAGTGCAAAAGCCAGAGCATGGTGTATGGGATGGAAAGGGGCTACATTTTCAAAAGCTGCCTCTTTTTGTTAGATTTGTAGAAAGGCAAAGACAAATGACTCACAAGCAAGAACCACTTTTTATAAAAACAGTGATGTCTATAAGGTAAAGAACTCAACACAAAAAAATTTTCCATCTCAGTGCAGCTGTTTCATGAACTGAATGAAAATAGATTTCAACTTGGTCCATGTTATAGCCTGTAAAATAAAATCAGGATAGCTATAGAGCTCCTGTCTTACTGAGGTAATAGGAAAATAACTTGATTTATACTGAGTCCCTTTGGCCTTGTTTGTATCTGGACTTGTGGAAAAACTTCCGGTGTGAGGCATTCTTGTTTCTGTAACTTACACCACTTTGTTTTGTAATTTTTATTTTTGGTAATCTCCTTTGTTAACAGAATGTCCCGTGGAGACTTACAATAGTGAATCCAAGGCAAACAGGACATCAAAATACATTTAAAAACGCATGCTGGTGTATGGTTAAGATTATGATATTCAAAACTATAGTTTAGAACATAGAAGGCTATACTATACAAACACTTGAAACAAAGAATTTCTCTCAGTTACTATTATTTCTGAGGGAGCATATGTCTGGATTTCTTAGCACCTTATCGTAACCTTTGATAACCTTTCCTTGAGAAATCACAGAATCAGAGAATAATTTGGGTTGGAAGGGACGTAAAAGATCACCTAGTTCCAGCCTGTCACGGCCAGGGATACCTCCCACTAAATCAGGTTGCTCAAAGTCCCATCCAGCCTGTCCTGGAACACTTCCCTGGGGCAGAAATCCACAGTTACCCTGGGCAGCCTGTACCAGTGTCTCACCACACTCATAGTGAAGAATTTCTTCCTAATGTCTAACCTAAATCTGCCCTCTTCCAGTTTAAAACCATTATGCCCCATCCTATCCCTACTTGCCCTTTTTAAAAGTCCCTCTCCAGCTTTCTTGCACCCCCCCCCCCCCCTCAGGCCCTGGAAGGGAAGAAATTCCTCCCCTTTTTCATGTGAAATCAGTGTGTAACCAGATCACAGCGATAGCTTTGTGTGGGTTATTTTGTTCAGGAGAGCTAAAATGTGACTCAAGGGCAGCTGAGATTTGCAGGTAGCCCCAGCTCTGGGCAGCAGATGCAGCCAAACCTGAGGATTGTCCTGGCATGCAGAAGTCCACCGGGCTGCAATGAGGCTGCTCAGACCCAGCTCTTACCTAGACCCCCTCTTCTTTCCCTCACATTACTCAGACGCTGCCACCCAGGTACTGCCCTGAGCATCCAGAAGCAGGTTTCTGGTCCCCTTGTTTGTGTCCCCTTGCTGACTCTACTGCTGTCAGGTGGGTGTGATGGAGGTTGTGAGGCATGGACTAGGAAGAGCAGGATTGAGGAGGCTGGAGGACTCCTTCAGTCCCAAATTCTGTGGTTCCTACTAAAAATATATGGAAAATGCAGAAATGAGTAGCATCCCCAAGAGCTACAAACCCCACATTACTGGACTGAAAGGACATCCCATATTAAATAGGAGATCTGGCAGCTTATTTAGTGCTTACTCCAGCCTCCTTGAAGTGGAGGGCCAGAGCTTAGATCCATCTGGTAGAGTAGAAATATGTGAGAAGAATTGACCCTTGTAAAAGATAGTTTCCAGTCTACTTCACTTCAATAATTTGTGTTTGTCTTGCAGCCTGTCCTGCAATGAGATGGAATGCTTCATTGTGTAGGAACTTACTGTTTTGTAACCAGCTTTTGCAAAGAAAATATTGCTTTGATAGAGATATCATTCAGTTTACGCAACCTCCAAATTTTACCCAGTCTGCTTAGTTTGCTCATATACCACAGGAGTGTGTCCCAGGTTTCTTAGATGGCTTTGATTGTTTTGTCTAAGTAATGTAATGCAACTCTGAAAACAGCACAGTTTATTCTTGTGGAAAGACTTCCACCTCCAACACAATTTAGTTTTTCTCAGTTTTTTTTTACCATCTACTTTCTTGCAGTAGAAAGAAATGGCAATGCAGGAGCTGCTGAGCGACAGCATCCCTACAGCCCCATCATTCTGCCACATTAAGACAAGTGACAAGGCAGCTTTTAAAAATCTCTTGACACAGACAAAAAAGAATATTTTCTCTAAAAACTTGTCTAACCATATTAGTTAAGAAGAGTCACTTGACGAAGGAGAGCAAATTCCAGTCTCTGTGAAGGCAGCAGCAATGTGGAATTATTTTCTAATGACTAAAGTGCAGTTATAAAAGATTTCCACTTGCAAGAAGCAAGATCAGTTTTGGGATGTACTGGGTTTGCATGGTTAGGTTTTCATAGTGGGGGACTACAGGGGTGACTTCTGTGAGAGGCTGCTAGAAGTTCCCCTGCCCCATGTCCAGTAGAGCCAATGTCAACTGGGTCCAAGATAGATCTGTTTGCTGGCCAAGGCTGAGCTCATCAGCAAGGGTGGTAGCACCTCTGATAACTTATTTGAGAAGTGGGAAAAACTGCTGGGCAGCATCAGTGGGAGAGAAGAGTGAGAATGTATGAAAGAAACACAACTGCAGACACTAGGGTCAGTGGAGAAGGAGGGAGAGGTGTGCTCCAGGTGCCAGAGCAGAGATTCCCCTGCAGCCTGTGATGAAGGCCATGGTGAGGTATGCTGTCTCTCTGAAGCCTATGGAGGACCCCACATCTGCCCCACAGGCAGATGCTGAAGGAAAGCTGTGATTCTTTGCAGAACCCACACTGGAGTAGGCTTCTGGAAGAACCTGCAGACCGATGGAGAGATGAATGTGGGGAGCAGCAGGTTTGCTGGCAGGACTTTTGACTTCGTGGAGGATCAGCATCAGAGCAGTCTGCTGAAAGGATTAAAGTACCCATCCTGGAGCAGTTCATGAAGAACTGCAGTCTGTGGGAAGGACTCACATTGGACTAATTAACGGAGAGCTCTCTTCTGTAGGGGGGATCCTGTGCTGGAGCAGGGGAAGAGAAGTCCCTGCCCTAAGAAAGAAGGAGGAGCAAAGACAACATGTGATAAACTGACTGGATCCCCCCTTCCTCTTTCCTCTGTGCTAATGGTGGAAGAAGGTAAAGAAAATCACAAGTGAAGTTGAACCCTGGAAGAAGGGAGGCATGAGGAGAAGGTGATTTTAAGATTTAGTTTTATTTCTCATTACCCTACACAGATTTTGTTTTGCAGTAAATGAAATTAATTTTCCCAAGCTGAGTCTAATTTGCCCATGACGGGTGTTGGGTGAATGATCTCTTCCTGTCCTTACCTCCACCCAGAAGTATGCTATATTTTCTCTCCCATGACCTGCTGAAGAGGGCAGTGGCAGAGCATCTTGGTGGACACCTGGCGTCCAGCTGCAGTCAACCCACCACATAGCCCCATATCAAAAGCCACATTTTACCGATGTTTTATTGATGATTTGTCCCAGGTTGGCATACTTGGCTAAAGTATGTATCTGGATTTTTGTTGGGAAGAATAAATACCTGGGGACATTCTAGACTTTTTATTTTTTTTTCAGACACTGGTGAGATAGAGGCTGTACTTGTGAATTAAAAGCAGTCATAGAGAGCCTTTGGACATTGCTTTCAGAAAGACTGATTCCTATCATCTTATCAGTCAAAGCATATGACTGCAGAATGCACTGAGAGCTGTTTCCACAGCTATGACATAGAAATGGCTGGCAGATTATCTGGTAGTACAGAAGGTCAGCAGTCTTGCTGGGATCTCGAAATACAGGGAAGACAAATTCCTCTCTGTTACTAGGTACAAATTAAAAGAAAGGAAGAAAGAAAAAGCAATCAATTTTAATGGAGTGACCCTGGATTTACACTGTTACAGCTGAGACCAGAATCTGGCTCATTGTGTGTAGATGTATCTATGAATAACCCTCTTAACCTGTTGCAGACCTAATGATGGAAAATGTTCCATATAAAACTATATATATTACTTCTGTGTAAATATGTTAAAAAAACCCAAACTGTCAGCATACTTGCTGGCAGATGTATGAATGTTTCAACAAGTTCTCTGTACTCTACATGGCTTCATTTTTATTCTCTACATAGATTCACATAAATGTATGCACACGTGTATATGGGTTTAATAACATTTAAAGAGTACAAGACTCTTAAGAGAGATAATTTTGATCAGTTAGCTCTCCCAAACAAACCAGATCCCATTGCAGAATATGTGCTATAGGATGTACTGCTAATGAAACACATTTTATAAGCACTACTTTGTTGCCAGCTGTAAAATTCAGAAGGCAATTTAATAATTCTCTGGAGATATTCAAAACCTGCCTGGATGCAGTCCTGTGTAATGTGGTCTGGGTGATCCTGCTTTAGTGGGAGAGTTGAACTAGATGATCTCTAGAGGTTCTTTCCAACTCTGGAAATTCTGTGAGTCTATAACAACCATGAGATATAAGAAACAGAGGACCTTTTTTCTCTTCCTTTGCCTCTCCCAGGGGAGAGCAAGAGAAGCCCTAATGACAACATTGGAGTCTCCCCAAGAATTACTCAGTCAAAAGCAGCAGGGCTTCTTACATTATAGTTGTCATAAATTGCTTTTTATTATGGGCTAGTGGCAAATTTTTAAGAAATAAGGAAGAAACATGGAGTAGGTGTCTTTAAGTCCCACTCCCACTTGGAATTACTTTTGGAGAGGTGTAATGACAAACTCAGGGCTGAATCTCGAGACAAAATTGTCCTTCATTCCTATAACTGTTTAATCAACAAAGTGACTCCTGACCCAAACTTGTATGTCCACTATTTCAGTAAAAAAAAAGAGGGGTTAAGGAAGGATTTGACACATGCTGCTGGAATTTTTAAAAGCTAATAAACCGGTTAAATCTTTATAACTGTGTAGTTATAGTGAATAGTTAGTGTTTTTTGGCAAGGCTGTTAAAACATATTTACAGCATGCAATTGGAAAATAAGCTTGTTATAAATAAACTATTCCCAGTGACAGATTAAGAAAATATTGGATATGTACAAAATGACAGCATTAAACAATGAAAGTATTTCCTGAGGAGCTGAGCCTTAGCAAAAGCCACAGACAAAATATTTTTAGTGGCATTCCAACACTCTGTGTTTCAGAGCCATTTATAACAGAGCTCATTATGAGATACTCCTTTCTGCTACAAGCCACAGCTGGATATACCAAAAAATAACCCTCAGAAAAAAAAAAGATTAAAGAAATATTTACCTATGAGAAAGAGTCACAGTACCTGGCTTTATTTCCTACGGTTAATTTCTCCTTTTCAATCCACCATGTGGGTTTAAGAGAAGAATTTACCCTTATGCCTCCAAATCCTCAAGCCCCTGCCTCTCCAGAGGACTGCTATAAATCCTCAGTCATTCCCATCTGCAGGAACACAGAAATTCCAGAGAAAGGCATCTACAGAAGCCTAGAAGGGCACAAGGATACCTGTAGTTACCTACTCTCCCATCATCCTCCTACAGCACAGTAGCTGTGAATCCTCTTCCAGCACATGCAAAATGGATCCTGACTTCAGTTGTTGTACTGGCTTGACAATTATTTTTTAAGGGAGTCATGCTGCTAAAGGCTCAGGTATACTTTCTCATCTGTTTAGAACAGCTAAACCAAACCACTACTCAAATATCTATATTAAGGCCTAAAATGGAGTAGGAAGTAGGAGGTGAAAAGAAGAGAGGAGAAATGGATGGCCTTTGAGCAGCAGTGGCTTGAATACCTCCAGGGCACTTTGTAGGCTTTGTAAAGGATAAAGGCATAATCACCTGTGAAGCTGCCTTGGGGGTTCTGGTCAGCCGTGTACTCTGCAGTGACACCAAAAATGGCATTTTGGCAGCTTCCCCTTGCGTGTGTGTGCACCTTAGTAACATTCGTGGTGGTCTGCCTTGTCCTTCTGCTCATGAATCAAGCTGGAGCTCACCACAAACACCTTTTACATAACAGTTTTGCCTTTTTCCAGGTTATGTCTGCTCCCCTGGGGTTTTCACCTTGTCCATCTTAGCCAGTGCAGGTTGTGTAGTCTGATACTGAAAGCTGCTCCAGGGAGAAAAAGAAGGTTGGGAGGATGCAGAGAGGTATCGTCTCAGGGGAGAGATGCTCAGGGGACAGCTATATGGAGAGAGCTACATCCAGTTTTCTTTCTTTTCCTCTCCTGTCCTCTGTGAATGGTATTGATAGGATGTGTGTGGGGAAGCTGACAGGCTCCTGCAGCTGACACTGTGCTCTCTGTGCTCTCCCAGGGAGCAGACATGCAGGCCAGTTGGCTTCCCCAGATACATCTGCTGCATAAAAATGTACACTCTTCATATGAATTCCTTTCTTTTGGAGAATAGTATTTCTTGGGTCTTTGGATGACTGCAGCCTAGCACACAACGTGTGTCACCTTGTCTTCTCACCCTCTGTATGCCCCCCAGTGCATACAGATGCCCCCATCTAAACATACCCAACTCCAGTTTTATATAGAGATGTGCACAAATGCATGCTACCATGTGGCAGCAGCCCTGTCCTAGACGTGAGGCAAAGTGGATCTTTTGGGCAAGTTTTTTTTGTCCTTCTGATCCTTCTGATTACAAGCTATAGAAGCTACACCTTTTTTTTTTTCTTTTTCTTTTTCTTTTTTTTTCTTTTTTTTTTCCTCAGACAGCTGCTTACTACATCAAGAGTGTAAGATCATCTTATTTAAGATCTTCTGTTTTTTCCATAAGAGACCAAGGAGATATACTGATAAGCTTTGATCAGAGCTGGATCTGATTCCAGATTTTTAACGAATCAAGAAATGTTGTTCTAATAATGATTCCACTTTTTTGATGGGAAGTTTTAGAAGCCTTCTGGGCAGTGCGGAATTGGCAATGGTGTGCTGTGGCTCTGGGAAGGTACAAGAACATCCAGAACTCAAGGTCCTCCTTCTGAGACACAAAAGAGTAGTGATGACATAGCTTCTGAGCTCATAGAAAGATTTCACAGACATGTTCTAAGATCTGGTCCTCCTCCTGTTTTAAGTTATACTTGCTATATGTTGGAAAATGACCTTTGAGAGTCCAAAATCTTTTACTTCAAGGGAAATCTGGTATAACTGAGATGAGATTTAGGGCCTGGCTTTGTTTTACCTTCTGGATTGCTTGATGCTATACAAAGAACTATACAGTAAGCAAAGCTCTTGCAGTGGTTACAGTTACCTTATGGGGTTGTCCCAGTGATGTAAAAACTTAACTAGGAAATCAGATGGTTCCTTACAGATATACATTATTACATATATATTTTTTTTCCAAACTGATCTCAGGAGGACTCTTAAGGTACTGTATCCAGCTATGTTTACTAGCTATTGCCTATTTTTTCCATGACAGATGAGATTAAAACAGAAGACTAAAGACTGAGTCCATAAACAATATAGAATAAGTGAAGCTAATAGACAGTTTGCCATATTAAACAATAGCTACATGTTTTCATGAATTTGAAATTACTATGAATAGCTATATGCATCAGAAAAGACATTTTCAGAGAGAAGGTGGTTAGCCCCCAACTGGATGAGGCTGTTCAGAGAAGCTGCCTAATCTCCATCCTTCCTTCCTAATCTCCTTCAGGACCCTATTGGTCACAGTTCTGAGCAAACTGCTTTATCTATGAGGATGGACTGGATGATCTCCAGAGGTCACTGACAATCTCAGTCATTTTGTGATTCTGTGATTCTGTTGTTTCAGGGTCAAAAGAAAATTTTAAGAGATGATAAAATATACTGTTTTCTAGAACAAAAAGCTCCATCTTGCTCTAGGAACAATTAAAAGCTTTTGCTATGTATACTTTTTGGATGGTGAGATGTTGTAAATATGAAGTGCAGCAATAATATAACACAGAAACTCTGTGGAAGGCAAATAAGAAATTTGGGTACACTTTTTGTTTCCTCCTGGTTATCCTAGTCAAAGGCACAGCACCAGAAGAAGAGTGTGCTGGATGATGGGACGGCATCCATAAAGCACTAACTCTGTGTGCAGGAAGCATAACCAATAGCCATATAGCAGAATGGAGGGTCACCAGTATTGTATGCCCTTCAGAATCTGCTTTTGCAAAAATAAGCATGGTGACTGTTGTGTTCAGGACAACTAGCTAATGGGCAATTACAGTAAAATTCCTTCAATTTTCCCTGTAATTGGAGTAATTATATACCCAACATGCTTATATCCCAAGCTGTGAGCATGCTGGAAAAAGTAATTTGTTTTCATGAAAATCTTATTAAGCTGTATCATTTGTATTAATCTTTCCCTATTAAAAACTTTGTTATTTCCAATAATTGAAGTCCAATGTATTGTACATTTTGTATTGTAAAATCCATCTGTATTTTCCCTCAGGGAAAAAGGTCTGAAGCAACTGTTAATGGAGAAATGTCTAACAGTGTAAATCATTTGAATTTCTCTTCAGTTTGATTCTAAGTAACAGCTGCTTTAGTCTACTTCACAGCACATGTTTATAAAGCAGTGCAAATTTGGCTGTGTTCAGTGGTTGTCCTGTTTGTCTGGTGAGCGTTAATTCAACATTTTGCTGTCATATTTATAAAGAGCAACAGATTCCTATCCTGGGAATTCTCTGTCTGGATGTTCTTCACCTTTTGAATATAATGAGAGACTGACTTCAGTCGAAGGTATAGATACATACATATCTGAGCAAGCTCTTTGCTGCTGTATACCTTGTGTAACCTAGTCAAGGGAAGTGATAAATGTTGTGTATGACCTTCCTTGTGCACAGGTAGGTACAGCACAAACCTGAATGGAACATCCCTGAAAATATTTGGTGTACCTAATAGTTACCCAAGGGAGTAGCTATTTTTGCACAAACTTCCTTTAAGTGTTTGACTGAAAGGATAACAAAGTGAAGCTTTTCCTCCCGCTTTATTATTTTATATTTAGAAACCTGGTACAAAGAAATGCATGATTTCACTTTACTCTTAGTGTATAGCTAGGATTTGTGCCTTTTCTGTTTCCGCAGCATTCTTATAATTTGCTAGTTTTTTCCCAGACAGTTTCAGTTTATATTTCAACTAAGCTTGAGATAGAAGTGTATAATAATTTAAGAATAATTTTGTACATTCTGATTCAATTTCCCCATCTTATGTTCATAAGACCATATATTTTTTGCTTCTCAATGAATTTTCTGTTTTCTTCTTTGAAGCATAGAGAATTCCTACTCCTTTAAGAAAACATACTCATATATATAACACCCACACAGGTGACAAAAGTTGTCAAATTCTTTACTGTTGTTACCATAGTTGGAATCACTACATACAGCAAAAGTCCTTATCTTTATTTACAATGTTTTTGAATGGTGTGGTGGCTAATACATGGTCAGGTAATCACTGACACACAGGCTCTGGTGAGTCTTGCTATTTAAATAAGAGAAGACACGGCCCCCTTTTGCAGAGCTGGAAGAATAGAGCATTTTACTGTGGCTCAGCTGTTCCATTTCACAGTCTTCCATATAAGCTTAACTGAGCAATAGAAGTTGTTTTGTAGTAAAATGTCAGATTATGAACTGGAGCAGCTGAGGTGCAGCAGGTTTTGCTGTATCTGGAACAGCAACAAGAATTTCTGGCAAGGGGTCAGTAAGAAACAGCTGGGATGGGGGAGATGTGGCAGTGAGGTCTTCAATACCACAGCTGTTTGCTTAGTGAATGTAAGTCAGAGTCCTGAGAGAACTATATAGTCTAAAATAGTTGAATAGTTCATGAGCCACCTGTAGTCCAAAATACATTCACAGGGAATATTTGTTGGACAGCTGTGAATGTTGTTTAAAAGTACCCATATCTGCTCTTGGATCACTTGCACAGAGAAAACATGGCTATATCTATAGCATAAAATATTATTTATAAATCTTAAAGCCTTGTACCTAGACTTTGAAGGTAAGATATTCTGAATGGAGGTGACTCCTTTCGGGTGTGTTCTTGTAACTGATATGTCCATATCACTTTGAGAAATGCATTTGATTTGAAGTACTAGAAAAGACACCATGAACCTGCCCCTTACAAGGCTGAGATAGTTTATTAGATGATACCACAACAGAAGTCAGAGGATACTGAGGGGAAAAAAAAAAGCCATAATTCCATCCAAAAAAGGCTTTCAGTGACAAAATACTCCTGTTTTTTACCCTTGTTCTTCTGATCATTTTCTGACTCTCCTTTACAGAGAAGCTACTTGCAGCTATTTATTTATTGATTGACATTCATATCTATAAAACATGCGCCCACTGCCCATGCATCTGAGTGGATTTACATTCACAAAAAGCCTGATAAATAATTCACCAGATATTACCCACAACTGCTAGAGAAAAGAGAATCCTGGAGCTAATTAGTAACTGAGAGCACAAAAGCCCTCTAGAAATGTCAGGTCTAACCCATTTGCCCACTAAGTCTACTAAGATAACAAGCCCCATGGATTTGCTTAGGAGGAAGCACAAGTAAATAGATAAGCTATTCTCTGGGCCCTAAAGGCTAGCAGAACTAGCAGGCCAGCTTGGAAACAAATTCTAGAGCTGAGCATTCTTCACAGCAAGTATTTTTCCCTCCATTACTGAAACTGAAACTGACAACAGAGTTGCTCCAGGTGAACTCTATGGCTTGAAAGATAAAGGAAAGAAAAAACCCAGATCCTAGATCATGTAGCTCTTTGTAGGTTATGCCAACATGTTCAACATTATCGCTCCACAAACAAAACTTTATAGAGTAGTTTCATAAAAAATGCACTCGGAACTATGAGTGAAATATCCATGGAGTTCATTTATGAAGCAATAAAAGTAAATTAGTCACGGAGCAATAGAATAGGGTAAAATCAAATCAGATTTGCTTATTTGAACACTCTACAACCTGGAAAATAAAATACAATAATTAGGAAAAAGTTTTATGCCTTAATAATTAAACCTTTACGCAGTCAGATACATTATCTTGAATTTAATGATGGGGAAAGCAAGTTGAAAGTTGTTTAGAAACCTGCAGGACTCATTGACTTATGCAGCACAAATTTGGCAGTAAAAATCTCTAGAGTTCTGCTGATGTAAGCTGGATGCTTATGGCCTTGTGGCCCATGACTGTAAGGGTTCAAGTTCAAGAAGCAGACACTGGTCAGAGGTTTGAAGGGTTGTAGGGTGGGTTGCATTCCACAAGTGCTGGGGTTTTTATGTAGTACATAGCTCCCTATTTATCTTGTGGGTACAATACTATTATGGCAGCTGCTTCAGTCATTGTCCCTGGCTCTAAATTAGGGTAATTGTATTGAAGAAACATTTCTCTATACATGTAAGGAGAATTTAGAGGAGACTGTTGAATCTTGGGAAGAAGTATGGAGAAAAACTGAGTATATGGAGAGAACATGATGGAAGGCAAGAAAAGCAAAAGTAAATTGCTTCTACTCAAGACTGAAAACTTTAAAAATGCATAACTAATCAGGATAAAGATAAAATTGTGATTACTGTAGACCATTTAACTTGCTGTACATCTCATTCAAGAAAATCTCAGAACTCTTTCTGTCCAATAGCCTGTGAATTAAAAATATGGGAAAACCAAAAAAACCCTACCCTTCCCTGATGACATAAACCTCCTTATCCCTCTGTTAAACAAAAGGCAAATTCCACTATTTGTCTTCTCCTGTGTCTGCTGATTAAAATCAACACCACAGTGTAGATGGGGCCAAGCTACGGAGGGGCCCTTAAAAGAAATTCTGTGGTGAAATTCATCTCTGCTTGCTTCCCTGCTCTGTTTCTTGATGATCTTAGAGGTTTTTCCTAACCAAACATGTTCTGTGATGCTATACTCAGCCAGCTATTGTCTTTGGGACAGTATTGATGAGCTTGGAGTTACCTATGCATTTATATTTGGTGTAGGACCATTGTTTAAAAATGGCAGAACAAACTTACTCAGAGTATGGTCAGAGTACTCTTTGGATCCAAGCTTGTGCCTTACTTCATAAAGAAGCTGACCTGAGGTTATTTATTGCCTGCTTCTGAGAAACAGATCTCAGTGTTCTGAGATCACACCTTCAGATTTTAACTCCATGGATTCTATTGACTCTAACCTGAGATTTCCTGATTACTAGACTGATGGAACCAACACAGTAGTTTCAGCACAGACATTTCTGTTTTATTTGCTGCTATTTACAGCCAAGTTACCATTCTTACACAAAGAGTAATAGCAAGTAATTGGAGACACATTCCTTAGCAGTGTGAATAATGAGGCTCTTTTTTTTATTTTCTGCTGGAGGTTGGCTCAAGTTGTCACCAATGCCACCTGAAGAGCAGAGCAGAATCTGTCACCTGTACAACCACCATCTGTTCCACCTGCATATTCTGAGGGGGTAGTGTGGTTGAACAAAAGAGGAGTGGTTTTCCTGCTGGATTGCTTCATCAATGTTTCAGAATAAGGAAGGTCCTGCTGTGGACCCCAGTGGATGGCATCACAGAGCTTGCAGACCTCACAGGTCCAGCTGGGCTCCCAGGAAGGCACCAGCTGCTAGATGCTCATCAGGGGGCACTGAGGCCCTTACACCCATGCTGTGCTTCCCAGCATGCCTTAAAGCAGCCTCAGATTTCACAGAGAAAACTCCTCAGAGTTGTGAATACACCTCCAGGCTCTACTCCAGTAGTTTAAATACTGGCAAATAAGAAATGATGTGCTGGTGTATGATTTTAGAGTATTCACTCCTGATCTCTTTTCCATTTATTTATTTCTGTGCAGATTGTAACTCCATAGAGAGCATATAAGGGGTCTATGTAGAATAATTTTACACCACAGAAATTATCATCAGTCTTTGCTGAGCAACTAGTTTCTGATCTTCTATAAAATCTCCTCCTCTTTATGCTTCACAATATGGCACAGACATCCACTGAGATCAGTGACTTTTCATATCCCATTCCAGAGGTTTACCAAAGGAAAAATAAGTCTACCAGCACTGTAACAATCAGAAAAGTAAGCATGGCATCAGAAATATGGCATCAGAAAATGACATGCATTAAATTTCTTCCAATAGGATGCTTGTATAGATCACAGAATGTCTGCTCCAACCTGTCATGCATAATCATCACTAAGACCGAACAGAATATTCTGATATTAAGGAGTGTCAAGCCACCTACATTTTTAGAATGTCACAGACAAATGAAACTATGATTAAGATCTCTACTCTTTGTAGAGCCATTTCCAAAGCTCTAGCAAAAAATCCTTTTAAATATGTGGACATAAACTTTTTTATCAGCCTTCTGGAATAAATTTAGTTCTTCTATAGACCCGTGCCTATGAATTCAGCCATTTTTTTCACAAATGACAAAAGTGATCTTTATTAACCTCACCCAATATGAAGTCAAGTGTATGTAAAGTTATGTGTAATGCCAAAAGTTGGGCAGCTGGGCTTGCTGTCAAAAAAAGGAGGCAAGTCTAGTTGGCAATTTGTCTTATTCTAAACTGGGTATTTAAGTTCTCCTAGGAGAGCACAGCTCTGGAAGTGCCTCTCTTTACAAAGTAGAGAGAGGTTGAAAAGATAAGATGTCCTGCTCTTTGATAGGTGCAATCAGTCTTAACTCCAATAAACACAATGTTCCTTTTACACACTTTTCAATGTCTCAAGTATTTTTTGTACTATTGTATCTCTGTCTCACTGGGACAGATTTAATAGATTTGTAACTTAGTGCAAAGACATTAATAATGAGAAGTTACTGACAACAAGTGAAGAGCAGCTAGCAAGAATGACAATTTTTTTTTTTTGCAGTATTTTGTAAGGTTAACAAGAAATTGCAGCAGGAGGCAAGGAGAGAACTTGATTAAAGCCAGCACCACTGATATCATCATGGCTTGAGACATGTATTTGGAAAGCATAAGCCCAAGCTCACAAATCTTAGGAAATCCTCCCATGAACTTTTGTAGGTCACGTTTAAGACTTTAAGTCTGCAGTTGTGTATCTGAAAACTTTCAAATTACACCTGTGGAAGGATCAAGGTTTGTGAACTTATCCACCCACCTGGATGAAGAGAGAGGAATACATTCTTACAAACATTGGGGATTGAATGCATCCTTTATTTCCCAGGGCAAGCAGAACACACCGCAATGTATTTACTAGTGAGGTAACAGAGAATTTATCATAACACAGAATGTGAAAATGAGTAAGGATCTGATTCTGAAAATCACTAAGTGCCTGAAAGGCTGTGTAGAAATGATAGTCTCTGTGGGAAACATGAAATGCTGTGCAAAAGCTGTCCTACAAGAGAGTCAGAGACTATGGCACTGCCCATGAGACTAAGTAAATATAACAGCTGCACTCATTTCATTGCCTCTGATTTTCCTTCTTTGGTTTCTAAGACATAACAGAATTATGAATTTTTGTGCAGACACATTTTTCTTCCTTCTTTCCAAGGTATTCTGATGTATCTGTCAGTTGTTATCACCATAACAATGAAGAAAAATTAGGTGCAGTATTTTAGTCCTTGCTGAAATACTTCTTTAATCAGGTTTTTGCTACAGGAAGTTCAGTCAAATGTTAACTGTGATGAACTACTTCGGGGATAATAAACATTACAGAAAAGCTTCCCAGCTTCAGGTCCAAGTCTATGACCCTTCTCTTTTGTTCAAATCTTGTAAACAGCCAACAAATTAGTAAAATTGGCTAACAAGTTAGAAAGAAAAATGAATACTCACAGTTTATACACACTCATGTAATGTCTGCACTGCTTTTAGGTTTTTTCCTTCTTTATATTAGTGTATACTACAGTTACAGAGATGGCAGGACAGAGTGCAGATACCTGAGCAAAACCTTAGTTCTGCAAAGTCATATTGTGCCGTTCTGAATACTTTTGAAGGCAAAAGTAATAGACAAAAAAGCAATAGAAGAGTGTACCCCAGCCATGACTGTGGCACAGCTGGTTCTGTGCTACACAGGTTTTGTGACTGTGATGAAGGCTAAGTGATAATGTATCTTCCTCCTCTCCTGCTTATATTTTGCAGAATCTCTCTTCCACATGATCAGCTTTTATCTGCACTGAGTGCAGATAAGTTCTAGCTTGTCTCTTGTTATTGCTGTGATTGAAACTACATATGAAATTTCAACTACATCTCCAGAGACTTGGGACTGTCTTTCCCAGACCATTTTGTATTTTTCAGAAACATGGAATAAGTTAAGAAAAATTCTTAGAATAAACCAACATTTCTAGTCAAAGCTCTCTGCTTATAAATCTGTAGAATTACTACATCTATATTTACTCATAAAGTTTATTAGTTTAAAGATAAGACAAATTAACTGTCACATCCAAAGTAACATTGTGTTCCCTAAACAAAAAAAAAAAAAAAAAAAAAAAAAGGGATCTGTTCTCAGTGTCCCAGATACTTTACTGTTGGCAAAATGTGTTGTTTAAATGCTGACAAATGTGCAATTTACTCTCAGCTTTCTCCTGGTGATTAGATCTATCTACAGTAGCAGTTAACCACTTAATTTGTTTTTCCACTGTTTCTACTAGGAAATGCATGAGTCTATTTCAATTTGGACAGCAACAAGGGACCATACAAGGGATAGCTTCTAATTCTTTCATTCAACATGACTTGTATAGTAAACTTGAAAAAAACCCAAACAATCCTGAAGCCATTTATGCATCTCTGCCAAGGACTAAAATTTCATTTCTGTTTTAATCTGATTCACTATGTGAAAACAAGTGGCATAATTTTTAAGACTGTCTCAGTGACTTAGGAATCATAAAACTTATTTTTAAAGGGAGTTGGATCATGAATACTCCATGCTGTGGCATCCTGTGCGGGGACACCCAAAGTATGGGTTTTGGGACCCAAGCCAGTATCCTCACTTAACAATTTACCACTCTGTGAACCTGTATAGAGCTGCTTCAGAGATCTCCCACTGAGTTCCCTTGATGATATAGATATCATGTCAAGCACTAGCATGTCTAAGTGTCATTAAAAATCAATGGCATACTAATTTCTGTTTCCAGTAAGTATTTATATTTCTGTAGAGTATAGACACTTCTATTATTTCATCCTTTCATGGGAAAAAGCTGGGAAGGTCTTTAAGAGAGGCTTATTAGGATCTTTTATACTGCTATATGCCCAGTGCTATATGCCCAAAGATAGTAGTAATTATAGAGTGATGTGGGACAAATGCTTTTTGCATAGGTATAGTTATGTTCTTGTTTATTTTTAACTTTTTTTTTTTTTCTTTTCTGCTTAGTCTGCTTGCATATATATCTTTATTTTCTTTTCTGATGCCCAGTATTGCCTAACTCTGTAGAACTTAACTTTTTTGACCAATAAAGATTATGAGCAAAAACTTTACATTTTGGAGACCTGTCCATTGATGCAGAGGATGGAATCTCCTTGCTTCCCAAGTGATGAAGGGTACATGTCAGGCAGTAACTAAATTCCCTTTACAGTAAATGGAGAGACAGGCAGTTTTTGAGTTGACTTTATCTCCTTCCAGAGCAGAAATCTGAAATAAACTTGATGAATGAATTTGCCTTTGGCTCTTTCTTGACAAGCAAGGATGTAAATGCCCACTTTCCGCAGCTCACGTGTAGATGTGTGACCTTAGATGTTATGACTTCTGTTCCTTGAGGCTTATTGTCCATAGCAAAAATTTTTCATAAGTCCCTGGTTTTAAAATATTTCCAGTGAGGACAACAGCTGCTGATGTGACTATAAACCAATGGAGGGTCAGGATGACTCTGTCTGATCTGGGCTAGATACTCATTCAGTTTCCTAGTTTCTTTTATGTGTTTCATAAGATCAGACTTCAAACATCAGCTTCTTTGTCCTGTTCCAGAGCCATGCTTATTAATAATGATTGTACTCCTGGTACTGTAAATATTCCATTTAGTAGTGAGCTGAACATCTTTTTTGTTCCTCTTATCATAAAGAGAGGCTTCTGGTAAGACTAAAATTAGAGCCACCAGTTGTGGGGTTTTGCCTGTAATCGTATATGTGCTTTTCAAACCCATCCTTCTGTTCTGCCTGACTGCTCAGTTCC
This sequence comes from Phaethornis superciliosus, assembly GCA_023637945.1. Taxonomy (NCBI): domain Eukaryota; kingdom Metazoa; phylum Chordata; class Aves; order Apodiformes; family Trochilidae; genus Phaethornis; species Phaethornis superciliosus. The sequence goes on along the minus strand of JAJQWJ010000001.1, from coordinate 67,726,021 downwards.
CATAAGCAGGCAGATGCTGAAGCACACATTATAAGAATTGTGGTCCCCAAGAGCACCAGGCAGGGAGATTCTTGCATACTTCACTACCTTGCTGTACAGGGGATCAAAGGGGAGTGGCAGGGCTGTGTGACTTGCATGTATCACAGAGCTTATGACCAGTCCACTTCTGGGTTTGCTGTGGTCCCCATGTCCTGCGGAAAGCCAAATTTTAGCTTTGTCGCCACTGAGAGCCTTGGTTCTCTAGGGCAATGGAGAAAAACAGCATCCTCAAATGAATGGATGATCAAAAATGGGACCTATCAGTATTAATAATGTTGGTTTAAACTTGAACTCAGTGTTTCTTCCAAATGTGCTGGGCTATAAATGACAGTAGATTCACATTTAGCTGTTGCTGACAACCACAATGTGCAGAGTAGAGTGCAGATATTGTTTTGTATCAATGCAACTTTACTGCAGAGCTGCTTAATGTTACGCAGGGAACCTGGAGGGGAAAAAAATCACAAATGGTGTTAGAATCAAGTCTGCTGGGAAATGCTAATTATAGCTGATGCACAAAATGTTAAGGCCTGTACATAAGTCAGCTTCTGCATATTGGTATCTCTAACCAGCACAAAATGTAAGAACTTTCTCTCTCCTTCTTCCCCTGTTTCATAGTGGTATATGTAAAGGCACAGAGTATTGTTTTTTGAGAGGCAGGATATAAGAATTTTATTCTGTCTTGCCTGTGGTTGTAGAGCTTGGAGGATTCATGGGCAGATTTCGGCCTTGTACAGGTTTGTATTAAGGAGAACACTCTGAAACCTGTGAATCATCCCCCAAGCACCAGCATATTTTCTAAAAGCACTCCAAGAAGATCTGTAGAGGCTTAGAAAAATTGCCAGTACACTTGCAGTACTCTAAAGCTATTTTGAGACATAATATGAAACAACCAAAGGTATACATTTCCATGGTATAGGATGCTGTGGAATATTGATGAAGACTAAGTGAGATTAAATAATTCTCTTTCATTTACAAGCTGAAGACCAGGTAGACCTTAGAAAACCCAGTTTTGTTTTATTTTTAAATTTGTTTATTTTCTTGCAGTTTGTTGTTGTGGGTTTTTTTTGTTTGTTTTGTTTTTTTGTTTTTTTGTTTTTTTTTGTTTTTTTGTTTTGTTTTGGTTTGTTTGTTTTTTAAAGTTTTCCTAACCTTCCCTGCTTATTAAAAGACCAGAAGAAAATGTCTGGGTTTAAAAAGAGGTGAGATAGAGCTTTTTGTTTGCTTCTTTTCAGCACTGGACAGCAGTGAATGATTAAAACTTGTTGCATAAAATTGAAGGGATCTGAGGTTTAAAGTGGTGTAATCTACTCCTTCAACAGAAGTCTTGCTCATGATAGAATGAGAGTGATTAGCAATTTCTGTAAGACTGGTTTTCCAATAGCAGTTATCCACCCATTGGTAATGCTGACAGACGAAGCCACCCTTGTATCATGGTCACAGTGTAGAACATGGGGCAAATCTGTTAAGTTTAAATTTGTATCCTGTGTATCCTATGTGATGACAGTAGATCTACGAGGTGCCCATAAAGGGGAAAGGACTGAAAAGCCAAAGACTTGGGGAATGCTGATTTTTTTTTCAATAGGAAAGATTAAATCACAGCTTAGCTGTGAAGAATGTATCAAGAAACTAAACTCCATGCTTGAGAATGTAACTGATTCACTGGAGGTGGGCAGGGGGGACAGCCAGAGGGTTGCACAAAATCTCAAAACAGGTGAATCTAAGGGCCTAAAATTCCTATGGAATAAAAGAAGTTAAGGACTATTCCACAAAACACTAACAAAAACAGCAGAGAGTTTTTACGGATACCTTCTCAATTAGGTGACCATCATCATTTTTGGGTGTTACTTATACCAACACTTACAGTGTGCTGATGGTTCTATCTTAAACTGACAGTAATGAAAGAGTGACAGATGCTTTGTTTGCCTGATGAGAATATTATCATATGGAAATCTCTGGACCATTTGAAATATTTATGTGTTACCCAGAAACTATGCTGTTCTCAGTTCAATTCTTCTCTCCATTTGCTAAGGTAAGGGAGAAAACACTCTTCATTTTGGGTGAAAGTAGGCTTTGCTGTACCATAGCAGGAAATCAAAACTATGTTTTTGATGAGAAGGACTCCCTGTTGGGCACTTTAACAGCTCAGAATCAATCACCATCTGCAGGTCTCTGAGGCAGCTTCCTTCTATCAAATGAAGACAAACACAAATCCTACAGTCATCCAACCTCATTCTAAGTGAGGTTGCTGCCAAAAAATTGGAAGCAATATTAAAAGAAATGGACTTATACCCCACCTGTATTAAAGGTTAAGTGGAAGAGGATACAGAAATAGTGGAGTAGTTATGAAGAACTGCCTGTGGTGTCTGAGGCATTACCTATATAGTGCTATTTCACTGACCTGATGGAAGAAGACCTCTACTGGCCCATTAAACATACGCAAAACCATGTAGGGTAGGTTTCTGTCTGTTCACACAATCTTCTCCTGGGGGACTAGATGAGGGCTATTCCCAAGAAGTTTTATTTGTCTGCGAGGAGTTTCTGACAGGGGAAGGAAAGATGAAGAAATAATTCCTGAAGTGATAACTGGCACCAACCTTGAAAAAAATGTTTCCATAATGAGGCAATATTAATTAGAGGAGAAACTTCATTGTGTCTACATTAACTTGATTTGAGGCCACTTAATTACTTTATCTATTTAAATTGTCTTATAGAATCCTCCACAAGACTTATAATGGAAATTGGAAGGGCAAGGCCTTGCTGCTAGTTGCATGGGCTCTTCTTGCTCAATAACACATTTTGTGACACAGTCTCCAACTATACTCTTCTCTTACGACCAAGGAATGGTTATTGCAACAAAATGAAAGCTAGATTTATGCTTTGTTCAGAGATTTCTAGATTTTTTCCTCCTTCCTCCCACCTGCAGGGAGGAAAGATGAGGTACAAGTAAAGCAGAGCACATCTTGCTGACCTCTGACTCCTACAGGTATTTTGCAGGTGGAAGCACCTCTCTTCTTGTCCCTCCTTGTCAGTGCAGGGCATGCAGCATTCTTCTCTCTACTCTTTTTGGATCCAAAATGCAGGCAACCCTGAGGTGTTTTTGCAGGAGTGTTTTTGCAGGAGTTGACACTTCAACCCTCCAGGAGACAAGTATCTTATCAAAGGGCCCTTCATGTTCCCTCTGTAGTTAGTTGAGAGGTACGGGCATTTTCAAAGAATGATTCATATCATCAAAAATTAAATGTGTAGAATATATAGGATGAACTCTCTAGAGGAATAATTTTCTTTGTATTGTCTGTTCAAGTAACCTAGATGAAAATCTAATTCTGACTGGAAGCTTAAATTTCACAGGACTGCGGTTTGGTGAGGTGAACCCTATCTAAACTTAAATTCCACCTACACAGTATTCAGAAGAACACTTTAAAACACAAATGTGACTGAATTAAACCCTCATGTCTGTTGAAACAAAATGGTTTTTTGGATGAGGAGATCTGTAAAGAAATTTTGGAAATGCCTGTTTATGTAATGAAATCTAGCAAAAATTTTCATCCATAAATCAGATATTTACAGGCTGTTTTTTTTTTTTTTCTTTACCCCCCCCCAGATGAGTTATTTACATGAATTATCCAAGTTCTGTTCTTCCTGTTCAAACATGATCTCTGTAGTGCTTTCAATTTCTTTTGAGAAGCAACTTTAGTGCTTTCTGTATTCTTTAATACAGTTGTTGCTTTAATTAACGATTTAATTGTCTTAAGAGTTTGCAAATGTAAAGAGTGCCCCCAGGCCAGGCCGTATTTAATGAATAGAAAGAAAAAAGGATCTGCAGTTTATGTTAAAGAATTAGCTTCATTGTGGTGGCCCTGGTGAGATCACCAATTCCCTTGTCCACTTCTGCAGTCTAGCCATCACTTTCTATGGAGCAAACCCTGCCATCTGAACTCAACATTTCATCAGGAGAAAAGACACAACAATTATACTGAGAACAACTTCTGATGCAGCCCTACATAACCTGAAGCTATTTTGCCTTCCCTGCAGTAGTGTGCTCCATTTTCTTGACATGATGATAAAGCTCAGCAGAAGGCAGTACTATTGGTCCTGAGGAAAACCAGCTCGCATCCCTGTCTACCCACTCATAGAAGTGTGATGAGAAGGCTTCACTCATTACCTTTACCTCTTTCTTTTAAGAAGGATAGTAGCACAAGAGAGGTATTTTTTTTTTGTTTTGTTTTTGTTTTTTTTTGAAAGAAACATTATACATTATCTCTATGCTTTTAAGATATTCTTGAATCCCCTGCCCATTGGCCTCCCGCTTTCACAAAGACTCACCCTGTTTTATCTCCCCTCCCCTTCCATATTTCTTCTTCTCTGTATTGACCTCTTGCCACAATGATGATCGTCTTCGTTCCAATAATTGAACTTTGATGGTGTCAAAATACAGAAAGCATCACTCTGCTGGTGTACTGCTGTGCAGCACTTTCCATAAAAATACACTTTTCTCTTTCTTCTATTCAATGCTTTTGCTATTTTAGTGCTCAGTGCTGTCATCGCTTTACTTGCTTCCTCCAGCTCACAGTCCAGCAGAAAATGGGAAAGACAGTCATCTTTCAGTTCAGGATGACCACTCAGATATATAGAAAGAGCAAAAGAAAGCTAACTTCCATATTACAGAAACTGTATTGTTCTTTTTCTCAGAATAAGAAGTGCTGAGATCTCCAGAGCAGGCATCATTCTGCTCTCTGTCTCACTGCAAGTTGGAGTTTGTGGGACTGATAAAGTACCTCTGCACTTGCATATGAGTAGCTCATGATAATGGAAGTACAGTACAATATATAAAATAAGTGTCTGTTCCTGAATGAAGATAGTGAGGTTGGTAAAAAGCAAAATAAACCCGCTTGGTCTATGCTGGAATTAAAATACACGGGAGATAATGTGAGTGCTGTGAATTCCTTGGGCTGTCAGCTGTAAAACAGACGCTATCTTCTGCTTCATTGCATTTAATTTTTATCTGCTTAAAAATGCTCATTAGGAATGAGCTGCAGGAGAATGATTTTTGTATAGACATGGGCCAAAACAAACACACAATGAAGGGTGACCTTTCAAAAGGGGGATTACCTATAAATAGTAATGGTTATCCCTCACAGCTTTCTAACACAAGCCTGCTGGCAGTATGAAAAGGAGACCCTTTCCACCGGTTCCTCCAACATGACTTCAGATTGGCACATGACACATTTTGGCCATGAATAGCTGAAGAGAATTTGCAAGGGATCAAGCAGAAAGCCTTAGCAGCTGGCTGACTGTCGATATTCCCCTGGGTTTAAAAATTAGCTCAGAGCTTCCTTCTCTTTCCCCATGAACAATGACACACTTCATGAAAAAGGACTATTAAGATTTTATGTTTGAAATGTGTCATTCTGGGAGCTCATTTATTAAAAAAAATAATTGTAGACATTTTTAAAATTAGTGAAGCGTTTATTCAAATCCCAGAGGGTTTTTGTACCAGGCTTCAGTTAACTACTGTTTTAACTTCTTCTCTGCACTACGGATCTATCAAAGCCTTTATTTGGAATGAGGAAGAACTGGTATTCCTGGGCATTTACTTTTGTTAATGTGAAAGAGGTGAGTGAATTAGTCACAAAAAGATATGGTCTGTTCTGCTTGTAATGCATGTTCTTTGCTTCTTTGTCCTGTGAGATTGTCATAGAATACTATTTCAGACTTCCTGTTTTCAAACCTTCATACGAAGGTCATTCTGCTAAGAGGCAATGATGATAGTTTAAATAGTCAGACATGGTCAGTGTCTGAACACCCATGTATTCACTACATGTGTCTGCATCTGTATCATGTTCCCAGGTGCATCCTGTGTGCAGCCGGAGGGCACCAGCATTCCCCCCACAACAGGGGAAGGGAGCAGAACTTCTCTGTCCCTCTGACTCCTCTGGCCTCATGTATTTAGGATAACAATTCCCATAAAAACAAAACCAAAGCAGCTTGAATGCTCTTGTTAGATTCACATTGGATAATTACTATATTTATCTATGTTCACTATTAAAATAATGATTTTTAGTGACCCAGATCTGTATACAAGACCAAGACTTTGAGTTACATACTGTTGGTAAACAGGAGATGGTCTTTGTCGGAAGGCATTTACAGACTAAATAGACAGGCAGACAAGGGGTGTTATTATCTCCACTCTACAGATGGTGACCAAGATTTGCTGATATGGTGTGCCAAAGGATACAGGCAAATGTGAGGGGCAGGAAAGGAGTGAGCCAAGCTCTGAAGCTAGGTTACCAGGCTGCCCTGACTGTGACCATTCTTCCTCCCTCCACTCTCTGTAAACCTAAGAGCCACTGGGTTTCCCTCTGCTCTCAGATGGGTGTGCATGACAAGCAGCTTCCTCTCAAGCTGCTCCAGTCCCAGTTTTGCCCTCACAGTTGTCTTCTGCCAACCAGTGCCAGGTTCCTGTTTATCCAGGAAGTATTTGTGACTGCTTGGCTCCACAGAAGAGATTTTTCTATTCTGTCTTGCCGATGTTGTTTTAATGCACATTTGACAGTTGTTTCTCTGCTTTAACATCATGATCTGGAAGCTGTTCACTTTGTATGTTTACAGCTGTTGTTGTGTTTAACAGCAGTGCTTTGTTCAAACCTTTCCACAGCCCCGAATTCCTTCCTGAATTAATTGCTGGGAAATGTCGCCTTTAAATAAATTAGGGTTCCTAAAGATGAGTTAGTGAAAGGGGTTATATAATATCATGCTGGCATTAGGAACAGTCAGTGACCCAGAGATAGCTTGCAGTCCTGTGCTGCTGCTGTTTATGATACAATGAATTATTTTCAGCGCAACACCACTGAGCATAACAAGCTCTCCTCTGACATGAAAATCCCCTGAATGGTGACAGGGAGCAGATCTCTTTTACTATTGCTATCCTGTGTTTATGCTCACAGGCAACCACTGTCCAGGATCAGTGTCCTATCGTGAGCTCTCCTACAAAAGACAGGTATAGAAACTGATCCTTACTCTGATCTACCATGAGAATAGAAAATGTCAGAAGATGCTAAGTGCCAATTTACATCTCCCGGTTTTCCTTCCAGCATAAATTTGAGGGTAGCTTTGTCATACCGTTGCTTTGCTTCTCCAGTCTAACTGGCAGGTTAGTTTTTAAATGTGATTTATAATGTGGATCTTGTTTTCATGTTGGATTGCTTTTGGATTACAGCATGAAAGTTGAATGTGTCTAAATAAAGGGAATGCAGTGGTGGCGGTGGCCGGGAGGCAGGGATTATATGAAAGCTTTCAGGACTCTGAGCAGTATGCTGCAGTAGCCAAGGGATTTTTATGGGCACAGAGGCACAAAGTAACCCCTCTAATCCCTTTCTCGCTGGCTTACAGACTCTGAAGAAGCTTAATCATTATGGGGGAATGCAGTCAAAGTGTTTTTAAGGACATATGTGCAAAGGCTTATTTTAGTAATTTCGTAATTGCAAATGCACTGGCAGATTCTCAAGGAGAAATCTGAGTCCAAGTTCTCCCTTTTTCCCTCTTCAACAAAAAATAATTATTTACACTTATATCAAAAGAGGCTTAACCAGTGAGGAGTTGGGGGAATATTTTCCAGCCTGTAGGATCATGATTTTCTCACAACCACACCTCTCACCCCTCACTTTCGTGTTAAATACAAAGAGTATTCCTTTTCTGTTAAGCCCTGCATATGGTTTTCTTTCAGTGAAAAGACCAACAGAAAGCCTTTTTTTTTCTCTTTTAAAAGATTAACTTTCTGGAAAAATATTTATCTGAAATTACTGGTTCAGCTGATGGTGACTACTGCTTATGTATGTCCCTATATATGCCTTTTTTCTTTGTCAGTCCTGTCAAATTAAAAAATTATGTCACGTCTTTTCCTTCCTTTTTCCTCAAATATCAACTCTTAGGAAAACTGGGCACAAAAAAATTACAGCAACACGAAAAAAAATTTTCAGTATTAATGGTAGAGAAGGATGGAAAATGTACATTTGCTTTGTTGTACATGCTAATGCTGTGCTTAGCATCCCACTATTGTCTAGGAAATAAACTGCAACAGAAATGAAAGCACTTATACCTCATTATTGCATTACTAACTAAAAATGGCCTGTTTTCTTAGTTGAAAAGATGAAAGCTTTGTCCATATACTTGCCATTTCTGTTCTGTAAGATACTCAAGACCTATAAATTCATATGGAAATATATGAGGCAAGAATTAACCTCAGCTGTCTGAATTTTTTTTTTTACAAATTGAAATATTTGGCCTGCATCATCTAAATTCTTGACCTTTTCTGTTGGAAACAGGTTGCTCATGTTAGGATTGCAAATTAACTGTAGTTTGAATTGTATTCTACTGTTGTAGAATAGCAATGGCTATTCTATGTTTAGCTTACTGCATGTGATGAAACAGTTTAAACTAATCAAAGATCTTCCTTTTCCATTTTGATACTAAAAACCTGCAGCATTTTTCAAGAGAGAGGGTCTGCCAAAGTGATAAGAACCTGAATCCTGTGACTCCAAGATGGTGGTTTTTGTTTTTTTTTTTTTTTGTTTTGTTTTTTTTTTGTTTTTTTTTTCTGGGAGAAAAAGTCTCTTTTCACTCAGCACTTTCCCACCAAAGGTAGGGCATCTTGTTTTGTGTGTTCAAAGCAGTTTAGATTTGAGATGATTCTTCAAATCTCTGGTTTCAAAGTTGGAGCCTACATGGTAGATGAAGCAACAAGCATGTAAATTCCCTCTGTATATTTGGACCCTAGTTTACTCTGTGCCACCACACCTATGTCAGTCTCCTGCAGTATTCTCATCCTCTTTTCTCTTGCTCAGCACAAGGTATGCCAGAAACCTTCTTATCAGCAAAGAGAAAGGTCTTCTTCCCTGTCTGCTGCCTACACATCCATCCCTCAAACAGAACCTGAAAATTGTCTGAGAGCTTTCAGACAGCCATGGCACCTTCACTGATTTTTTGTAGGTGCAGTATTTGAGATAAGCAGGTCTATTCCAGTCTAATGTCCTATTAGTAGATCCCAGATCATGATAATACACTGTGCCACAAATTCAGACTGTGCTATCTAAAAATTACTCACAGTGAACAATATTTCTGTCACAACTAGCTCTATAGACTTGTGTGGAATGACTTAGTATGAATAAAAGTTTCATAAGCCAGTCTTTCACATTTATAATTAGAGTTATCAGCTTTAAAAAAACCAAACAAACTAGGATTTGGATCTTAGATGTCATTATCCCAAGGTGCTGTCTGTAATCAGGTTTTATTCTCTTCAAATGTTTCCAGGAAAAGCAGATTCCTGAGCAGACAAAACATGGAAAATCAGGAAAGTGATTAACAATATGGAAACCTTAATGATTCCTATCAAATGCAATAACTGAGAACACCATGGATTGTGGCAAGGATAACAAAATGTGCTGTTTAGCACAATGACTGCCAACTATTTTTTTTTTCAAGCATAGATTGAGACTTGGAAATGATTAGTCCATAACCAGAGGAGAGGAAAAACACAAAACAAAATGAGAAACGGACTGCGAAAAAACAAAGAGAACAAAAACCTCCCCAAAACCCAGGAAATAAATCCCACATACAAACTTCTTATAAAGATGAATTTCACTAGAGAAATAATCAATGTTCTGAGTTTGCATCTCATATATGCCAGTAAAGTCAGCATATTTACATTGACTTAAGTTTAATCTAATGGGCTTGATCACAAAGTAACTCTTTGGCAATAAATAATCATATTTTTTCTGCTTGAATACGTTAAGCTTTACTTTGTACACCTTCATGCTGCCTCACTGGCTTTGCTGATAGAAAGGAATAGATGTTCATTCTAGATGGAAAAAGTGTAATTGTTTGCATCAGAAAATCACTACTGATGACAATTCTTCATATGGAAACAAATGTCATCCATAAACACACCATTGCTGTGATGTCTGCCTGCCCCAGCAGGGACCTCATGTTACAGTAGGAGCACAATCTAAAAGGCAACATGGCATTAAAATATTGATGGAACGATGTTAGTAGGAAAGGGAATGCATATTTAATAAGTGCCTAGATGCTTTTCATGTACATATGTGACACCAGATCTCTCAGGCTAATCAGAGTGAGCTTGGGTCAGTCCTTGTGAGGGGAAGGTTCCAGACAATACATGGGATATCCTATTGTAGCTGGCTTGAACTTGTCTTTCAGTGCCTTTGCAGTAGGCAAGGAGAAATATAAGTGATGTTTTGAATCTAGTTTCCTGCTAGGGACTCTGTGCAGGTACTTCCTCTCAGGAGGTACATCAAAAGACACATTTCCTTCACGACTATCTCCTTTGTAAGGAAGCACAGGCTTTGAGATGCTGCCTTATAGGCCTTTTGTTGGCCAATAGGCAGGTTGGAAGAAATGGCACTCATTGTGGTCTCCCACCTGGAATGTGGGAGATGGCAGGACCCCTGATCCACAGATGTGAGGAAGTCCCAGTCTGCCTGAAGAAAGGGTCTTAGAGGGTGAGACAAAAAGTTCACTGTGTCCTGAACACCCTCTCACAGAGAAGGGTCAAGAACAACATAACCCAGGCTATTAATGGCAGTGGGGTGTAAAAGCTGTGGCTGTTGCATTGTGAAGATGTGGCTGTGACTAAGATGAACATTAGAACCTGCAAATTCACTTTGGTGAGTTCTGGGCCTCCACAAGGAGGAATTGTAAAGCTGCATGTAAATGGGTATACACCACTCCCTGCTCTGGATTCATAAAGGTGTGAACTGCAAAGAGATGTTAAGTGCTACACACATGACACACAGCTTTCAAATAGTTGCTTGTCAGTGTATAAACATTAACTTTTGAACTGAAAAATTGACCTTTGTGTAAAACTATGTGAGTAGCCCACATCTACTGGTGTACATGTGTGTCTGTGTGTTAAGGTGTGTGCTCCTTTGATTACCAATGATTTATAACAATTATGAACAGTTCCCTGCAAGTTTTTATTATTACCATCTCTTCTTTGCCTCTCACATACAATGCATTTGGTATGAGTAATAAAGCTTACTTAATTGCCCCAAGAAAGGCAATCTTGTCTGTCTGAACTTTGATTTTGAAGGATTTTCCATTATATAACTATATACTTTTAAACACAAACAATACAATAATGTCTTATTGCAAAGTCAGTGGAAAATGTGGTAAACTTAATTATGAATGTCATCTATTGGTGACTAGAGTGAGTTGTAGATTGCTTTTTAGTCCTAATCACAGCCACTGTGTTTTTCCATCTGAGATTGTATGTTTCCTTTCAATCAGTTAGGTAGTGGTGAGAAAAAAATCCATGGTAAATGAGAAAAAAACAACTCAGTTGAAGGAACAGAGTGTTTTCCTAGAACCTGGACAAAGGTAAAGCACACTACAGGCAATTATTTGTAGTCCATTTGATCCCAGAAAAAAAAAATACTTGTAAAGCATTAATAGTTATTTGCACTGGGCCAGAACGATGCTTTCAACATAAACGCACTCTGTGTTCCGGCACATCGTTGCAGCCACAAATCTCTGAGGGTCATCCTCTTATCTCAGATTTCCCTTAAGATGCAATCAGTGGTAATGTTCACTATAAAGAACTTAAGAAAAAAGTGGAAATATCACTATCAGGACAACTTTTACATATATTGCCAATTTCTCATTGATAGACTCATAAGTTTTGGGTTTGAATTCATAGAATCATCACAGAATGGCTAGGGATGGAAAGCACCTTAAAGACCATCTAGTTCCAAACCACTTGCCATGGGCAGGGCCACCTACCACCAGATCAGGTTGATGAAGACCCCATTTGATGAAGACCCCTGGCCTTGAACACTTCAAGGGAGGAGGCAGCCGGGCAACCTCTTCCAGCATCCCACAGCCATCACAGGAAAGATTTTTTTCCTAATGTCCAACCTAAATCTCCCCTCTTCCAGGTTGAAACCATTGCCCTTTGTCTTCTCACTACATGCCATGCAAAAAGCCCTACCCCAGCTCTATGGTTCTGACCAGTGACTGACAATTGTCTCAAAGGAAGCAATTTTAAAATTAATTGCCCTGGCTAGGGTGGAGAACTTGTCTGGCCAGAACTGAACAGGAGGTGACACCTTGGGATGTGATAAGACCTTCTGGGTGGAGATGATTACTCTTCTGTGAGCCCCAGCCTGCAATGCTGGGTGGTCCCTCCAGGCACAACTGAGCCACCTCCATTGTACTTGTGAAGTACCTGGCTAAGGGGGCTTGAATGATGGGGCCAGGAAGAAGATAAGAACTGATGACTGGGTAGAGATTACTCCCCTTTTCTGGGGGTCAACCTTCAATTCTGGGATGTTCCTGGAGGCACGATTATGTGCCTGGCTGAAGTGGCTGGAACAGAGGAGGAATGGCACCTGAAAGAAGATAAGACTTGATGACTGGGTGGAGGACTACACCCTTCTGCTCCCCTCTGGGCAGCCTGTCTCCCAAGGAACCTGGATGACTGACAGCTGCACCTTTGGCTGGAGTGTATCTATGGCTGTCCATGCTTTGCCTTGTCATCGTCTCTTGACCCGCCGCCATTTCTGCATCGGACCCTGTCCAGAACCAGCGCCATCCTGATGAAACTCGCTGGACAGCCGGACCCCTGGTGGTGACTTTCTCTCTCTCTCTCATTTTTCCCACTATCTTACCCTTTTTCTACACTTTTTCTATCTCATTCTTTCTTACCACTTTCTTACCATTTTTTCTCTCTCCCTCTCTTATATCTTCTTTTCCTCTCTCCCTCTTTCGCCTTGCTCCATATCTTTGCCTGTATCAATTGTCAAATAAAATCTGCTTGCACTTGACCTTTTTATGGACCTCGGACTGTAACATTAGCTTTCTTGCAAGCCCCCTACAGATATTGGAAAGTTGCTATAAGGTCAACTCAGAGCCTCCTCCAGGCTGAACAACCACAACTTCCTTGGCTTATCTTCATAGGGGGGGGTGCTCCAGACCTCTGGTCATCTCTGGACACGCTGAAGGAGCTTTGTGTCCTTATGCTAAGGGCTCCAGAACTGGCCATAGTACTCGAGGTGAGGTCTCACAAGAACAGGGGTTGTGACCCCATCATAAAAGGCCACCAAATCAGTCAGGCAGGACTTGCCCTTAGTGAAGCCGTGTTGGCTGTTACCAATCACCCCTTTGTTATCTGCTTGCCTTAGCAGAGCCTTCAGGAGGATCTGCTCCATGATTTTTCCAGGCACAGAGGTGAGACTGACTGGCCTGTAGTTCCCTGGGTTTTCTTTTTTCCCCTTGTGAAAAGGGGGTTATGTTTCCCCTTTTCCAGTCAGCGGGAGCTTCAACAGACTGCCATGACTTTTCAAATATGATGGACAGCATATGATGGACATCTGCTAGTTCTTTCAGAAACTGTGGGTAAATCCCATCAGGTCCCATGTACTTGATCACCTTCAGGTTCTTTAGGTGGTCTTCATCTATGGGAGGGAGGTTGTAAAATTTGTTTTACAGATATTTTTTTGTTTATAAAATATTAATGGAAGCAGTAGAATTTGTCATAGAAATGCCAGCAAGTAAGATGAAATAAAACCAAACTAAAATATCATTCTGAAGACCAGGAAACTTCTCTAGCTCCACCTTTTACCAAGATATTCAGGAAGAAATAAGTAAAATCTATTAGAAATAAATGAAAGTGCAGGACTTTTGTATAATCAAGTTACTCAAGCCAGTAGTGCCTGATTTAGAGCCTTTCCTGAAGTGAAGGCAGAACAGTGAAGATATTTCGCATGTGTATGGAAACAGACACACAGGTATAAAAAAAGGGCCCATAGCAGCGTCTCAGCCGCTTATTTGGCTTATTGAGATCTGCAGAAGTAACAGATCAGCCTAAACAAAACACTTCCAAATGAGCTGAAACAGCAAATACTGAATACTTGGGAGCATCCAATGTAAAATACACACTAATGTTGGAAGAACTATAAAGCAGCAATGATGCATGACTTGAAAAATGCCAGTTTGGATCTCTCTCTATTGAGTAAACACCCATAATGGAGAAAACTGTATCTGCATTCCTCTTGTGCTTCTGTTTCATTTCTTGGGGCAGGCTGCCTCCAGTGGAAGGGGCAAGGATATAACAACAGCTACAAATTGGGTCAGGATTACTCCACTGCTCACCCTTTAACCCCAGCATAACACCTGTGGCCTGTTGCCCCTCAACTTTCCTCTTGGAGGCAGATATTGAATGGAGCCATGGCTGCAAGGACTGTGGACCTGTCAGATATCCCTGCAGTCCACTTATACTGATATTCCCAGAAAGGAGTTGACATGCCTTTTGTATGGGTTTGGTTTTTTTTTTTTTTGCAAGGTAAGATCAAAAGGAAGAAGACAGACTTTCATATTCCATCTTCCCTTTTCTCCTCTAGAGTCATCACATAGACCTGGTGCCTCTCAAGGGCACAGGAGCAGAAGGATCTCTGACAGGACAGAAGACCAGGTCTATACACAGAGGCTCCTCTCCATGTGTTGATCATGAGGAAGACTGGTCCAAGAGGGAAGAGCTGGCTGCATCTAGACGAAGGGCTGCATGCCCTTAATCTTTCTGAACTGAAAGGGTTGGATAGTATTTTACTTACTGCAGCCCCAGATCAGAATAATTAGTGAATTATAGAGAATTTTCCACTAGGAAATGTGTTGCTGAGGATGATTTTAGAAGGTTTTTTTCCCCTCCTTATGAATAAAAAAATAAAAAGAAAATCCAAGACAGCTGTCTTGTGAGAGATCTGCATTCAATATTAGAAAGTTACACAGCTGTGAAGTCTGTATACTATTATAAAAACTGAATAGCAGAGACATGGAAATGCTGGAATACAACCCACTCTGTAAGTGTGCTGGGTGCTTGGAATGTGCATATCACATAATGAAAGTGCTGCTCTTGTCTGTGTTCAAAGCAAGAGCACCACTAGGTCTCTGAAGCTGATGTAATGAGATTCAGGCTTCCCTCAACAGCTGAAATATCCAGTTCGGTAAATGGATATTTCAAATGTAAATATTTATATGGGCCAAGGGCTTTTGGTTGCTCTGCTATTTTGACATTTTCAAATCCCTCAGCTTTACTTTTGTTACAAAGAAGGTCTATTTACTGTTGAGAAGAACAAAAGTCAGTGGCTAGTTATGCAGAAATGGTGTTATTATCATATCAAAATACCATTCCTCCCAACCCACAAACCAGTGTTTCCTTATGCTTCAACATCATAACCTACACATTAATGGAAATGAAGCATCCTTGTGGTTGTTATGAAGAAATAAAATAATAATTAATATGCCACCACCTCTTCTGCAATGCAAGCTATTTGAGGTCCCGATTGGATAGAATTAATGGTTCATCAGGAAGATGTGCATTTACCTTTCATTTCAGAAACATTCCCTAGCTGCTCTTAATCATCACCTGTTACATTTTACAGGATAGGTATTCAAATTCTATACCATTTCTGTTGCAATTCTTCATTTATTTTATACTGTGCCCACATTTAGTGTTTCCACCCATTGTAGAAATTTAGCAGTGGTTTGGAAGTGTTGTACTTTAGCTAAAATTATTACTATTTTCCAATCTCCAAAGCTTTAAAATCAATAATACATTCTTCTCAGTCTTGACTTTCTGTACCCACATCTTTCAGTCTTCTGTCTCCTCACCCCTTCCCTAATCTTTCCTGCCCTGTGCTTTCTGCTTTCCTCTCCATTTCCTTCCAGTTTTCTTTGGTATCTTCTAGCTCCAAGCAATGTGCCTCTGCCTTCTTGCCTCCACTTTCTTGTTGTCTTCTGCCTTTCTCCTAGGTTGAGGTTAGCTTCTTCCCAGGCCACTTCCACCAACTCAGACCCAGAGATTCTTAGTCTGGGCTTCTCCCCTCTCAGTGTTAAGACTGATCTTTCTTATTGCCATGTCTCAGTTGGAACTGCTGAATTATACTTAACAGCTTCTTGGAAACATGAAACAAAGATTTAAAGTTTACTAAACCACTCTTTGGCAGATACCCAGATTTATATTAATATTGTTGGACTTCTGCCATAAATTGTTTTCTATAAAAATAGGATAGTAATAGTTTTCCTAAGGAATATATACATCTGGAGAATAAATTTGTCCAAGATGGTCAAAGAAAATATAGGGTATATGGCCTTACTGATACTTCCCAGATGGGGTAGGTCAGGTTCGAGTGATATTTATTTTGACCCACTGAAATGATTTGGTCCTCTGTATTGCTGACTACAAGGTGCTGCTTTTGGTGGGGGATGTACTGAGGCATCATTATTCATATTTGGTTTCATTCACTGCCGAATTCAGAAAGCAAGAGTTAAACTTTCAGCAGAAGTCTAATTATGATCCTATCTGGAGCTGTATTTGACTTGCAAACCAAAATGTGGTGAAACTGTTCTCTGCAGGATTCCTTCCTTCAGCCTCCAGCATCCTGTATGCATAGATCTCTGCTCACTTCCTCCACTCATCACCAAAATCCCAAAATCTCATTCCTCTCCAGTGGTTTAGATTCTCCAGGCATTTTTTTTGGTTTTGTTATATTTGTATTGAAACATGCTTTTTCAAGGCAAAACCTGAGCTCCATTAACTGCCAGGGGAAGGACCTTTCTAACAAATAGCTGTAGAATCAAGCTACTGTGAGAGTACATGGGAGGACAGGAACTCACAGATGTCCTAAGAACATATGGCAAAGGTTGACACATGTTATTACTGAGTCCCATGAAGGACCACAAAGATGTTTAAGGGATTGGAGCAGCTTTCTCATGAGGAAAGGCTGAGAGAGCTGAGACTGTTCTGCCTGGAGAAGATAGAGCTCAGAAGGATCTTATCAATGTGTATAAATACCTGATGGAGGGACATAAGGAAGATCAAGTCAGATTCTTCTCAGTGGCATTCACTGAATGCAAAAGGAAGTAGACACAAATAATTTAAACATAAGAAAAAGTTTTTTTACTGTAGAAGTAATTGAACACTGGTCAATCTTGTCCAGATAGATTGGGAATTCTCCATCCCTGAGGGTCCTCAAAACCTAGCTGGACAGATGCCTGAGCACTCTCCTATAGGTGACCTTGCTTTGAGTAGAACAATTGAAGTAGATGATCCCCAGTCATTCCAGCCAACCTCAATCATTCTGTGGTTCTGAAATTCTCCTTCATAGTCCCAGAAGAACCTAACTTTTTTTCTGATTTTGTCTGCCTCCATGTTTTGCTTTTTTGAGACATTTCAGCTCAGGAGCTTTTGTGTTTTCATCACATGCAGGTGTGATTTGGAACAAGCCTTTTGTTTTTCCACAGGTCATATCTTGAGAACAGCTTTCCTAGTTATTTTATTTCTTTCACATCTGCTTATGCTCTTAAATAAAAGTTAAATTCTTTTGGATCAAACTTTCTGGTGCTTTTTTTGGATGGAATGTATCTCATTATTATGGAACAATTTGGTCAGTGATATTTTCTAACTTGAGTCTCACTGACTTTTTCTTCTGCTTGTGTGTATTGCCTAGCTAGGTTTTATGGCATGCAATGCCTAGGAAGTTGTATACAGAGAGATATTAAAGCATTACTTTGTCTCAAGTCCTGAAGTCCCATAGAAATTTCCTAAGAAACTCTTCACAGAGAACTTTCTTCCCATTTAGATAAAAGAAAATAAGTCTTTATTGCCATCACTACCTAAATATCAACAGAACTACACCCCTTTTCTCTGTAGTTTATAAGGAAGTCTAAGCTTTTATGGGAGTGCAGGTGGACCTCAGCTCCTTCTCTGAAGCAAGGAAGGGGGCACCAGCTGGAAGGAGGGAATTAGGAAGGAAGGAAGGAAAAGAAATCTTAACCAAAATAGTGGAAAAAAAAATTCCTGAAAAGCAAGATAAAATCTTGTTGAAATGAACAGCAAAATTTCCAGTCTTCTGGGGGTCCATGGTTTTATGTTACTCTGCCTCACTTTACCTCCCCATTGGTTTCATCCTCCTCTAGGCTGTCCATGAGCCCTTGCCTTTCAGTGCTGGGAAAAACCTTCTCAAAACATTTGAAGTTACTCAATGTTATTGATCACTTATGAAGTCATTTCCACAAATTTGGAAATTGGGCTGAGAGCTAGGCGTAGCTCATCCTTGCAAAAACCTGACCAGACTAACAATATTTCATCTTCTGATCCTCCTCTTTCACCCACTTTTTTGAGGGGGAGGGGTGTGGAAGGGGGAGGGTATACACTGGGCATCTCTCCTTCTACAAACACTTCTTAAAAACACAGTTTTTTTCATTTGCATACTATCAGCTGACAACTGAGCAAAACAGAAAGGGGAATGAAGTCCTTCAGAGCCATGGCAAGCTGATGATTATCTTGCTCTGCACAGGGCTCTCCATAACCCCAGCATTGTGAGAAGTATACTTGATTACAGCATGTAAGCCCAGCTTTGTCTGAGTTCTGCTTCATTAGGGAAATAGAACTGCAGTGCTTTTGCTGATCTCATTTCCATCTCCATTTTTGCCCTTGTGTGTAGAGCTAAAGTACCTTTATGCTTAAATAGCTTCCATCCTTTTGTCCTTGGAGAGCTTTACAGGTAAATGCATGCAGGCAAACCAATCAGTGAAATATTTAAAAAATAGGATAGGGTGAGGAGAGGATAACCTGGAGGACCGCTGGATGCTCTCCAGAGAAAAAAAACCAAAACCAAAAAAACAACAACAACAACAACAAAAAAAAAATTTGCTATAGACTTTCTCTGGCTAAATAACACTCTCTGTCATTACAGTGAATTTGTTTGTTCAGTCCCTCAGAGGATAAAACCTGATCTCTATCCCACAGGGAAAGAGGAATGATCTTCTTGTGTAGTAGGCAGAGACTAAGAACAATGATAATGATGATGATGATTAGAGGCCTTTTAATTTAAAAAAAATGGATCCATTAAACATTGTAGCTCAGCAGCCTGGCTCCAGCTAGGTGCAGGGAGAGCCTGTGGCACTCTAAACACCATTAAAGTAAGCAGGGATGTGAGGCATGAAGGAGGCTTACCTGAAGGGATTGTTTTTACAACAGATTGATATTTGCCAGGATCTGTTTCCTTCTGCCAGTGATCAAATATTTAAATTATAATTGTGTGAATTTATGATTTGTCAGCATTTCAAGATACTTAAGATGACATTTCAAAGGCATCTCCTCAGCCCTGGCACTGTTCCTCAACAGTCAGCAGTGAGTCCACGACCCTGAGAGCAAAGCAGAGACTTCATCTTGGACGGGGAAATTATTCAAGCATCTTTAGACTTAACTGCAGTTTTAGGATTATTTATTCTTTCATGGCCACAGTCTTCAGCCCTTAATGAGGTTGTGAGTGTTGCTCCATTGACATAAAATGGATGGTGCAAGGTGAAGGGTAATCAGAGTGCCTCTGTATCTCGTAACAGAGCAGGGAGATCCCTGAGCTAAAGCAGACTGTGCCACAAAATATGGTGTTGTCAGCAGCAACTAGCCTGGGGCTGAAGGCAGATAACATCCTCCTGAGACCATCTTGCCTCCAGCCTACCCAAGTACAGAGGGCAAGTGAAGGTGGGAATTAGGAGGAGTTAGTATCTCCCTCCAGGTAATGTTCTCACGCTCTGTTATATGATAAATTGCTGCCACACTTTGTGGCTGTGGAGTGCCTGTGGGTTCTGGACTGGGTACCACCATGGATGTCATAGATCCAGATTGGCTGTCACCCTACTGCTAGCATAGAGATGCTGTTAGCTTTTCAAATCTCACACCTGTGTGACACAGACTACAAAGTAAGCTACTCGATCCTCTTTCCTCAGTCATGTGTGTCTCCAATTGATATTCTAAATGCTGCAGTTCAACTCACTGTGATATTCTGGATGGTTTTGAAATCTGTTGCTACAAAAAGCTATTAAGACCTTCTCATAGTTAGCTGTACAAAGAGAAAAAAGACTCTGATTAGACTGTCGGAAAATAAGGGCCTTAGCTCTCATTTACACAACCATTCCGTCCACTCCTAAGACCCCTTCATATTGAGGACCATGCTGTGAATTTTCTTACTGCGGTTCTGCAGCTTATTAGTAACCATAAAAGCAATAAAAATGGGGTATGTTGCTCTGCCAACCACCTATGTTCTTCTGGTTTCCCTCACATTGATGGAGTGATGCTTGTCCTCCCCAGCCTGGTACAGTTCCCTTGCTTGTGTACTCAGTGGCTTCCTCTTCGGTCCTATTCATAGTACTCAGAACTGAATAATGTTGCTTAAATGAAGTCACCACGGGAGGAAAGAATGGCCTGTGCTATTACAACACAGAGTGAGGCAGTGTTACTGAAAATCAGGTAAAACAAACAAAAAGCTCTTATTGTAAACAAACCTCTAACCTACTTTTTAACATTCCTCCAAAGAAGAGCAAGTTTTATTTCCACCAGTGGTGAAGGTTTAAAATAAGATCTTTCCTATTATGCTGTTCATGACCTCCTTAGATCTTGTCTCAGTCATAGTGTGTGGAACGAAATGGAGTATTACAGGGTTGGCTCCCAAGGGAGCCTTGAGTCTTAGTTACCTTTTGAATTAACTAAACCTTTTGGAAAGATTAAGCCATTCCCATGCTATTGTGTTTCATCTGGTCATTTTATTGTTTTAGTTTACATTTTATGTTTTACCAGCTTTGATCAATATTATCAAGTCTCTCCTTAGATCAGAATAATTATGAAGATGGTTCACCTAATCAAATTCTTCTCAGCTTTCTCACTTCAATACAGTTATTGGCCATGTCATGAGCAGCACGTATGTCTCCTGATGTAGCCTCTTCTGCTTTATTGTCAAACATGCTGCTTTTCTAGAACCAAGGATATTTATAATGTAAGGGTTGCTAATGTTGTCTTAATCAAATAATTGCAATATTTTCATCACTTTCTACAAAGTAAATGTGGTGTAGCCTTTGGCTGCATAGTGTATTGTATCTGCCCTGGACTCATGATCTGGTAAGGCAGGATTAAGAGGTTTGTAATGTCATTTTGAGGCCTTTTTGAAGCAGTGTCAAGGCATTCCTGCCTCATTTATACCTACAGCATTCTGAGATTTTTTTTGTGTGTTTAAGCAGTCTGCTTTCACTTTCCCCATCACACCTGAGGAGCAGAGTGTCAGTGACAGAGCAGACTCTTCCTATTCCTTGCCTGCATCCTTTTTTTGGCTCCCTCTTAGACCTTTCCCATTCCTTTACACAAGGGACTAAACTAATCCAAGGTTTGATATGGCATCTGGGATGGTTGAAACTGCTTTCATATACATGGCATGTCCCCTTTTTATTGTCTCTTAAAAAGCCCTTCTGAGGCCAGGATTCAACAGCAAGACCCTTGTGTGAAAGAAAATTGGCTTTTCTACATGCAGTTCTATATCCTCTTGGGATGACAGAGCCTTGTGGAAGTAAATAGCAAGCTGTGAGAGAAATCTTTCAAAGAGCAGGGTAGGGGCTGCTCAATATTTCTGACTGATGATATGCAAGTTGGGGGCTGAATTTGACACCTTATGGCTATTTGCCTGGCACTTTAAGACTACTTTACTAGTGTAGTAAGGAGTTAAAATCCAGTGGGCAATCAAAGCAGCTGATTTTTCAGTCCTTACTTTCATTTGATAGATATATCATGAACAGTGTTTGGTTAGGTAGCTGTGTGAAACCTGTGGCAAGTGGATGGTACATTTGATAGGGGGTGTGCCTCTCACACAGGTATGTATGCATTGAAAGCTAGAGAGATTGCTGATATCTTTAAATCAGCTAGCTTGAGTCTGAGAAATGGTCTGGTTATGGTTAGAAAGGGTAATTAAGCCAGACAAGACACAGAAAAAGAATCACAATAAGGCTTAGGGGTTACAGACTTATTCTATGAAAGTAAAAATCAGTGGTGTTTCAGTAATGTAAAAATGAAATGAGAGAGTGTTGAATCAGGGTTTTTTTTATTTTTAACCACAGGAAACAGACAATGAAACGTGTATGGGAAATTCAGCAGAATGTGCTATAGCCCAGTAATCTGCAGAAAGCCTGCTTTCACATTTTGGATAGACTGTTAAGGTCGGAGAATTAACAGCATTAGCATCCTTGGAGGAGATACACGGCTTTCAGATTTCCGAAATGGGTGGGTGTTAAAGCAAGGTGGATGATGGCAGGATGATTTTCAGTTTATAAGAGAGCACCCACAGCTACTGTGAACAGTTTTAACAGCTTGAACAGCTCGCTACTAAGCTGAACAGCAGTGCTAGGGATGGGGAGGAGGAATGAGAAAAGGGGGGAGAAGCGAGGGATGGAAGAAATAGCCTGCAGATTGCCATCAGTCCCTGGATGAGTTTACTGCAATACAAAAGGATGACTCTGTTAATTCAGCTTCACCTGCTGCTGGGAACCTTCTCCCTTGCCCTCCCTCACATATGATCTCAGCTCTACATTTAAGAGCTTGTGTCAAGCACAAGGGAGAAAAGCTGCTGGATATTTTGGGCACAGATTGTTTCTTTGGGAAAAAGTACAAGATATTTTGGAACGGAAACATGACTTCTGGAAGCACCTTTTCCCTTCCATTTCCAAACCACATTTACTTTTTTCCCCAATATTGATAATCTGAACTCAGGTCAATATAATTTTAACCATTAAAACCTATCCTGCTTTATCTTCTTTCCTGGCTGCTTTTTGGTAAACTCTTTCTTTCACAAACACAATTCACAATGCTTCAGCAATTACAGTCTTCTAATCGGAAGCCTTGAAACTGTGTAGTCAAATAACCTTTCTGTAAAGTTGCCACATGAGTGTGATATTGTGAACAGGAGAACTTCATATTTTTCTACAGTCCTCCTTCTCCAAAAACTTCAGACGCCAGTGGGGTAAATGCTTAAGGTATCAGAATAAAGAAAATAGCCACCTTCAAGGATTCCCTTCCCCACAATGAAGGAACCCTGATGCTCAAGGTGTCCTGGCTGGCTCAGGGCACTGCTGAGGGCTGTATCCCCATGTTTCTCCTGCTGAGAATGGGCATGGAAGGAACACCTGGAAAATACAGACAGGACTGATTTGGGATTTTTTTTAAATCATTCTTTTTTAATATAATATTATTATTTTGCTTAGCCTGGCAACAACATGCATGATGAATCTGTGCTAGCACATATTCCTCTTGCTGCCACCCCCTCTTTGTCTGTTCAATGTCCTTGTCAATTCCTACTTTAAACTGAACTGCAGCATACCATGAAGGGACTATCCCTGTTTGGTTTTTGTGTCCACCAGGACTATGGGACTTAATTCCTCACAAGAAATAGATTCAGTATTATTGTAAAAAGCAGGTCTTATCGCTTCTCCAGCTCTGGGTCCTCAGACTTCTGCCAGGTCCACTTCATATTACAGCATGAAAGTAGATAAGTGTAATTTTCCATGTGTTTTTCCCTGATTGTACTACCCCATCTATATTTTAATCACTGTTAAAGAAGCTTTTTGCTCCTGGAAGTCTTGTTTGGAAGGTTAGCCTTTGATGTCTAGGCTCCCTAGTCACTGCACAGAAATGTGGTTATGCTATGGAGCTCTGTCCTTTCACAGAATCACAGAATGTTAGGTCTCAGAAGGGTTCTCTCAAGATCATCTAGTCCACACCTGCTTCCAGAGCAGGTCCACCTAGAGCAGGTTGCACTGGACTATGACTAGGAGGATTCTGATTAATTCTAGAGATGGAGATTTGACCACTTCTCTGGGCAGTCTGTTACAGTGCTCAGTTACCTTCACGGTAAAGTTTTCCTCATGTTCACGTAGAACTTCCTGTGTTCCAGTTTGTGACCATTGCTCCTTGTCCTGTCACTGGGTGAATCTGGCTCCATCCTCCTGACATTCGCCCTTTAGATCCTTTTAATCACTGATGAGATCTATTCTCAGTCTTCTCTTCTCCACATTAAATAGACCCAGCTCTTTCAGCTCTTCTTCATATGGTAGATGCTCCAGTTTCCTATCATCTTAGTGGCTTTGCGCTGGACTCTCTCCAGTAGCTCCATGTCCTTTATGAACTGGGGAGCCCAGAACTGGACACTGTACTCTAGACAGGGCCTCATCAGGGCAGACTAGAGGAGGAAGATAATCTCCCTTTAACTCCTTGCCACACTCTTCTAGATGAACCCCAGGATGCCACTGGCCTTCTTGGCCACAAGGGCACATTGATGACTCATGGTCATCCTGTTCACCAGGACTCCCAGGTCTTTCTCCACAGAGATGATTTCTAGCATGTCAACCCCTAACCTGTACTGGTGTATGGGACTATTCCTCCCTAGGTGCAGGACCCTACATTTGCCCTTTTTGAACCTCATTAGGTTCTTTTCTGCCCAGCTTTCCAGCCAATCCATGTCACATTGGATGGCAGCAAAGCCCTTTGGCATGTCACCCACTCCTCCTAATTTTGTATCATCAGCTAATTTGCTGAGAATACACTCTTTCCCCTCATCTGGGTTATCAATGAATATGTTGAACAAGACTAGACCCAACATTGACCCCAAAAGGGAGTATCCCAGTTGGTGGGTTTCTGGCCTCCAATTCAACCCTGCATCACTGATCATGACCCTCTGAGCTGCATCACTCAATCAGCTCTCAATCCACCTCACTGTTCACTCATTTAACTTACACTTCCAGAGTTGCTTAATGAGGTTGTTATAGGAGACAGTGTCAAAGCTTTCTGAAGTCAAGGTAGATCACATCCACTACTCTCCTCTCATCTGACTAGCCAGTTATGTCATCATAGAAGGCTATCAGATGTGTCAAGCATGATTTACCCCTGGTGAATCCACGTTGACAACCTCCAATAACTTTTTTTCTTACATGTGTTTAGAGATGACATCCAGAATGTTTTATTCCATCACCTTTCCCAGGATGGATGTGAGGCTATCCAGTCTATAGTTCCCGGGGTCCTCCTTCTTGCCCTTTTTGAAGACTGGAGTGATATTGGCATTCATCCAGTCCTCAGGCACCTCTCCTGTTCTTCATGACCTTTCAAAGATGATGGAGAGTGGCGCAGCAATAACATCTGCAAGTTTTCTCAGCACTTGTGGGTGCATCACATTGGGGCACATGGATTTATGGATGTTTCATTTGGCTAACTGGTCTCTAACCTGGTCCTCTTCTATCAAGGGAAAGTCTTCCTCTCTCCAGACATTTTTCTTCATCTCCAGGGTCTGGAATTCATCAGGGTCAGCTTTAGCAATGAAGACCAAAGGAAAAAAAGCACTGAGTAACTGGCTTCTCTTTGTCTTCCACCACTAGGGCACCTACCTTAATTTCTTCTCCTGGGAGCCTAATGGCAGCAAGCTGCCTGAGAGACCCTGAGAGACAGATATATGAGACAAAGATGAAATCTCAGTGGCTGCGGGCATTACATATGTGCCAGATTACAGTTTGGGAGGAAACCAAATTCTGATCAAAGGCAGTAGGTGGGGTGGTGTTTGTCACAATCCTTGCTTTGTGTCAAAACCAACAAAAGACCAGAAGCTAGTAGATGCATTTTCATGGGCCTGGATCGGGGTGAAAATGGCCTGTCTCTGGTGCTGGGTGGGCTCTTCCCACACTGTCAGTGACTGCCAGACACCCCAAAGGGGCCACATACATGGGCAGCACACGGGGCTGTGCTGCTTCAAAGATGGGAGGTAGCATCATGCCACTCAGAAAGTCACTTCATGCTGCTGTCGTGATCACCCCATGCCAGACGGGCCAGTGTCCCCATGCTGTGCCCCACACAGCCCAAGGGGTCTGCAGAGCTCCACGCTGCTCTCGCACCACTCACTGCCCAGGGAATGCAATGCAGGGAGGCCCTTCCTTTCCTGGATGGTGCCAGCTATAAATAGCTCTTGGTGAGGGTAGAGGAAGGGGCCACAGCCTTGCCAAGAGGACAGAGCAGCACGGAGGGGGCTGGCGGGGCTGGTGGCAGCAGCAGCCTCCCGCCGGGCCGTGCCTCTCAAAGCCTCCTCTGTCTCAGCTGGCTCCCTCTGAGCAGTTGCTAGGTAAAGGCAGGTGTGTCAGCTGAAGTAGTGGAAATTTCTATTCATCTTATAAATAGTTGAACAGCCCGACTTGGTGAAATGTGAAACGAGCAAACATCCCATCTTCTCCTCGGCGGGCAGATCGGGATTCAGTCTATAGTGCTGTCATGTCAACTGTGTCAGCGCCGCTGTTCATGATGCCAAGGCCCTATAAGTTATTCATGCGAACACAGCAAACAAAGGTTTAGCTTAACTGAGGGATGAACATTCCTCCACCTGCAGCTTTCTCCACAGCTAGACACAAAAAGTGCAGAGGTCACTTAATCTGTGACAGAAATAGATTGCACTGTCTTTGGAGTCAGTATGTTTTGCAAGTATAGTCATACGACTGCAGGCAGGCCTGGGGGCTTCTGGTACAATGCCCTTGGTAGTAAGAGAAAATGTCATTAAAATCCTAATGCAGCTTGAGAGGTTTACTTGAAATTTACTGGGCAAAATGGTAAATTTTCTTTATTATCATACTTCTACACAAGGCTATTAGAAGGCTTTTTCCCTCTACCAATCCCCCATGCTTCTTATTGAACCAGATTGAGCCTTGCTCTCTGGTGTACTGGGACTGATCCCCACCAGAGATTAATGCTCCCTATGAGACTGTGGGAACTTTTCAGGTCTTTCTCAGTGATTGAAGGATTTTAAAAAGATGAGACTTCACAGACTGAATTTGAATCTGTATGTCAGCTTGGCAATATATTAAATGGAATTTATTGTAGTATTTCAATTGTAGTCAATTTTAAAGGAAGGAGGCATCTCCGTGGTATTGCATGGAAACGGATGTGTATGAGCAAGCTTTCATAAAACCTCAAAGAATTGAGTCATCAACATCATCTAGTGGTCAAAGCAGCAGACTAGGAGTAGAGATGTAAAGATATATAGACCTCAGTTCTGTCACGAACCTTTAGCTGGACTGATCAAGCTAATCCCTCCTGCATTTTATGAGATCAGATTGCCATGGGGACACTAAGAACACCAAGTACATCAAAGCATGATGTGCTTATTAGATGAAAGAGAGTCTGTAAGTACAAGTTTTTACTTCCTTGCTCCCCCTTTCCCCCCCCCCCTCAATTTATTGTGATCCAGGTGGCAGGATTATGTCAACCATATCTGATCTGAGCTCACACCTCCACATGGAGGTGAGGACACAGCATTGGCTCTGGATTCCAGTTACTGCCAGTTATTGCATTGACAGTGACTGAGCAATACTGTTTGAAACCAGATTTTACATTTGCATGCAAAACTGAACTTGTCCTTTCATCTGACTGGGTATTGGTGGATGATGAGGCCCTGGTCTCACTTGCTCTTGTTCTGCATAGCTGCTTTTCAAAAGGGATGGCTTGTAGCGAGCCAATAGACAGTTCTATGATGATGAGCCAAAGTGAGTATGAGAATAAAAATCAAGCCAATTAATACTGGTTTGTGCTTCTCCTGCCCTCTCTCTGTGGTTAACCTCGCATCTACAGAGAAGGAAAAATTCAGCCTTGTCACGTTAGCTGTTGCTCTTAACCTACGTTTGCCTGTAATCTGATCAAATACAGGTAGAAGAAAATCAATCAAAATTAAGACAGATGACAATGCTCAAAGCAAAGCTGGTGCTCTTCCCCTTAGCATGAGATATAGGCTGTAAGTGAGCCTTGCTACCTTTCTGGGAGATAGGTAAGTAAGCAGAGCAGTCATATTTAGCAGATGTAAGGACATGAAAGCCTATAGCTACAGCATGGAGGGGGAGGATAAACAATTTATAAGTACTTGTAAGTGATGATGGCACAGCTCTGAGTTGCAGTTCTAATTTACTGCTCTGTGCTTGTTTCCCCCGCAAGCTCCAGCCAGCAGATTGCGGGGCCATCACTTTTTAAGCTCTGTGCAGTCTCAGACACATGCTGAGGGCTACGCTGTATGAACTGCACTTGTATTTTTCAGAGCCTACATGAATAGCCTCACTAAAGTCAGTGGGATGCTTTGCATAAATACTCACTCTGTGTATGGCTTATGTAGCATAGTGTTTACGAGGTGAGCCACTTAGCCACAAAACTTAGCAAAGCCATAAAAATACAGCTGCTTTTTATATAGAGCTACTGCAGCCCATTGGCCTTGAAAGTCCTTGTTTTTAACATGCTAAATGGCTGCCTTCCAAGAGCAGTCACCACTGTTGTGGAGTACAATCTGATACAGAATGGCATATAAGGGTTTATTTGATGCACAGTACTGCAAGTGAATTCATATATTTTAAAGCTGCTTTCTCTACTGGTCTAACCAAGCACTGTGTTCTACATTGCTCTAATAAATTACTGATGTAGGCTTCTCATGTGCATGTTAATATGGCATTGCTCAACTGTTATATGGTCTGAGATAGATGCAAGAAACCATTTCTTGGTAAGATTCCTCATCCTTTGAATAGAAGGACAAAGATTTTTTGAGGAACTGTGTGCAGATCAAGGGTGATGTACCAAAACTGCACCAAAGTATTGCTAAGGTCTGGGAAATGGATTGTTATGGAAGATATATTTAGCTCGGAGTAGATATATGTCTTACAGCAGGAGAAAGGAAATTGTAGTTTCCTCAGAACTTCAAAGGGAGGAAACTTTATAAAAAACCCTTAATATACATGTTCACATAACACTTCAGATTTTGTGTCTCCTGCTATTGTGTAACCTTCCATCAAAGGGTATTTGGGTTATTACTTGAGGGAAGCCATTGGCAAGGACAGCAGCATGATCTATGGAGGAAGTGAGAAAAAGAGAGCTGACAAAAGGATCTAGGATTCAATAAATGAGCAAAGGATTGAATAAATTATGTTTACCCTTATTAAACCTTTCTAGATGAAGAAAACTTTAAGAAGATATTTAGATATGTCGTGTGACATAGTTACTGTAAAAAAAAAAAAATAAATATTCATATATAATCAAAGTGATAGTTTCCACTGCTTTATTGTGCTTGTATATTGCGTGGGGTTTGCTACTCACTGATATTCATGAAAATTCTTAAACTCATCTGCTTTCAAGTAAAAGCTGAGAGATATTTTGATCATCAAATTTTAAATCAAAAAGATATTTGATCTAGTAAAATTGCTGAAATCTTAAAATTTACTAAGAAATACATATATGCACTCAGCAGGTACCATGGTGATGACTGCAATGACATTATTCTCATGGGAGTAGAATAAGGTAACAACTGATATTGCTGATTTATGCAACAGAACTACAAGTACAGTTTAAATTTTTAATATTCAATACCCACAAGAAACCACTGTATGAAACAGATTATTCAAAAAGATAATTTAAATAATTTTGAATACTGAAGTTTCAGTGTGCCCATGAACAGTTTGAGTACAGAAAAATAGATATAATATTCACTTAAGGGATCCTTTGCTAGGGATTGTTTGCCAAGTTTAATTTGTTGCTGTCTTTTATTTTGCATTTTACTCCAGCTCCTTCACAGGGTTCATATTTTGTTGTTGGAAGTCTAGAAGACATATTTAAGGTACATATAGATACTCATAAATCACATAGCTCATATGTTACTAAATTTATTTTATTGTTGCTTGATATTTTCTTAATTAAAGCAGGAGTCCTGCAGAAGTTATGTAATACAGAAAAAGCTTATTTGAGACAATCCACCACTTTCTACAAGTGTTATTTTGAACACAAAAATGCAAATTTCTCTTCTACTTTTGAGTTAAACTGATGAGCAGGAATCCTAAAAACTTGTTTTTCTATGGATTTGTGTATTAAAGTTGGGCTCATAGATAGTATCTGTGATGACAAATGAAGTATGATCATTCATTTTAACCTTTTTCTCAGTGAGATTGTAATTGAGTTTCTCAGCCCTCACTTACCGTTTTAGAACACAATAAATCTGGAATATTTTGCCACCCACCAAAGATGGTAGAAAATCAGTGGATTCAGAAGTCACTAAAGGAGCTAATAGATGGACATTGCCACCACATAATCCTTCTTTCTTTTGGCAATCACACAGCAACTGACAGCAAGAAAATAGAGTTTGGAATTATTCCTCTCTTATGTTTCTTCTTGGTGTATGCAACAAAATCATGCCCCTAATACTTGAGAGACCACTTCTAAAAATTTCCTGGGAAGTTCTTAAGCATGCTTGGTAAAAGTGTGATATATATGGGAATGCAAATACTGCTTTCAAGAAAGCTAGAAATGTGGATGCTGCTCTTACCTGAGAGAGAACAGAAGAAAGACAGTCCAGACCACCAAAGAAGGATACTAGGCTGAAGGTGCCCAAAGTATGAAAGTTCATCTCTAACTTAACAGTAGTCTACTGCTTATCTGTCATGTTATGTCTTCAGCATATTCCCTTTATCATCAGTAAGTGGGGAATTTTAACTTAAATTAGAGTTAACACCGTTGTTTCCTTAATAAATAAGGAGAGAGGTGCATACTTAGAATTATCAGTAACTCATTATTCACCATTGAGAATGTAGTGTGGTTCCCACCAAGTCCTTCCCGAGTGCACTGAATGTTTTGGCACTATCCGTGTGAAGTATCTGCTCTCTTGAGGTTTTGTTTTTTGTGTGCAACCCTACCTGCTCACATAAGAAGCTGTAATGTTTCCTAAACACCATTTTATGTTTCTCTCTGGACCATGAGAAATTTCTCTTCTGAGGATCTCAGCTGAGTCCAGGTTCCACAGAGATTTATGGTTTAGCGTGGGCACATAAAGAACAGAGAAAGGGGATGTGCTGTGTTGCACTGTTGTTTTCAGACTATTCAGCTCATATGTGGAAACTGGGACAAGTCAGGACAGGCATTAATACAGCTCAGAGCTGTATCACATACTTATGGATCTCCTAGATCTGCTGCTGAGCAGCTGCTAAGGGAGCCAGATCAAAGGCAATGAGCATTTATATGCTGCAAGGAGGATGGGAAACCATATTCCACTGAGACACAGTGGAGCCCATGCTAAAAAGGATTCCAGTTTTGAGGAAGCTATTTCCTTTGAATTGCTTAGATCCTCAAGTTATTGTTCCAAAGGATGCCTTGTGTGGCTTTAAACTTGAAAGCCCTGGTCTGTGGTGTTTTGAAGGAGAATGAAGTCAAGCATCCAACTCTTTTGACTGAGAAATTTTTCAGTGTTAACTGATGATAACAAAGGGTCATGAAAGCAGTTGCTTTGGCATTGATCATGAGTTTTATTGATGTAAAGAGAACAGTACTTTCCCCAGTTTTTCTTCTCCAATGATAGCACAGACATTACATGGCTTAAGTCTACATGTTAAAACACTTAACATGTGTTTTAAAATAGAAGCCCAGGCCTAAAGAAGGTAGTAATGTTCAAAGAAAGATATAACTCAACATGAGTCATACCAAAGGATGGTCAAAGAGGTCACTAAGTGAACTGAATATGTTGCTTTTGGCAAGTTTATGTTCAAATCAGCTAGTCATAGATGTCTGTCTAGTTCCTGAGACATGCTTTGGAAATGGCTCAGATATGCCATGAACTGTATTCTTCTTGATGGTCAAAACTGAGGTCTAAATCTATGCATACAACACGCAGAGTAGTAGCCATCCTCTTACCATCATATCTTTTAGAACGTGGAGCTGGCTTGATGACTGTCCAGCCAATGTGAAGACAGCAGTTTGAGAATAACACTGAGGACTATATATGCAGAGTTCTGGCACTTGATGAAGGCAAAAATACTTCAGCTAGTTTTATCTCTTCTCCTATATAGAGAGTATATATCCTATATTCCAATAGGAATGAAAAAATAGTGCCACAAAGTTAATTCCTGTCTTATTTATTTAAAAGCATGTCAGCTCAGGCATTATATTTTTTTCCACTGTATCAAATATTGTTTTTAAGCAGTTATACCCTGAATACTCTGATGTCTGATGAACTGTGTGCCTGGTCTATCTTTCTGGTAAGAATCCAAAGTATAAGAGATTATCAGCGTTTCTGGTATGCTAATTAAATTAATTCTGATGCTTGACATATTTATTGGTTTTGACTTACCACTTCATAAATCATTTTATGGAAGACTGGAAACAACAAAAAATAGCACACTGTGTATAGTAGATATTGAATGTTACATTAAAAAATTAGCTAGGCCGGGGTCATACGTTCACCTGTTATTTGCAAAGGTAGCATAAAATGCAATAATAAACTGACAGGTAAAGACCTATCAAACACAAGACATTAATGGATGATTCCTATCAACAGTAATTAACATTGTTTTCTTTTCTGGAATTGATACAGCTGTGAAAAAGACTTTTGGCCTATGCAGTGCAAACACTTGCTGTAGGAAAAATTATTAAATAATAAATAGATTATTAGAAAAATAATTTTCTTCATCCCTGCTCCATTCATTTCTGTATGTGATATTTGCAAGCTCAAGCTCTTATGTTGATAATAAAAAAACCCCAACACTATAAGAAAATCAAACAATAATATGTAAACCCCTCTATATCCTGGCCTAATATTTCCTTCCTGTTATTTTCCTAAATGTTTCTGTCTCCTTTTTGAAAACACACAATGAACCTTTAAAACCGTGGAGCTGCTTTCAGAATCGCTGTCGTCATCCGGATCAATTTGGAACAAAGTCCTGCCTCCCAATCCATTCTGATTTCAGTGTGTACACACTGCTGGCAAGATGCCAGCGTGGAGCTCAGGAAATGATAAATACCCATTTAGTCACAGACCCACAGAGATCCCTGAGATGGTAGGTTAGGGCTGCTTTGACATGC
Organism: Phaethornis superciliosus; assembly: GCA_023637945.1. NCBI lineage: Eukaryota > Metazoa > Chordata > Aves > Apodiformes > Trochilidae > Phaethornis > Phaethornis superciliosus. Next base: position 67,693,254 of record JAJQWJ010000001.1, on the reverse strand, counting down.
CCAAACTTACTACACATTTACACATACACTAATGTCACTCGTTGTGATATTTATATGAAGGATGCAGGAATGACACATGGGGGGAAGCACATTGCTCACATATGCTCTTCAAGAGGATTGAAGCTCCAAGTCTTGTTTGCCTGCCCTGAGCAGATAGCTTTCCATTTTAAATAACTGTACATAACATGAATAGAAAATTAGGTTGAACTAATCTAATTTGAAATGAGCTGGCCACAGACAGATACTGTGATTCTCAAATGTCTTATGAACTGGTTTTGACAACTATTTGACATGCCTACGAGGTACTAAACATATCTCTCTGTTATAAAGCGTGGAGCTCTGTGCAAGGAAAATAGGTTGTATGTATTGACTTGTTTACTTATAGACTTGGTTTACTTTTTTTTTTTTTTTTTCCTTTTCCTTCCTGAATAGCTGACGGGATTCAGTTTTCTGTTTGTCTGGGATATTTCCAGAAAAGGGGTGAATTAATAGCTTTGGATGATTTTCCCATGTAATTAGATCTTATGTCCTTCTCTTCAATTATTTGACTACTGAATGTTTTGCAATGGCTGAATCTAGACTTAGGGTAAATACTTTCTAACATGGTTTGAATTTTTTTGGTACTTCTTTTGTTTGTATGTTAGGTAGCTGAACGCTGTTGAAAACATCACATTTAGAAAACCCTTGAATAAGAGCTGGCATCCTACAATGCAGCCAACCCCAGTAAATGGTATAAGCTTAACAAAGAAGCTTTATTTTTGCATGTACATTGATGAATCATTGAAAGACCAAATACTTAGTTAAAGAGTAATTATGGATGTTTAACTACTGCTATAGGTAACAAAGGTCTCCACAGTTAACTCAGAGCCTTGCAAAGTGTCTGATATGCAATGGCAATGTTAAAAAAAAAATTCATCTTTTCATTAGCATTAAATATAAATGTGTTTTGACTACATGGATGGTATATAGGCAGGATTCTTTGCTGCCCCAAGTTTCTTCTCAGTTTATTAAACAGGACACTGCCATGACCCTCACCTCAGTTTCTTGGCCCTTTGCTGCCATCTCAGTGCAGGTGAGAACAGATAGTTCCACGTTATATGGAGACTATGGGAGTTTCACTTCTTTGCCCCAATCCAGTACAGTCCTCTCTTACACCTATGGTGGGGCAGCCATTATGGTCCTCCTTATAATACCTCCCCTGTACAGAGATAACTCTGTGGCATTTTCACACCACTTATAATCCATGAGTGTCTCACTGAGAGCAAAGTAAGATGACAGAGGAGCTCGGTCTCTCCTATTCTGTACAAAGTGATGCTCAGTGAAATTCCTCACTCTCATTTACAGATATGGGCACAAAATTTAAAAAATAAAAATAAATAAAATCACCAAACCATCAGTCTGAATTAAGCACATATCCTTTTCTGCCTTCCTTTTCCCAAGCTTTAAAATGTTGCCTTTTAAAAAATAGCATGAAAGGACTGCCCACAAAAGCAATCTCTCCAAGCTGCCTCCATTAAGACAGAATAGAAGAGCAATGGTGATTTTGCATCCCACCCATCTGAGTGGGGGCCTAAGTGATATGCTTCCCTTGTGAGAAACGTGGAATGTTGGTGTCGTTGTGTCAGAGACATAAGGTCACAATTAAAATAAGGGACACCAATACACAGCTTGCTCTGGGTCAGTGCTGACCATATGAAGAAATTCCTGCTGGGGTCATTTCACTTAGAGGTCAATGGTGCCATGTTTAGAGGTGAACTGGCTCCTCTCAGATTTCTGTATTTCCATTCAGAGAAACAGGCATTTTTACAGCAAAACTCTTAAGATTTATTTTAGAAAATGTGGCTTGAATCACTCTAAAAGTGCCTTTATTGAGGGGAGCCCAGGGACACTTGTTCAGACATTCATGTTTACATTATAAACATGTAAAGTCAGCAAAGTGAGCCCTATGCACAATTCCTGTTTAGGGGATAATAAAGGAAATTACATTAAAAGTTACTGACTTGTTATTTATAAAACACTTAACTAGATGCTTATATTGACAGTAGGGAAGTTTTAGTTTCAAATCTTGTAACAAGATATTGCTAAAGTGATTCTGCTTTTTGAAAAGTTAGTGTTCAGTAAACCATGACTCTGATCCTAATGTGTCAAATAAGTTCCTAAAGTTTTAACCAATGGATAAATAGATTTCATAAGAATTTGTAAATTAGATTACTTGTATGTAGAGAGAACAAAAGCAAAGAAGTCACTGCTAAGTGTCCTTTATCATGTTTCTATGGAGGAAAGCAATGTTTTCAAGTGTAAAATTGATAAGAATTTTCCTTTGATCAGAAATTTACTTCATAATTACTATTAATGAGTTTTAAGTTCACATCTTGTTTTGTTCTGTACAGGCATAAAGTAATCTGTCAATATTTCTTAGACTAATTTAGAGGAACAAACTGAATTAGAAACCAGGCCATCCTTATCTCCAGCTCCATCTTATTCTAACAATTTACCAGGGGTATACTGAATACAACAAATTACCAGGGGTACATTGAATCACTTGCCAAACATGAAATATATTTTATATGACACCTTTTCACTTTTGTGTAAATCAAAATGTGTGGACAGTCCTGAGCCTGAAGAGGGCTGAGTAGCTGTGTGACCACAGCTGTGCCATGGGTTGTTGCATGGCATGCTTGTCAAATCTGAGAGTGACACCTGGGGGCAACTGCAACCTGGACCTGAGCTGATGAATAATCCCTAATAAAGTTGTACTTTAAAACTTAATTTGCAATCAATGACAGAAAGAATTGGGAATTTGCTTTGCACAGTGTCTGTATCCCATCATAAATTATTCTTCAAAATGCTTCACTAAGCTGTATTTCCTGGTTTTCACACACCATTTTCCTTTTTTTTTTTTTGTTTCATCTTCTTATGATGAATACTCACAAGGACATGGTGTATTGACAAACATTACCATTAGAGAATAAGAGAGGGAAAAAGAGTTCTTCTTATCTCAGATAAAAGGAAATGCATTTTGGGAGTGAAGTAGCTATGATACAATAAATTAAGTTTGGCATTCACTCATATCTATACAGGCATGTTTGTGCTTTCCTAGCATTGGTATGCAAGCCATTGCATCCTGTACCTAGTAATATGGTTAAATTCCAGGGTTATCTTGTTTATAAATTCATATTCAACACAGAAATGCAGATTTCCTTGAATGTTATGTTCTCCAAGGTCAGCAAAATGGTGTTTTATTTCAGTGATCTGGGAAGGAAAAGCACTCCTGGACTTTAAAAATATTACTGGATTTTCAAAAAAAGCCTAACAAAATCTCTGTGAACAGGAGAAGTTGTTTTACATCAAAGATATTTAAAGCACAACTTAGCAAAAATAACATTTTTTGATGCACAGGTATGCATGAGACCAGAAAGTGCTATTCAATACAGGCACTTACAGGAAGATTACTTCAATTTATACATTGATGTCTAGTGGAGATACCATATGCATATCTGTCCAGGCTTGTTGTCTTCTAGTGTACATCTCCATTCTGATATGAATAAAACCACACCATATTTTGCTGTTCCCTATTCAATTAAACTGAGAGGGAGATTGGAGAAATTCTGGCTGAATTGTGCAAACAAGTAAAACTCAGTAGTACTAATTCTGATTTAAAATAGGACTGGCAGTCCATCTGCATACTAAATTTCAGGATAAGTTTTCCACGAACATTTCATTTGCTGGGGGTAAATTCCAGATATGCATGCAGGAGGGAAAATGTAACATTGTGTACTAGTGTGCTTATTGGCTTTTCACCTAGTAATTATACACATCTGGTGTTTTGGTGATGTAAACAAAACTCTGCTAACACTTAATACCAATAATAGATAACTTTCCTCATGCGCCTGGTTGTTTTCCAGATATGAGTTAAAGAAAAGAAGTCTAGCACTTTCCCCCAATTTCTTTTGAGTTTGTAATGAAATCAATATGGGAAGAATTGCTTGGTGGATTGGGGTGAATAAAGTGCTAATAAAAACAAGTCTCATTTCCTGTACAGTCACTGTTTTCCTTCCCTTGTGCACCAGTGGCTACTCCAGGGATCACTGCCAGATCTGCCGCCACATCCCCTGGGGCCTTGATCTTGACACATCTTTCAAAATAAACAGGACAGAGGATGTGGACAAGCAAATCAGTTACACAGAACCAAGTAAAGCTTCAGAGGCACCAGCAGCTCCCTGTGGTACTTCTTGCAACTTGGAATCTTTTTTTTTTTTTTTTTTTTTTTTTTACCATGTACCATGGACGTGGGTTTTCCATTGAGGTAGAGTTTAATTCTGCCCTCACATATTTTAGGATGTTTGTGACTAAACCCCGAGCTTGATTAAAATGCAAGTCTTGCTGTATCCCCCTTTAAAGTTATCTTAAACATTTCCATTGCCTTAATGAAGCTGAAATCAAGCCTGTAGATTGGCATCTCAAAGAAAATGTGGGCACTGCAATAAAATGATGTAGGTGAATCAGTAGGTGTCAGATTGCTGAGTCCATAATGAATAATTATCTCAGCATAATTATGTGTGCTGTTTTTCAGGCAAAATGTAAATCTGAGGTCCTTTTGTCTCCTGGTAATTAAAAACACATTTCTTGTGTGATTGCACATTACAAAATAGTCTCTCTTCTGGAGAATATGGTCTGCAAGTAGCATCTAAGGTTGGATAAGGAGCTATTATACTGATAATTAGAACTGATTGTCCTGCATAATTTTCTCCTCTAGCATGCCTGATACTCATTTTTGCATTTATACATATTTTGTAGAAGCAGCTCATATGTTTTATTTTGTTTGACACTATTTTTAGTTGCATGTAAACAAACAGGATTTTAACACCACCCCTGGGTCAGCTTTGATATAATATTGCGTTCAAAAATCAACTACTGGGTTTCAAAAACAAGTGGATGGGATAAAAGTTCACGGGATAAAAATGCCTGAAGGAGTGTTAAGCAGGGAGACACAGCTTCTGGAAATGTTTCAGGAAATCCTTGAGTTACATACTGGTAGGAACTGGGACAGTATTCTTAAGATGAATGCCTGAATGTTCTCTCTGTCCTAAAACTCTTCCCTCGCTATCTGCTCTTGACCACTGTCAGAACATGATCTGGGGCTATATATGTATCTTTGATTTTATCCAGAATGGCTATTCTTAGTCTTCTATATAATACAACATAGCTACCAAAAAGAAATGTTTCACCTTTAATATTTCTTATCGAGGTAAAGAAAATACCTGTTTTTCAAAAGAAGATTGAAATTTTAAGTAGATTATTTTCTCTTAATGTTACATGGGAAATATTTTTCTATAGAAATATTCCTCATCTATTTTATTACCACAATGGGAATCTTTTTTTAAGATGTTTTGCACTGTCTCTAAGTTATGGTAGTTTTCTGGGCATAATTCCTTGGCCTGCCCTTGGAGCTATTATGGAAAATAATATCGTGGTGCTCTGTCCAACTTCTTTAGTATATCCTCTCAGATTTTCTCAGTGCCAATACAATAATTTCAAGTGGAAGAGTCATGAGAGAACAGATGTAGATGAGGCTCAGCTAAAACCACTTTCATGCATCTATCCCAGAGATAACAGTTAAAGAATACTTTTGTGAAGAACACTAAGTCTAATTAACACTGGATTTCTGACCTGCTGCTCAGTCAGATGAAAGAATTGCCTTAGCACAGTTTCAAACTAGACATTTGGGATTTTTCTAAAACTTTTCCTGTGATTGTTCAGTGACCATAACTGGCAAGGGCTGCTTTACCCTTTACTGTTCATAGACTCTGCCTTTGCTGCCTGTCAAAGTATGAATTTGAAATGATTTTTTAAAATTCTTCTGACAAAAGTGGAGGGAAAAGGGATAGAAGATATGAAACCTCCAGCACTGAAGCCAGGAAAAAAATGGGAAGCTGGAGGAAATTCTTCAGTGTGAGGTTGGTGAGACAGTGGAACAGGTTTTTCAGGAAAGTTGTGGAATCACCATCCCTGGAAGCGTTCAAGGTCAGGTTGGATGGGGCTCTGAGCAACCTGATCTAGTGGGAGGTGTCTCTGCCTGTGCAGGGGAATTGGAACTGGATGATCTTTCAGGTTGCTTCTAACTCTAACTGTTCTAATGAGTCTATGAAATCTACCTGGCATTTCTATATTTTCTTAACCAGGACATAAAAGAAGAGAAGACTGTCCTTTTCATAAACCAACAGCCAGGAGAAGGAAGGCAGCAAATGGTGAAGAAGATGGCTTGGCCATTGTAATGACAAATAGAGAGTGAAAATAAAACCACTAATTACTGTGTTATTGGTATCCCAGAGAATGATAGGATGCTTTAGAAATTCAGACAGCAGAATTTCTCGTGCAGTCATGATAACCTGGTGTGTTTGCTTTGTGACACTACTTCGTGAAGGTGGCTTTAAACAAAACAACAACTATTTATCTTGGCTGAAGTTTGATCAGTGGTAGATGCAATTTTGAGTTTATCAAGAAATCATCTAGATAGACGTCTTTGGTTACTTTTTGATTAAGAAGCAAACCTGAGGCACTGGAACTAACGATTCAGTCTGGAAAATAACAGAGTATGTATACCTGGGTCCTGGTCCTGTCACTATGTTGTAAGTACTGAGTAATGAAATAAGAACTTTAAACTTTATTACGATTCACTGTGTCTTCTGGGCTGGTGGAAGTGTGGAATCAGATCTGGCACTCAGGTACGGTCTGCAGTGCACTGTCCCTGAGGCTCAGATGTACTCTGTGCTGATTGAATTGTGAGACCTGGACTTGACATGAGGTATTGGCAAAATAAGGAGACATGTTATGTGCTTGGAGAGGTATGGAATAAGGCAGTTCTCAAGCAAGAGGCTGAGGTGTTTTTTTTCTCTTGTGTTTGCCAAATGCATATACACGTGGAGCTCTTGGCTGCCACTTGTACAGACTTCCCTCGGAAACATTTTCCATCTGTCATGCTCTCATGCAAAAACAAAAAAACCCCTGGAGATTCCACTCCCATCCCTAAACTGGAGCCACTCTTTGTCTCTTACAGCTTTCAACAGGACTTTTTATTAAAGAGAAAAGGAGGAGGGGTGAAAAATGCAGACAAGTTTCTTTCTGGAGTTTCATATCAAGAGCTGCAGCCATCAGGATCAGAATCAAAACTGCCTGGGATGGCAAAGAGAAAGGGATTCAGTTTCGCCTTGACTCCTTGTTTCATCCACTAGCAATCCTCCCTTTATCTGCAGCACCCTAAGCTTCATCAGCTGCTCCATCTGGACCTACTAGGAATTAAGAGTCTCCTTATCTGTACAGGACAGTCAAATAAAGTGCATCCAGAAATTCTTGATATTACCTTCTCGTATGTTTAGAACTGCATGTAAAATGCCAGCCACCTTCTTTACAAAAGTAGCAGAAAATTCTTTTAAAATACATTTCCTAACAATATTTTGTCTTGTAATATTTTTACGGATGTTGATAGTAAAATGACACCAAAAAAAAAAAAAAAAAAAAAAAATTCACTGAAAGAATACACTGGGAGCCTTATCAGTGATAATGGCTCTGCTGTTAAGTCTCCTTTCTTCAAAACTGTAATTATTTTGCAAATAAACCACTCCCTTTTCTAGTGGTTCTGATTTGCAGAAGACAAACTTTGTGACAGCACTTTATAATCTATACAAGACATACTGAATAGATTGAAATTTAGGGCATTAGATGGCAAGAAAGCGAGTTTGCTTTAAGGTAACTAGATCTTTCTGCTTCACATACTATGTGAAAAGAAGTTTCATATTCCAAAAACTCATGGCAATTCTTGGAAGATTGGCTGCTGTTCATAGACAGTGAAAGTCAGAAATTTGGTTATATTTTAGTTAAATTTTGGTGACAGGAACATTTAAAATTATCTTTAAGTACATGGATATTGGAAATAAGTCTAGTTCATGTTTTTCAGAAGGATTATTTGGCTTTCCCTGTCTACTTTCCTCTCCTCTCTTACTCTACACAAACCGTCTCCCTCAAGGCACTGGAAGCAACAGGTTAACACATTTTCCATGCAGATGTGTTGGATGTCTGCACACTGACTGTCCTTCTTCAGCTCTCCTGCATGACAGCACACCGTGAGCCAGGCTGTGGCTGGGCTCACAAGGCTCTACCGTGACTCATTATAACAGGAGGCACAATCAGCTGGTGCAGTGAAAAAAAACCCACACAGGTTTCTCAAGGATAAAGAAAACAAGTTATTCAGGTGGAATGATCCATAACTGTTTGTTATTAAATCCTTTAAGAATTACTCGTATAAGAAAGGAATTGCATAATAAATTTAAATTTCTGCTTGGTTCTCAGAACACGAGTGAGTCAGGGCAAAACTGTCCTGGGAGTCAAAACACACAAGTGTGGAGCATGCTCTTTGGTAGGCCTCTTAAATGTTTTTTTTTACTGAACTCAGTGCCAATACTGATTCACCCTGTATCAGAATAAATAAAAAAGGTGGCAACCAGGTGAAACTTTTATTTCTTTTGAGAAGACATGATGGAATATGAATTGGAAAAATTCTTTTGAGGTCTCTCCCCTCACAAGTCCAAAAAGTTAATACAAATCTAATGATATCATTGCTAATAAAGAACATATAGGCATGAGAAATTCCTCTCAGCTGACTAGAACCAGCCCTGTTTCAGAGCTCATCATTGTGTTCTTGTCTGCAACGCTTTTCAGTTTTTTTCAATAGTTGCTCTACACTCTTATTCAGCACCCATGTTTCACCAGAGAGGTGGCTGCAATTCAGTTTTGGTTTAGGAATTAATGGTATGCAGGGACAAGAGGGGAAAGGGCAGCACGAAATGGTGAAAAACCAAGATAAAACTTGCAGTGCCCTCTGATCTCTGTGATCTGCTGCCTGCCAACAGTGACCCCAAGCAGCATGCAGATGCACACAAATTTACTGCCACTCTCTCTCTCTTTCCTGCAGTTGACTTTGTCTTGTCAGCTGCCTTCATGGTGCAGGAAGATATTCCTTATTCCTGGGCTTGCAGGAAGGAGGGGGAAAAAGGGAAGAAAAAGTGGCTGCTGCCAGGATGTGGGGGCAGAGGGATTCTGCAAGATGCTGACACATAGTCCCAGAATCACAGAATGTAGGTGTTGGAAGGAACCTCGAGAGATCATTGAATCTAACAGCCCTGCCAGCACAGGAACACCTAAAGCAGGTCCTCCAAATTCCCCACAATGACTGTCACATTTTGCCACCCCATCTCATGGGAGACTCTGAGTAAGAAGCTAGCATGAGTGATTACATGGGATATGTCACACTGTGTGTGTCTAATGCAAAAATTGCCACAGTACTTACCTATCCATATATTATATACACAGCAATATATAGATTCCTGGTAAGCAATCAAGATTCTGGACAGAATGGGATGAGAGACATAAAGTCATATATATTTGTGCAGTTAAAATTGTGAAATACTGATGCCATCTTGTTCTGGGTGCCAGAATAGCTTATTACGGTCACACTACTGAGGTTACATCATGTTTATGTTCTCATATCCTGCTTTTAATGGCTAATAACATGCAGAAACTTTTCTCTGCTCCAGATGTGTTTTCCATCCAAATGTAATTTTATTTGGAAAGTTTTAACACGAGTTGTTTGAGGAGATGGGAAAATGAAATTGCTTTTAAATCCAAAAAATTATTCAGTTCTGTGCTTTGGTCATGGACCGATGAAAAAAGGACTTGAGCCAGACTAAATCCACCTGCTTTCTGTGGGGGTGTGCTGAGGGAGAGGCATCAGCAAGTACTCTGTTACAAGAGCCTCCAACGTGTGTACACCAGGGTTTCATTTGTGTACATTAACTGAGTGCAGAACAGAAAATATCTCTGCCATAGAAAATGAAGAAGTGATGTCAGTATGAGAAAGAACAAGGGCTGTGGGTGAAGAAGGAAAGTGTGATGTGCTGTATCTGGAGATATTATCTGAAAAAGATAGGGAGGGAATACAGAAGGATGGATTACTCATCTCTCTGATCAAAAAGGCATTACTATGTTTTAGGTTTTTCACATTCTTCTCACCATTTTTTGGCAGTTACACTGCCTCTGGGAAGACCCTTGGCGTAGCTTCTAATTTTCTTCCCATGAATGTCTTTCTGTCAGCTTGTGGTGAATGCTTCTTGCACTCCTTGACTAAGTTCCTTGCAGTGCTTCTCCAAGGGACACAGAGGTGTCACGTAGTCATGTATTTTCTTTAGATTGCTAACATCATCTGCACTGACTCATCCATCAGGGAACAGAGAAAGGGCTTTTGTTTAACCACTACCTCACTTGTGCAGTGCTACTTGGAGTGTAAATGCATTTCTTTTTTTCTTTTTTTTTTTTTTTTTTTTTTTTTACCACAAAGAGAGCAGATAACAGTCCATGATGCTGCACAGTCTTCAGGTAATATGTACAAGCTGTGTGAGCCATTTCAATATTTTTCTGCAATTACTCTGTGTGTGACATTTTCTCCTGGTGTCCTTGTTTTTAAGAAAATATTGGAGGTGCTGTTTGGCAATACGAATGATTCCAATCCTGCACTATCCAGAGCATTCCTTCTGCTGCTGATTCAAGTTTGTTTATGGCTTTAATTGCTCACACTATACCTTTTCTGAACAATTTCTCACTTCCATGCATGTGTGTCCCTCTGCATGCCAGTGAGACAATTCAATGCAATGACACTGTATTGTTTCATTGCTCAAGTGGCACAAAAATGTAAATGTATTTCTTTACCCCCTATCAATTCCAACACCAACCATGTACTTTCTGTGTGAACTTATATGACTAATCTCAACACCAATTCCAATTCACTTTAGTTGAAATGTCATACAAACCTTTCATTTGACCTTTTGCAGCTTCATGTTTGGAGTCGGGACCATGATAACGGCTTTGCTTGTGCTTGTAACCACTGTCAGTAGATTTCTTATCTAGTTCCCTTGCAAATCATTAAGAATTGTAATTAATCTGAAGAGTATGAAGAAGAAACATCTTTGCAAAATTTTATATTACAGATTATATACTTACATAACTGTTAAGTCTTACATTATTGTCTTTGATGCAGGAAGAATAAAATTAAGTTCTTCCTAATTTAGGAAGTTATTCACAGACTCCTAACAAGTAATTTGATGGGATTTTTTTGTCAGTTAATACTCCACAGAATGAGGATGTAAAATAAATTTTATTTTCTGAGAAGAAATTTAGTGATTGAAAAGTGCAAACTGGGCTTAATGGATACTCCAAACTTTTGCAAATGAACACATGGAAGAAAGAAGCAGCATCATCTAACAGTCTTTTCAGATGGCTTTTATCAGTGGATTTCCAGAGTATCGTTTGTCTCTGACAAATAGTTATAAAACTTGTTATACCTCTTACTGTAAAAATAAGCTTGCCCTTTTGAAGTCCCCAAGTGAAAGCTCAGGGCAGACGTAGGTGCCTCTGTAAATGGTCTTTATTGGGAGACCATTGTATATTAAGGAGTGACTGATCCATGTAAGAGTTATTCTAGGTAAGTAGCAGTCTGTGTCGTGCTGCACAAACTCTTTGGCTGAAGAACAGACTCCACCAGTTCCCTGCAATATTGGATGCTGCAGGCAGATTCCTCTGGTACCCATGATTACACCTCCTGTGCAGCCTTGCCTTTATCTAACAGTGCAGTGAGAATTTCTCATGGGAATGTTGTTCCAAATTATGAGTAGAGCTGTTTTGTTGTAAGAAAAGCCTGGAATAGCTCAAATGACTGAAATGGTGGAATCTTTTCTATGGATGGGGTCTGGCCAGCCTTACTGCGCACGGATAGGAGCCTGTCTGATGCTGCCCCACCTGGGTTCCCCACCATCAAAAGACATGTAGCATTGACTATACTATCCTCTTCTTACAGCATTATCTCTAATAACTATCATTTTAAATTATACCTTCCAGAGCCTGCATACCTTTCTTACAGTGGTCATAACAGACCAGTGTATCCTGTTCCAAAACACCAGCACAAAGCAGAATTGCTGTACAGATTTCTATATAGATCAAGATAAGCTTTGATAAGATTTATCAAAAGTTTAATGAGAGGCCCAAAATATGTTTCAGTTTTAACAGACCCTGCAGTTCTGAATCCAGAAACAACAAATCTAGGAGACGTGATTGCTAAAAGAATAGTGAATTTGTAAGTAGTTTAAGCAGAATATAAAAAACCTACAAATGAAGGAAAAATTTGCACTGGATCAGATCAGCTTTCATGTAGAGTTAAAAGTGGGAAATTAAAATTTGGTGTCCCTTCAAAGATATCAACTATTACTGTCCAATCTGGGGTTGACTATGTGGCATCTACCACTTCAAGAAAAAGTTCCTAAGGAAGTGTCTAACAACTTCATGCTACTGTTACACAGTTCATGAGAAGAAGTGAGCAAATCAGCCTTACAAACATATGCTGACTCAATGGCAGGAAAATAAAAAGTTTTTGGTGCAATGGAGACACCTTAAACATCAGCTGTAATCATGTGAAGAGCTCTGAAGAGTCTCCTTCTCAACATTTTAAAATACTGAGGTCTGGTAAATCCCAATGCAGCTTACTTCAGGACCTGGAATAAAATGGATTTCTGTCAAAGAACAGTGCTGAGAGGTGAACAATACAAGAACAACAACAACAACAAAAAAATTAATCAGGCATATGTATACAGCAGTGCCATGTTATGCTTATTAGGTTGGGGTTGGTTCCACCACTGTGGAACACCAAAATGGGTATGCTCAGCATGAAAAGTGAGGTATGTGGGTGAGAGGTGTGTAAATCAGCTGTGGGGTGTGGCTTGTCACAGCTTCAGGAATGGGCAGTGATTTCAGCAAGAAGCTGTCCTGTCAGAGACATGACTCACACGGTTCAGTGCAGCTCAGGAATAACCATCAGCAACCTGACTAACAATTCGTCATAGGAGAGGATCAGAATTTTTTGCCAATGAGCTTATGGGCAGCATCCTTACGCCTCCTTGTGTCTCAAGAGACCTTTTCAGTTCAGGTGTGAAGTATGGGGTACCAATTTTGGCTTGTTTTACTTCTCCAGGAAGGAACACATGACAAAGAGTGCGACTCCCAGCAGATAAAATGTCTCTGCTTCTGAGTTCATTGGGAATGACTTGAAAGGGCTGCTTTCGGAAACACCAACTGGAGATCAGCCGGTGCTGACAGCATGTGACAGCTTCTCCAAGTATGACAGAGAGCAGCCACACGAACAGAAAAAGCCCTGACAGTTAGAGATACATTACATAGTCCTTGCTGGTCTTCAGCCATGCTTTTTTTTTTTTTTTTTTTTTTTTTTTTTTTTCTCCTTCGCTGGATTATTTTAGGAATACAGGAGCCTATGCTTCCCTCTAACTAGGTCTCTGTAGCTAGGTGCTCTGACAGTCCTACTATTTCAGAAGATGAGAGAGCAGAAGAAGAGCAATCAGGGAATCTCTGACACAATGACTATGTACTGGCACTGTAGAGACAATAATGGCATAAACAACCAGGACACAGAACAGATGTGGCTAAGTAGACAGAGAAAAGCAGGGGGAAAAAAAATCCTAGAACACTGTTTTTACTATTCTTATGCATGTCCAGCATAGTTGTTACAATTCCAAAAATGTGGGCTCAGAAAAACAGAGCCTGAAATATTGAAAAATAGCATGCAAATTACCTAGGAGTGAGAAAGGCCAGTAGAAAAAACCCTCATTTGTTGACGGTATATGAAAGAAAATCTAGAAATATTGTAGTAGGTTCTACATATCCTAATAATTTTTCTTGTATTTATTGTAATAGAGTAATCTGCAAAAAAGAAGGAATTTCTTGCTTTGCCACCTGAACTCACTTCCTACTTAGAAGGTAGGCCTGACTGCAAACACAAGAATTGTGACCACTGATAGAACAAATGCACATTTGAACAGTGACTTGGGGATAAAGTCAAGATATAAGCATGTACGTTGCTTAGGAATACTGTGTAATCAGATGAACGTGTGAATTCCTAGTGGCTGAAATAGTGATAAAGGCGTATTAAAGCTGTCTGGGTTGTAAAGAGTTGCAATATTCAACGTAGACAGCACAAATGAATGCTAATACTTTTAGGTTTTGGGAGCTTTTATGCTGCTTTACTGCGATTTCAGTTATAACCTTTCTGAACATGCTGGCATTGATATTTGTATTGTCACTTTAAATCAAATTATTCTTGATTATGAATTTAAGAATATCCTTAGAGGAGGTAAACTGCTTGGTTTTCCACCACAGTATAGTGCCAAACCTCATATGGCTGCAAGACTGGATTTGATCCAAAAATTGTGTATTTATGCATGTGTATTTCTTCACTTAAATTTACTTTGATGACTGCTTGATGCTCTTTTGGCAAAGTAGGACAAATGGTGCAGTGTATTCAGATGTTGTCTCCTAATTTTATACAATGATACAGCTTTCAGAAATCCTATCAGCATATTTGATATTAAGCTAGACTTTACAAACAAAAGCTCCTTTGATTCCAATTAAATTGTGGTGAGTGGTGTGTCCCACCTCTTGTTGTGATCTTTGAAGAAATATGAAATAAATGACATCTGGAAATGATTGCAGAACCAGAGCCATGAACATTTAAATATTTTCTTTAACTAAGTGTGATATTTTAAAAATTTATTGCTGAGTTTCTTAGAGAGGAGATGTTTCACTAGACATCCCAGGAGGATTATCTCTCAGTGGGCAAGCTAGTGTTACAGAGTAAGCTGAAGTTGTTACTGTCTCATAACATTGCTTTTGCACATTATTTTCTATCCAATATATTGTCATTTTTTCATTCCTTCTGTTGAGGCTTTCACTGATAGACACAAGAGCAATTTCTGGTAAACAGGAGAGTGCAGCAGCTGACTACATCAGAGGCTTAAAGGTGGGCAAAAAATCAAACCTTTATTTTTTTTTTTTTTTTATGAGGACAAACACAAGCTCTGGGCAATCAACAGTGTTCAAGGAATTGAGGCACTTTGTACACAAAGAAACAGAGGACAAGCTAGTCTTTTCTGATTTCACCAGAGCCAGCAGAAGCTTGCAGGTCTGTGGAATGAGCTCCAGACACCAAAGGCAGCGACAGCTAATTCTCTTCTGGATATAAAAAGGGGCAGCAAAAGGGGTGTAGGATGTTAGAGAACCACCTAAGATCTTAAAAAATGATTGGCTTCAGTTTGAGAATCTTTACTACATTATTTCCTTGTATTATTTCTTCTTCTATTACTTTGAGAAAAACAAGAAGAATGACTCAATCCCCTCGCATCTTACATGTGTCTTAGTCATTGTCAGTCACAAAAAAGTTACAGTCTGGTTCTCATGTTGAATTGAAACACTTCCTGAGAGAATGGGCATACTTGAGGCAATGCTGAGTCACTCTCAGCTGCTCACCATTATTAGGTATTCAGCATTGCTAAATTGATACAATTAATTTTCCTGAAGTCCCATAAAAATCTCTTTTATCCTTCTGGCAGTATTATTCCTATTCTTTTTATTATGGTAGTCAGTGTGCTGCTAAAACAAAGACAAGCTATCTTTTTCTCTTGCTTTTATATTTGAATCTCATGTTGCATTTTTTTTCCTCTCACTTTTGTTCCTTTATTTGCGATTCCCATCATCTTTCAGAATATGAATCTGTGTAACATCCTGCTCTTAGTTATAAAGTGAAAGTAAGAAACCCTCAGCCATCCCCTGAGAAAGTCACAGGAAAAAAATCACTGGAGAGACTGACCTACATACCATAGAGTGTCCCTTAAGCAAAACAGAGTTTGAATACTTTTCATGAAATACCAATGCAGATATTACCACTGAAGGTAAGACATACTAGAAATAGTATTTTTTTCTTAAATACCCTCTCTGTGTGACTTTTTGATATGGGTGATTTCAAGGTACCAAAGACCAGTTTGACAGAAGCCAGATATGAATACAGCTCCTAACCTATTCTTCTGGAGAAAAGCATGGCTACATTGGGCATTCTTCTCTCCAGCCAGAGGAACTGGATGAGGAATGCAGTTGATTGCATCCTTGATCCTGGAGTTCATGATTCTGTGACTTTGTCTGATAAAAGCAGAAAGCAGGCTCCAGAAAAGAATGCTGGGGCTGGCTTGTTAAATCTGCTTTAGATTATATCCGCTGCCAATCTGATTTATGGAGAGAGACTGTTTTCAGGGGAGGCAGATCCCTAATTGTGGCTAAATTTGGCTAAAATTGTGTAAATCAGCAGGCAATGAGCTCTGTATGTGACAATCTAGGGATCCCAGCTATTAGAAGTCCACTGGAGGATGCTTCTTGAAGGAGCAGGTATTGTATTTTATACTCCCTGAACAATCTTTCCAGACCTCTTTCCTGTAAAGTGCAATACTGTATTTCAAGTTGAAGGCAAACAACTCACCTCCTTCTCCCTCTGAAATTTTTTTCCTGTTAAACCATGGAAAACTATTCCGAAGTCCTTACTAGGGTGGAAAATTTGCACTCTCTTCTGGTGCATTTCATATGAATGAAAAGAACATTCCTGCACTTTGGGAGCTGCTAAAGGAAAAAAAATGAAGAGGCTTTCCAGATTTTAAGCCCCTTAGCAGTAATAATAAGGAAAAAGTAATAAACTTTCCAAAAGTGAAAGGAACATTAACTCCGCTAACTGCAAAAGCATCTCTTTTCCAGAAATGCCTCTTTCCTCTCCCCTATCAGCTTATTCCCTTTCCTCTGTCTGTTTCTATAACCTCCACTTCTGTGGCATGAGCCCTGCAAGGGTCCAGGTCCAGGCTAAAATAAAGATCTGACCTATGACACTACTGCCGATGAATTAGGAAGTTTAGGAGAGGTGGCTGCTAAAAGAAAAGAACAGTGAATTTGTAAGTAGTTTAAGGAGAATATTAAAAAAAACTACAGATGAATAAAAAAATTGGACTGGATCAGATCAGACTTCATGTAGTGTTAAAAGTGGGAAATTAAAATTTGGTGTTCCTTCAAAGATATCAGCTGTTATCATCCAGTCTGGGGATGACTATGTGACATGCACCTCTTCAAGAAAGAGTTATAAAGGAAGTGCTTAACAGCTTCATGCTACTGTTACACAGTTTATGAGAAAAAGTGAGGTGCATCTTATGGATGGAGGATTATGTTTTTAAGGATGCAGGATTTGTTTTTAAGAATCACCACCTACACAGAAGCTTGAGTCAGAGCAGAAAGTGAGCATCAGTGGTTCCAAGAAATGGAGTACTATGTGTTGCAAAAGGGATCCCAGAAAAAATGGTACTTTTCTCATATGTAGACTGTGAAAAGCCTCTTCAGACCAACAAAGAAGCAAATGTCATGAAGGCACTAACCTTTCCTTTTAGAGCTTCTCCCTGACACCTAATGTCTATCTAAGGCTGTGCCAAGAATGTATTCCTAAGTACAGCTATTTTCACAATCCCTGTTGTATGTCAGATCATAGACTGCAGGGCCCTTCATAGTTTCTCTTGATTCATTTTGAAAGATAAACAAGAGTGGTATTTAGTATAAGTATTCTGAATGGAATAATTTGAGCTGAAAGGACCCTCAGATTTATCACTTCCCCTGGTGTAAGTTATTACTACATTTTTCTATGATTTTATTAGGAAAAAATACTAAAAGTGTGAGGAGTTTAAAAAGTGTTTTTTAATGAAAAGTTTTGGGCAGTAGAGATATTAAAATACTTTCAATAAGAGATTTGCCTTGACCATATAAAATTAACTGAAATGCATTTAATTAGATCATCTAGAATTATTAGAATTATCTAATCTTCGTATACTCTAGACATGGGTTTGAAACTCAACAAACATGAGGCTACAGTTGTCTTAGGAAAACTGATGAGGTCTGTAAACTTTTAGATATATATGTGCTGCAGAAAACCAGATCTCTTTATTTTCTTGTTCTCAGTTGTCCATGGGACTTTTGGTGATTTTTCCTCCAGAGGAAGAATGTTGCTTTTGAAGGAGACTGTAACAGATTTGTGGAATGGATACACACTCAGTAGTAAGCAAAGGCAAAATATTAGGGAGAATATCAGTAGTTGTTTGTGGTTTAAGTTTGTTTTAGGCAGGAAGGATTTTTACAACTGAAACTCTTACAGCACTATGATTTTTTTGCATGAGGTAGTATGTCTCCACATAAAAATCGTATAAAAACCCATTCGTAATCCAGGTTTTACATGAGCTGGATACCCATATGCACATGCTCGTTTATCGCAAAAGACCTTTAGAAAGTGTTGATTTTAAAAAACAAAATTTCATAATATAATAATAAATAATATAATTTCATTATATTAAATAACAATTGGAAGTTCAATTACACCACTGTTACACCCCAAATGAGCACTTTGGTACCATTGCGTAGAAGGCAATGCCACCCCCCCCCTGTTTCTTTGCTGGAAGTTTTGCATGCATGAAGTATTAACTTGTGTAATTAGAGACATCCTGAGCAGCTCTCAATAAATCTTCCTCTTCTAAGTCTGCTTTGGGGGATGACACTTTGGGTGCTTTGCTGCCAAAACTTCACATTAAAAAGAAAAAAAAAAAAAAATCAATTTCCACAACTAATTGATGGATTACTAAAGGACTTTTTTTCATATCTGTGCTGATGTTTTGTGAATAATCAAACCCATTTGCTCTATATTTGGAAACCTAGAGAACTAACTCATATTCATGTCCTATCCATTTATCTAAAGAGAGAATAAAGATCATCAGCAGAAGTGGGAAATTCTAGATGGAGGGTCAAGTTGCCCTCTGTTTCCAGGTGCTGATTTTTTTGTCATACCAGGAGAAGAGTTGGAAAGCTAGTTACATTCTTCTAAAAGCAGGCAATGGAAGGAGAAGGGTCACTGATTATATTCCATATATATTCCATTCATATATATTTCATAGATATGACTTTTATCCTGAGAATTAAGGAGCATCCAAACCATTTGCTGCTACAAATTCAAATGTCTTCTTTTGATCTCATCTGTTCTAACATCAACTCAATGTAAAGCTGTGTTCTGGTGTGCATTTTAGAAGCTTTTTTATGTAAGAACCATAGATAGGCAAAATGAAATTGCATTGTGTATTGAGTCTTTCTAGCAACTAGAGAAGAACATGGGGTTCTATATGCTTTTATCAGTTTGCCAAGTCTGCATGAAGGACAAGCAGAACTGCAGTCTCTCTGCTAAATGTGGAACAGGAATTGTTCTCCATCTATTGCCTCAAAAGGGACAGAGGAAAAAGGAAAGCAGCAGGATGAGGCTCCAGTATCAGTATTTCTTGGCTGCCTGTATGAAGGCAAATGTGCTACATCAATTCTACCCAGATCTTGTGCTCCTCCTTCCTGAAACAGAATTTTTAGTACTCCAGTTACCTCTGAAAAGTAACCTCATATGTCAATATATAGGTAAAATGAGATACTCTTCTTTACATGCAAATTAATTGCAATTATATGCAATATGTATTGATTATAAATACCAATATGTGTTTATAACATGATGCGCTAGAACTGCAAAACACCAGAATTTCTGGACATGCTGTCTTGCAGTGAGTTACATCTTAAATCTCACCAGTTTCATTATTCTTGCTTGTTAGAACAGTTTTCCTAGATGTTGTAGATTCTCAAGAGTCTGGACATGGGAAGCTCTCAGACATATTCCAGAGAATGCTGCTGTCCCTGGAGCACTGCAGGAAGCAGGGCTGGCCAGCCTAGCTGGGTCACGTAAGGTGCTTTAAATGATCATGAAGACTGCCTTTTTTTCTCCATTTTACCATTCATGACAACAATGCCACAGCGTAGTGGGGATAGAGAAGCTCCTGTTGGAATGACCTATCTGGAGACTGTAACAAGAGAAACATGGCTGGAGACCTATATCACCCTCTCCACCTGTTTGAAAGTACAGCTCTAACCCTGGCTTACTATCCTGATATATCCCTCACCTTTTCTCAAGCTCATACAGCCTCCAGCCCTGCACTGCAATGCTATTTTATTTTGTTTTTGGTTATGTTTTTGCTAAAAATAACTTAATGATCAGAATGAAAACAATACATGAAAACTCACACAAAATTAAATATTTTTCTCCTTTATCACATTCAGACGTTTCTGAGCACCTTTCTGTCATTTTTTTGATATCTTCAGCTGTGGCCATCACTAGAATGACAAACGACTTGCTGTTGTGTCAGCCCTGCAAGCTGTTGCAGAAGTTAAATTCTTTTTGGGCCCTTAGGGAGCTTTAATATGTCTACCTTAGAGAGGAAGACACTGCTACACAATTTCATTTTGTTTGCTCAGTGATATGTTTTCAGGGACTAAATCAAAAATGCCAAGACCATCTAGTTTTGGGGCTGTTTCTGCTGCTCTATGTCCATCATGTATATGAGTGCCTTCACAGACTCAATAAAACTACATCTAGCATGTCATTCTTCAGCAACCAATGATCATTCCTAACACATCTGCTTGTATTTGGCTTTAATCCTTTTATGCTTCATCTGAATTTATTAATCTGTCATAAATTTTAGTGTAAACTAGTCTCATAATCATGTCTGTTCATTGATTTGATAATTTGAAACTTTTAGGAAAAATCAACAGTGAAATAAAACAACACAGGCATATTTAGATCTGACAAATTCACTATGACTAACAGTGCCTGTTGACATAGTCATGTGGTTGTATATCTTAGGTTTCCCAGTGTCCATCTAAAAAAACACCAATCTTATTTTAATGAAAGAAAACTTCCTAAAATGAATGGTAAAAAATATTACATTTCAGTGGCATTTATTTTTCAATCTTTATTTGAAACATTACAAAGATAGAATAAAGCAGTTATTGTTCATGGAGCGTTAAGAAGAATAAGCATTCTGGTGATGTATATAAATATGTCAACTGAAAATTAGAATATTTGGCTTTTTAATCTGAAAAATTTAATTAATCTGGTGCTTGAAAACACAGTAGGCTCTTATAATGAAGAAACTACTAATAAATGTTATGATCCACTAATGTTATGATGCTAATTTTAAAAAACGTACAGTGACATAGAAGTTTTTGTCCAAAGGGAAATACCTTCTGGTTTTGAAGGTGACAACCAATCCCCAAAGCAAATAACCTCCAGATAAGGACACCTTTTCTGAGATGAATGATATACTCTTATTCTAAATCTTGAAGATAAAGTAGTTCAAATACCAAATGCATACCACCTTTCAGACTTTATAACAGTATTGTGATTTTTTTTCTATATTGAGTATAATTCTAGAAGTCTCAAAGTTTAGCTATCTCAAAAGAGTTTGTGGTTAATATTAAAACAATTTATAGCCACTGATGGCTTATAGTATATTCTCACATCCATTTCAGAGTTAAAATGATCTCCGTGCCATTCACAGTACTTTGAACCATCCGCCCTCTGTTGAGAAAAAGCTGAAAAAGTGGACAAATATGTATCTATCAGACCAAAGATATGCTGCAGCATCTCCTATGTTTCTGAGGTTGAGTGAAGACTATACAGGATTAGCAGTTTTCTCAGTTACAATCTATTTGTAGAAAGGATATAGACTTGTTGAATTGCTATTAGTACTCAGGACAAATGAAGCTCCTGTAGTTCAAAGTGTTGCAAACCTTTAGAACCAATTTCTGGTCTTGCAGGATTGGCAGAGATAATGCAAGTCTATGACCTTTTCCTTCTCTAGTACATAAAAGATTTCCCCCCCACACCCCTCCCAAAATACTTTTGAATTTTCATAAAGTACAGCCTTTGTTTTATATTGCAAATGCTATTCTGGCAAAGCAGATGTACTGCTACCTCTAAACCATCTATCTGATTATTCACTACTTCTCCCTTCTCTTTTAAGGTTTTTCAAGGGAATTTCTTAGGAACTTTAAGGGTCATCTGGTTCTCCATTCACTGAATGTGAAACACTAGATATGAATATTTCTCCATTGAAGGCCTTAAGGAATGAATTATGGTTTTCTTTCCTGCAGATGAACTTGCACATCACAGAAAAAGCAAGAGGTTTTTTCCCAGAATATGTACAGCTTCTTTTAACCAGTTCTGTGGAATGTTTGTCATTTTTCTTTCTCATTCTCTTTCTAGGTTCAGCTCAAGTTGGTGTGATTAAAAACCACTAATGTTTCAGATGCCCTAAAGCATAAAGCATGGAAGGATCAACATTAAACAGTATAGACCTTAAGAAAAGATATTAAATAAGTTTTTAAAGCTAAATAAAGTTTCTGTATAAATAACAATACTGAAAGAACTTAATAAAATAACACAGAGGTTTTACACCATTAGGAGATAAACTTGTAATGTGGCAGGCAGCTTAAAGATATAATCTCTTTTTACATTATTTCAGTGTTTGTCATGATCCTAATACACCTGTTTGCATCATCATAATAAACCTACCTTTCTGCTGATTTGTGGTAATGAAGGGAAAAATAAAATCTAAGAAATAAGTTGATTTTGCCTATTGTCATTGTGGGTATTGATTTCTGTCTCATAAAGTTTTTCTAAATTTTTTTGATATATGGAAAATTACCTCTCCCAAATCCTTAACCCACTAAAAATCTTCCTCTTAAAATGACCCCTTAAAAACTTCTTAAGCCTCCCATTCACATGAAGCCAGCAGAATGGGAAAGGCTGGTATCTCAGTGAAGCATATTCCCTCCCTCCTGTGACTGAACCCTCATCTAGTGCCCCAATTCAGAGCACCTACCTGGTGTGAGTGACCCCTTCTTTTTCATGATGGAAATACATAGTAATCTGAGTTGATGCTGGGTCATCCCTGGACCTGCAAGAAGTGTTCATTTCCAAGTTATTTTCTCTGCTTTGTCAGCAACACAAAATGGCTGTTCACAACAACAGGAATTAGGACTTGAAATGGATTTCCCTGTTACCTCAACAAGGACTTTGCTGCTAGCCTTTGATCGAACTGCTTTATTATCAAGTTTCTGACTGCTCAGCATAGCTAATGTCTCAGGTTGTGTGCTAGCAGAAACCTATGAATTTTATTAATGACTGAATAACTAATGAGAAAATACTGTAGACCTTGCAGTTTTTCAATTAATCACACTTACCTTAGAAGACTTCTGCCCTCTTTTTCTGACTGCAGATAGAATATACTTCAGCTGAGATATTTTCCTACTGATTTGGTTTCTATGGGATATTTTTTCTGCTGCTTTGGAAATCAATTACTTGGATGACATAATAGGTCCCCATTAATCTGTAAACAGTACAGTCTGTTTCATTTCAAGCCAAGAAGGCCCAATTGATGTAAATTATAAGGTCACTCAGCTCGTTGCTATTTATAAAATTAGTCACCTGCAGCATCATTCTGGATGAAGTCCAGTGGATGAAACAATGTTGGAACAGTCCTAACAGCACTTAAAATATATAGCACATGGTGTTTCCCTTTTTCATCTGGAAGTTCCACATCTCCTAGTTTAAGGATGGGATGTCCCTTTCTATTCATTCTGAACCAAATGTAAAAAGACAATAGGAGCATTAAAAAAATTAGATATTTTGTTTCCCTAGCAAAAACTCATATTCCTCTCATACACTGAAAATGACAAAATTGCAATTAGAAACTTGAAAGATGAATATAAAAATATTTCATGTTGTAAGGATTAGAAAAACAGAAATTCTACTTTTTCTTCTGTTTTCCAAAATCCATCTATCTTATCCTCCAAATTATACAAACCAAGAAAAAATATCCTCAGAAAGTGGTGGGATTAATCTAGTAGATTTCTGTTTACTCAGAGTAATCAGGATTTATGTTTCTATGTTTTATTTTGAGCAAAAAGTTACAACTTTCTCCCATCTAATTTCCTGTGGACAAGATGAAAGAGAGAAGAACTTCGCTGTTTTCAATTACTCATGGTGAGTGTTGCATTAGTAGTTCTGTTTTTCTAGATGGCACACAGTGCCATCATGACCAGATCTGCAGTAACATTAATAGCAACAAGGCTATGTAAAGCTACATTAAGTCTCATTCAGTCATGTTGAATTTACATTCACATCTGGAAAAACAGAATCTGTTCAACATGCTTCTCTTGTAACACAGGAATTCTTTTCCCCCTTTCCTAACTATTTGACCTCATGAGGCAGAAGATGCTTTATGCCACTAACATCTGACACTTTTACTGGGCATGAATTTGCTAAACAGAGCCATGCAAATTCTGTTACTATTAGGGAAGTTTTTCAGCTGCTTTAGTTCAAAGCAATGCAGATTAAATGTCAAATGTGTATGTATACGTATGCTGTTATATTTTTATCTCTCTAGAAACAGGTGTTTAGAAACAGCTTACTGTAGCCTTGTACAAAACAGGGGAAAGTGAACTGATGATGCAGATCTTGCTGGACTTGTTTTAATGACTTATTTATATTTAACGCATGGGTGATTCTCAGTCCCAGAATGTGGTTGCAAGGATTTGGGGTGTGTCCAGCTAATTCCTGGGGGCAAAAAAAAAAAAAAAAAATTTCTCACTGATTCTCATTTGGTTTAGAGTTACATCTCACTGTGAACAGTTAATTCCTCCTGTCAAGAAAAAGCGGGTTCTGCTGGACACAATTACTTTATTATTAATTTTGGTTAAGTGTGTTGCTTCCTAAAAATTCTGGACCTGTAATGGAATGCCAGCAGTCAATAAGTGTTCACAGAAATCTGAAATATGATGATGAGCTGACACCATATTGATTAGGACCCTAATATATGCACTGTGTCTTTATTGATCTAGTCCAAAATCCTCCCTCCAGCTGTGGGTAATTGGAATTGACTGATGAAATTTTGGTTCATGATTGAAAAACAAAAAAATAAAGGTGCTAATATTGAGTCCAGATCAAGTCAAAGCATTATTTTCAGTGCAACAAAGAAGTAACAAGGTAGAATAAACAAGCAATTTAAAAATAAAATTAAAAAAAAATGCTGAAATTGTTCTTCAGAAAATACCTGAACTAGAGGAGTTGTGAAGCAATTAATTGCATTAAAAATTCAAACTAATTAAACAATGTACTGTTGTAATAGACATGAATCCCATTGTTTATCAAATCTGTCAATCATTCCAAAGTTATCTTCTTTGTAAAATTACGCATTTTTAACCCATATTTATACATGTTTCCCAAAGGGAGATACAATATCATTGGCTATAGAGAGAGCTATATTTTAACTCACATTGTCAAGATATTGGTTTATTTCCAGAAATATTAAAAATTTTCCTTTACTTTGTGTCTTTCTCTTCTAAATCTTCAGGCTTTTAGCTATTTGTAGACCCCTCCTACTCTGAGCAGGAGATTGGACTAGGGACCTCCTGAGGTCCCTTATGACCTGAACAGTTTTATGATTCTATGTGTATGATCAGTGCTTACAAATACTTCTTTAAAGATACCTTTTTTTGAAGGATACCCTATTCTTCACTACTAAGGGAATAAGAGAGAAATATTTTACTCATCCCAATAAACATTCTTCCCAACCCAAATGCTTTACTTACATACAGAACTAACATATACAGCAACAGGAATACATCTATCAGAATGCCTGAACTCAGACATGTCAGGCTACCATGAGGAGCAAGAAAATTGTTCATCTTACTGGCCTTTTCACTCAACTTTAGGCTTATCCAGCAGAGACATCAGCGTAGTTTGACGATGCACACACTTGAGATAAGAGCAGCAATTCCAGTGAAGAGCCACCAGCTTTTCCTGTGGGAGCCATCAGCTGTGCTCCTGAACATCTCCCTGAAGTCGTCAGCAAAACCATTCTGCTCTACTCATGTCAGAATGAATGAGAGAGGGAGTGAAAAGGACATTTTATCTATTTTATATCACTTTTGGGAAGAAGGTGTGAGTTGTTCCATTGCCCAGAAAAAGTTTTCATAGTTACTGTAGCCCAGGCAACTAATTCACTTTGCCAAACTTAGGCTGTGTGGGTCTCATCCTCTGTTACTATTGTGAAGATAAAATCAGAAATCTGGAGTTTAAAGCTTTCACCAAAATCTTCAACCCTTAACACCCATAAAATATTTCTGTAAAATCTCCCTTATTAAGGCATCTTTCAGACACTCACTCTAATCCAAGTTCACAATCAAAATATCAACTTTAGAATAGCCACAAACAGTGATCTTCAAAGCTTTCCAGATATCATCAGATTTAATTTATATTATCATTTTCAAGAGGTAACTGAGATGAAATTAGAGAGTTGCAAATCCTCATTAACGAAATTAAATAAAATGGTCAGAGGTTAACACAATTTACATGCAGGTGTGATAGACACCTAGTTTTCTGCTAAGTGCATAATTCTTTGCCTGTGAAGACATAAAAGTGCATCTATTGCTGCTTCTAATAAGAAGGGGAGTGTTAGTGCCTATTCATCAGAAGAGTGAAAAAGAAAACAACAAAAAGAAATTAGATCAACCAGTTTAACTTCAAATCAGAGAAGAAATATGGAACAGTTGGCAGTGTCTAGAAAACAACAGGGAGAAGCCAACATAGATTTGCCAAGAACAACTCAAACCAAATGAAACTCACCTTTCAGCTACCAGGTAAAAAGGCTTGTGGATAGAGGAGAAGCAGAAGAACTTGTGTACCTTTACTCCAACTAAGTTTTGTACACAGTCTTAGTGGATATTCTCTGATACAGGACAGAAGAAACATGGCCTTTATTCTTTGGATATAAAACTGATTAGATAACTACACCATAGAGAAGTTAATAGAGTCTAATTATGCTCAGGGTTCTGTGGGGGGGCTGTCTTAGATCTGCTTCTGTTCAAGGTTTTCATTAGCAAAACAGATGGTGGAATAGTCAGAATGCTCATTAGTTTTGAATATGACACAGTTCAAGGAAGGACCCCAAATGTGTTGGTGGATAAGAGCAGAAATAGGAATCTGAGGAAATGGACCTCAAACATACGATGTAACTCATGTAGCAAGCAATGAGGGCAAGGTTAAAAGACAAGGACAAGGGAGGAAAAATCAATTACACAAGCTCAGGGTTGTAAACATTAGAAAGCAAGTTCTTCAAAAAGATGTTAAGATTATAAGGCAATAAAACTGTATCTGAATCAACAGTGTTAGACTCTTTTAAAAAGATATTCTGCTCATGGTATAAAACCAGAAATATAGGCTACCAGATCCACAGTGTGATCAGTGGTTGTAGATACTATGAACCTTACCTCTTAAATTAAAACTGGAAGAATGGATGCTATCAAGTATAAGATAAAACAGGGAAGTATGTTGGTGGAAACATTCTTGTTGCAAAAATGAAATTATATTATTCTCTGCATGCACAATGAATGGGAATGGAAGTAAGGCAGTTAAATTTACACAGGAAAGATTTAAATACTTAGAAATGTTTCCTAATAATAAAGAGAAATGAGCATGGGAATACATAGACTGGGAGGACTGGATACCATGTCACTAGAAGTCTTTAATGAAAGTTTATTTATACACCTTTCAGAAATGACATCAGTATTGCTAATCCTCTTTAGAGCACTGGGATAGACCAAATTGGTTTATGTTTTTGTGTCAGGTAGGAAGCCACAGAACAGTAAGTAAAATAAGGCTCATTTTCTCATGTGCATTACTGTAAATCTGAATTTTACTTATCTAACAAGTCATGGACATTAGTGCATCATTTTAGTAGGTCACATTTTAGTGCATTTACTTTCAGAAATTCTGCTTTTGCTTAATGGAGATAGAACAAAAGATGGATATTATAACTAACCTCAGCTGCAGCTGCCTATCACTGCCAGTTCTTGGCTCTTCTCTTAAAAGTGTTTTTTCCATAACACTGGTGTGTGTGTATGTGCTTTGTATGGCCTACTGATGTTTATATTTTTTATAATTGTTTGTTCAGCATCCAAATATGGTGGCCAAAGAACAGGAGTAATAAAAAACTGTAATCATACAAACACTGGTGTTTATTACTGTATGTAAATGCAAAGATACTGGCAAGAATTTCACCTTCATTAGACTGGAATGTACAAAGTGACTCTGATGACTTTAGAGACATTTTGAGTCACTGTAATCCCACTCTGTTCTGTAACTGCAGCAGTTGTTACCCCTGTAACAACTTTGTTTCATAGGGTCCAGGACTAATGAAACCATGGACTTGTGTCTTGTATTTGATCACCTTTTTATCCAAATTAATACTAAGATTTCAGTTGAAGCTTGTGCACTTTCTTTCACTTAGGCAAGGACTCTGACTGAAAAAGTAGGCTCCTGAGACCTCTATGGAGCACATTGCCCATCAGGATTTCCTAAAGTTGTGACAACCAGAAAATTTCCCTTGTGTAGGTGTCCTAACATGGCAAACTCACGATGCAGCCTTTCCCTCAGTGGAGTGTTAAGGGGTGTTAACCAAACTCTTTCCTTATTCATGACTTTTATTTTTTTCTGTCTTGAAACTCACAGAACAGGTATAAGACAAGCATATATCAGAATGGGTTGAGGACTTGTCTGTATTATTTTTGGACTGCAAACTTTCCAGCACTACAATAGCTATAGTTTCCCTGATTGTTCCATATCATCCTGTCAAAATAGACTCGACACCTCGTTTCTGTTCCTACATGGATTAACCTCAGTTCTCTCTTTTTCCTTCTGTTTTCCATCATAATACTCCCTCCTTTCTGCATTCCCTCCCTACATATTTTTAGTCTGGAAACTGGTCAAGAGATATCTCTCTGGCTAGTCCAGACCCATGTGCTTGTGAAACGGTCAGCCTGGTGTTTCCTCTTCCTGGGTAGATGCCTGGTGCCTTTTCCCTAAGGATCTTCATCACAGATTTAGCTCCAGATCAGGCCCACAAGCTGTGTGCACTGAGTGAACATATTCTATCTGTGAGGGGGCCTTCCTTAGCCATGCTGGAAGAATTTGGTCAGGGCCTGAGGAGTCATTTTGGATGGGACTGGCATATAGACATCCCCCTCATTCTGACTGATTGCCAAAGAAATCTTTCATTGGGAAAAACAGGTCAAGTTTTCCTCCCACCACCTCCCCAACCTCTTACATAAAACTACTTAATCTGCTAGATGTAGATCACACAAAGAACCTGGTGGCAATCCTCCCTGTTCCCCACGCATATCTGTATTTGCCACATCTATACTGCAGTATACTTTAATGAACAGGCAATACCTCTGCTAGAAGGACAAGGAGAAGTCTCATTCCACCTGCTACAAGCAGAGGGAAAGGAAATGTAAAAACAAAATCAGGAACTAGAGACAGCAGAAATCACCTCCAAAATTTGATTAAATGGAACTATCTGAGGCTCATTAGCAGTTTTACTGAATTTAAGATGGGTATTTTTCTACCAGTGACAAAAAATTGGAGAAAAAATTTTGCTTGAGTTTCAGTTAAAAAAAAACAAAACAAAAGAAACAAAAAAAATGTTCTATACCTTGTTCACCTGATGTCTATTATTTTTAGTGAGTCATAAGCCTTTCATTTGTAAACAGAAATGTTCTTACAGTTTGAGAGATAGGAAAATCTTTTGTGCATACCTATTTTTGAAGAAAAGCACTCTTGACTAAAAATACCTCCCAGGCATTGCTTGAAAAACAAACTAACCTAAGGCAGTGTAATTTGCTTTAGCATGAAGTACAGAACTCTTTCAGTTTATCTTTCATGACACATAAACTAGGGAGCATTGTGCTATAGAAAAGGGAAGGGGCTAGAGAGCCTCTTCATCTATCATCTATCTGTACATTTTTGCCATCCTATATGTAAGTGTTTCCTGGTCCATTTTCCCCACTGGGATCCCATGAACTTTAGTTAATCACTGTGTGTGCAACAGACTGTGGTGCTGTGCTGTATGTATGTATAATATTTGGTTTTCACAAGGGGTCAGTCAGGAGTGTGGAGCTGACAGTCATGGAGCACCAGTTCAGCAAAAATTTTTCTGGTGGACTTTGGTATAATCTGAAGTCAAAAGAAAATCCCTTAATCCCTGGAGTACAAATTGTCTCAAAATGTCACTGGACCTTCACCAAAGAAAGTGAAAATGAATTCCCATGATGAGTTATTTTCAATTAAAGAAAGCATTAAAAGCCTCAGCTTTCAAGTAAAGTAGTTCCATTTAAATGTGAGCAATGGAGCAAACACTTTTCGATATGCATGTTAGGACCAAATAAGATTATTTGCCCAAATATTATGAAGAAAAAATGTTGTCCAGTTTTAATTTTGTTGTTCCCCAGAAATGTGTTGCTGCAAACTATTCTAGATATCATTAATATTAACTATTTCATTAATAATTTAATACTTGGGCCTGATATGTTTGCATCTTTTGTCCAGATGAGAAGAAGAGCTGTGTTATTTCCTTCAGAGAGTCCTGTATGCAAATTCAAGACAGAGCAGTTCGTCCCATGACATTTCCTTATGCTCAAAGAGACAAGGTGACACATAAAGCTGAGGGGCAAAGGGAAACCTGATAGCTATATAGCTGACCAGCAGTCGGAAGTGGTGAATTCCCTGGACCACAGGGAAAGCTTCCTGTTCTTTGTAGATGAGCCTATTATTGGAATACACTTGCCTGCAGTTAATCCTCAAAGTAATTAAATGGAAAGGAAGCAATTAAGTCACTGAAAAGGAATTGCATCTGGTTGAGAAGGAAAAATCCAGGCCTAGGAAGTATTTAAGTGATAACTGGATGTACTCAGTGTAAACAGGTATCTTCCTGTTTGCACAGATAATTAACATTTATATACTAAGAATATATTATGGTAATGAAATGAGGTTGAAAGGCAGTAGTTCTCACTATTGCAGTCTATGAAGTACTAAGCAGAGAAATGCTAATACATATTTTTCCTATGATGGGCAAAATTAAAAACTGTGCTGCGTATCCTCATCTTGCATAAATTAGCTTGGCACCTTGAAAGTTAGTAAAGCCATGTACATTCACATCTATTGAGAACCTAGCTCAGCATTTCAGTTAGCACATCCCAGAGAAAAGGAAGACTGCAAAAAACTCAAGAAAGAGACAAGATTCATACAAGGCTTCAAAGAGAAAGATCAGCCAAATTCAGAAGGAGCTTGGAGTGAGTCCTTCAAATCAAGTGTCAGGGATATTCAAAGAAAGACAGTATGTTTTAAACATTGACAGAGTTCTTTAAATAGATACAATTCTAAATTTGTTGAAAGCACGGATTCCTTTAAAATTATATTTTATTTATTTATTGTTGGTTAAATTTACAATTTACAAATTACTGCAAGAGAAAAAATATAATTATTTTTAAGGCCACATTTTGATCAAACTCTATCAAGGGATCCCATACATTCCTCCAACCTATAGGACAGTTCATGGAGAGCCATCAGCAGTGCCTTTGAGGGAAGTACTCATCAAAATTCTGACTGCCATTTTTTTATTTTCAGTGCTAGAAAACAGGAAATTAACAGGTAATTATATTAATTAAAAATCTCCAGTATAGAGATTCTTTTGTAAGAGTAAAAGGAGCCATGAGAGCTTCTCTTCTAATTTTCTTTTTCTTGTTTATGTCTTTTGTTTCTCCTCTTTCCTCTTCCATAGCACACTCTAGTGTCATATGGAATCTCAGTGTTTTAACTGTTGCTGATATCTAAGAAGCTGAAAGCTGAGCTGGCATTCCTCATAATGATTGAATGACTATAGCCAAGATAGGATAAGATGCGCAGGGCAGCAGGGGTGTAAACTAAGTGACATTTGGTATGATTGAGCAAACAGAAGTGATGAAGAAAAGAGCTGACATGGTTAAAACAACAGACTCAAAACTATACTTGTGGGAAGAGACAAGCAAGAAAGATGGTGGTGGTAGGACCTAAAATCTGAGAGGATGAGGGTATGGATGAGAGCTTTAGGTGTTTAACTGGACAAAAAGTTAATATGTAGCAAGTGACTCTGTGACAAGATTCAACTTTTTTTTTTTTTTTTTTTTTTTTTTTTTTTTTTTTTTTTTTTTTTTTTTTTTCCAGATAAAAATAAATCTGAGCTGAAAAATGTGCCTAGATTATTGATCTGAGACACAAGCACTTGCTGCTGGGGCAGGGAGATGGGAATGAGGATTTGAGAAGAGAACAGGAATGGTAACTGGCCTCTGGAAGCAAATGCTAAATACAACTTTCCTCACTATTTAAAATATTTCACTGGCTGGCACACACAAAAAAATCCTTATATGTTACATATCATATGAAGGACTATACTTTTGAACACATGGTGCTGGGGTCCTATTGTATGAGACCAGATCCAAACCAGGTACTTACTGTAGGCAGATCTAGAACCTTCCTTTTTATCTTCTATCAGTTTTTGCTTCAGTCTGCCTCCTGCTCTCAGAGAATCAAATGCAAGGTGTCACTCAGCTATATTATAATTTCCTTCAAGAACAGCTCCTTGAGCTATACATCTTCATTGCTATAATACAGGTAGTACAGTACTTGCATGCTAAGTTCCCCATAAAATACTGTCTACCTGTGCCAAATCTTTATAGGAAGGAATTTTAACATTCAGATTGTATGATGTGGAATTTATTCAAATGAGACATTAATATATTAGATAGCTTTATAGTCTGATTCTCTCCATAAAATATTCACTTGCATTCTTAGAGACTTGTCTGGTAAGCCAAGTACAATTAAAATTTGTATGATACTTCCAGGAAGGTCCAAGTCTTGGTACTCACCTAAGAGTAGTTACCAGGGTGGAAAATTTTTGTGTTCAACACTGATGGAGGCTGGTTTATGTTGTTTTCTATTCAGATGTTTTCAAAAGGGTGTATGTCTGTGGGAAATCAGGTTCTTCAGCCCATGCTGGAAAGATTCTTGCACAGCAGTGTTAGGCTTCTTATATTTCAGGCAAGGACTAGCTATGGGGTAGCAGGAAACCTTAGTGTCAAGAATCTACTTTCAGCTGTCTGTGATCTTTGCCAAGCTGGAGGGTTTCAGAAAAAATTCTGTTTGTTCAGTAGAGACTACTGAGACTTTAATGAACAAGCCCCATTCCTCCCCCATGCCATCTGCAGCAACATGCTAGAAATCCACTGAACGGCCAGAAAATTATTCTCCATGTAAATGCAGGTACTGCAGATGCCTGCCATGGCTCAGTGGGATGCTGGGCATAAGGAAAAGAAACAGAGAGAGAGGAAACTGTGGGACTCAGCAATTAGAAATTAACTGGGGGCATGGTGAAGGAGGAGTGAGACTAGAAATAGGGAATATAATTTAAGACTGTATCTCCATATATATACTTGAAGAACTAAATTAAAGTTGATCAGGGAGCCTTAATAGTGTAATTTCTCTGTTCTCATGTCCATTTCTACACAAGCTAGATGACCTTCTAGGCTTAGTTATGCTTCCCATGCCTCAATATTCACTAATACTTGCAATGTCCTGGACTATCTGCAGGACAGATATAATACAGGATCTGCAGAACTGTGCACTGCCAGAGACAGCCAGGTTACCTTGGAGTGTTTCACATGTACAAGACACCTTAGTAAGGGCACATAAATTGGTCCCTCAGTACATTTTTTTTGGAGGTAATACCTGTTCCCAGGGCTCTTAATGCCATTTGTATTACTCAGAATCAATAAGCAAGAGTCCTCCCTTCCACTGAACTCAACATCTGGCTCTGCTGCTCTAACTCAGCATTTCTAAGCCATTCTGTCATGTCTAAGGAGGGCTGCAAGCACTCTTTCCTTCTTGTTGCTCTAATGGATTAATGTGATCTATTGTCAGGTTGAGACAACTGAATATTAGCTTAAGGTTATTTGACTTTCTGGTGGGACTATCAAATCTGGACCTCAGCTACTCAGTTTCCTCTCTTTCCTAGACTTGTTCAAAAATAAGCTTTTGATATCTCAGTAACACAGGGAACAGACTGGGATTGTACCATATTAAGATGCTTTATGAATTTGTATGAAAGGCGGAATTTGGCAATCAAGAATTTTTCTGTGTATATTCTTGTATATAGACCCCTTACAAATACTATCTGAATTTACCAGTCCCAAAGTTTTGTCAGATTTCGATGTTGATCATACTCTAGTTGATTATTCATTGTATATATTCTTTTCTCCTTTTTTCCTTTTCCTTTTCCTTTTCCTTTTCCTTTTCCTTTTATTTCCTTTTCCTTTCCCTTTCCCTTTCCCTTTTCTTTTCCTTCCCTTTTCTTTCCTTTTCTTTCTCTCTTCCTCTTGTATCACCTCAAATGTGTTCACTTCTCCTGCAGCTGGACTGTTGCAAATGAACATCACCAAAACAGTTTTGGAGTGAGTATGCAGCTGTTCTGCTAGGAGTGTTATACAATGTCCACAGTACCAAAACCTCCAGAGTTTTATCTGGAACCATGAAAGGCAGCTAAAAGGCTTGTACTGGGGAAGAATTCAGGATTTATGGAAGATTTGGGTCAATTATTTCTCTGTTGCAGTAGTTCTAGTCTTAGGGATGAAATTGAGGATAGCAGGAGGTAGCCCTCAGTGCTTTTAAACTTTGTTTAGTTTTGAGTGGTGGCAATAAAAATACATTTTAA
Source organism: Phaethornis superciliosus (assembly GCA_023637945.1). NCBI lineage: Eukaryota > Metazoa > Chordata > Aves > Apodiformes > Trochilidae > Phaethornis > Phaethornis superciliosus. The sequence continues at coordinate 67,658,791 of JAJQWJ010000001.1, read as the reverse complement.
TTTAAATTTTTGGCCCTCTCTAATTTACTATACATGAAGAATGACTTCCCAAAATTGTGTAGAGATAGCCATTATCACTGCAGTATGCTATTCTGGCTACTTCCAAGAGGGAAGAGAAGCACATAAAATGCCAATTGGTTTGCTGTGGTTTTGGTAACTGTAGAGTCTGTTTCACTTTATGGCAGAAAATGCTGTGACCATGTTGCCACTGTGCTATGTTGGGAAGGCTGAACTTTGGAAAAGTTGAAGGTTAGTTGCTTAGTCTCTATGAGAGCAAATAAATAAAACAAAAATATATTTCAAATTGCCTCAAAACCATGGCAACACTTAAGTAAACAAGCTGAACCAACATGCCAATGACACTGTAAAACCCTCCCCTCTATTCTCTGCATCCTGTAATGAATGTAATCCTTGCAGCCTGAAAGCATGGAAAACTCATTATTTAAATTTGTTCTTTTTTTTCCACAAGTGTCATGTAACACCTTGAAGAACGTGGTGCAGCTGCTGGGCAAGAAGGCTAAAGCTACAGGACTAAAGAGTACAAGAGTGAATGCATCAAGCAAGCAAAAGTGGGTAAGCTGCATTATTTTATGTCCTTATAAATCGGAGTGCCTGCTCAGCCTTTGCTTTGGGCTACAAGGGAGGATATGATGTATAACAATGAACAGATTACAGCAAATAAAGCTACAATATTTTAAAATTAAGTTCTTTCCCTATCTATCAATTGTATTTTATTACTATTTAAAAGAATTTAAAATTAACAAAAATGAGCTGTTTGGTGATAATTTGTATAAAAATTCAACAGTCTTGCTACAGATAAAGCTAGAATAAAGACAGGTGCTGGTACACTATGTGCACTGTAACCCTACATGGAGAGAAAAGCCAGGCACAGCAGGGATGCTTTTTGCTGGTTGGGGGGAAGTATTCCAGAGACAAAAAAAAAAAAAAAAAAAAAAAAAAAAAAAAAAAAAATCACCCATACACATTTGTAGATTGCAAAGCATGCTAACCAAATATAGGAAAAAGATCCTCCATTCCCAGACAGTCTGGTAAAATGAGATGCCCTTTGTAGAGGTCCTTTAAGTCCAGGGCTGGTGTGAGTGCACAAGTCACACCGTGCAAAGTCAGGCCTGGTGATGACATAACCTGCCAGCTGGAGAGGACTTCCCCGGAGGAACTCATGTCATCGCTCACTTCTCCAAACACTCCAGAGGCTTTCAAGGACTTCTGGAAACTGTATATGGCTAAGAGCAGCTGTTGTAACAGGTGTGCTGTTCAGTGATCCCTCAGGGTTAGGTCTACAAGGGAGTGAAACCTCCCCTAACTCCAACTTTTAGAAGCCAGCTTGTGAATCTGTAATCCTCACATCCCTTTTTTTCTTATTTTTTTCAGCTGCAACTTAGTTTTGGAGGTGTTTAAAGCCCATTGGAACCTCAGACTTGGAGAGGCAGAGGAGGCTGGCTTGTCCCACCAACACAAGTACTGATCCAAGGCTTCCTTCTCCCTGGTGAAGGCTTCAAGTGGAGAGGGGATGGCTCCTGCTTTGGTCCTTGCCCAAGCAGACATTTCACTGTGCTGCACAGACTGGCACAGTCTCAAGGTGGGAGGTTTTCCATGCAGCTTCTCCTCTTGGGTGGCCCGGAGCAAGGTGGGACAGCCTCCCCCACCACGTGGCAGGAGCTTGGAGGCTCTCAGACAAGACGAGGTTGTCAGTCCCAGTGTGAGTGTTGAACACACAGCCAGCACAGATGCTGAGCTACTGGCAAAGGCAGACACATGACACACCTCCACTCCAATGGATTACACAGTGGAAGTATGATGCATTAACTGAGAAATATGTCTTTTGGTGATTCAGACTATAAATTAAAGGTTATCCTAATTCTTTTCAGTACAAAATGTACTTTAAAAGTTATTCTCCTGGTATGAATCACCAAACCAGTCCTCCTTCTAGATTAGCAACAGAGACTAAAGTACAACTGTTTAGGAAAAAGAATATAAATTCTCTTTACTCGTTTTGAATTAAGAAACATATTCTGTTTAAGATTATATTTTTAATGGAACCAAGTCTTTCAAAATTAATTCAAGCCCTCTTAAATGCAGACCTTCAGGCTTGACACCCAGCAGTTTGGCCAGGAAGCTCTTGGTGTTTCTTCAGCCTGTGCTGGGGTTTGGGAAAAACTGAGTGCTGAGGAGCAGATAAGCAGAGGAACCAGGAGCTCAGCTGCCTTTCAGAGCCATATGATTGGTGGTGTGGAGGCAGAAGCCTTGGAAATGTGAACTGTTGCAGAAACATTTCAGCCACTGGAGAAGAATTTGACTCAGGCTGCTGTAGGCTGTTAAACAACTGTACATTCAGCATCCATTCGAGCAGCGATGAGCCCTGGAGTCTGTTCCTAGGTCAAGGTGAGGGTCTGGGTCTGGATATGAGGAAGAGTTAAAAAAGGTAGGGATATCTATAATAGTGACCCCACAGGAGACTGTCAAGCATTTGAGAAGGTTACAAGGAGTTAAATGTCATTGGGAGATTGTCTTCAGTTAACAGAGAAGCCATGGACATGACCATCTATATGTTTATTTTAAAAGATCTGAGCAAACAGACTGCTCCCCAGTCTTTGTTTGTTGGGGTCAATGGTAAGGAAAAATAATTCTAAATATTTTCAGGAGAAATGAGAGGAATAGGCACAAACTATGGCCTGGGCAATGTTTTCTAAAAATGCATATAGATCAAAGTGGCCAAGCTCTACCACTGTAGAAGCACAAGAGGAGAAACAATATGGTCCAAGAACAACAACCAAGTACTTTTAGCATCTTACAGAGAAAAAAAGGACATGTACAATTTATTAAAAAATTGCAAGAAGGGCAATATTTCAATCCTCTTTTTGCAGTGTACAAAACATTCAAGTTTTTATCAGACCACCAGAATAATTTGACAATATTTAGGATTTATGGAGTTTTAGAATTGCAATAGCAAATAGATTTTTTACTCAGGAAAAATTTAAAGAACTGATGAAAACTACATTACTGCTATTGAATCATAACTTCCAGTAAGAGCAAAGGAACTAAACTATTAAATTCACCAGAAATACAAGGCAAGTTTTTCAGCGAGTTTATTGTTGAGTGTACATTGGATACCACATACAAAATAGTAGCTATTACAAGCAACTTCTATATCTAACTGCCCTATTATTAGGACTTACTGCACTCAAAAGTTTTAATTAATTTACAATCTTATCATAAAGAACACTATTTTTCTTTCAAAAAGTGGAGATACTCCCATCAATCTTACTCTTCGGCTTTCTATGTTTCTTAAATCAATGTGGTATATTCATTACTTTCTACCTGAAAGTAGAAAGTCCACAAAAGTATTCCAAAAATATTTTTCAAATTCAAAAGTCTTCAAGATGAGTTTTACACAGAATCGCTATTTTCAGAATGTATGGTTTTCAGAGTACTGTGTAAAGCCAGTCTCACCTAAAGACGAAAGATGGCAGATAGCTCTTACTGCTGTCCTAGGTGGGCAAGTACTGTCTTCTGTTGAAGACATCTTATATTTCAAATGAAAAATGTATAATTTGACAATAAAAAAAAAATTTAAAACTTCTGATCAAAGTAAAAGAATGCAAAGTAAAAGAAGTAACTTGCTGTATGTGGTAAAATTTTATATGAATTGAAAAAGCTTTTCTGTCTAAAAATATATTGTTGAATTATTTATACTCAGAAGTCATTCACACTTATTTTTGCAACCTAACTGACATATTCAAATTCTAAAACTTGAAATGCCAAAATCCATTGCTCTCCAAATCATGTTAAGCTTCTATTACACAGTAACTTGACTGTGAGGATGTGTTTTGATGCTCATATGAACACATATCATAATACGTAGGTATACTGAGGCCAGGGGATGTAGATGAAGAATCAATTAACACTCAGAGAGGAATTTATATTTCCCTGTTCTGTTTTAATGGGAGAGATAATGAAAATTTTCCCCATCTGTCCTTTTCTGAAAAAGGAGATGTTCATGGAACTGACCACCAGAAAAGTCATTATTATTAATGCCACTGCCAGAATAGTAAGCATACCATGTGACCACTACCTCTGCGGAATTTCTTTCTTTGCTTGATTTCTTCTTTCATTTTGAAATTTCCTTCAGGCAAACCAAATAACAGAGTTGGCATGCTTCATATGTGTCAAATGAATATTGCTTTTATATTATTGCTGCTTTCATGAAATTTATAAAAAATTAATATAGTCACATTGTTTTTCACTTCTGTCTCATTTTAATACCCTTATTTGTCCTCAGTAAACTGTATGATATTTATACTACATCCAGACAAGTATTTTGATACAATTATTTAATGTAAAAGAATAATTATATTGATTCACATGGTCTTCAGCTCAAATAGATATTTAACTACTATGAAAAGAAAAAAAGGATTTAATTTTGACCTACTATTCTTTGCACAGCTATCATAGGTCCAAAGGATGAGCTATATAGCATCAAAACCATTTTGATGAGTGTTTTAGCATTTTAACTAGTGAAACAGAAGCAAATAATGATTTTAAGAAATATTTATATTTTAATATTTCTCCTACATTTCTTCCAAGAGTGTAAGTATGGTCTCTGTATCTTCAGTTTTATTGTGCAATGGATCTGCAGGTCTGCTGTGAAACAAGCTCTTTTTCATGCTTCCAGAGAGGACTGGAATATGTATATAACCATTTGACAACTAAATCATTCTCCCAGCAATCATCAAGTTAGAGTGTTGCTTTACATTTTTTCATTGGTATCCACTGCAACAACAGAACAGACTTCTTGGCAAGACTGTAGCAGCTTCATCATTGGAGATCTCTTAGAACTTGATTGGTGAACACCTATTTGGAGCATCATTAACCAAATTAATCTTACTTTTCGACAGAGTGATGAACTAAATAATCCCTAGCATCATTTCAAATTCCACGACTAGATTTTGTTTCCTGAGAAAGAGCATATAATATGATTTCTGTCACCTAGAGATTCTGAATCAGGATGTAGATTGACCCTATTGACCAGATGGTCATTTCTTGGCAGAATGGCAGGGAGTATATAAAAAAAGAAGGGTATTTATAGGCTTGTGTTGAATAGAACTTTATGGAGAGTATGATAAATAGGTGGAGAACATAAGACATTCTATCATCTGAGAATCCAAGAAAGAACTCTTTAACCCAGCATGTAGCAAGAAATGTCTCACAGAGATTAAAAAATGGTGAAAACAGAAAGTTTATCTGCTCTTTTTGACGCAATGAAAGAAGTTTTTGCTATTCATGTTAAGAGTCTGAAGAGGAAAAAACCCAAATGGTATTTACTATAGTGCTAAGGTCTTAGAAGTGAAGATTAACAATAATCAAAAAGGTTGGAAGATTTGTTAGAACATTGATTTTTCACCCTTTTTTTTGTCAGCCTGTGAACACTGAGAATTCTATAATGATTTTAGAAGCTAAAAATCCTTTATATGCATTAGAAATTACTCTCTGTCATACAGAAGCACCAGGAGATTCTTTTTAAAGAGTTTTGGCCTTTTGAAGGTAAATGCATACCTGCAAGTCTTGGAGCAACGCATTACCCACAGAGTCAACATTCCAATCAGAAAAGACAGGAAAGACATTCCTGTTTTGCAAGGAGTTCTTTGGTGGGTTATTTTTTTCTTTATTAAAATTTTAGAAACTATTGAAGAAAAAGAGTATGGAAGTTGCTTAAAAATTATAGAGTAATGTAATGGTTTGTATCAGAGCTGAGTCCTTTGCTGCCAAAGGTCCTTCTGCAGACACAAAACCCACTTTGATTGTAAGCAGACAGTAGTTCTGCAATCAGGTCTACAAGGTGCAAGAGATCACTTAAAGAGATCCAATATCAGAACCGTGACCTCCTCTTACAAACTGTTTTAAGAATCATCAAGAGTGGCTGTAAATTTGCATGTTTGTTTGCATACCCTGCTGTATGGATTTGAAATTAAATCACCACTTATGCAGCATTAAGTTATTTAGTACATTTGTAAGAAAACTATCAATAACAGAGTTTATTAATAAAAAAATATTAGTGAGTAATTGAAGTAGAACACTACTGGAGGCAAAAAAATCTGGCGATGGTTTAATAGCTATGGGTGAAGATTAATGTATTAAATGCCTAAAGTGCAGTCTTTAGATAGTGCAAAATATGGAAGGAACTGCATTCCTAGCTTGGGATGTTTGCCAGGAAGAAAATTAAGATCTTCTATCGCATTTTAGAAAGTAATACTGGAAGTGAAAAATTTCATAGGATAAAACTGTGTACTTGGCTATCCCATGTGAATCCATAATTTCTCATTCTACAAGGTCATAAATCACTATGACATCAACAGATCTCACAAAACTTAGCTTGGATAAGGAAACTAGGAACATTATAAAATGATAAAAATAAAAGACTTGGATAAGAGGGAAAAGCAACAAGGACTAAGGTGCTTTCTATAGTCACACACCACAAATATTAGCCAAGAATTTTTGTATGTAGTCAAACCAACATGATCTGCTTGGGGGAGACAGGAAGAGAGACATATGAAATAGTTGAACTAGGATAAAAATGAACCATGTCCCTTAAATTTTTGTGAAACAAATAAATAAAAATTAATTTTTTTTCACTTCTGTTCAGTATTAGAAAAATCAAACAATAACATTCACAATGTACACTAAGTTTATGGACAAAATTTTAAAAAATCAATTTTGATTAATCGCTAGATTTTTTAGTTATGTTGAAGGCACATTTCCTTAAATTGCAATATAAATATGCCTTGTAAAATGTTCTGTTTGCAGATAAATGAGTATGTATAAAAAACCAAATATGAAGGACTATTTTTAAGAAATCTGATTGGTCGTCACTTTATTATTTATGCCACTAATCTATTAGAAATTGGTTTCAGTTCTTTAATATTATATATCCAAGGAAATAAACACAATTAGTATAACTTTCAGAAATCTCTACATGAAGGAAAAAATTGCTGGAAATGGTTAAAATTATGGGGCAGTGCTTATTTCCTACTACAATTACCAGTTTTTATTTACACTAGTGTGTTATATTACTTCCACAGGCATGTTAGCTTCATCTCTGGTAAATTATGCATCAGTCTGCTACCCAGGCAGTGCTCCTGGAAGTTGTCAGGCACAGAAAGCTGTGGAAAACAAAGTTATGTGCTTCTTCACTGTTCAAGTATAGGGTTCCTGAAGCAGATCTGAGCTGGACTGCAGCATAGGACTATTTATATCTCCATGCCTACTGGGCTCCCAGTTGAGAATTCCTGCTTGGCTGCCAATCCATGGGTTACATTTTCCAGCTAGACTCCCCTGTGACTGAGACCTTCCCAATTGCTCTGTCAGTTATGGTGGGAATCAAATTATGCAACGATGGCAGAAAGACTGAGTGCAGTGGAGAGGGAGGTGGAAAAGTCAGCTGTGGAAGGGACAGGGTCTGTCCAGCTGGAGGCACCCATCAAAGGGAGATGGGGTATAGCAACGACTTTGGTTGGCAGGGTGCTTTACAGAGAACAACGAAACCAGGTTATGGTCAGAGAACAGCATCTCCACACTTCTTGGCCAGTGGGAAAAAGTGCCCTTAACAAACCTATTTGCAAATTTTCACTCAGCAGAAGTAACCCCATCCACTACTGCTTGCCACCAAAGGCTTGCCTTGGATAAAGTTTACATTGGTACTTGACCAAGGCAAACAGAAAATGAGACTCAAAAGTTTTTACTCATTCCTGAGCATCCCTTTGAGGCTCTCATGAGCCCTTGACTGGTGGCCAAGCATAAAAAAAAAGAGAAAATATATTATGCACTGTAGTATTTTTAAGCTCCTGTTATCTATGCTAAGAGTTAAGGAGAGGGAATATGACAGAACAAAATAAAAATAAAATTATAAAATACCCTGCCACCTGAAATTTAGTAATTTAGCCTAGACTTTAGGCACCCACCTGACAGAGGCACAGGGTTTCACAACTCACCTCTTTGTGCAGGGTGTGTAGAGGGTTGTGAGTCTTGGCATAGAACATTTCATTGCAACTGAGGAACACCCTGGGCTATGTAGCAGAGAAACGAGTTGTCAAATGAATCTGAGATTACACTGGTTTCTACATAGGGCAGAGAAGCAAGGAGTTCTGTCCCCTTGATGTCCAGGGCCTGTAACCTCCTTGAAGTGAGAGAAACTGAAATTTATCTTCCAGAGAACAAAGCGTTGTATGCTTTGAGCAGCGAAGGTGGCAGGGGAGTTACTATTGCTGTGTAATAGAATCATGACATAGTAGAAAGGTGCAATTCCTTACCCAGCCCCCCTCAACATGAGGGAACAGGAAATAAATTTTTTTTTGCTAGAGGAAGAGTGCTTATAACATGAAGCTAGAGACAGGGAATGGCATTTTATGTCATTCCCACTGATGTGCAATCATATAATAACCAATATCTGAGATGCAACAGAAAAGGAAAAGAGAGAAAAGAGTAGAAGAGTGAGGAGGCTCACCAGCTGAGCAGAGGGAATTGGTTGTGCCAGCAAATCCTCTCAGGGCAGCTGGGACATCTGGGAGGAGAAAGCATGTCTCTATCTTGTTTTTAAATCCTAGTTGCACTTAACTATGGAGGAATGATGAGGTTGATTGAACATGTGGGTTTCCTGACTCTGCTTCAAGAGCCCAGAAGTTGGGTGCTACCCTTCTCCTCATCCACATCCAAAGCACTGAAAATCTGGAAGAATCTTTCATGTAAGAAGTTCAAGGTCAAGGCACTCGCTGAGGAAAGAGGAGGTTTTATTGCTTTTTCTTTGACTCAAAATCATATTTTTCATATCAGAAGTAATTTTCCTTAAGACTGAGGTACGAAGGGAAAGAGGCACCCTTCAGATCCTTAGCTGAAACATACTGGAGAGAACAACCAAATTCAAGGTTTATTTGTGGTAAAAAGAGGACATGAAGATAGTCCTGCAGAGCATAATTTGAGCACCCAGGTTTCGGTTTATGGTAGTGTTCTGGGATAAAACATTCTGTGCCAAAAAACAATTTCTGGATTTTATTTTAAAGAAAAACTATCCTAGCATCAGAGACAGCAAAACTAGATTTCCACATCTGATGCAACTGTCTTAATATTAGGCAAGAACACTTATTTTTATTGTTTTCTCTTTTCTCTTTCTGACTCAGCAACCCCATTCTATACAATGGCACAGCCTGGATGGAGAGAAATGAGTGAGACAAGATGGAGAAAAAGAGTCAGAGCCAAAGATTATAAATTCCTTTCTGCAGCAGATTGTGTTCCCACAGTTTAAATATTATCAGGAACATCTTTCCTGGATCTGAGGACTGAACTGAACCACCAGTCCTTCTGCATGGATGCAGACCTCCTAGAATAAGGCTATTAAACAAAGGTTTTCCTGCGTCTTGCACAAGAAAGATTGGCTTCCACTATTTCCTGGAGTTGTTTCCTTTTAGATTGTTTGAGGAACACACCAACTGATCCCCTCAGAATACACTTCATGTTAAATTGTGAATATAAAGTGGAGGAAATAGGCTAAGTAGAGGAAGGCCCAGTTTCTGAACCTAAGCTTGGCTTAGATATGAGCTGCAGAAACCAGCCAAGTCTGAGAGTGTTTTAGACCTGCACAAAGTCTATTCTCTTCCTCCTTCACTTCTCAGTAACAGATTTTATATAATTTAAACTTTCCCAAATGCTAGGGACCACTGTCAGGGAGTCTTTGCTCTGTTTCATGTCAAGATACCTTCTATTGAACCTTTTCTCTCACCTTTTCCTCTGTTCTTTATTTGCCCCCTGAACTCATCTGAGACACAGATTCCTGACTGATAGCTCAGAAAGAAGGTGAGCTTTCAGCTTTGGCTGCACTTATGCTCACCCTGGCCTGATTTTCCACAAAAGGCCCAGGCTTAGACCATATTTGAGCAGGCATTGTTAGGATTGCAGTCATGGCTGCAAGTCCTCAGATGCTGTAAGGTCGAAATCAATAAACTAAAGGCAGGAAGTTCAGAGACAGATATGAAGTATGAGGTAAGGAATTTTAAAAAGTGCCTTATTGGTGGTTCATTTTCATAAGAGAGCAAGCATTTATTCATGCTAGAAGCCTTTGTACTGGCAATGTATGAAGTCTTGAAATGAAGTTTATTAAAATGGTAATTTTGAGCTCTGATAGTTTAGCATAATAATTTTTTTTCTCTCCTCACTCCATATTTGAAAACCTTTAAACTACTTCAGTAGACTGCAACCTAAGTAATCCTGCTCCTATTTTTAGGGACATAAGCCCTGGCTTCAGCAGGGCCCTGGCAGTTAGAATAAGAAGATTTTGCAAGTGTGGAGGATTAGCCTTTGCAGCAGTTGTATGACAAAGCAATATAGTCGCCACTGATAACACAGAAGGAGGAAAGAATTTACCATTTATTACATATTCATATTTGCCTTTTTAACTTTTTTTTTAACCCAGCAACCTGCCAAAACCTAGCCAAAATTGCTATTTTATTTGGGATTAACTCAGAACATTCAGTCTCATGAATGTTTCAACTCACTGCAGAATAGACAAGTACTGGATGCAAACACTGTCCTGGAAATGAGAACACTAAGCATCACAGTCTGGGTCCTGTCTAATCCTCTGGTGTGGAGTTAACCTGCTGAGACCTAAAAGCTTCTCTCTTCCTGGGTACTGATCTTTGTAATCATGAGGAAAGCATCTAATTAAATACACAGATGAAGGGACAGTTTATTATTCAGCTCTTAGATATCTGTACTAGCTTTTTTCTTCCTCTAAAATCTATGTTTCAGCTAAGCAAGTGAACTAGTGCCCTTAAATTTTATGGCATCAATCCTTGCACTGGTGAACCTGCAAATTGACAAAAAGAGAGAAATTACTCAACCAGCAAACCTCCAGAGGATAGCACAGAAGTTTAAGAGGTAAAACTTGTCACTAAAGCAAAGAAACCCAACCCACAACCTTTCCTTTTGACTCCCCTAGAGCCCCCAAACAAAAAAACCCAAGCAGCTGGCCTCAAAATGCTGCTATAGCCCAGCTGGGTGGAACACAGAGGATATCATAACTAACATGGATAAAACAGGATCAGAGAATGTAGCTGTATTTTCTGTAAGTTAGGATAAATCTCCCCTTTCAGTTGTAGAAATTTTCGATGTAAAGAGATGATAAAAGAGGCCTTGGATATTCTTGGTTATCTTCATGTAAATGTTTATCTGGTCCTGCTTGCATCTCCTTGAAATTCACTCTCTGTAGATTCTTCCGAGATCTCCTTTATTGACACAAACATTCACAGACAGGAATTTTCAGGCTCATGAATTAGTGTTTACAGCTCCGAGGGGACACATCTCTCTTCCTCTTTGTGCCATCGTATGGCATGAAGACCATAAGTACCCTGAGAGAATACCCTGTTGCCCTCATACTGCAAGCTGCTGGAATGATTCTAAGCCACTTGCCCTTCTTGTGGTGCCTTAGATCTTCTCTCAGGAAGGTGTTGTGTTGATGAGAAAATAGAGCAGCCTTAAAAGGTTTCTCTAAATTAAGGTAAATTCTAGTTAGGAGATGCAACAACCAAGCAGAGATACCTGAAAAGGAAATCCCAGGAATCCTTCCTTTCCAGGCCAATGCTAGCTACAGGGTGGTATAAAAACACAGCTGAAAGTCAGCATTACAAGATGCTGTGTTTATATCTATGGAGATTCTTCTGCATTAACAAACATTAATCTTCCTTAGTGAATCTAACCAGGACTTAATATGAGCAATTTTGATCCTTAAGGTATTTCTTTGGGTCTGGACATTAACAAAGTTTTCATCTCATGGTACAGATCAACTATTAGAGTTACAAAGGTATCTTTGGTGCTGATAGATGACCCTAGTGGGATTGGCAAAGCACCCAAGGAATGTAGCTAAACAAATTTCTGTTGCTTTGGCAGAAATCCTAAATGAGTGTGATACACAAGATGACTGGATGTCTAAAAATGAGTTAAAGTTTCATATGTTAACCCTAAAATCACCTTTAAAAGGTTCTGAAGCTTGATGGAAGAGTGTAGAGTCTCTTCAAACATCATGGGACACACGGATGCATCTATTTGCTTTCTGGCAATCAACTTATGGGTGCCTAGAATTATCTCAATCAAGTTTTAATAGAAATGCCTGAACACTGATTAACCCTGAGGTTCAGGCCTCAGATTCATATCTTCAGGATATTTTCTGGAGTTCTGAATCCACAGACAAGATGGGCTTTATCCCTTCTTTTTTTTTTTTTTCCCCTCCCTCCCACCCCATCCCCCCCAGCAAAAAAAAAAAAAAAAAAAAAAAAAAAAAGATTTATCTAGCCTTTCTTTTAAAAGAAGCTGAGTTTGCTCACAGAGCTTTCTGTAAGAGCTGTATCTGGTGGCAACTTCCAGCTTTTTTAAAATGCCCAGATAGTCAGAGCCATCTCTGACTTCAGATTCCTTCTCCTTAGGCAATGCTCCTGAGCATCAGCTGACATAATTCTAGGGCAAGTCCAAGCTTTAAGCTACAGTGAAGTAATTCCGTACTAATAAATACAGGATAACACAAACTAGAGAGAAATAGTGTATGAAGAAATGGTTTTGAGTGACGGAAATAAGGTATTCTACTTGAAAAGCACATTGCTGGTTCAAGCTCCTGCTGCTTCTAGAGGTTTCAATCCGCTGAGTAAAAAGACTGTGAAAAATTGAGAATAACTGCCCAGGATTCTCGAAACCCAACACCCCCTGCTAGTCCCTGCTGGATGTTCTTTTCTGTAAACAATGTCACTCAAGTTTTTACTGTGCAGTGCTGGAAAGACTAGAAAGTCCCCAGCCTGCTCATCTCACCAGGGTTATTCTTGTGTCCAAGATATGTGGGTTGGACTCTGCTCAAGTTGCAGAATTGGGAGAATTTAGGACGATGTTTCCCAACTGCTTTGCCACTGAGACACATCCACTTCTGATACCCCAGGTGTAGCAAAATGAATCCTTTCATTTCTTTGGAAGAGTGCAGAATAACTCTGATGGAGTGGGATATTCAGCAGGTATGAAATACAAAAAATGGGCATATGCAGAAGGCACAGCTACCTAAAAAGCCTCCTAGTTAGGAAGTATCCAATGAAGTTTAGATGCTTTAGAGTTTAGGAGACATGAGGGGAGGTGATGCTGCTGCCTTCTAATTTGGGATTGGAAATTTCAACTCCTGTAGTTACTAGTGCCTTAATAAAAAGGCACTTTGAAGCACTGCAAATTTAAATTTGGAGTTCTTCTGCCCTCTGAACCCTAAGTAAAGAAATAGACATTTTTCTTTACTTCTGTCTTCATTAACAGCACTCTGGATGGTTCAGTTTGTCCTCTGTGGAGACCCGTGGCTTCACTTACTGTCATGGCAGTCCAATCTGACATGTTTGTAGTCTTGAACGTCAGCATGACACTGCATAAGAACACTAATGATTTAGGTGTGCAGTAATTTCAGTTTGGTTTAGTTCCTAAAAAAAAAAAAAAAAAAAAAAAATTGCAGCAAAATTTGACATAATATTGCAGACCCTTTTCTGACATAATTCCATGCCCTCCATAGTATCTTTCCATTAAACCAATTGTAAAGCTTTTATGCACTAGAAATTGAAAGGAAATGTGGGTTTATCACTTAATCTTCAATATTAGTTTCTTCTTTTTAAATTTTCTTTAATTTTTTTATTGCACATGACTGTTCACTCAAATCTCTTCAGAGATGGTGTAATTCTTTTATGGTTTTCCATTTAAGATTTGCCAGTGGAACAAGTATTCATCATAGATCATTCTGACCCAAGGTCTCCTCATCAGAGATGTGCACATCAACCACATGCTGAAATACATTCAGCTTTTTTTGAACCTGTCATGACTTTGCTAATATTCATATAGCTCTCTATGTCACTCAGATAAATTATAAGCTTAGATAGTGTGCAAATGCTTAGCAGCATCTCTTTTTTATTACTTATTCCTTGCAGCAGAGATTTGTTTCGTGTACAATCATTTTAATTTGTTTATCAGGATATGAGGAATTTTCAATACGATAAACACTGAGCTGAATTTTCACCCAAACAGGAACCGAATTAATCACAATGTTAAGAAAATAGTCCTTAGGCATATTAAACCTCTGTTTTGCAGAAATGTGGTAAATTCTCAAGAAAACCAGAATGAGATATTTACAAAGTCATTTATATGACACAGTGAGCTGGCCTTTGGCTTATAATAGGCTTCTAATTTTTGAAGTTTTCCCATCACTGATTGGTTAAGGCTTTTTAACAGTATGAATAAAAATAAATTTCTATAAATGTGTTTCATTGGTTTTGCTGCTTTTTTTTCACAGTATGGTTTATTATATTGCTACTTCTTAGCTAGTCCCTGTTCTAGGTAGGTAAATCCCATGGGAGCTGCATTTAGAGCAAACCATGCATACATAATATGCAGCTGACATTTTATATGAAATGCTAACGGAAGAGTCTGATTTTGCTTCCAGTGAAATCATTAGATGTAGAATAAGTCTTGAAATGAGTATTTATTCATGAGTATTAGGCTCTGCACACACATTCCCTTACTTGGCAGATGTACCAGGGACAGGTAAAATTGCTAAGAGCTACGAATATGAGAAGACAGCATACATTCTAGGAAGAATTACAATTCCTGAACTCTAAGTAGAAATAACAGTTCCAGTTTCTCAAATTATCTATGCTGTGATAAATCTGAAGTGCTATGGTTAACAGTACGTGTGCTTGCTTCTAGGTATATCTTCTAATTGGAAAATGCAATTTTAATGGAAGAACAAAGGTTACATGAATTTGCTGTTTTCACTGAAACTTGGGAGGAGAAGGAAAGGGAAAAGTGTTTTTGCATAAAACCCACTTCATACATGCAACATATTCCCTTTCCAGTATGCAATATTTTGATTTTTCATTATGAAATTGATTTTGAATTTTAAAAATCCATAGTGTCAAAGAATTACAGAAAAATTCAGGTTGGAAGGAACTCAGTCCAGTCTCCTGCTTATAATAGGGTCAACATCATACTCAGACCAGATTACAGTGTAAAAACTGCAGAAAAAAAATCAATTATGAGATAAAATGTTGTCATTGTCATAAACCAAGGAAAAAGAATAAATAACAATTTCAAGACAATTTGAAATTATCTGATTTCTTTCTGATAAGTTATAAGCCATTATTGACAGAATGAGTATCCTAGGAAGAAGAAAATCTTTTTTATAACTCATTTGTAACTTCAGTTCGTTGCATAACAATGTGCTAAAGCCAGCAAAATAATATAAGAATCAGATTCAGTAACTGAAAACCTCATGTGTCTTAATTAGAGCTGGTCAGAGGGCTTCACTGTTGTAAATATTGCAGTTGATTTACTCAGAGTGAATACTGACTTTCCAAATACACAAGAATAAGTTTATATCCTAGAGGAATAGCAATCTGACCTGCATCCTAAGCTCAAGCACATATAATATGCCATTTCAATATAAAATGGAAAAGTTTCTTACAAATAGTGAGGTTATCTGACCTCTTCTTATTGGGCTCCTCTGTCACTCTGTTGAAGTATTTTAAGACAGAGCTGAAATTCCAGATTTAGTGTTCCTGGTTCCATAAATGTACTAAATCCATTTGTCCACTTCTCACATTCCTGGCAAACTCCACTTCTCTTCTGTATCATCTTCTTGCAACAAACCAAAAATTAAATATGAAGCAACAATCAACAGTTGTCCTGAAACATGTAAAATAAAAGCAAACAGTCTTTTCCAAGATCTTCCCCACGCAGAGAATGTTACCAGAATGTTTTGCCTTTAGAAAATCAACCTTCAAGTATAAAAGGAGTGTATCTTACTTCAGCACCTAATGCAATCTGGAGTGTTTTTTTTTTCATATTTCGACACTTGGATCAGACAAAATAATGCAGATGATGTTCTACAGCATTTTAATGGAAGTATGTTATGAGTAAATAATTCCTGTTGTCAGCATGAAAAAAGACAGGGAAGGCAAGAAAACAGAAGACAAACATGTATGTAAAGGAACAGAGTAAAGAGGAATAATAATAAAAAAATAATAGCAGTGAAAATGAACAGAGAAGTACAGAAAAAATGGTAGTGGAAGGATATTAGAAGACTCAAAGATGAAACGTGCAGTGAAGCAGCAAAACAGAGAATCCAAAAAACAGAAAAGGAAAGCAAATAAAAATGTATTAAAGAAATCTCTATGCAATCACACTGCATAGAAATAAACAAAGTGGAATATCTAGGGAGACAAGGAACTAATCAAATAAGAAAAATATGAATGTAAATGGAAATATGTGCTTTTGGGAGATAGGAACAGCAAACAAATTTTGTAGTGTAAATTAAGAATGAAAAGCAAGGATGAAGATGAGAATTTGGGAAGAAGGTTCTTGATCAGTTTGAGCACACTTCAGGATCACTGATTACCAGGACTTTGATTACAACTGACAAATCTTTCTCTGATGGTTGAAGACCTCACCTTCCTCAGATGTTCTCTTTCCATCTGTTTTCCACTCTAGTGCTGGAGAGACTTCTTGTTAAGTTTCTCCTGCCTGTCCTTCAGCTGCCACAATGCTTGGCCTCCAGGGCTGCCTGAGCTAAGGTCAAGGCACAGCCTCAATATGAACTTTTTGAAGTTCATCCACAAAAATCCTGGAACCAACAGCTCAGAGGGAGCTAATATCAAAAAGTCATTGAAGTAAACACACTCTTTCAAGGAGCCTCAGTGATAAAAAGTCTGCCACGTGAAGAAATAGTAATGGAAACCTTAATTACAGGAATTTGGTGGATGAAGAAGATGCATCCTTGAGACTGATGCTTTGAAACTCTGAAACTCAACCTATGCCAAAGATCTGAATGGTCCAGAATTCTCTCCTGTCAACATCTACTAAGAGCTTGTGTAGTTTTTGCTGTTGAAAAAAAGGTGTTTCCTGATTTAGAAGCAACCCTACAGCTTTGATCACTGGGTATGGCACTTTCCAAGTTCAGAAGATCATAAGATCAGACCATCAGAAATAATAAGGTGAGAAACAGTATGTGTGACTGTAACTGGGAGATAAGGTCCCAAACCATAGAGGAGTGTGTGCATATATTGGGACATGGAGCCAGAATGGAGGTCTGGCAAGGAAATCAGAATCACAGAACAGTTTGGGTTGGAAGGGACCTTAAAGATCATCTCATTCCAACCCCCTGCCATGGGCAGGACCACGTCCCACTAGATCAGGTTTCTCAAAGCCCCATTCAGCCTGCCCTTATACACTTCATGGGATAGAGCATTCACAGCTGCCCTGGACAACCTGTTCCAGTGTCTCACCATCCTAATATTTCCTCCTTAATGTCTAATCTAAATCTACTCTCTTCCAGTTTAAAGCCATTGCCCCTCACCCTATCACTACACACCCTTCTAAAAAGTCACCTTCCTAGCTTTCTTTTAGGTACCTTTCAGGTATTGGAAGGTATTTTTTTCATATTCAGGTATTATTGCTTTAAGGTCTCCCTGAGGCCTTTTCTTCAGGCTAAAAACCTCCAACTTTCTCAGCTTCAAAAAAATCAAACCAAACCAAAACTAAAAAAAAAAAAACCAGGAGTTGGATAACAGCAAAAAGGGTGTTTTCAGGAGTTTTCTTGTTTCCAAGAGGATACAAGGCAGGAGAAAGGGGAGCAGACCTTTGCAGAGGAGGATCTGGGGACATTTCTGTTAATGTTCATCCTTCTTAAATACCCACAGTAATCTCTTAGGTGGGTCCTTTTACTGTTCTATTTATTTGAGCACCTCAGAGTCTTTAATACAATTCTTTTTTTCAAAACTCTTTAAAATAGAGAGCCAACAACAATGATGCCCCAAGTCGTTGAACAATTTGTTTAAATCACTCAGAAACTCTGTAGTTTCCTGAGCAGGAAGGTAATATAGTGGTGTTCAAATCCTGCATCACAGACCACTGTTTTTTTTCATTATTCCCCATGTTGGTTTCCCTTATTCTTTTTATTGTCAAGAAAGCTTGCTACTAAGTTCACCTAGCTGCTGCTTTAGTCTTGCTTCTTCTTTCATTTATATGTGCCACATTGGTACCTGTTCCTCAATAAGAGGAGCATCTGGGGAAGAAAATTTAGGGAAAGAAGCTGGAAGCTGAGAAGTGGCCAGTGAGGAAATCTGGGATAACAAGCAGAAAGGGCATTGTGTGGCTCTGGCAGGCACTATGAGGGAATCAGAAGCAGTGAACGTGGATAACCAGTAGGTGTCAAAAATGTTTTGTTTATAAATAAGAGGAAATTAAGTGCCCCAGGGCTGCCTTGTCACTGACTTGCTGTTGCAGAGGGATTGCTCATGTCTGTCCAGAAAGTGCACACTGAAGCCCTGAGGCCCTCAGGAAAGCTGCAGTCTGCATGCTAACACAGCCGTGGCTTTTCTCTCTGCACTGTGAGCCATGGCACCCATAAAACATGTACTAGTGCTTTGCTGCAGTAGAAAGAAAGCTTATGCCCACAGCAAAATAGAATCACAGCATTTATATTGCTGAGGCACAACCTGCATTTATGTGAGTTCTCTCAAAAAGCAAAGTCTCCACTCTCCCTAAATGCTGGTCATCCAGCTACTCCACAAGAATAGGAAGTCAAGGATCACTTTTTCCAGCTAGTTCACAGGTCAACATTTAACTTTCCCCAAGCTGCTCACACCCTGCACTCCCACTGCTGCTCTTCTGCAGCTGGGGACTCTTATTGCCTTGCTCTGGGCTTGCAACGCAGCCTGCAGAGCACAGCACTGGCTGTGACAAACCTGGTCACTCACATGGACCATATTTTTAGCCATCCCTAAAGGAAAGCCCACATGATGTGTAGAAGTGTCTGTAGTGTCCTGTGCCTGCACTAAGATCCCACACAAGTGCTGTTCTGCTCAACTATGGTAGCTCCATTAGTAACTGTGGATGTGTGGCTTCTGGGAAAGAGCTGGTACCCAGCCAGCAGTAAGCTTCAGCCTCTGGAAGGTCCTTTAGCTATACTCCCATTTCCTCTTATCATATTTACAGCCCTGCAAAATTGCTTCTGTGACTCCTTCTGTTGTGCAGCTTCCTTTATCTAAGTGTATACACCTCAAATTGCAGTTATCAGCCAGGGTCCACAGACACCAATGTTAATGAAAGATAACAGATTGAGAGAGCTTGAACCAGCTCCCCAAGAAAGGGTCTGCCTCTCCAGCAGAGCACTGTAGGAGGTTTTATAACTCACAAACTATAGATTTTGGTGCTAATTTTGCTCTTTAGGGAAGAGCAAATTAGTATGCATAGATTTTATAAAAAATGCAAGCTAACACTAATTTCCATATTTACTACCTGGTTCATGGAGGTTTATTCTGAACCACACATTATATTTTGAGAGGCTCTAATTCTACATGAATAGCATTTTTGGTCTAAGGTCATATTTTGGGTTAGTTCAGTGTTGTTTTGGAAGCAGGGTTGGGGCACAAGGGTGGCTCTTTTAGAAGCTGCTCAAAGCTCCCCTGGTTCCAGTTCTAGCCCCACCTGTGGGAATCTGGAAACCTCTGTGGCTCTGGAACATAATCAAGGAATTAAAAAAGAAACTGCAATAAAATAAAATACAAAAGGAAAGAGGAAAGGAGGAGGTGAGAGCAGTGCCAGAGCAAAGACATCCAGGTGAGTGGGGAAGGATGTGGAGAACATACTCAGGTAGGGATTTGCCCACAGGCCACAGTGAGATGGCAGCTGTCCCCCTGTGGCCTTTGGAGAATCACGGTGGAGCAGTGCCTGAAGGATCATGATGGGGTAGACGTGGATTTGTAGCTCTGAAGGATTATGGTGGGCAGATATGGAGCAGCAGCCTGGGAGTGTCACGGGTGGGCGGATGAGGAGCTGTAGCCTGTGCAGGATCCTGGAGAGGAGCAGATGTGGATCTGCAGCCATGGAGGAGCCCGTGCCAGGGGGGTGACTGTTCCCCAAGCAGTCGTGACTCTGCGGGCAGCCCAGGATGGAGCAGTCTGTGCCCGAGGGACTGCACCTCACGGGGGGGACTGATGTTGAACGAGTTCGTGAAGGACTCTTCCATGAGAGGGACATGAATTGGAGCAGGGGAATGCTGTGAGGAGTCCTCCCCCTGAGGAGGAAGGAGCATCAGAAACACCGTGTGGGGAACTGACCCTAAAGCCCCACTGCTCCTTCCCTGTGACCTGAGGGGGAGGCAGCAGTGAAGTGATCTGGGCCATGGGAAGAAGGGAAGGGTGGGGGGATGGTATTAATGTCTGGTCATGTTTTCTCTTTATCCTGATAGATTAAATGATTTTTTTTTCCTTCCCAAGTTGAGTCTGTCTGGTTCTACCCGTTATCATAACTGGGAGGTGAAAACCTCCCTGTCCATGTCTCAATTACCGAACCTTTGGGTGGATTTTCTACTCCCTGTTCCACAGAGGGTCTGCAGGGTGGGTGAGCAGAGACCTGGTTGATACTGGATGGGCTGAAACTGCTGCTGTCCAGTGGGTTTTACTGAATGAGTATATATCCACATGCATGTATAGATCTGTTTGATAATTCTAGGTTGAAAAATTGCTAAAAAAACCTCCCCCCCAAAAGTATGACATACAGACATCCCTTTCTCCTATTATTCTGCCCTAATAAAAATGAAAAAAATAGTATAGAAATTTCATGGCAGTGAAAGAGTTTGCTTTTGCTCAATGACAATTTTGTCCTATTGGTTAATAAGACTGGAAACCTAGCTACAGCACGTAACTTTGCTGCAATGTTCTTCAGCTATTTGCAAATATTAGCTTGTGGGGTTTCCTTAAATCCGGGAGCAACAGAAAAGGAACAGTATTATAATCTTTAACTATATTAAAGCTAAGGAAAAGAGTGTAAATTTGTGTTAATTAAACCAAACCACACTACCAGCTAATGCCCTAAACAAGGCCATTTTAGCAAATTCTGTCAGATGAAATCCAAATGGGATGAAGTGCCAAGTATTTTACTGCCAACTCGGCAAATGCTGGTGACATTATCCTCTTATTTTGCCAGTGTAATAGAGGATCAATTGTAATATGGTACAGAGGATCACTTTCATAATCATTAATTATGGTTTCTGTATTAACTAGAAAGAAAAAAATTCAGTAAAATCTTTCCTAGTTTCAAATGTCAAGTTAAGCCTGCACAAGGCTGATAAATGTACTGAAGATTCATTGCTGTTGGCACAATTTCCCATACAGAAGTAATGTTGCTGGTTATAGTAAGTACAGTGCTCTTACATCTGGGAAAAAATAAGGTAAAAGATTATGGAATATAATAGCATAAAAATCTGTATTAAACTCTGCACCAGTGTTCAAATATATAGTTTTTCAGGAAACTGGAATTGTACACTAAGAAAACAACATAAAACCACCATGACAATAAAACCTTAAAAAAAATATTCCAAACCTGGAGTAATGCTCTGATCCTAGATTTGATTACTGAGCATAACAGATCACTTGATCTGAAGACCCATTGATTTAGAGATGAATACTTATTATAACATATATGTAAGCAACTACAACAGCCATTACTTTATCTGCCAAAAAACAAGGGAGCCTCCTTTGCTAAATTAAATATCCTTTTTGATAAGCTGCAGAAAGCAGCTAGAAAAGAAAAATCCTCAGTACCTTGGAGAAAAATGAAGAAGACATTGCATCTTTTTATTCAGAAATCTTGTGTGCAAAAACGAGACTGGGGCTCTGAAGCAGAGGTAGCATAGCAGTGAGGAATGAGTGTTATTCAGCATGGTAGTAGTTGTCTAGCTGTCTTTTTGCTAATATTAGTCTTACTTTTGGGCAGGCAGGGAGATTCAGGCAAAGTCACAAGTGACCATGGCTTTGTGATTTTTATTGCTATATTTGGAGTGTAAAGATATTTGTGGACTAGCCTCTGGGGAATATTCCAAGTTCCTTGTAAATCTTATGTCACCCATTGATTTATAGCTTCACTTCTTCAGTTTTCTGGACAAAGAGAAGTAAATCCAGTATCCCTTCTTTTGAAAATGTACTTTTCATGTACCTTTCATTACAGAGCATTTCAATAAAAGAAATAGAGCTCAATGACTTGAGGCAATATGCTATTTGCAGATAGTTTATTTTTAATTATATTCTGCCTGTAGTGTCTACTGTCAGACTACATCCTCTATGCACTTCTACATATTGGTGGTGGCTGAAAGAGAAAACAAATGTTTTGAGTTTTTTCTTAAAACCTTGGGGTATTTTTTAAGCCTTTACACTACAAATGGAGAACATGACACTATAACAAAAAGGCTGTCATAGAATCATAACAAGTTTATCAGTGTTTGGAAACTAGTGTACTGATGGCAATGGCTGCTTGTCCAGATTTCTCAGCTGAACAGTCTTCATGGCTATTTTTTTCCATCATAGCTGGTAAAGAATGATAGCACTGCCTAAGCTACATGTCTCAGTGAATCCTGATTGCCTTTCCAGAGACAGCTAGTTTTCACTTTCTTAACATGTGGAGGGACTGTTACAGGATTCCAGCTTCAGAATAAATCAGATTATTACAGTGTGCATATTGTAATTTGCATTTATATACTAAAATTTAGATTTTAGGATATTGCATAAAACACCAGACTGCATCATTAAAAATTTAGACTATAATATTTATTAACCAGTTTTCTACTGACAGCAATTTTATCACACATTCATAAGGAGGTGTACTTCTGGCATATATATGTATTTGTTATTATAATCAGAAGATGTTACCACAATCTGTTTATATAATGCTTATTATATGTACAGCATATATCTATTTTTTGAGGAAACTGTAATCTCTATAGGGCCAGGACTTTTTATTTCAAGCATATTTCCAGGAGTCAGCAATGAACAAACATAGTAGGAGACGTTTAACCTGTTGTCACAAGACACGTCAGATGTGATCACTGCTACAAGGCTCCTTTCCCTAAAGGTATTTTTTCTTAGGCTATCCTAAAGAAAGAAAACCTTTTGAATAGGCTTGGTGATTTTCTCAGCAGGGTCAGAAGATGGGCAAATTAGAGGTTGCCAAAAATATTTCACTTGCACACACAGACTAAAACCTTGTACATGTCTTTAAACAGACAAAGAATGTCAAGTCTAACCAAGTAGACATGTCAAGTGATAAAATTGAATGTGAATAAAAAAGCTTTTCTCTGTTAAAAGAGAACACAGCCTTTAGATTAATATTAGCAAACCGTACTATATCACATTGCTACAATCAGCATCTCTCTGGGAAATAAGAATACATTAGTTCAGGTCAATATCTACACTCCCATCAGACAAAATTACCTAACTGCCTTTGTCTGGTAATGACAGTGACATTGTCAGCCTCCAGGGAGCTGACGTCACACAAGTGAGCAGCTCAGGAAGAGCAGTGTGCAGAAGTGAACCAGCAAAGACCTACACGGGTATGCACTGATTCAGCTGACAGATGCTATACTAGTGCTGCCATGAAAAAATCCAAACATGCCCTAAGCTGCACTTATTAAGACAAATGGCAAAAGAGTGGTTTAGGCAAGTAAATAGTTGTAAGTGACCCATTGGAAAGGGAACAT
Organism: Phaethornis superciliosus; assembly: GCA_023637945.1. Classification (NCBI taxonomy): domain Eukaryota; kingdom Metazoa; phylum Chordata; class Aves; order Apodiformes; family Trochilidae; genus Phaethornis; species Phaethornis superciliosus. Next base: position 67,635,195 of record JAJQWJ010000001.1, on the reverse strand, counting down.
TGAAAGAATAGGACATCATATGATTCAAATCTACTGTGCTTGACTCCTGCTTGGATGTATATGTATGTATTTGCATTTGTGATAGCTATTAGTCCTCTTAATTGTAAAAAAACCTGAAATCCTTAGCCTAATCTCTTTCGCTGTTGGTATGTATCTGCTTTCCTATACATACTTGTTTACCTACCTATGAGTACACATAGATCTTCCAAACACAGCTAAAAAAGGTAACTAAATATCAAAGTTTGTGAATATATTTTAATAAGCCTATGATTGTACCTTGTTATAAGCATTGAGGTAAAGGTGGCACCTGAAATCTTTTGCCTCTAATGAATGACTTTGCACTGTTTACACAATCTTGTCTATTTAATAACAAAGGACCTGCCAGTTTATCAGAGTGATTATGGGGGCTAGGGCAGGAGGATTTTTTTGATGTTTGCTCAAGGGTTTACATGAAGCTAATTCTCTCTGTATATTGCATTTATTTAATTAAAAGAGAGGCTCAGTCAATATTGGTATTGCAATGCCAAGCATGTCTGAACTCATTATAGCAGGGTTTGTACACTGACACTGATGAAAGACCTTCTGCTGGTGCTACTGCAAGTCCATTAAGTTTTTATTTGACACCAAGTGGCTTTGCCTGCACTGTCAGAGCTTGTATATGAAGCTGTAGTACCACAAAGAAAACCATACCTGACAAGGAACCAGGGATTTCTCAGATGATACCTGGACATTGCCTCATTTGCCTGTCGTGTGGTATTAACAAGTTTGAACAACCTGCTTTTCACTCATTCACTCTCTTTTCCTTTGCAAAATTATGCCTGTGCTCTCTCAACAGTCTCCTCCAAATAGCTGCATGTGGGAGGAGGTACCTGCAATACAGCTTTTCCTGCCCACAACCCACCTCACATGTGTTTTAGATGGGAAGAAGAAATCAGGCAGTTGCAGGCATCCGCACATAACACTTGAGAAAGGAAGCAGCTGAACAAGAACTAAATCTTCTGCTGCCAATGATTTTCAGCCCACTGGGCTGGCCGGAAAGTCTGACATGAGTAGATACAGCTTTCCTGACACCATAGCTGTGTAGACAGGCTTTTGCAGGGCATTTATAAAGGCTGACTTAGCCCACTCAGCCTGGTATCTCCAGATTGCCTCCATAGCCAGGGCAGAGGCAGTGGAGCATGGAGGACCATGATGGGATTCTGTTTCTCTCCAGTGACTTCAGGGGTGATTAACTCCACTAAGCTAAAGTTAGCTTCCATAAAAACTCCTTTAGCCAGATTTTTATAAAAATGACTGCTTCAGGGTTTAGCAGATTATATTCCCATAGTTGCATTTTCACATGCTGTTTTGCTTTATTTCTTGCTGCACAGTGATGCTAAAGCACTCCTCAGAATTTTCTGAAGGTTCAGATCTGATCTGATTCATGCAGTTTGAATAGCGTTGGAATGTCAGCCAGAGAGAATCCTTTTTATTCCTTCTTTTAATCTGCAAATTAGTTTTCTAAAAGGATCTGTCCCACTCGGTTCATCTGAAGGTTTGTTCATTAGTTCCCTTAAATGACTTCTGAGCACACCAGTCGATTCCAACCCTGCTTGTCAGGACACAGAATTCTCAGAAATATTAGCTTACTCAAGAGAAAACAACAGCAACAACAAAAAGAAACCAGCAAAAAAAGAAAAATAAAAGAGGGATTTGGACTTCATTAGCCTTGAGGAGAGTATGCAAGGAGCCTCGAAGAGAGCTGCAAGGCAGGAGGAGAAGAAATATAAACATAAACAGAAGAGTTTCAGGCTGGATTCAAGGAGTAGCTGTTTTCTCATAACAGCTGGGAAATCAAGCACCGGGACAGGGGACCAGAGAAGAACGTGCTGTGGGCATCCTAAGCAAGAAGACCATCTGCTTATCCTGTTGCCTTTTCCCAAGCAAGCTTTTTCCTTCAATCCTTGCCAGATTTTTATGTCTTTCTTTGTCTTGACTACCAGCTCTCAGGGTCCTTTCTTGGAGGTTCATCCTTCTGTCACACCGTGGCAGAATTTCCTGTTCTTATGGGGAAGATTTGGCAAAGAGATAGATTTGTCAAGTTGAAAGCAGAAGACCAGCTTTGCCCTTTTTAAGGACATTTTTAACTTCTGTGGGAGAAATCCAGCTAGGCAGTCTACTTGGGAGTTTTTGTTTACCTCTCTTCAAGATAGCGCTACTACAAACATAGTAAGCAATTTATATTATGTAGCTGAAAATTACATTTTGAGGGCAAGAGAATAAAATTAGCATGTTGAAAGACTGGCTCTGTAATGTTCTCTGCACCAGAGAATGGAAGCTCTGTCCTGGCATAAGATACGATGGCCAGACTGCTTTTCAGGTCCTGAACATGCCTTGCAGTAAGAACACTAGATGTGCACACAGATTAAGAATTAATAAGGTTTATAAATATATCCTGCCAGTCAAACAATGTTAACTTTAACTCAATCTGTAAATTGGTCTTGTATGCTTGTTTATATGTGTAAGTGCTAAAACTGCTTCAGTAGAATGGGCAGGAAAGTATTTAATATTTTGGTAAAGAATTAAGAAGTCTAATTCTGATTTCCCAGCTACCTATCCTAAAAGATTATTAGCAAATTTATGTCCATATTACTTTCCAACTGGATCCACATCACAAAATTGAAATTCTTGTGGTCCTCTAACTGTCAATTCATTATTAAGATAAACAAATCTGTATTTATAAAACTATTCTTGTGAAATACAACAGTTTTATTTTTTAGAGATTCAGAGTTCTTTTGGCAAATATTTGTGCAAACTCACATTGAAAAAATTATTCAATAATTGTTTTAATGGAATACCATTTTGGAATGAGAATTTGAATGGCTTTCCTGGGGAAGAACTACCCAAACTAGCAAACACAGTTATGCCAAATACATTCATTAAAATCAGAGTTGAGAGAAATTTGATGCCCCTCAGGGAAAAAAAAAAAAAATTAAGCAAGCATTCTGCTTGGTGTTTATCTAGCTATGGGCACACATGCCTAACATTCCTCCTGACAACAATTTATTGCTTCCCCACTGATGAATTAATTTCTGGTGCTTCCTGTTGATTATTGTTTTATTCATTGTAATTTTCCCATTTATAACTGAAATTTACTAAGTGATTTATAACCAAAACCATGATCACTTACCTAAATAATTTGCATGATGAAAACAACATTAGACTAATATGCCATAGGATACTGAAGCACTTCACTGATTTCTACAATAAAACTCTAAAGCACTAATTGTGTAACTGTTCTTCCAGCTTATTAGACTGCAGTGGCAGGTGTTGTTTAACCTGAAAATTCAAGCAAAAATTTGGTTTCCTGTAATATAAAATGATGACGAAAATGACTGTAAAGATGGGATTACAGTGAGGACAGGAAAATTAAAATGCCTGGAATATTTCTGCAACATATGAAAGCTTTTTAATTTCCAAGGTTTGGGCAAGGAAGTGAAGATGTCATAGAAGACAGTAATCCACTGTTTCGGGGAAGAGAGAGGATAAAGTGTGTGCCAATGCTTTTAAAGGATTTTGTATAGAGTTGATTTTATTTGTAGTCAAATCTAAACAGTGATATCTTAATGTAATTCTGTTAACAAGATCATTGCTATTGGGGTTGAACTCAGAATGCTGGTGATGAGAGAGGAAAAGGAGATGCTTTTTAGTATTTGTTTATATGTATACATGTATGTACTATGTATATCCGTATATTCATGGGTATGAATTCCATCTGGTTTCTACTACCTTTGGTACAAAGCCATACATGATAGGTTAGATCTTTAATGGAAAACAGATATTTTCCAACATCACGTGCCTAAAAGTCAGAAGAAATAACAGAAAGGAAAGCACTCTTTCCAGGTTGACCTTCTGTGCTCATCACCATGGTATCTCAACACGCAGTATCTGCTCTCTCTCACATTTCTTTTTTTCCTTTCCTCCCTTCTGTTCCCATGGAAGAGTTATAGGTTGGAACTGGATTAATTTCTAAATGTTAGTAGGCACATGCAGTTTTCTTAATGAGTCATATATATAAAAAAACCCCACCTTTTATTTTTAATGTAGAGTAGCTTAATTCTTCTGAGAACATGGCCCGCAAGTATTTCTGTTACATGAAATTGAGCAAAAACCAGTTTGTAAAAAAAGTCTCATCCCTGAAGTTCTAAGAACACCAATCAGAGCCTCTTTTCCATCTCACACCTTTAAAATCCAAATGAGACTAGGATGTATAAAGTGGCACAGTAAAATAATAAATTACAGTGCCTCTAGGGTCTGAGCATCACTGCCCAGCATCATTTGAGAGAACAAAATCCATCTGAGAGAGCCAGATCTGGCAACACTGATTTTAACAGCCATAATATCATGGTTGTGTTAAGGAATGCTCAGCTCTGTAAACAAACTGGAAGGACTGGTAATGCCTCCTTAACCCAGTATGAGCCACACAGGTCTCTCTTCAAAGTTCAGCAAGCCAAAGTGCATCTGTTTTCAATGTCTCAGATGGTTCTCATACAGTCCTTGTAACTTCTTTCAGTCTCCTATTCGCTTCCTGATTTTTTTCCAAAATGCCACCATGAATAATTTAACTCGCCTGCCAGAGTTCTCCATCACTTTCTCCCATCTTAAGAGAGTAACTTTCTAACACTGTATTTCGATGTCTTCTGGCAGAATATTTTCCATCTGCTTTTTTGATGTGTGAGTGTGGGAGGGGCAGAGGAGGCTGGAATGGCGGGGGTAGTGTCAAGGAATGATGCCAAGACATACTGCTTGTGCTGAAAGGATCTACTGCTTCCTTTCTGTTTCCACAGGGCTTGGTACACTGCTCTCACTTCCCTTCAGCGTGGCTGCTGTTCCTCACTTCTCCCTGAGGTAAGGATAAAAAGGAAAGAGAAAAAGAAAGTCAACTCCTCTACAGAAAACTTTCAGAATGTGTTTGGATTGAAAAAGTCTGTGAAATAAAACTTGGATCCAGTTATTCTAAGATTTTTGTCACAGCTAGCAATGCAGCTAGCATGGAAAGTCTTTGAAGTATGAGCACTGATCTGAGCAGACAAGAAGTAGCTGTGCAAGAAGGTGAGCACCCAAGAAGGAAAGGGAGATGGACTCCTTCCCTCTCAGAGATCACTCCAGGCATTGCTCTGTGAACTGGGAGGACAAGGAGTCCTCACGAAAGGAAAATAACGTGAAGCAGTAGGTGTTCTCCAAGATGCTATTAGTAGGAATAACATAAATTTATTTGCCATGTGGATTTTAGAGATTAACCTTTACAGTCAAGATATACCTACCATGTGCAGCTTTCCTCTATTTGGGCTGTGAGGAGACAATAAATATTAGGACTTCTCTACCTCTAGATGTGTCTTTGGAGTGGTTTTCTGAAATGTCCTAAAGCAACCTCAAGGATTCCATTGCAGTACAGTTATGCAATAAGAAACAGCATCTTGGATTAGCTTGTGAAAGTCAAGAAACATGACAGCAGGCATTGTGCTTAATGTGGAACATATTAATGATATATTAAATAATACAGTATCCTGTTCACCTAAAAAAACAGTCAGACAGTTTGATGTCTGTGGCTATGCCTGATACAGTACACCCATTTACATTTGAACACAGATACTCAGTTCATCTGTGCAGGGCCTTTATGTAAATGGACACCTCTTGGAAATTCACCCAATCTTGCCACAAGCCAGGAAACATAACTCATTCTGGGGAGCAATATTGCATCATGGAAATGGAAGGTAAAATCTTTAATGTGGAAAATTGCTGCTGATTGTTCCATGTCTTGTGAGATCTTGTACATTTCTTTCTTCTGAGTACAGCTAAATTTAGTGGTATATCTTCCACTTTACAAAGCTTCTCTCTGGGTTGTTGATTATTAATTAAAATAGTTTTAATCAAGATTATATATCTTATATATCTTTAACATATGTGTATGACTGAAAGGGAATTCAATGAGAATTTCCCCATCTTGAATGTTGTAATGTAAAATTATCTCATTTATTCATGAGCAAAAGACATGAATTTTTCCTTTCTTACAAAACTTTTCCCTTCCCCCCCAAAAAAAACAAAACAGTAAAACTGACTTAGCATGTTTTGCTATTGCAAAGTAGCAAGTTTTGTTGATGATACCTATTTCTTACTGTGGGTATTTTAACACTGCTTTTCTCCATAGTTTTAACTGTTAGACAAGTGAAAATCTACATACAGCTGAGTAATTAATTTATACTTTGTCAAAATTAGGAAACATTTGAATGGCAATTTGGAAGAATCTCATGCAATGCTTAAGTTAAATCATTGCTCCATGTACCTTACAGTGTGTACAAGACAAAGGCTGAAATCTACAGCTTTACTCTATTTTGCATTAAATTGTAGGGTTCTTTTTTTTTTCCCTCTTTTTGAGCATATGCCACCAAGCATGCTAATGAATCAGTCAAAGAGTCAGCTGTACTAACAGTTAATGAGAATTCAAAGAGATTTATTTAGCCTAGTATCATCATTTCAGTGAAGATTCAAAGAGGATTAATTTGATTTATGTCAAAATGGAGGAATCTTTATATAATCTGCAGTCAAACTTTCATGAATATATTTATGCAGACTTGCAGAAGCAGAGTTCTTCAAATTCATGTGTGAAAGGCTATGGGAGAGAAAACAATATTTATTTATATGTAAATTTTTCTTTTTGTGCAGAAAATCTATTTCAGGTTTCAAATGCGTTCACATCTCCTCTTTGCAATGCCTGGGAATTTACAGGGGCTGCGGAAATCAATGAGTTTTATATGTGCTTTTAATGGACTCCAGAATTCATCTACAAAAATCGATGGGCAGACACAGATAAGAAAAAACTGTACAACATAATTCCTAAGGGCACTCTACCATACCTTGAAGCAATTTTTTTTTCTGGAATACTTATCACACATACAAAATGCGCTTTAGTGTGCTATCAATGTTTCATCTGCTCTCTTTGGAGAAGCTGCATGACTCACATCTTTCTCATTCCCAAGAAAAAACTCGTGCTAATAACGTCATTACAATGCACCAAAACCTCACGTACAACTATATTAAGCATGGAAAAGACAGCTGATTTCAGCACCAGCAGGATTTGTAAGCACATCACTGTTCCTCAAACTGCATATCATTACCATTTCCAGGAACTGTGCATGGCATCCTGAAGTGGCTTTTCATATGCTGTTTCCATGGCCCTTCATGCACTACTGCCTTTGCACAATGACCCCATATCATGCATGATGATACTGTGAGTCACAGATGGCTTTAATACAAAAAGCCTTGTGTTGAGCCATTTTCTTCACATATACATTTAAATCCAAATTATTCAAGAGTAACTGTACTTTTGTTAGACAACTTGTGCTATCTAAAGTCCAAATTCACAAGTTATTCATGCATGACCAGAAAAGAAACTGTGGTACACAGTATCAAGTGACCTGACCAGCTCTTACAATAGCTTCTTCATTATTCTAGGTTTTTTTGTTTGGTTGGTTAGTTTTTATATTGCGTTTTTTTGGTTTGGTTTGGTTCGTTTGTTTTTTAATTTGTTGCCTAGTAGGGCTTTTTCAGCAACAAGAAGTACTTAGGATGCACATGAATGCAATCCTTTGTCTAACCTGCTCTTTCCAAGCCTTTAGGTGAAGTTATTACTGGCAGTGGATGTTAATCCAAGGCAAACTATGAGACAAAAAAGCATTTTACTTGATCCAAGTGGCTATTTGGTAACTGATGTCAATATTCTGAATAAACAAAATTTCCAACTGATATGTGTTTAGGCATTCCATGTGAGGAAGACAGTAGATATACTCTTGTTTTGCGCTGAAATATCTCCTTCCCACTGACTCCACAGCATAGACCCTATTTCACGTGGGTATTCTTTCATGTTGAGTAAGGGCATTTGTTAAATTGTTTTCTCTCTGAACAGACTCTCATACTCCCTGGCTGTGGCTAGCACTCTTTGTCAGCCATCATGTTCAGCACATATGAATAATGTTATGCTTCAGTGATAAGGACTTGATACTGTCCAACCTACTGCATGTACCAAGCATCATTAATTTAAAATTAAATCTTTGACTCACCATTGCCTAGAAAAAGTGAGGTAGGGAAAATTCCTTTTGTATTTACCTTAATTTTAAATAGACACATGTATTTACTTCCTCTGCTAACAGAATAAAAATTTGCAGAGCGGTTCAATATTTTAGACCAAGGAAATCTGGAAAACATCCGAAAAACACATGGAAAGAATACAAGGCTGGTCTACTGCAACTCTCATGGGCATTAAGAGATTTTCTGTGACTGGCATCGGTCACAGAAAAGTGCAAAGTCTGGTGCAAAGTTTGCAGAGCTCTGGCTATGTCAAAATCTAATGAATAATTTCTACCAAAAAAAAAAAACAACAAAAAAACCCAAAAACAAACCCAAAAAAACCCCAAAACCAACCCCCCCAAAAAACCAACCAAAACCCCCCCAATATTTAAAGACCTTTTTGACAAAAGTAGTATAACTTATTCCTCTCTAAATCAAACCTCAATATAAGAAAAACATGCTAGAAAATTCAGTTAGTCTGGCAGGATGGAAGAAGCTTGGCTTTCCATGGATCTGTATTCTCTGATTTTCATCTCATACCCACTTTTTTATTCCTACCCTCTACATTCTGTGTACCACAATTTTCTTAGATCTTTCTCCACATCTGCAAGTCTCTCTCTGATACCTCCCCTCCTTCCCTGCCTCAGGCCTTCTGAACCAGTGTTTTGCAACTGATGACTCTTGGGCCACTAGTAGTCCACTTAAATCCACATGTGTGCCAACAAAAAAACCTGAAAAAATGTACAAAGTCTTACATGTGCAAGCAAAGAACGACACAAATTTGGGGAAACAGAAGCACTTAATTAAAATGCAGAGTTGATACTAGTTTTAGCTTAGTAATAAATGACAAGAAGCAAAAAATGCTCTTTGCCCATCCTGCCCAGGAAGCAGATGTTTTTTGGTGTCTAAGAAATCTTTGACATAACACTACCTGTGAAATATTAATCTAACCATAACAATATCTTTACTATTTCCTTTACCCTTTATGTTAGGCCAGAGCATCACTTGCTGTGGCAGGTTTAAAGCTGACTGAACTAGTGAGGGAAAGCTGACAGGCATTTCATCAGGGCAAGTTGATCCCAAAGCCTCAGCGGTACCAATCTGGGTCCTCTCCAATATTTAGAAAAATACACAGGAACATGATATCTTTAAGACATCTGCTTTTTGTCATATCTTGCTGTAACTGGCTAAATAATTAGACATTTATTAGGTACTACTGACAGATTAATTCAAAGACCTTATTTACTAAAAAAAAAAAACCTATCTGAAAATACAAGGATTATAACAGTATTCTAGGTGACAGTTTCAACATGATCTTAATTAAAGGGTCACTTTGGTGCATAACATACACAAACTAAATGATCAGGTCCTTTTAGTGTGATTTTAAGGGGAAGAATAATACTGAAGGGGAGGAATTTCACTGAAACAGGAAAACAAAATCTTAAAATAGTTAATGCGTTGGTCTAAACATTGCCCAATACTGCAAAATGCACACAGGTTCTGTGTTGTCTGATGTGCTATGATAACTCTATTATGTAAAGTCATGTCATGTCAATGTAATGCCATTTAGTGGGATAGCCTATAAAATAATTTCTGAACAAAAACCCTTTACAATTTCTTATTCTTGCCTTGACAACAGAAAAAAAAGTTGGCAGTGGTGTGCCTTATCTAAGCTCTGAATATATGGTGATACCATACTCCCTGTTAAACAAATTAATTTACTTTTCCTTGACCCAGAATGTAATTCTCAGCAGCAGTTGTCTATGCTGCCTTATGCTATAAACCTAATATTTTACAGATACAGCAAAGTTGTTTTTAAGATATACAAACTGCCATCATTGGGATGACAGCAGTACAAGGCTCAGCACAAACTAACCTTTCAGTTATTTACTTTGCTTTTTCATCTGTTAGACTTTTGTGGAACCTAATGTTTCCTCTGTCATCTGTACCTGAATCAGGCAGTATAATGCTACCTCAGGACAGTTCATGTTCCATGCCATACAACAGCATTGTAATCACTAAAATAAAAGAGTGAAAAGGCCCAAAAGTTTGTGCCTTCTCCCACGGGAGAACAGTTAAACACGAAAAACAGTGACTTCACAAACTGCACCATTTAGCAAAAGAAATCCCTTTTCGTTCCTGTTGTCTTACTACTCTGTGAAAGAAGTAGCAGGTTCCCCTACGTGGGCCACCCGTGCTTCCAAATCTGAGATTCCTGTCTTACAAGACAGAAAGCTTATGTAACTGAGACAATATCTTCCACAGAGCAACCTAGAAGAATCACTTCAGTTTTCAGAAGCCTAGTTAAAAAGCTTACTTTCTCTTCACAGCTGAATGAGAGAAAGAATAATCATTGCAAAAAAAGAAACACTGGCATGTATCAGACACCTCAGAGATTTTCAGGAATTCATCCAGAAACATAGTTTCCCAAATATGAGATGTAGAATGTTTCTCTAGGCTTTTTGGAAAACAGGTGACCCCAAAATAATTAAGTTATCATAATGAAAGTAACACTCAAATCAGCCACGAGCTTAACCTTTTTTAGTGACTGTTCACAACAGAACTTTGATTATTTTTTCAATGATATGCAATGAAAGGACTTATGTCCTTCTCTAATAATGTACTCAATATTATAAAATATTTAATGTGATCCTATGCTACATAAGTAACTTAAGAAAGATTAATCTATTCTTACTAGTAAAGAACATAATCCACTTAATTAACTTATTTCTTGAACTTCCTTTTAACATTCTGTGGATGGTATCAAGTTCTAATGCATTGTATTTATAACAAGTTCTTTTTCTAGAAGCAAAAATGAAGCAAGTAGCATTTTGGGTATGGAGATTTGCTAAACAAATTAGCTGCATGATTTCCAACATAGTAATATTCCTTTGACTTTCAGATTGTAGCCTCATTTTTAAATAGCATATGCTGCACATGGAAATACCTCATAACTCTTTGAAAGTGAAATGAAAGTATATTTTAAGATTTTAAAATGTCAGGGTATTCTTTCCTGACTTTTCTGTTTCCTAAATTATTGCAAAGGGAATGATTCACAGCTGCAGCTGTCATAGGGCCAGGACACTGACTGAGAGTATGTAGTTTCTTCCGTTCCCCCCCTTTCTTCCTTCTGTTAAGTTTAATGGAGAGCACTGTATGATTAAATAATTCCTGGGAAAAGGAAATCAAATTTGCAATATCAATCTTTAGATACTGCCTGATTTCTCTAAGGAAATGAGGAAATAGTTGAAATCACAGTTTGCCACTACTGCATTTACAAATTAATTACCCAGGACTCCAGGACTTCTGCTGTCGCCTGTGGGTTTGAGAAACCACTTGTACTCCACTCCCACCTCACTTCATTTATGGTTGGGAAATTTTATCTGGAGAAAAAGTGTAATTCACTTCTTCCAATTGGTGTTACATCCCCTTATGTTAGGTTAGTATGATTTAAAGATACAAAATACTCCGCCTGCCACTATCCCTAGAGACAGACCAGTCCAGAAAGGCAGACATTTATTTGTTTTTCTCTCATCTGAAATCTGCTTTCTAGGATCATCTGGAGACATATGTAACAATATCTGGGTTATTTTCAGGACCTTAGGTGACTGGTGGTGGTCTCACTTTCTTGAAGTTTTCCAGAGAGACAGGTTAAACTGGGCACTTGGTCATCTGCTACAGGTTTTTATTTTGGCAAAGAGGGTGGGTAGAAGCTCCTTGGATCTGGTGTCTGCTGCGATTGCCAGTGATTATGAGGAGTCAGGTCTGACAAGGTTAGTGTTCCCATATAATCTTGGGTTTTATTTTTTTCCTGTCTCCTTTCTATTTAGCCTGAAGGCCACACCAAGCTGTGATTTCTATAGCAGTAGTGAAAAAATAGCATGTTAATTCCTAAACATTTCCTGGAGCAAGAGAATGAACAAGATATCATATGACTGACAAAACCAGTACACATGAGTTCATGAAGTAAAAGAACCCAAATTAACATAATTAAATTTCAGGGGTTTTGTTTGTTGTTGTTTTGTTTTGTTTTGGTGGGTTTTTTTGTTTGTATGGTTGGTTCTCTTTGGTTGATTGGTTTGCTTTTTCTTGGCTCTGTTCTTCACCAGAGGCAATAAAACCCACTTTTTCTACAAGAGCCCACTCAGTCCCAGATGGCAGTTTTCGTTTCATCACCACCAATGACAGCATCTTCACCGTGCTTTTTACAAAAAACAAATTTGAGTCTTTCAAGTTAATAAATACCAAACAGATAGATCAGGATTACTCCTATTATTTATTCACTTCCTGGAAAAGATTCAGGGCTGTTGTTTGACACTATTCTAGGAAAAAAGAGTAGTGGTCAGGGTTAGCTTAAAAGATGCCTCTAGTCTGGCGATCTTCTAAGATCTCTGCTCATGTCTGTGAATCTGTTTTTTCCTATAGGTTAATCTGGACTGAGTTATCTAAAGCAATTATTGGATTTGAAAGTATTTGACTATATTTTGACTAAAAAAGAAAAAAAAAAAAAGAACAATGAACATTTTCTTCTCGTGTCTTCTTAGCTCCATTGATATGCAGGAGTGAGGTCTTAAAGTTCTATTTTGTTGCTGCTTGGTTCTACTGTGACATTAACCATTTTTATTAAAATTTATTAAAAATAAAATATTTTTGCATGTGCTGGGGTTCATGAGTGCTGGTTACTTTTTACACATCACCTCCTAAGAGCACAGGTACCTGCAATCCCAAAATCTTGGAAGTCAAGCAGACAAGGTAGAAGACCAGCTTGGCTGAACAGAGATCTGTTCCTAGGAATCAGGAAAAAGAGGAAGGTGTATGCCCAGTGGAAATTAAATCAGGTGACATGGGAAGAAAACAGAGATGCTGCTAACTGCTGTAAGGAGAAAATTCAAGTGGCCAAATCACAACGGAAACTGAAGCTGGCCAGATCTTCAGGGGACAATAAAAAAGTTTTTTCAAGTACAATAAAGGCAAAAGGCAGTGTCGAAATAACATTGGTCCCTTACAGGATAAGGATGGTCACCTCACCAACAGGGACATATTAAAAGCAGAGGTATTTAATGCATCCTTTGCTTTTGATGTTTTCAACATCAGTGATGGATCAAGGAGGCATTAATGCCCAGAACTGGAGGACCATGACTGCAACAGGGATCAAACCTTAGCTGACTCTCAACTTGTAAGGGATCTGCTGCTACAGTTAGATCCCTACAAGTCCATGGGACCTGATGGCATTCATCCAAGAATCCTCAAAATGATAGCTGATGTCATCAATAGGCCTCTCTCCATTAATTTTGGGAGGTCCTGGCAATCTGGAGAGATCCCAGTTAATTGGAAGCTGGCTAACATCGTACCAGAAAGAAAGGCAAGGAGGAGGAGCCTGGAAACTACAGGCTAGTTAATCTAACTACAGTGCCTGGTAAAATTATGGAAAAGATTATTCTGAGAGGTATTGAAAAACACCTGGAAGACAAGACAGTCATTGGTCAAAACCAGCACAGCTTCATGGGGGAAAGTCCTGCTTGTCAAACTTAATATTTTTTTATGACAGGGTAACCCACCTAGCCGATCAAGGGAAGACAGTGTATATAATATTTCTGGACTTCAGGAAAACTTTTGATACTGTCTCTCATAGTATCTTCCTGGGTAAAATGTCCAGCATACAGCTGGACAACTGCGCTATACAATGGGTGAGCGACTGCCTCACAGCTTGCACACAAAATGTGATACTGAATGGGGTAACATCAGTCTGGTAACCGGTCACTCATGGGGTCCCACGGGGCTCCATCCTTGGTCCAGTCTTCCTCAACATTTTTATCAATGGCTTAGATGCAGGACTGGAAGGAATTTTAAGGAAGTTTGTGGGTTACAGAAAATTTGGAGGAGCGGTTGACTCAAGGGCAGACAGACACTGCAGAGACATTGACAGGTTGGAGACAATGAAGTTTCTAAGATTCTATGATTCTATGATTTAAGAATATGCTATCAACTCCCCTTCTTTTCCTGCTTTATAATACACACAGGGCTCCTGACACAGGTTATTATATAGAGTTTCTATAACTGATTTCTCTGTTTCTGTGACATGCAAATGAACAGTAATACAGCATAAAGTATAGCTCAGATCTCCTAATGCTTAATTGCTCATATTTTCGCATCTCCAAATGGGGAAAGATTTCATAATACAGCTTCTCTCTATGAGGAATAAAATTCACCTGTCAGAACAGTCTGCTTTTCTTAAAGCAAATCCTGGAAAATTTCCAAATATATACTTTCACAAGTTTTAGCAATATTAAGAACATTACTGCATGTGGGATACTAGTTGTACTACAGTGTACAAAAGGTGGTGAGTTTTGTTTACAGTTAGACTGAAGATTTTCACTACAATTTTCATTAGAAATCAGCTATAATTTTTGTTGTTAGCAGTTGTGTTTACAAAGATGAAAACCAATAATTAAGTTTCATTCTTTCCACATTTTGCTTATTATTAGAAAGTTTCTAAAAATTTATATGAGAAGTACATCCATTCTTGGTGTCAGCCTTCAGCCAAATTAAAATTTATTAGAGTGTTTTCCTGGTTATAATCTTCCTAATAGAAAGTACATTCTGAACATTAAAAAAAAAGAAAGGCGTTAATGTTCACATTTTATTATCAGATGGTTTATCACTCTCTGCTCTTGAGATGTTTTATAAATTTTCATTATTTTTTGCTTTTCAGTGAATGGTTTTTTTTTCTGTCTTCTGAAGGATTTTTTTTCCTCTGAAATATAAAGTTGGTATTTTTGTATATTCGACTGTTAATCTATCTATGTTGTTTAGTTGCCCTTTAATCTCATAAACATCTCATTGTTTCTGTTGCTAATGCATCTCAAATAAGGAATTTGTATGGGGTATACTCTGATTCACTTTATTGGGGTTACACATTTTTATTAATTTAGCTTAGATGACTGAATTTTTTTATTCATTTACAAATACTGTGGTGTGTGTATTGACTTGTTTCAGTGCAGCAACCATTACTCAAATACAGAGAGAAAACAAAAACAACAACGTAAAAAAAAAATCAAATAATAAACAAAACATGGAAAGAATGGATGAGAATAATTGGTTTCTATGTGTGTAAATATGGTTTGGAACAGTCAGCTACTGTAGTTATGGTTACCATAAGGGAACGCCATAACAAAAGAGACAAAAGCACTTTCAATGCTGCTGGGCAATTAAAGGTATTTTTATGAAAAATATGTTTTATATGATAGTTTTTGTGTTTTTTTTTTAAAGCCAACTTCTTTGAGTCCCAATGCCACATAAAATATTTTCCTTAAACATTTCGCTAAATAATATTTTAATTATTATCCCCCTTTCATTCCTTTTAGTCTACACTACATGTATCAGTACAGCCATTGATGCTAACTTTACAATTCCAAGTTTGTCATTATATCTAACTATCTGTCCGGGGTGTATCTTCTGTAGCTGAATTCTACATTTAAAAGCATTGACCTAGAAAGACAAAATTAATTTTATTTTAGAAATCATAACATTCCATATGTATTTACAAAATGGGAATACCCATCAGACTTTGCATCCTTGCTAAATAGGGCTAGTGCACATTGTCACCACAGACTACAAATAATCTATGGAAAGCACTCCTTAACCACACTGTGACAGTGAAAACTTAGAGAGGTGATAGGGCCCATTTGGAAAGACCATTTAAATCACTGATGCCCAGGATTCTAATGAGCAATAAGCAGGCTTCAGGTATATGCTGCTAAAATTTTATGACTACCTCACACTGGTGTGCTATCCCACAAACACTCGCCTCTATATAAAGAGAAACAGAGAGAGGGCCTTATAGTGACAAGCTGTCTATATAAAAATTTACCTTGTTATTTATAAAACTATATAAGGTTTCTAAACTATATTTGTATCTCTTTCTCACAGCAACCATGCCTTCTGCTATTTTGAGTTGATAGTTGATACCCAAATAAATCCTATTTGCTATATTCAGCTCATCTTTATTTTTGGTCTCATAACTAATGGCTGTGGGTCTCATCAGTTTGACCTTGAAAAGAACATCTCTTTGCCACACAGGACAATACAGATCTACAGTATGGTAAATAGGGTATGCTTACAAAAGGGTTACAGAAGTCAGCAGTTATGGACAAGAGATGAATTCAAACTGGAATCTTCATATAATAAAAGAGAAGGAAGAGAGGACAATGTGTTACCTGCATTTGGACAAAAAATCATGACATTTGTGTTCTAACTCTTACCCCAACTTCCTGCAGCCTGTGGGTCTGGAAATGGTCTATAGATTTTCATTTTTCAGTGCTAAATTGAAACAAAGAGCAAGATTAATCTCGTCTAACTTTAGACTGCTCCAGTGTAGATGCCAGTAACTGAGGTGGTCAGTCCAGACTCACTTTACATTCATGTTAGACACAGAGGTAAATAAGGTGAGACTCAGCTGCTTTGTATGAGGTGGATGTTTACTGATTATCCAACTTACAGGTAACTATATGGCATTGTAGGAAGTTTTTGTCTTAAAACTGTGTTCAGAGGCAAATCGTTCCCACCATCAGCTAAAGCTAATGTAGGCTGCAGACATTAAGCACTACAGAAAACCAGAGTCCCTTTCTGAAATACATAGTTTGTAGTGATTCTTCGTGGTCATGTTGTGAAAAGCACTCTCACTTTTTATCAGAAATATGAAATAGAAAGTAGTGATAAAAATGCATGTTTAGGTCTCAGCTAAGCTGTAAAACAGTTTTAGTAGTTGATAAACTCTGTAACCATTTCGTCACCTTAAGTGTATTCACAGCTCCTGAATGGTGGCCAGATTCCGTACCAGGACACGATCCACAGAAGAGTCTAAAAGTAAATAAAATTCATAATGACCTAACTTTTACAACCTTCTTCAATTTTAAATGACAATACTAAGTTATGTGCACAAATATAAAGCTGCATTCAATTCTACTTTAAATACTGGCAAAAATACTACTTTATAAAAACACAACCTTTAAAGAAAAAAAAAAAAAAGCCTTATTGGGTTATTTAATTATTATTCTGAGGGCTGACCCACCCTGGAGGGAACCTGCCATCTCCTGAATCAATTACTTCTGACTTTTCTAATCTGAAACGTGGAACCAAGTCTCATTTCAGGCAACTTTTACTAGATAGTTTCCTGCACTGTATATATATTGCATAGAAAAATCAAACATTTGGAAGGGATAATGAGTCCTACTACTGCGGTGGATGCCTAGCCTTCTGCCGTTCTGTCTTGTTCTTTTAGATTAGTAATTACACATAGAGCACTGGATGTTTTTGTGGTGTGACTGCTTTCAGTTTCATAGACAAACTCTTGTTTGAGTGAACCTGGTGTAGCAGATCAGAATTTAGTCCATTTGAACTTGGGGGTGTGACACAGTCCTACCTGCCCATACTTTTATGTAAGAGCTGAGGAACATGTCCCGAGACATGAAGGTACTCAGAGTTCTCAGGCTTTACAAAGGGAAAGTGATTCTCTGATACTGAACTCACTGCAGCTCCTGTTTAGAACATGCCATGGCTCCACAGTTTGAAGCATCTAAGAGTGTAGCTTTTTATTCCTCTTTGAAATTTTATTAATCATTATTTTTTAGATACAGACTGTGTACTTCAGGTCTAACTCAGCTACGTTAAGCCAGGAACAACAAAAACCACATATTGCAGTGATTTTCAAATTTTCTTCCTAGTTTATTAAGACTGTGTGGGAGAAGACAACAATCTTTACTCAGGAGAAATGTAGTGAATCAGCCAGTTCCAGGTGGAGAATTTTTTTTTTTTTTAGGAAGCTGCTGTACCTTGGATTAAAAAACAAATAAGCTCCAGTTTCTACTTCAATTAATCTAATTAAAAAAAAAAAAAAAAAAAAAAGTTAAGATGTTGTCCTTAACAAAACAAAACCACTGTTCAACAATGGAATCTACAGCCCACAGGCTTAAAGCAATATTTGGTATTGTTTGGAAACACTGGTTATTCACAGTAGACTATTATGGGTGTTAGGCAAACACACAGAGAGGAATGCTGTGGAGACCTATTGTCCCACGGGAGGATCTGGGAGGGGTTATTCCCTAAGTGCCCCCATATGCCAACTGTGATGGTTAAGATGCCTTTTTAGGAAATTCAGTGTTATCTGCATACCCAGCTGGCCAGCAAGGGGCGGGGAGAAGGAAGCACAGCCCTCACTGCCTTTCTGTACTCTGCTGTACACTGCTAACCATAACCACATCTTGTCCTTCTCTGTTACTGTGCAGGAAATAAAAGTTGACAGAAGAGATGATTATGCACAGAAAGTTACCACAAAATGGCACCTGGGGAACTCAGGGTAGATTCGATTTGACCTGCGTTGAATAATCACCCTTTGACTCTAGGAAGTAAAGAACAGTACCAGCTCATGGAAATGAGATGGTAAACTCAGTGACAACATAGTGCAATGGCTGTTCCTCTACATATTTTATGGAACAGAAACTAGCTCAGAAATTTACACAGATGTCCTCAACATGACTGAGGATTGACAGTTTTCAGTTTCAGCCTGCACTTACCGCCTTACTAGTGTCACTGTGCTAGAACATAACAACTTGGATTTTAAAGGTCTGGGTAAAAATTTAAAGGTCTTGATTTAAAATATGAAGCATCTTGGGATTACGTGATTCACTAGACTACTCGAATGGTCATGTACTCTGACATCTCTTCTACTTGCTGTCACAGTGTGAGAAACTCCAGGAGTAAGACTGGAAGCTCTCCACTCCTAGAAACTCTCATCAATGATGTCTTTGCTGATCCCAATCTTCCATGGTTGAGATCTCTTTGAAGGCAAAGTTGGATCACATTCCTTTGCTCATTATTCCTGCTACACCTTCTGGTCTGACCAGATATAGCAATGGCCTGGTACAGTTGGTGACCTCAATAACAAATGCCATTCCTCCAAATGATGGAGAAACCAACAAGAAAAGGTGCTATGCTGGACTTTATTCTCACCAACAGGGAAGGGCTGGTGATCAACATGAGGCTCAGGGACAACCTTGGCTGAGGTGATCACGAAGTGCTTGAATTTAAGATCCTCAGGACATCTAGGAAGATGTATTCCAAGCTTACAACCCTGGACTTCAGGCATGCAGACTTTGATCTCTTCAGGGATCTGCTGGGAAGAGTACTGTGGGACAAAGCCCTAGAGGGAAGGGGGGCCACAGACAGGTGGTCAGTATTCAAGGATCACCTTTTCCATGTCCAGGAGCAAAGTTACACTGGCAAAGAGGAAGGCAAGAAAGAATGCTAGGAGACCTGCCTGCATGAACAAGGAGCTCCTGAACACACTATCACACAAAAAGAAACTTTACAAGGAATTGAAGAAAGGACATCAAGAATATAAGACATATAAGGAAACCGTCCAAGCAAGTTTGCTGATGACCCCAAGCTGTGTGGTGCAGCTGACATGCTGGAGGGAAGGGATGCCATCCGGAGGGACCTTGACAGGCTGGAGAGGTGGGCCCATGCCAAGCCCATGAAGTTCAACAAGGCCAAGTGCAAGGTCCTGCATCTGTGTCGAGGCAATCCCAAGCACTGATATAGGCTGGGCAGTGACTGGCTTGAGAGAAGCCCTGAGGAAAAGGACTTGGGATGGTGGTGTTGGTGGATGAGAAGTTCAACATGAGCTGTCAGTGTACACTTGCAGCCCAGAAAGCCAATCCTTGGTGCATCAAGAGAAGAGTGGCCAGCAGGTCCAGGGAGGTGATTCTCCCCCTCAACTCTGCCCTTGTGAGACCCCACCTGGAGTACTGAGTCCACTTCTGGAGACTCTTTTACAGAAGGGACATGGACGTGCTGGAGAGTGTCCAGAGAAGGGCCATGAAGATGATCAGAGGGCTGGAGCCCTTCTCCTATGAAGAGAGACTGAGAGAGTTGAGGTTATTCAGTCTGGAGAGGAGAGGGCTCCAAGGAGACCTTATTGCAGCCTTCCAGTATCTGTAGGGGAACTACAAGAAAGCTGGTGAGGGACTTTTTAGGATGTCAGGTAGTGACAGAACGAGGGGAAGCAGATTCAAATTAGAGGAGGGTAGACTGAGATTGGAAGTTAAGAAGTTCTTCACCATTAGGGTGGTGAGACACTGGATAAGGTTGAGCAAGTCAGGCTGGACAAGGCTCTGAGCAACCTGAACTAGTGGGAGGTGTCCTTACCCATGGCAGGGGGTTGGAACTAGATGATCTTAAAAGTCACTTCCAACCCTGAAAATTCTACAATTCTAATTGTTCTTGCTCAATATGGGCATCTGCTGCAAGTCTCAAGGGACTTCTAAAGACTTGGGGGAATCTCTATTCCAGATTGCTGTTATGACTAGATCTATTTGCATTTTTATTTATATGAGGAGAAAGGGCTATAAGCCTTTTTTTCTTAGTGGTTGACATACCCTTGCACACTGTGCCTTACTATTGCAGCAACAGGGGAATCCAACAGTCAAAAAAGGACACCTTGTACCCTTCACATGCCAGAGGCCACCAAGAACTTCATGTTCATGCTTTTTTCTGGATCCCTGTCAACTGCCAAGTGAGATATAAACCAAAGGCATTAAACACAAAAGAGCCATTCACCATTTCTGACCTTACTCTCCCAGAGGCAAAACTCATTGCAGCTGAAAGCGAGACCTTCACTTTTGCAATACAATCCTCCCACTACCGTTCTCCTCCAAACACATCTTAGCAGCAGGCAACACAAAGCTGTGAAGAGTTTTCCTCATAGAAGGCTCTGTCTTGCAACAAAATATGAAATCCTAGCTCGCAGAACAGATTTGTAGAGGTGCTTTTGAGAAAAAGTGGTAGGAATCAGGCACCAGGGAAGACCTACAGATCCTTTCTGGTAGGAATTTGGATCTGAGCACCTGAGACATTTCTCAGGTTCTAAACTTCACCCCTTTCCTTTTCCATATGCAAGGTGTGGAAGAAAGGTAGGAGTTTTGTTTTGTCCCATTTCCCAGGCTTTGTAAATACTCTGGTCTTTTCCCAGCAAATCAAAATAGTTTATGAATTCACATTCATATAGTTGTCTCTATTGCCTGAATTAAAATGTTTTTGAAGTGCAAAAGGGATAAAGTGATTTTTCACTTACCTGTTTTCACAACTTATTTTACCAAGCATTGAAATAGTTTATCTTTTCCCAGCAGTGCCCAAATATGTTCAGATGCAGCTGATGCTGTGCCATTGTAAGTTTCTGTTTTTATTGTTTAAATTCTTATGATGGGTCAAGTTGAAAAGTTAAGATCCAGATAAACCTGCATACCAAGATCAGAAGTGTTTACATCCCTAGGTTCAGTCTGGGAAGTTAAAACCTAGGATGTAATTTTTTCCAACCTTTTCCTTCTCTGACATTCAGGGTGGTAGCAGCTGTTGGTGTTAATGACTTTGAGTCCAAAAGATACAGGAAGAGCCAGAATGTTAATGATTATGTAGGGTAATCATCTTTCAAATGTTTTTAAAATATCTTTTTAGTATTATTGGTATCATCCATTGTTATGTGTGTTAGCACTGACCAGATTTTTACCCTGTCACTCACAAACAGCCCTTCATTTCCATGAATAAGACATTATAAACAATATCCAGAGTGTTTGAAATACTTACAAAGATGCTGTATTTTAAACATACAGTGAATATGTATGAATACATAGTGCTGTATTTTAAATATACAGGTAGTCCAGTGAAATTCAAAAAGCATAGTAACATGCCAGAAAAACATGATGCTGATCTACTGAGAGAAAAAAGGCAAGCAAACACTACTCCCTGTGCTCTTAGTCAGGGATATGGGTTCGTAATGACATTGCTGATATAAAAGCATGTTTCCTAGGCATACTTCAGAAGCTGATCATCTTTCATGCAGTTTCTGAAAAAAATCCCACAGTAGAGGTAGAATAAGTGTTTCTGTGAGATACATAGGCATCCCTTTTTTCTACACTCTCACTTCCATATTCTGTTTGCCTGTTGTGTGTATGTTGGGAGTGAACCAGGGCCCTGCTAGTTGCAGCAGGTGCACAAACAAACGAGTTTCAGTCAGCCCTGCAGCAGAGAAAGGCTGGGGTTGAGTACCAAAGCTGAATCAATGTACTCTGAGAGATTTAGTGTGAATACGTCAGCATCATAAAGTGGTGGTTGAACATGCATCTGTGCTCTAGGGTAGGCTATTTTAAGTATGAAGAATGAATTGTATCTGCTCTCAGAATTAGGCTACATGTTGGACACTCTTCTGCAATGCATGGCAGGTTTGCCAAGTACTGGAATAAGTATGTGAATGCATCAGGCTAGTGAAGCTGGGATTCAGATACAGTTTCTTTACTTTGGAGGCTGGCACCCCAATTACTGGTCTCTTCTGAAGGACATGAAGGGCAGAAGCAGGATGAGGGAGAAAAATAAATAAGTAAAACTTTCATCAATAGCTTTTTTTTTTTTTTTTTTAAATTGAAAGTCTCAATTTTATTCCAATATGGAATTGAAAACTGTTTCTCAACTTGAATGTATTACTGGAATGGGAATAAATGATTTACTACTAATTCCTACTAGTGGTTCTTCAGAGCAATGGATTTCAGATTATAAAACCTTAAGTCCAAACACCTTTAAGAGTGGTCCTCCCAGGGGATTCTTAGTATTGCTGCTCATGGGTGAGTGAAGATGGAGGGCAGTTGCATTATAAAAAACCATCCCACTACTTTCTTCATTTTCACAATATTCTTTTGGCCTGCAACTAGCACTAACCATTTAGGAGAAGGAAAAAAGGCTGAAAGCCTGTCATAAATAATTATATAGTCCTGCAGTCCTCCTAGCAATAATCAGCAGTTATTTTTGAAGCATGCCAGCACTAACACATAGTTGCTGAAGTGCTTGAAGTTATTTGCTTTTTGTGTAGTGGTGATTTGTGCCACTGATGATTTTTATTAGATGAAAACAATGCAACTGAGGGGGAGCCAAGAAGTTTCCCTATTCTAGGCCATGTGAGACAATGAATTGACTGAGAACTTGTCATTGTAACTGTGGTTGCCCAGGCAGAAGGAAAAAAAAAAATGTGAGTAGACAGGAGAAAAAAATGCACAAAGGTCCACTGATTGTATAATTGACACCCCTGCTGAATGAACTGGGACAAGATGGTTCAAAGTATGATGATTTTATTAGAATAGGGATATTGCTGATTGAGTAAGTAACCATTAGAGCTGAGTGCTGCATCTTCCAATTATTTTTCTCTTTACTGCTCCCTGGAATCCTGTGTCCCTTATTGCTTTGCTGGATGCAGATCTTGTTATAGTTTTTCATGCCTTTTCTACCTTTAAATTAATCTAATGTAATAGGCTGCATGGGGACCATCTGTGATGAGATTCTGGGAAATGTGTTAGTGGAGTGTATGGCTGGCCTTTTATTGAACAGCACAGAGATTTCCCTTAGTGCTCCGTGATCAGTATTGTCATGCCTTCATTTCAATGTGGCATTTAAAGTATTGCTTTTAATCAGTGGAAATGAAATAGACCTTTTTTACCAGTGTAACTTAAGAACTTGTCTCTGCTGTACAATGTTACCTATTGAAAAGACGAAAGCTAAAATACCTAAGCCTCTTATAATTACCATCAAAGTTTGACATGTGGTAAGCTTGACTTGAACTGTCTCAGCAGCTTTTTGTCAATATATAGAAGTCACAAAAAATACTGAATAGGAAAAAGAGAAGGTGAAAAGAAGAAGATAAAATCTTTATTATAATGCATTGATTTTACACTTACATAATTTTAAACATTATGGGAAGCCAACAGTACTGTTGAAGAAATTTTGCCAATTTATCTGACTAAAAAAGTACTAAGAACTACTCACTATCATTCTTTCATTACAGTGTTTTGTAAGACTGCATAAAGAACTGCATAAAGTTTTGTTTCCCATCACCTGGCTGGGTATTGCTTGCATAGATTGTAGGCTACTTCTGCAAGAAAACAAAATTATGCCATTAGAAGGGCAAAGTGATCTATTAAAGCCTTGCAAGCCTTGAACTTCCTCACAGAGGAAGAATTCACTTTAGTTACTTCAGCACTTGCAAAATCAATCAGAGAACCAAAAAAAAAAATTTCTACAAATCCTGAGAAGTATAAATCCTTGTCATACAAAATTCCTATAAATTTTGCAAATGCTTCTGCATAAACTGCAGTTCACTACTGATTTTGGCCATGTGAATCAAGTGATCAGATGAGTGGGTCCAAAGAGTTGCACCTCCACTTTACTCCCAGAGTCTAAAATGCAACAAACCTTATAGTCTTACCAGGACAAAATAATTTTATCTAAATGGTTTTCTGCCAGATCGGAGTTCAGGCAGAGTGGATATATAACTGTCTGTACCCGTCTTTGTAGATGTGTACTAAATTTGTTTACTTGCAGACATGAGAGCAAGAGAAATGTTGGTATCAGAGGATTTTCAAGGCTCAAATAACTGTCTTTTTACAGGAAGTACCATTTTGATAAAATGAAGGATTGTCATACAAAGGACACATAAGGATTTATTGAGCAGTAATGAATATTTAAAGGTAACTTGCCAACACGAAGAGAAATATTTGATGTAAAAATGAACACATCAAAACAGACAGAACAAAAATAGTATCACACGAGCTCGAGGGTTATCATTTTGTACACAAAATTAGAAATGAACTGTAACATAATTTCATGGGTGAAGAAAAATCTTCTAGTTAAATATATTGTGAAGGAAAAAGTAGATTGCTAAGGCTAATATGTGGCATTCAGAGCAGATATCAGAGGGGATAATAAAGAGTAAAGATGAAAATACCAGAGGTCTTGCTGAGAGCATCAGAAAGATAGAAATAATCAAGTAGTTAGGATGAAGCTGTAGTGTTTCTCCCAGGTGCTTATTATACTGTAAACAATATCATTAAAAAAAAAAAAATATTATTTTTAGAGATTGTGTTAAAATTCTGGATAGAGGGGGTCTTTTTGGTTTTTTTTTGTCCCAAATGATTGTTGATCATTACATATGAGCAATAAAAAATGTGACTGTGTGGGCTGGCTATAATGAAGCTGGAATTTTGTGTTCATTCATCACAAGATGTAACTCAAGTGCATCTGTTATCTATTTCAAGATCATTTCTCTTTGTAAATTTGTAAATTTACAAATAATTGAGCTAGTGAGTACCTTTGTCGAAAATCATGAGGAAAGAAGGTACATAACAGTCTTCAATGTGGTGCTTCTGCAGTGGGTTCAGTCATGACTGAACAATTACAGAAAAATAGGGCTTACCTCATACAAATATAGTCATAAGAACTTGAGCATACATTTTCAGATAGATATCAGGATCGTCTCTAGTAATGCTAAATAGAAATTCATCTGTTATGTTATACATCTATCTTTTGCTGTAGCAAACTTGTATACGCAGGTGCTCTCCAATTACTACAGAGAATTTAACCAGCAGCTCAGATGAGACACTTCCAAATGGCTGGTAGCATAAATCTCACCTTAGGAATAAAAAAAAAAAAAAAAAAAAAAAATCTTTCTGCTCGGTTAATTCCTCTGAGAAGCACTCCAAGGATAGAGAAACATAAAGGTTGTGCACACAGCTAGAGCAAGCTGAGTACATACCTTTTCAGGTACCTATAGATCTCCAGTCTCAGGCTTTAGGCTGTCCCTCTTGCCTAGAAAGAGAGGCATATGGTAACAAAAGCCTATGTGCAAAAAACCTGACCTCATCCAAAGCACTTGAGTCATGTGTTGCTTAGATATCATTACTGTGAACTTCAGAACTAACATAAGCAGTGAGCTGCTGACACGAGAGGAGGTGATAGAGCTAGGCATAAGCTTGAGCACAGTCACATGAGTGAGTTAGTGCAGAGCGCAGACATTTGTATTCATATTCTCCGTGCTAACAGAAGCTATTTGAAGAAATACCTTCTCAACTCTTTGCTTACTGGAGGTTACTGTTCCTGTAACTGTGTTTGTAGAAGGGTACATATATGCATCATCTCTTCCCATTCACAGACCTGCATCTTCCTGCAAGACCAGTTTTAATCCTGGCATCAGCTAAGATGCTGGACCTGATATTCACATCAGGGAGATGTGGGCACTAACTGCATTATTCTGATTCTGTCATGAGAAGGCAGTGGGAATGGTGACCACAGGAAGGCTGCAATTTAACAGCCCAACATGCACCAGAGATGTTTCATCAAAGTCCCAAATTGATGTGGAATCTGATTGTTCACCTCCTCCAAAAACCTCTGTCACTCATTTGCAAGTGCTAGTTTCAGAGGTTTGCTTATGGTAGGGGAGGCCCTTCCTGCTGGAGCAAGCTGCTGAAGACAGCAAAGGTCTAAAGGCATAAAGAAAGATTAAATAGCTGACTCCTGTTGACTTTCAGTACAACCTGACATTTAGTTTAGCCAATTGTTGCACTCTGTGCCTTTCAAAATTTTCCCTGTGGACCTCAATTAGAGGTTTTTTTCAATATATTTCTGAGACATGTTTAGTTTTCTAGAAATTGATGTGCTATTTTTGCATATTCAGATCTCTATATCTGCCTCATTCCAGTTTGGAGGGGCCAACTGTTCCCTCTGTCTTCACATGAAGACAGAATGAATCAGTGTTACTTCCATCCGCATTGCTGTTCCCCCAAATGCTTTCACAGATGTACTAGGAACATGGAGTACTGTGTTCTGTAACAGTAATACCTCAGACTGGGCCACTTTCAAAAACCACCCTGTAGAAACTATGCAATTATAACTAACTCAAGGCTGGTAGGAGTTAACACATGGTGCATGAAGAAAGATCCCACGACAGTGCTCAGGTGACTGCAAATCTTTAGAGGGGAAAAAAGAAAAATCACAGAAGCAAATAGTCTTCCAGCAGTCTGATTTGTATCCATAAGGGATGGAAGTGACTGTGTCTCTGAGACTGGCCAGCTCAGTACTTCCTAAATAACTGTAAGGAAATAGCATTATTGGTGTATCACCTGTTTTCAAGTTGTGTACATTTTAGCCTGCTGTCAGGAAGACAGGTACCACTCCATATACTCTTTTCTTAGAAATATTCTAGAAATCTAGCATGTACTCCTAAGTACAAGGAACCTGCTGATTTTATATTGAGCCTGCTGTGAGAATGAGTTCACATCACAGCACCACTACACATCCCTTGTACTAGCTCAACATAGGTATCACTGTAAGCTCAGAATGGAACAACAACTTGAATTTACATTCCAGATGAGGAAAAAGATGGGGAAAGTCTTCATCTGGTAGACCTTTAATCCTTTCAAGACTAGGCATATTTTTCTTCAAACTCAAATCAGTTAAGAATAAAGTGAAAAAATGTCAGTTAAGAATAAAATGAAGGCCATGTAAGCCTTCCCTATATGCGAGATATGCGAGACACTTAGGCTCCACCAGCTGTGCTGGCTTGCTTCCTACATCTGGGCTCTGAAATGGGTAACAAGAAAACTCTGAGAGAACTATTTTAAGAACGCTGGCACCAAGCAGAATGGAGAAAGGGGAGAAAAAAAAAAAAAAAAAAAAAAAAAAAAAAAAGAGAGAGAGAAAAAAAAAATTCCAACCCTCCACCACTTCTTTGCTGAAATCAGTCCGTTGAAAGCATTTCTTTTCGGCAGCCACAGTTTGCCAAGCAGCCTAATGTGCCAGCTATTAGTACCCAGCAGAGAGCATGTTTACAGCTATTCAGCAAAACTATCACATGTCCTTAGCCAAGGAAAGGGAGATCAGCTGCTGAACACTGGAGCTGATGAAGAGCACAGCTATTAAAGCAAGCAATAAAAAAAAAAATGCAACCCAGAATGGAGACTGATTTTTATTACTATTTTTTTAACCTAATGGATGACATTTATAACTGGAAAGTATGAGTCATAGTGTGCTGTGCCAGCATGGGGTCTTTATGATGTTTTCATCTAACTTGTTCTTCTTCCTTGCCTGAGACCATTCTGTCTTGTTGATTTGTAAGTTTTAGGTTCCGTGCAGTGTTTAGGAGACGGATGCACTTATGTGTTTTATGTGTGAGTGTAAGTAGTGACCATAGCTCAGTGAATTGAAAGAGCTAAGATACTCCACTTAGAAAATTTTTAGGGAGTAGTAAGACTACATAATGGTTCCGGGACCTTGGCTAAATTATTGCTGCCAAATTGTAATTGTTGCCAAACGTGGCAGTGACGTGAGCGTGGGAGGCAACCACCCACTTGCTAGTGGGGACAAAATGGACACAGCTCTGCCTCTGAAACCACTAATCTCATCCTAAAAACAGAGAACTGTTTGTCCTTCTGCAGCACACGAGAAAATAAAACTCCTTTGCCACAGAGCTTCTCAGTAATATTGTATCTCCAACATGCAGCTGAGTAACAAAATTATACTGCTTCTTGTGATGACATTAGACTCTGCCTACCTCTAAAATGACACATTATATTCCAGATTCTGATTCTAGAAAGTTCTCGTTATATTGCAAGACAGAGCAACATTTTTCAAAAAGAATTGAAGAATCCCTGGTCTGGAAGAGTCCTGTCCTGACTCTGAGCCATCATTATTTTACTGCAGCTTGTCCTACACTGCAATGCCCTGTCAGAGGGTTCATGCTGGGACAAGCAAACTCCTGGTAGCAGAGTAATCCCCAGGACCCACGCAAAGCAACGCTGTGTAGCCAGGGCTGCTTGGGCTGGCGTGGAGGCCAGGTCTCACCACAACTTTCTGAGGTTGGAGGGAGGTGTGAGGTGCCCAAAGAGCCTTTGCCTTCCTTTTCCCACAGCTGATATGGGTCATGCTCAGCTCAGCTGAAAATTGAGCCCTCAGGCAGGGAGCTATAATGAATTCACTAGATTAGGCAATGAAAGCCAGTGTGAACAAAACAACCAGCTGGCTCAAGAATATTTCGCACAGCATAAAAATGCTTCAGGAGAGGTGGAAAATAAGCTTTAAAACGGTCCTCTTCCATTCCTCTGAAGATCATGCCTGTCTTTTCTGTTATACACATTGTTATAGCCCACATATAGCTGTGAAACTGAAAAGAAATAAAGGTATTTTCTATGTACTTTTATGTGTTATGTTCATTAAAGACAGCAGACTGTGACCTCATGAAAGAATATGCTACACTTTGCTAAAGACAGTTCATGGAGGAATTCAATCTGAAGTACTGGTATGTCACTTTTTCTTTATCTTTTATAACGAGTGTTGGAATGTGATACAGTTGTTCAGGTCTTGGTGGTTATTCTTTAATTCTGAACAATTAAATGCCTTTGCAGGTATTTATAATAATAATTTCTAAATAAAAACAAAAACCAAACCAAAACAAAAAAAACAACCAAACAAAAAAACAAAACAAAAGAAAACAAAACAACGTACATAGAGTATCAGAATTCCAGGAATAAAAACTGAAAATGTGTTTTACCTTTGTTACTGGAAATGGAACAATAATCTCAGCATAGATTAGTGGGAAAGTAGACTCCAATTTATTTCTTTACTTTTGTCCCCATTTAGGGTTGTGTTGAAACTCTGTGCTTTAAAATGTTGTTGTTTTTCCGTTAGCTGAGAGATGTCTTTTTGTATGTGAGCCAATCCACCTACACTCTTCCTGTGATTATCCTCAAGATATGGGAAGAAAATTCCATACAATGTGCATACCCGATAACATCATATTTCCAGTTCAAGCTTAGTTCCATTTGATTAATAGTTTCCTTTCCAGATCCCCCAAAATGTCTATTGCCATGAAGAATTTTTGGAGAATATGTGACAATTAATGCACTGGAAAATCTCTCCTATGGATGCTATTCTTACCATAGAAAAGATGTAGGTAAAACAACCCCACTTGCTAGAGTGAAAGGTAACACTTAGGAATTCCCTTACCATCTCCTAAGGAAATCCACTGTAAAATACCGTATGTGCTGAGAACATGCTGGGTCACCTAAATATGGACTGCTTTTGGCTTCAGCTATTCAGAAATCCCCAGAACAGGTGCCAAATTTTCACCCTACTAGCTGCTTTCCGTGGCTGAAGGTCAGTAATAGTTAACATGGAGAGGAATTTGGACAACACATTTCGCAATGTAAGAGCACCATGACTGCTTTAAAACGCCAACATATTCTTACCTCAGGAAACCTCAAGTGTAGAGCAGTGTGACTTTCCTTTGACATGAAAGAGGTTTACAGCTTATAAGGAAGACATATAAGTCTTTCATATGAATGTTAATTTATACCATCTATTTATGACTCAAACATTCTAAATTAAACCTGTTAAATGCAAATATGGTTTAGTCTGTCAGAAGGAAAATATTCCATAAATCTGATTTGTAAAAGGCAAATATTCATTTATATATAACTGACTAATTGTTCTACAGCTGGAATTTCAGAAACATAATTTTCTGAAAGAAGTGCTGACAACCAATGTTAAACTTTGGAGATTAGTATGTTTAGCCATAATTTTGCTCTCATTTGAATCTAACTTTGTTGTCTGCTTGTTTCTTATTGTCTTCTTTGTTTCTTAAAACACTTGCATAAATGGAGAATTTTTGATACTTGAAAGCTTTTTGATCTCCTTTTCATTTCCCACCTGCAATTAGAACTCTTTCCTGATGACATCACCCACTGGATGCAGTGAAAAGAATTCTGATAAATGGCTGAATAAAGAACTATTTACATCAAGTGGAACATAGCCAGCTGGAACTGATGAACTCTCAAAAAGCCTGTTTGCATGCAAGAATCTAAGTGAAAAATACAGTCAGAGAAATACAGAAAATATTTTATGCAAGCTATGCAGTTCAAAGTCAGTGCTCAGAATTTAAAAACTCATGAGGAGCTTTGGTAATATAAAGGTAAATGTGTAACCCAGTTAGATAGGGAATATTCACAAGCATGAACGTAACAACAGTGATATATTATTATACCTTATTTTAGTGAACAGTGAACTAGCACAGCTTCCGTGTGTCTCTCCCTTTTTTTTTTTTTTTTTTTTTTTTTTTTTTTTTTTTATGATTCTACTTAAATTCAAGCTGGGTGCACTTTCAAGAATGTCCTTTTCATCTACAGATGAATTTCATTCTCCAGTGAAACATACAATAAGTGTATGGTAAGTCCATATTATTACTGATGTGCTATTTTGCCTTTTCTCTTATTCCTCAGATGATTACTTTCATTATATCTAAGCCCAAACTCTATGCAAGTGTAAAATAAAATAAATCTCTGTATCTGAGTGGAACTGCCTTTAAACTGAGCCAGTCGAGACCTATACTGGAATATTCTACTGGATTTTTTTGGGTGCATATTGGGTTCATATCAACTTTTAGCACAGACCTCGATCACATATACCATCTGGACATAGAAGCATTGGTTGCAAACCACTTCCCTCTTTCAGGAATGAAGTAGACTTCAAAGAGAATTTAAAATCAGTTTTGTCTCCCAGTCTGTGTTCACTCTGTTGCGGAGCTTCATAATACTTTTAGCATAAAATTGGAGGCAGATAATTCGTATTCTAGAAAACCTTCAGGTTAACACTGCACACAGTTTAACACACAGTTATGGATTACTAACATTATAGGGAATTTTAGAGAAACCTGATATATCTTTGTTCACTGAATAATACGATATAAAAAGTTACTGGACTTCAGAGTCACGTAGAGACTCAATAGTAACACCTAAAAGAATAACAAGTGTATCCAGTCTTACAGTCAGAGTTGGTTTGTGTCCACAGTCATAATGGTATTTCCCGTAGTGTTTATACAATCACTGTGTACTAATAAACATGGATAATGTTAAGGCTTTCCACTGTACTTTGAACTTACAAAGCTTATCACTTCACAGTAGAGATGACCCAAATGTATTCACTAGTTCAAAAACAGTTGCCCTCTGGAACAACTTAATTGGTGTATCTACTTCACGTCTACTTAGTGAAGTCTAGAAATGTCTCTTGTACACAGGTTATACCTGCTCTGAGTCCATCAAAGTTCCTGTGGGCTTACACCATGGTAAAAGCAAAAGAATAGCAGGTCCTGGATATTTCTCGGCCCCAACAATCTCTGTCTCTACCTGTTTGGGATGGCACTTTTGGGAAACCCCTGAGCCTTGCAGTATGAACCAACCAAACAGATTTGGTTTAAAGCAGACCTTTTGAAAATTCAGGTAGACAGCCTATGTAAACAAGGTGGTGGAAACCACTGCTAGGCTATCCCCAGGCTTCTTATAGTCTTTCACAGAACGAAAGATGGAAATCAGAAATTTATTTTAGAAATTTGCCCCGATTCCAAGGGACACATTTCACGTGTGGCCCTTCAAAAAATGTCATCAGCACTATATTTGCCTTTTTAAAATTTTTTAATCAGTACCTTCTGGCTGCTAAGATACTGGCAAATGCATTTTGTGTCCAAGCAGATCCTTTCAGAACTGTCACATGTGACTTTTCACGTGAAGCATCATTTATCTGACATTTGCAGTTCTTGGCAAAATCAGGCAAAGACATGCCCAAGAGTGTCGCTCTTTTCTGTCTGAGAGGATGGACTTCAGAATGATTCCTTCACCAAAGAAGAAAACAGTTTGTTGCAAGTTACTCTCTTATGTCATACATCTTATTTAAAATCATCTATGTAGTCACTAAAGGGAACACTTTGACCACTTTGACTGCAACTGTCAATACAGCTATGTCACTTAGCTCCACTTTGCTTCATATTATCCAGATGACACAGTTCTTCATTTTTCCTCCTGCTGGGTTGAGATCATTGCTTGCAGGAGAGCTAATTGCCTGAATCATATCTGAGAGAAGCTGTCAGACTGAGAGAGGTATTGTCTGAGACTGAAAGTAAAATTTTCTTCCCTTTAGCCAAGCTTAGTCAAGCTTGTGAACTGAGAGTATTATAGAGAACCCCGAGGTGCATTTTGACATATTGTCAGCAATAGTAGCCAAGGAACTATATTCTGTTTTTTTTTTAATTATTAACAAACTTATATCCAAATGCAGCCTGTCCACTGTTTTGCTTATTCAATGTAAGAAGTTGTAGAGCCCAAGTGTGAAAATAATTTGAAACCTCAGTGACAGTGAAATATGGTTTGCCTTCTACTCTATGTCTTTTATTGCACTGCTGTGTAGTAGCTATCTTGACTTCCACTTCCCTTCTGGATGCGTGCTAATTACAGGCTTTTTATCTGAAAGATAGTGAAAGGTCAACAGGTAAGATCATCAGAGGAATACATACTCATGGTCCTCACATTTGGAGTTCTGAATAGGTAAGTTTCTACCCTGGTGTGATCTTCAGTCCTTGGTCTAGTGTGCTGATTATCAGTTAATACTACTGATATAAGCTATAACATCAGATTTTATCTAGAGAAAAAATGTCTAGTTCTTTTTGGCTGGGGGGTATTTATTTGATATTGTGTCAGTTTCTTTTTATCAATAGACTGAGGTTTTGATTTGTTACAGTCTGGAGTAACATTAAAATTTATTTTGGTTTTGGATCTACAAGTATAAAGTCCCACCATCAAAAGGTCAGGTGAAAGCATAGAATTTTATTTGACAATTGGCACAAGCAAAATGATAAAACTCTGTGAAAGTATGGGGGATAGGTTGCCAGGCAAAGGGAGAGAGAGAAAAAGGAGAAGATATAAGAGAGAGAGAGAAATAGAGAGACAGAGAGACAGAGAGAGAAAAGTGAGAGAGAAAAAGAGTAAGAAAGGAGGAAGAAAGAATGAGAGAGAAAAAGAGAGAGAGAGATTCAGAGTCACCACCAGGGGTCCAGCTGTCCAGTGAGTTTCTTCAAGCTGGTGCTGATCCTGGGCAGGGTCCGATGCGAGATGGCAGTGGGTCCAGAGACAGCAAAAACAGCCACAGCATGGACAACCCCATATATAACCCTAAGTTCCTTTTGTTTAGCTGTCAGTCAGCTGTTGCAGAAGCCAGGTTCATCAGCACCAGAACAACCAAGGTATTTCCCCACCCCAGCCAGAGCCATTGCAGACAGGTTTGCCTGGAGGGAACTTCCATCAGGAGGGTGTCATCTTCACACAGCCAGCAGGTCTCATCTCTTTCCAGGCATTACCCCCCGATCTGTTCCAGACACCTTAGCCAGGTACATCAGCATGAGTACAATCAAGGTGGCTTCCTCCACCCTGGCCAGGGTAATCATGCCTGAAGGGGCATCCCAGCATTGCAGGCTGGCCCTCAGAAATGGGGAGTAGCCTCCACCCAGCCATTAGTTCTTACCTCTTTCTGGGAATCACCCCCTGCTAAGCTATGGCCAGGCCAGGTACATTAGCATTTTCCTCCACCCTAACCAGGGCTTTTCTCTTTAAAATTGTCCTTTTGAGGCAAGTCAGAGGACTCTCACATGTATAAAATACAAATTCATCCAGAATATTTGGGACAGATGTACCATATAAAATGATCAAATAACCACATACATTACATAACTGTTGTAGATATTCAAAGCAAGAGTTTTCAGAAAAATGTCCATATGTTGACTGAGAAACTAAGGTATAAGTGTGGTTTATTAAGCACAATCATCTGAAAGCCTCACTTTAATAATTTGTGCAATTAGAGAAGATAATATTACTTCATTCTTCTATACAGGGGAATGAAGCTATTTCACAAATTGATGCAAACACAAGCAATTTTCTGTAATAATTTATTGGGTTACGTCCTTCTCTCTTACAGAATGATACACAGCTGGTTTACGAGGTCAGAGAGTATCTTTCTTTTTAGTTCACTGTTAAGGGTACATTATAATCTCTGTATTCGTTCTCCTGAATTAAATACATATCAGTGACAAATGCATTTCATTTAGCAATGCATTCAGTAAACAGGCGCCACAGCTTCTCAGTTTTTACAGACTCTTATTGTCTGGTGCTGTTAGGGCAGGATGAGAACTGAACAAGTTCTCTTTCATTGAGAAATTTTTCCGAGTCCTCACTTGTGTCAATTTTGGACAAGCTCTTGAGAGTTTAACTGAGTGGAAGACAGTATAAATGAAGCCAAGTTTTACTGTAGAAGCCTGTTCCAAAGATGAGTCAATTCAATAGAAGACTTGTCAGTGATTCCACTGTGATTTCTGGGAATTTACACCAGGCCTTCAATGTAAATTTTTTCTTATTGTAATTGAAGAAACTGAGGAAGCAACTCAGTAATTTCAAATGTATTTCTTTTGATTGCAAGAACTTGTAGTCAGTGGTTATATTCTGAGCATCTGCTAGTCAGGAATCATCTTTCGCCATTGTATTAACCTGTACTACTGACACTTGGATTGTTTTGGTTTCTAAGAAAAGAAGGAAGTTTTCTATTAAAACAACAAATGTATGTTTAAGTATAAATAATGAAGACTGTTCTGTTAACTCTCTTGAGTGTCAGTTTGTAAAGATAGCCAGATATCCAAAATTTTACAGTTTGGTTCAAGTTTAAATAAACATCTATGAAAGCAAGCTTTCTTATCAGATTCCAGCAATTCTGTTTGGCATGTCAGCTGGAAATACCAGAAGAAAAGCCTTTCTGTTGGAGTGCAGTCATTTCCAGCTCTAGTCCCTGGTGGGAATCAGAGGTGCCAGTGTACTTCTGTTCATGAAGGGTTCAGTGTAAGTTCAGGTCTAAATATGGACTATGGTTTCTTTTGTGTTTCTTCCTTGGAGTCTGTGGGGGGGCTTAATTTGTAACTACTGTGTTTTTATTTTAAAACCCAATTGTAAAACATGAGGGCCTTCACTTCTAATTGCTACCTGAGAATGCATCTCAAGTCAAAGGTTTTAAAAAGGACGGTACAATATGCATAGATTAATTGTCAGATTTTCTGTAAAAGAAAAAGTAATTCAGGTGTTGGATAGAACTTTCTTTTAGTTAGTTATTAAGTCTAAACCTTTCCTTGTAAAATGCATAAGAATATTCTTTTGCCTGAGGAGACTTGTGCAGTAGTTGCTTATATCTCCAAAGACTACCGTAATCATTGCACTTCAGCAGTCTGGAAGTGGAAGGAGATTCTTCTTGTCCACTTTTGATGAAGCTATTTCATTTTGAATAAAACAGTACAAATTAGATGAAGAGGCTTAATTTACATCTCTATATTCAGATAAGTGCTTAAACTAAAAGACAGTTTTGTTCTCAATGTTTATCTCAATTAAAATATAAACAAGTGCATATAGAGTAGAACAGTTTGAATCAGACAGGTAGAGCAGAGCCTCTGGTTCAAAATATGTCACACTCAAATATTAGAACATGTTTGCAGAAAGTCTGATTTCAAGACCTCTGAAGAAAATGAGGAATGTGAGTACAAAGCTTCCAAGACCCTCCTGAGCGCTTTAATGGACAACAGCAAAGCCAGTACCAGCATTAATTCCAGCAATTTTTCTGTGGATTATAACTGTCCAGTAGACATATCCTGAGAATTCCCCAAACCTACGTGTATGTTTAGTTCAGTAGATGTTTAGTTCATACAGCCAAGATTTGGGTGATCCTGCACATACGAACAAGCAGATATTTGAGGTCAAATTGAGACTGATCTTAACTAATTCTCTGTGACACTGCAGGCACTGTCAGAGAGTTATTCATCCTACATACCTTAGGCTCACACCTTTTTAAAGGCTGAGTAGTCCTTTGAAGGTGTCTATGTCTCTTCGCAAAAGGAACCTAAGCATAGAACTTTGATTGTAATAACTGCAGCATAACTGGTAGTAATCCTACTATTAAACATTCAAGAAGCCTATCTCTTAAAAGCATATATATTTACAAAATCTAGACAGCTATACGCTTTGACAGCAGTTTTTGAGGTCTTTGAAAATCAAAAATCTGAATGTCTTCATCAAAAGTAGGAAGCAGATATTAGAATCTTCTTGTCTATGTAGCTTTGTGTGCCTGATGTATATGTATTCTCCCTGGACCTGAGGTCAGCTCTTTAGGGGGCATTTTAGAATGAATAAATAACAATCCAAACTTTTCTTTGTAAAGTGCTTTCACTTAAAACTGCTGTAAAAATTAGTCAGTATACTGCTTTTAAAATCTTTGATATAGTTCATAAATATAATTTTCATGTCTTGGTTTATTTCTTGCCCAAATCTTCAAAAGAGTGCACTTTGATGATTTGATACAGGTGTGCAGATAGATTGGCTGGGAAAGATATTTTGATTAATTCCCTTACATTATTAGTTCAGGACTTCATCTAAAAAAATGGAGCACAAAACTTTGCATTCTCATCTATAGCTGTCCCTAATGGCTGAACTGTGGAAAGTGTATTCCTCTTGCCAGATTCCTGAGACTTACCTGACTACTGTATTATCAGTACTATAGGATGTACCACAGACAGTCACATGCCAGCACAAGGAAGGGACAGAAATATCCCTAGGGCAGCAGACATTTCATGTTTCAAAGCTGGATCTTGAAATCCATTCTGTTTTCATTCTGATGTTTATGTCTGAAAAAATGGGTTATCTCATTCTATGGAGAATTCCTACAGCCCTGAGTAAAGTTAACCAAAATTTTTCTGCTGCTTGAAACAGGAGAGCTGATGAAGAGTGTTACCAGAAGGTCAGTTAAGGTAACACAGCTGTTTTAGCTCAGTGTAGCATCTTTGCCTAGAAAGTAAGAGTCCTGGCTCTCCTTCTGCCTGAAATTGACTTTTTTTTTTTTTTTTTTTTTTTTTTTTTCCCCCTGTGTGTAGTCTCTTGAATTCAGAAAAATGCATTATTTGTACCTGCAAGCTGTCTGTACTGTCTGAGGAACAGTGTGGAAATAAGCAATGATCCGGCAACCAAAATCACTAAAACCATTATCATGGCATTTCTCATATCTTCCTGGGGATTTCATCTTCCTCAGTAAAGACAACAGACTTTGAATATCACCATCATCAGGAGATGTGTTCAATATGGGATGCACATTTCTGAGCTTATAATGTTTGACCTAAATGGTGAGCTGGGAAAAGAAAAGACTCTTTACAGTCCCTAACCATCTATTTGACTCACTCAAGGGCAAATTCCTTTTAACAGCAGTTGATTACCTGTCTGGAATAAGTGAATTCCAGAGAAGGCCAAGGAAACCGAGCTGAAACACGCATCTGTTCCAATCACAATGTCAATGAAGTTTGTGAAATGATGCGTTTTTCCTGTAGAAAATCCCAATTGCTCCTTTCTTTCAGCATTAAGTATAATTTTTCCCCAGAAATTAATTAATTGATATTTATGTTTCACAATATGTTCCTTCTCTTACTAAAATTATAGCCGACTGCACAATATGCACATCAGGTGTTTCTTCTGTGTTTTACAGGCTTTCAAACAACTGCAGCGTGGCACTAGCTGTTTAACAAGACAGAGCACATACTACCCATTGCTAATTCTTCTTCAAAGTGGCAGCTGAAGTAACATAAGCTTTAAGTGGGCGTTGTGTATTCATTAGTACATTTTCTGCTGCTGCTTATGACTGGTTTGGCTGCAATCTGCTACACATGAAAGGACTACAGCGCCTACATGGAGCCCTATAGAAGTGGCAGATGCTTCAGGTACCTATGCATAAACTCATGCAACACGCTGCAGGTCATTAGTTTTATATGTCTGGGGGCAGAGAGATACAAATCTCATTCTCTTTCTCTCTGTATCCACAGTCTCACCCACCATCAGCTCTAGGCAGACACAGTAAATTGGCACTCTTTAAAACTTACCTCATCATCATGAGTCATGATGTTTCATCATGTTTCGGTTTATTGTCTTTTCTTGGCTGCCTATTATTCAGGTGAGATATTTGTTTAAAACATACTCAGCATATATTGGTCATAGAAGAGTTGGATTTTTTGCATTTACCTCAGAAGAATTAGCCATGTAAAATGCAAATAATTACAGCATTTGCTTCTTTGCACACCCCTACTGCAGCATCCCCAGCCTGAAGGACTCTACACAAAACCCCTCTGCAGAGAATGCTGAAATAACTTTCTTAAGCCATTTCCTTAGAAAGAATAAGATGAAACCAAATGGGTCACTCTCTGCAGAGACCTAAAGAAGATCTGAATTCTGATTGCTTGCAGAAGTTCCTGTGATGTCTCACAACTACTGCTTGTTTCCTTTTTTTTCCGGATAAGCACTGTTTACAGAAAAAAAAAAATCAGTACTCTGGCTCCCCGAATTCAGATTAAATCAGGCAATATGTGCTATTTCTGCTTCTGGAAAATATGATCTCTTGCCTTCTGCTTGGAAATTATTTTACAAGGTGCTCTTTTTTTCCTTCTTTTTTTCCCCAGAGCATAATAGCACATTACATATTTTAGTTGATGTATGCATTGGTAATTTCAAAGACCATATCATAGGGACAAAATCAAAGTGTGTGCTATTAGTTTGGTAGCCATTGCACAGCCAGGGTAGATCTCATTCATTAACTGCTCTTAATTTTGTTTTGATTATCACTGTAGCCACTCTGTGCGAATAGCTTTGCAAACAAAACTGTAGAGGCATACTTAATCTCTAACCTTAATGAGATAATTTCATAAAGCAAATCATGAAGGACATTAAATAAAAAAATGAGCTGTTGTGTTTTTTTTCTTTCTTTCTGGCTTACTTTTATATGGTATATGAAACCACACTTTCACTTTGAAACATCCTTATCTTCTTTCTGTGGCTGGTATGAATGAAAACCCACATATTCTATTGATGAATTGATATCAAATATTGAACATCGTGCAAGGCAGCAGAGTTATTCCAAGGGCAGAAGGCTAAAACTTAGACTGTGATCAGCAATCTATTAGGCTATACTGTAAAGTAATGATTCTTTATAATATTTCCAAATGATGACATTGCCCAAATTGCCTTACTTCCTTCACTCCTTTTAATTACTGAGTCAGGTTGTAGTTGTGTAGAGATGGTAGGGAGGGTGGTTAACAAACTTCAGGAACCACTGTATGAACAGAGAAAAGAGTGCTGATGTCCTTGTTTTGAAGACAGCAATAATCTGTATGAAATGTATCTCTAGACATGCTCATATTCTATTGCAAGTCGTGCCTTATAACTTGTTCCTTTTGCTTCATGCATTTTACAGTTTCCCACCAATAACAGATTGTTATTTATGAACCCTATATGATAAAGAAAACCATTAACATTTGATTCTCACTCTGGAATGTTAAATATACATCCTTTAGAGATAACTAACTTGTTTATATTCCCACACCTTATTTTCATGTTACTGGATACCTAATTTAATGATATATTTGTCCCTTAGTATAATTTCAAACGGTCATGGTGGAAAAGCCTTGGATGCATAAATTGACAGGTTGCTTTTCAGCTCTAGGTGAAATGTCCCTGTTGTTGCATATGCTGTTTGACATTCTGAAACCTCTTTCTAACAAATATTTCCCAACAGCAAAAGACAAAAAATAAAATCATATATTAGCATTTTTATGGGTGTCACACTACAAATAT
Organism: Phaethornis superciliosus; assembly: GCA_023637945.1. NCBI lineage: Eukaryota > Metazoa > Chordata > Aves > Apodiformes > Trochilidae > Phaethornis > Phaethornis superciliosus. Next base: position 67,594,714 of record JAJQWJ010000001.1, on the reverse strand, counting down.
TATTAAAAGTTTTTTTGTTGTATACAACACACTGTATAAATTCTAATGAAGGAAAAACTCAAGCCTTTGACAGGGGATGGTATTCTTCTCATCACGCTTTATCCATAAAAAATGAAAACATTGATGTCACATCTAACTTTTAGATGAATAGAGTTTGATGAGGTGAATAGCATGTCAATTCACACAATGATTGGCTGAATAGGTTATGAACTTAAGATGTTTTTAGTTAGAAGAAATTTTGACATTAATTACAATACAGAAGAAAATAAACCAAATCAGATATAATATTTTGCTATTATATTGTACTGCAATACAACTTCATGTGAAATGAAGCAACAATGAAAGAAAGAAGGATGAATTATCAGCAAAATCATCAGTCACCTCAAGAAACAAAAGGGCTGTAATTTCTTGGACTGTTTTCTAGGTAGAATAATGACCTGTGTTTACTCCCATCCTCCCCTCTGAGTCTGTGCAGCATGGAAAAAGAAAAGTTGCCCTTTAGGAAGATAAGGTCTTCTAGGACAATAGGGGATATTAAGACAATAAAAGTGAGAGATTATGGGAAACTGGTCTTTGGGTTGAGTTAAACACCAAGCTCACCTGGAGATTATAGTTTTTTGAATGTTTTTGAACTGAATCATTCTTATCTACCTAATATTGTCAAATGGATATTCCTGATGACACTTATTTCAGCATTAATTTGCTGTGGTTTTTTTTTATAAAGTATTTAGTAAACTTAACTACCAAAGCCCTCTTCTTTAAGAACACAATTGTGTATAAAAAAAAAAAGTCATGTTACAAACTAAAAGGAAAATATATATAAAAAATCCACTGGTGCTACTAACAAATCCACATTAAATAACTACATTCCATCCAGTTTCACTGTAATTTCAGGCGTGTCATGCCTGTGTTTAGCAGTTATTTCTACAGAAATGCTGTGTATCATTAAGCAGTAGTAATGACCCTAGAGAGTGGCGTTTCAGTGGTGGCCCATGATCACAAATTTGTATTTAGGAGAGGTGTTTTGGCAATGATTTTCCATCATTTATAAATATCAGAGAAAATTTTTACACTCTGGGGACTTTGCGTTACTAATTTTCTCCAGAAAACTAAGAAAAGTTCTTTATAAAACTACCATCTAGCAGTGGGATGCATATCTGGGTGTGAATCAGATCCCAGTAATGGAAGGTGCTAAGCAAAATATAAATTCTTAACACCTTAATGCATTGAGTTATCTGTGTTGACTAATAATCAGAAGAATTTTTGATGGGAAACCATTTTTTTTTTGTTGGAATCTTAGGGCATAATGGTCAGATACAAACACCTAAACTTTTAATTGCTAATAACTTATTTAATTAGTCACATGGTCAGATCTTTACTGGTGTCCTCTACTCAGAGATTCCACTGGCCTCTGGAGGAAACATTTTATGGCTCAGCACCTTTATAACTGAGATAATCCAGAAAACTGGTCTGAAAAATCTAATGTAAGTAATGCTGAGTAAAAAGCAGACATTTTCAAAGCCATTTTGTTTAATAGATCCATCATTATAAATAATGATAACCTTTGTATTATTTGCACTTTACACAATAAAACTGACGTTACTGAATTAGCTGCCTTGAACAGTCAGATTTTGTTAAAAGAGTTAACCCTGTGAGCACTTGCTGAAAAGCAAGCTTTAAACTTTTCCAGTTCATTTGTTATGTTTAATGAAATATGGCTACATGGGCAGCGACTTAGTGTCATTCAGATAGGTAGTTCCACCCATGTCAATGAACGACCCAGAGAACCACTACTCATTAATATGGACATAAGTTTATTTTTGCTAAATAATGATGCTTCAAAAATGTAAGGGGAGGAGGGAGGGGGAAAGGCCCTGCAAATACATAAAGCAATAGTACACTCATTAAAACTATAAATGTTCTAAATAGAATCAATTCTACAGAATTCAGCAGAATTGCTATGCCAGAATGCCAGTCTTCAAAACCACATAGAGATTTTGTCTGTGAACTTCCCTTTAACTTTGATGTGAAAGTTTCCAATGATGCTTATTACTGTTTTCCTTTTGTTCAAATGATTCACCTAAATTTTTTTGTGATGGAAGATTTACTTTCTCTTAAAGGTACTTCTCTGGTATGTTCATAACTTTGGCTCTCCAGCAAATGTTTAAGATAACTACAGTCAAGACAGAGCCTTAGAAACAATGATACAGCATTATAGCTTTGACGTTTGAGAGATATAAAAGGGAGGTGGTCATGTGGGAAGGTAGTACCAAGAAAACAGGTTTCACCCAAGGGTATAGTTGAGGTTATGGTGTAAGAACCACTTGTTATACTAACTTGCTTGGAGTGTCATCGTGTCATTGTTCTACCTGATAAACTGCAGAGGTCCATCAGTCATTGTTTCTTTATTCTACCTAAGTTCCATAGTTAAAGTGGCAAAAAATGGGGGGCATTACAGACTATTTTTGCAGTTAAGGTCTGAATAAGGTTCTCTTCTAACTGAAAATATTTGAATGCATAGTCAAAAATTATTTAAAAATGCTACCGCTATATTACTATTTAAAAGCAAGCTTGTACTCTCATACATAAATTTGCATGTGTATGGATATTTGCCCTTTTGAAAGGAAAAAAATAAACATATGGCTGTGCAGGTCCTCCATTACGTTTTTAGCCTCAGGCTGTGAGAGTGATCTTGCTCTTTATTAAGCTGAAAGTTAAAAGACCCCCTAAGCTAATCATGTGGTCTGGGATTCTGCATACTCTTCATTTATTTCTAGATTCAAACCATAATTTCCCTCCCTGGCCACAGGTCATTTCTGGAGGATAGCCATACTCTCCTGTCTTACATCTCTCTGCAGGATCAGAAGAGTATCTCTCTCAGCAGGTGTCCAAGAATGTGTATAAAATACATAGATGAATACATGATTAACTTTGATTGGACTCGTATTTTAGGTGACTAAATTTAGCAAGTTGAATCCTACCCATCTGAGTTTGCTATATCTATGTAGACACTTTGTATTCTGTGGAAAGCAGACACTATAACAAATATCAACCCTGTGAAATCCCAGAACTTCAAAACACAGCAATGTAAAGTTCTTTTCCTGCATTTTTTGTCTAAACTAAGTGTAAAGCTTAAATAATGTCTTCAGTATTGGGCAGACATTTTCAATAGGCATATAAAAGTAAATTTAAAAAAACCTCAGAGGCTCATCTCTTTTGCTGAAAATATTGATTAGGTCTTCTACACCTTCTTGTGAAGCACAGGCAATTTTTGTAACAAATGCATTCAGCTGAGAGCAAAGACAGTGAGACTATATATATTTGTCTTGGCTCTGAGTCTAGGTCCTTGAATTTAAATTGGTAATTAGCTTTTTTGGCCTTGAGAATGTTTATTTCTGAAAAAAAATAATAAGAGAACAACATGATTTTTTTTTATACTGAAAAGTTTCAGTCTCTGTTTGATGTCAATATATTTATGCAGTCTACAACAAAATTTCTGCCTGTGCAGAAAAGATTCATTATGAAAAACATATGAAAAAAGAAATATATCATATTAATTTTATATTGTCTCCACATGTACTTCTTGGATTTTAGGGCATATATAAGTTAGGTATCATTCACTTCTCATGTTCATGCTTTTTGGGGATAGACAGGTATATAAAAAAACCCCAGTATCTTCTATTCAACACCTGATGCCAAGGGTTTTTGAAATGGAAGAGTTCTGTTGATAGACAATCTCTTCTTCTCATTTTATACCTCCTAAAAATAGAAAGGAGCATATGAACCTTATACAGACTGATTTTTTTACACATGACTGAAAAAACCTCAACTTGGAAACTTAGGGAAATAATGTGTGACGTTTATGTAAAGTCTGCCTCTATCACAAAACAGTAAAAGCTCTTCTGGCTCTTTTTCACCTCCGATCTGAATTAGAGTCAGAGCAGTGACAAATTTGGGTAGATGGCATCTTTCATATTTCTTCTTCACTAGAAGAAGCTGACTAAATCCACCTGGATTCTCTGGCAGTCCTGGTAGAGAGAACATGCAGTAAGGCTTTTGAACATGACAGCTTACACTTTAAAAAAAACCAAACATATAGTTTTCCTTCTTCCTTCCTTCCTTCCTTCCTTCCTTCCTTCCTTCCTTCCTTCCTTCCTTCCTTCCTTCCTTCCTTCCTTCCTTCCTTCCTTCCTTCCTTCCTTCCTTCCTTCCTTCCTTCCTTCTTCCTTCCTTCCTTCCTTCCTTCCTTCCTTCCTTCCTTCCTTCCTTCCTTCCTTCCTTCCTTCCTTCCTTCCTTCCTTCCTTCCTTCCTTCCTTCCTTCCTTCCTTCCTTCCTTCTTCCTTCCTTCCTTCCTTCCTTCCTTCCTTCCTTCCTTCCTTCCTTCCTTCCTTCCTTCCTTCCTTCCTTCCTTCTTCCTTCCTTCCTTCCTTCCTTCCTTCCTTCCTTCCTTCCTTCCTTCCTTCCTTCCTTCCTTCCTTCCTTCCTTCCTTCCTTCCTTCCTTCCTTCCTTCCTTCCTTCCTTCCTTCCTTCCTTCCTTCCTTCCTTCCTTCCTTCCTTCCTTCCTTCCTTCCTTCCCTTTTTTCTTTCTTTCTTTCCCTTCTTTTTCTTTCTTTCCCTTCTTTTCTTCCTTCTTTTTTTTCCTTCTTTCCTTCCTTCTTTTTTTTCCTTCTTTCCTTCCTTTCCTTCTTTCCTTCCTTTCCTTCTTTCCTTCCTTCTTTCCTTCTTTCTTTCTTTCTCTCTCTCTCTCTCTCTCTCTCTCTCTCTTTCTCTCTTTCTCTTTCTTTCTAACTTGAAGAGAACTGTTCCCATCTTCTACAGGATTAAATCAGTGCAAGACCACTGACTTAAAAGAAATTTTTTCTAAATTAATAGTAAATCATGGCAGAAGACCTGATGAGTGGGACTTTTCCTTCACTTTCCCTTTAACAAGTTTCTCAATACTTCTTTTTATTATTACAGTGTCTTCTTCTGCAGTCATGCATAAGATGGCACAATTCCTGCTTATTTAACTATTGTGTTTAAGTATTGTGTAAAATAAGCTTTTATTGAGATCCATAAGAATTTTTTCTTCTGCTGTACTAGGACTGTCTTAAAGCAACTCCTATCTGGCTTCTGATTTTGAGTATTTGTTAGAAATACTTTTACCACATATGGAAAGGTGGCAATAGAACAATCATATATACAGGAGAAGGAAATGTTCTTTTCAAAAGCATAATGCAAAAACAAAAGGGAAATAAGCATCAAAATAAAGCACTTACATTTTTCTACAAAGTCCTTCATGTGTCTTTCCATCATCTGAAGATGATGTTAAATAAAAACCCACAAATTATATATTCCTAGGCAGATCCTTATAACCTCTTTGTACTTTGCTCTCCACAAATACCTGAAAGGAGGTTATAGGGAGATGGGTGCTGGCCTCTTCTTTAAAGTGACTAATAGTAGTTCTAGAGGAAATACCATTAAATTGCACCAGGAGATGTTTAGACTAAGTATTAGAAAGAATTTCTTTACTGCGAGAGTAGTTAGGCATTAGAATGGACTGAACTGTGAGGTAGTGGAATCACCATCCTTGGAAATATTTAAACACTGTGTAGATGAGGCATGTCAGGGCATGGTCTCTTGGGCACAGTGATAGAAATATTGATAAATACATTTTACTTATTTTTGTTGGTGGTGGGGGTCAGTCTTGACGGTTGGACACAGTGATATTAGAGGTCTTTTCAAGCCATGATGATTCTGTGATTCTGTAATGTATTTACATAGATATCAAAGTAGTTATCCTGGCTTTTCTCTTTTTTGTTCTATGAGTTCATCTACATTCATTTTAATACTGATGCTCAAAATAATGCCCCTTGTTTATTCCCTTCCTTAAATGGTGTGTACCAGTATGTGAACCAAATACTCAAGAACAGGCTAATTCTCTCTTTTGCATCTTATATTGCTTTTTATGAAGACATGAAATTGATTTTCAGAGACAACATACTATTACAGTAAAACATCATCTCAAAGACTGTAGTTGAAAGGAGCAACCACAATTGTTCTCTGATGGGGAGATCCTTTCTGATAGGGACAGGTAATTCCATCACTTTCCCAACTCCAGAAACTCGAAATTAGTGAGTTATGATCACTCTCAACACATCCAAAATGCTAACTTAAAGATGCCAGCATATATATGAATATAAATATATATATATATATTTATAATATACTATTTTCCTCTTGGGTTTTCAGGCTGTATATATGCTCAGAGCACACTTTCAAACTCTTCAGACAAGAGTAATTTTTTTTAGTTTTTAACTACAAACTGGAATTATGTTTTTCGTTTTCATCTCCAAAAGCTGAGGTTTAAGTAAATGCATCAAAGAGAGGAAGGCTGCAGATAAATTGTAGAAGCTGGGAACATACAGTTAAGAAAATCATGAACAATGTAACATGTATAAAACTGCAGCACCAAGAAAATTATGCAAAATTTAAGGAATGAAAGTTAGAGATTGCTAGCTAATCTTTAATAGGAATTGTACAAACAAAGTCCTTATGTTTGACTGTTCAATTTAATGAAAGCAGTAAGAAATATGTTTCTCATTTCACTGTCTCTTGCTATTCATGCAGGCTAATTCTCTCTGCCAGTGGCTCATTTCTTCAATTACAGGATGTACCTTCATTATTGTTGATCTATTATATTAAAACAGGTCTTACGTTAATATTCACAAACTTGTTGCCAGGCATCCTCCTTAAAGAAAAAAAAAATTAGAATTTTCTTTTTAATTAAACAGTTGTCTTCAATATGAATAGCTGTCATAAGCTACTGCCATTACCCAAAGGGTAATGTTTCCGAAGATCATTATGGAATTATTCCATAAGAAATCCCACACTTGCATTTATTGACTAGTATATGGAATACATAAAAACAGCCAAATTGCCAAGTAGACTGTTCGCTATCAAGGCCTCCAAAGACAGGAACTGTATAACATTATTGATGAAACTTTGGGGAGTTCTACAGTTTCCCCTTGTACTCTGTGAAGAAATGAGACAGCCACCTTTATCACTTGTATCATCTGCTCTTATTACTGCAATAGTAATATTTGCCCTCAGTTTTTCCAAGGTAGTCTGATGCAGACATTTGACTCATCTCATTAACTGGTCTGTAATAGTTTGATGAGGAAATGATGTTACTGGAAAAAGCTATGCAGCTCTTAGCAAGAAGCAGTGGCAAAAGCAGAGTGGATACTGCCTCTTGCTATGAATCTTAGCAAGAAGCAGTGGCAAAAGCAGAGTGGATACTGCCTCTTGCTATGAATCCAGAAGCTCAGGTTTGAGTCACGTGTCCTGCAGTTGAGGACATCAGTGAGGGCTGTCCTCAAGTGAACCAGTGTGGAAAAGAGATAATCTGGATTAGGTAATTCAGGGTAGCTGGAAAGACCACTGCCCTGTCACTCCTTTGTACATCACAGACTACGCAGCAGGTATAGGCTCACCTTAATCACATCACTTGCAAAGTCTTGGACAAAGTGGACAGATCTCTGTGTAATGAATCAGGTCTTATTCAGTGTCCTTGGACAGTTTCTTAAAAATCTGAAATATGAAATTTGACTGTGAACTTCAATGTGTAGAAATTTTCCCTGTAATTGACTAAAACAGAGAGCTCAATAAAACTATGCCCAGCTTCACATGTTTAAACGTGTGGAAATGGCGGGAAGGCATTTCACTCTGTTTCCCTCTCTCTTTCCAAATTCTTCTTTGGCTACTGCAGTAATATTCAATGAAATAGAGATCTTACAGAACTATTGTGTCTCGGAGAAACAAACAAACAAACAAACCAACCCCAGAAAACAACAAATAATATTTTTTAATAATGAGATTCATTATTTAATCAAAGCAAAACTAATGTGATGGTGTCTCCAAAGGTGATTCAGTTCATCCTGAGTGAAATACCTAAGACAAGTGGGATCAATTGCCCTATAGAAATGTCATTATTTTTCTATTCCCTCCTGAGGAAGCCTGGATGACTATGTAAGTTTATGTGTCTAATTTCTAAAAGGCAAAAATTAAGTCAGCAGCACACTTCCCTAGAGGGTTGCATTATAAAGATCACCTCTTGATGTCTCACAGCATTCAGTACAACTTTGGCACTAGAAGGAATCTTGTGTTTCATTTGATGATGGAAAACCAGAACTACCGTAAACCTTAAAAAGATCTCTAAATTATGCAAAATGCTATAAGACAAACAAACAAAAGCTCCCACCATTTATTTTATTTTCAGAAGACTAAAAAGGCTGCAGAGTGCCTGTTTTATAAAACTTTAATAATTGATGCCAGTATGTTTAATTGTCCTGTTGCTTCTGTTTATCTGTTTTTCTCAGCATTTTACCTGAAAACCCTTCTAATGGAGAACTGAGAAGAAAAACATTCCTATGTATGTTTCTTCCATCACTTAAACTAAGAAAGAATACTGACCAGCAACCAAACAGATATAGGCAATGGAGGAAAGAGTAGTTCCCTGAAATCTCCATTTCCTACTTTACATTAAGTATTGTTATTCCTTAGTCTCTGTTCTCTAACCTCTGCCACAGGAGTATTAGAGTGATTGAATTAACTCATTTTCTCTTAGAAAATCTGAATTGACTTCCCAGATCTGCAAGCTATTTCTCTGTGTGAACATGAACAAACCATCTAAGACACAAAGCTCAGGCACATTAAACTTTCAGAAGTCTTCAGAGCTCAGTTCTGAAGACCTTGGGACAGTTTGGCTACATGAGACATGCTTGGACAATTGTTCTTTCCCCCTTCATGTTGATAAATATTTGCATGGTTCCTGAATCTTTTAGGAAGTATTGAACAGTGAATAAAATCTAGGCATCTATGTGATAATAATGCAAGTGATGCAATCTGACTCTCTTTCAAGGCAAATAAACATTAACAAACAGAAAACTGATTGACAAGAAAAATGTTCCCTTGTTTTACACTATAATATTATCAGAAATTTGTTCTTATCTGAAAATCAGTAACAGTACAGATTCCAGTAGTGGACAATAAGCTTATAAATGGACAAAATTATACCTTTTTTAAGCCTTCTTGCATAATCTTTTTCTTTTAGAATTAAATAAAATTAAATTTATTTCCCAAATCAGTGTAACAAACAATCGTAACATTTATCCAATTAAAGTAAAAAAAATGAAAGTTCAAAAGTATTAGTTCTTGGCACTAAATTTCATTAAGTTTTTAGAAGACATCAGAGAATTTATCCAATCTAACCTCAAAATGGATTCTAATGAAATATTTTTCTGCACACAGTATGACATAGCATGGCATATTTACCATAGTAACAGACCCTTCCCAGAATCACAACTACTTTTGTCTGTGACTAGTGTTAAAAGATTATTTTTGGATTACAACAACAAGAAGGATACTTATTTGATATTGACAAGGAAAATTTATTGATTTAATGTATCATAAATAAAAATAGAACATTACACATTTTTATCATAAAACAAAACATTACCCAGTTTAACAAATGTGTAACTCCCCTTTATTATCTTTTAAATTTATGTTTTTTTAAGACCTTAATATTTGTTCTGACTTATAATAGGTTTGTCTGCCACATCTGTCCCTGAACTTCTAAAAACTTTTCAACCTGTTAACTGATTTCAGACTAATTAAAAAAAAAGAAGTGAAAATTTTGTATAGAAATTCTTAAGTATGACATTAAAATCTGGCTAACTGTAGGATTATGTGTCCTAATGAAAAGAAAATTGCCTTATAAGCTTATATTTCATTAGATAGTCCTAGTTTGAGCCAGGACAGAACAGACCTTCTTTCTGATTTTACTTTTCGGTGAAATGTTTTCTAGGTAACTGTACTTGCTGAAATTAACAGCATGTTTTTTGGTCAGTGTCTGCCTGTAGGTCTGATAATGCTCAATGTTTACAGTTACTACCAGAGAAAGATATGCAGAACCAAGGTCCTTTCTTGGTTCTGCAAAACACCTCATGCTCTGGAAACAAAAGGGAGTGAAGGGGTCCCACCTGCAATCCTCCTGTGGGGAGGAGCAGAGTGGACATGTCACCCAAATTGACCAAATGAAGCATGCTATCCTGTGTGCATTATACTTAGTATAAATTTAAGGGACCATGAGAGTCAAGCTCCCTTTGCCCACATCTCAGGTCCTGAAAAAGTTTGGTCCATTCAACTGCCTTTGATCCTGTTCTATGCCTTCCTGAATATTTCCTTTAAAAACACCAGTTTCTGGTGGGATAGTCTCTATATATCATAAGTTCTAGTTATTAAAATATTAATTTAATTGCATTATATATTATTTACATGCTTATATATACTTAAATTATTTATAATAAGAATTTATAATTTATAAATATAATACACACATACCTCCAGTACATTTGGCAGTCTTTAACTGGAGTCCAGATGGTGAATTACCTTACAATGTATTTTTTTATTTTATCATACAGGTAGTAAGTGTTGTCTATTTTATTCTTGGACTACACACTTCTGCAGAGGAAACAATATCAAAATAACCTTTAGTGGAGCAAGGCACATACCGCAGACTCCAAAGGACTACTTTGGGTTGGCAGTTTGTACCAGTTTGTAAGAAACTTGTAGAAAAAAGATTGGATGAAGTACCTAGAGAAAGTGTCAGGATTTTTGCTCAGAGCTCTGCTAGCAGTAGTTAGAACATCCTTATAAGATGGGTTTTTTAGATGTTTTTTAGCAGGATCTAGCCCTTTCATGTCATTACCAGGGATATATGAAAAATTGTGGCAAGGAGGAAAGGTAATGCTAGTGAGAATAACAAACAAACAAGTGTGGTTAGCAGCAAACCAAACCAGCACTTAGAGTCTAAGTAGGTGAGTCATGTGATAGGAAATGAGATAATTAACAGAAATAGAGCCCCAAACTGAGGACAGTGGAAAAGTCTTTGAATTTTGTCATCTCAAACTGAAAGTGTCCTTGTTTATCAGAAAGCAAGGGATAACAAACAATAATGTCAAGATTCTTGTTGTTATGTGTAATTTTGGAAGCATTACCCATTTTGTCAGGTCTGTCATAGCTCCTCCAGGCTTTGGGGGAGAAAGGTCAGATAAACAAATTTAAACCTCAAGAATAATCTGTAAATAACTAATGTAAATGAAACAGTCAGCGAAAGGGACAGAGTAAATGTGGATGCTCAAAATTAAGGAATCCATAGGGCAGGATAGAGGCTGAAAGCTGAAGGAATCAGACAATATAGAACAACACATATTCTGCAGGAAGCACTACAGAAGTTTGAAGGAACAAGAATCAGCTTCTGGGCAAAACCACAAGAGAACAAAAAACCTCCCCATGCAATATGCAGCTTCTTTAAGAAGAAGAAGAAAGTTACTAAGAAGGCCAAAGGGGGAAAAGGTGGCAAAAGTACTTTTGAAGAAGGAGCAGTTTTGAAAGAACAATATGCCATGCTATAGCAAACTTAAAAAATATCAATAAGCACAGATATATCTGAAGTGTTGGAAATTAAGTTCAGGAACTGCTGATCTGAAAAAATAACTATAACTCTTTCAGTAATGATAAAATTTGAGTAAGTACAAGCGTAATTCTAAGGGGGGAAAATAGTTTAAGATCCCACTTCTTTCACAGAAATTATATTTAATCTATACATTCCCTAGCAGTAGTGCTTATGTCTCCTTATTCTGTAAAAAGCCAAGCACGGTCCTTTGTGCTTAATAAATACTTTGCAACAAGATTAATATGATAGGTTCCACAGGGATTTTGCTTTCAATGGCATTTTGTTTATAAGTCAATTGAAGTGATAGTTTAATGATTTATAGAGTTAAATTATGTTTTTCTAAAGAAATACAATTTACTAAATAACTAAACTTCAACTTTGACTGAAAAGTAATGCAGAAAAGTGAGCAAGGGTGATTAAAGAAGTTAATTTTAGCATCTCATCTCTGGATAAGAATATTTCATGTTTTTCATGCACAGAGGTACGCATGTTAAAGAGTTCAAATAGCCTTCTGTTTCAAACATCAACTCAAAAAGTTATTTAACATTCTTAGTTTTGGAGCATGAGGTTGCAAGATATACCTTGAATTTGACTTTTCTTTGAAGCAGAAGGGTGCTCTATCAGATTCCACATCTCTGCAATTTATGGGTTTGTTTTAAAATGACAATTGCCAGAAGCCTTTTTCATCCCACTTTATTCATTCCATGATATATCTTTTTGTTTCTCCACAAATTAAATTATAATTCCTAATTGTCTCTCTGAATTAACTTCCCACAGAGATCCTTACTGTAACAAATGTGGTTGCTATAGTTCATTTTAATAATTTAGTCTATAAATTGGTAGAAAGTACTTTACTTTTTTCTGTTAGTGAACAGAACTTATCTTTAAAGGGAATTTAAATGTATTATATGTACTGCATGCTGACTGGCTGATAATTCTTTGCATATCTGCCATTACAGTACATTAAGCATGTAATAATGCAGCAAACAGGAATGTTAGCAGCAGACCTGAATGTGAATTTGGAGGAACAAAGACTGAATAGAAATAAATAATACTTTTTGTGAAAAAAATAGAATCATACTGATACATTAGGCTATGTGCAAAAATGTAGTCTAACAAATATTGAGATTTCAAAGCAAAAATGCTGCCAGAAATGTCTTATTACAGCATACAGTGCTTACCCCATGGGCAGCTCTCAATTATATGGCAGATATTATGCACAGACAGAAAGACAGACAGGCAGGCAGGCTGCTATACCCGTATTTTAAGCTATTTTTAAATACTGGAAATTATTAATTGGATATTGATAGTTTGTTTGTTTGTTTCTTTGTTTTTTCTCAGTTTACTCCCAAGCTTTCAGGGGTCAGTCAGGAAGAAGAAGGCTGCTCCAGGGCTGGGGGTACTGGAAGGCAGGCAGTGCCAGGATCTCGCCAGCAACAAGGTGAGCAGGGAAGGGATGGTGGCACTGGCAGGGACGGTGGCAGTGGCAGGGACAGCAACGTCCCGGCTGTCACCCTCATGTCTCCCCGGAGGTGATTCAGGGTTCTTGGAGACACCATTTTAGGGCAGGGTCAGCCAGCCCCTGAGGTGCAGGTGGGGACTGAAGAGCCTGTAAGGGTTGCTGGAGTCCTGACAGACTTGTCCTTCCCAACTTCTCTGTCTTCTACTTTTCACAATGAAGTGTTTTATTTCTCTAACATATAACTCTCACACACAACATTTTTCTCTTGTTGGAGCTGTGTTTTGGCTTAAAAGAAAGTAGGTATCATATAACTTTGGTTTTTTACTTGTCAAATCTACATTTCTCAGGCATTTCCATAATGGCTACTGGCATCTTTAGGTTTAAAAAAAAAAAAAAAAAGCTTCAGAATATTAGGAGGTAAAATGCCTTGTAAACATGGACATCAGGCATTCATATGTCACTAACGTTTCATGAACAAAGTTCATCAATGTGCCTGAGATCTGAGCCCTGCAAAGCTAGAAATGTTTCCAATCCTAATAATCCCTTTCTTGCATTCTCTACTTCTTTGCTCATATAGTTGACTGAAATTGGATTGTAAGGATAAAGCAATGTCATGGCTTTTATATCGTCAATATCCAGATTGAAAAATTAAAAAATTTTTCAAAATTTAAAAACAGAAATTATATTAGTATATCCTGTTCATAAATACATAAATGCTAAAAGATATTTTTGAAGGAGGCTTTACACAATGATAACTTGATCATATCAAGCTTCTGTTTATATGAACAAAAAGTATTTGCAGTCTTCAGCAGCACAGAGTACATATACACAGAGCTGTCTTTAACCAAAATTTTTCATGCCATTGTCACAGAAATATTCAAAACAACTAAAAAAATTTCTTTATTCCTTTTGGCATTTCTGTAAAAGTAAGTTTTTGCTACCTCAGTAATTTTTGCTCTGATATTAGCATGGAAGATCACTTGAAGGAGAACTAACATCTGAATAACTTTGGCAAAGTTTTATTTAACACAACACAAGCCATCTACATTAATCTCTCTGGCCTATAATGGAAACAAATTTCCCAAGAACTACAATGTGTAAAGGGGTTCAAAGAGAGCAGCACAAAATTGTGCCAGCCAAAACACATACAAATATAAAAACTCAAATTTCTTTTAGTGTAAGTAACTCATTGAATTAATCCAGTTTGAACCTTTTTCTTCTTAGGTAGGTCAGAGCAATAGGAAACAGGAAATAAGTATTTTTTCAGGAACCTGAAATCATCACTCATCTGTAAATCTGACTGTTCACTGGAAGCTAGGTGCTGGAACATTTAATTGCAACCACATCACTGCTTGTAACATTAAATGTTCTTTTAAAGTCATTAAATCATGTCCTGGTAACAATCTAGTATGCTTCCCCCCTGCTCTCTAGGAATAGCTGGTTTCCATTTTAGACTATTTTGTTCAATTAGGCTGTGTAAAAAGTAGGACAGCAGAAAATAGAAACACTTTCCTTTTCAGGAATGAGCTCTCAGTACATTTTGAAGAGATCAATGGCCAAGGAACCTGAAGTTACTTATGTTACCCCATCTGAACCTCTGCTTCCCAGTACCAGCATCCAGTGTTTTTTTATTTGCTCTTTATTTAATATTCAGGATTAGAAAGCAGTCACTTGTCCGTATAAAAGGTTCATGCTGTTAATTAAACAGATTTCTTCTTAAAGTGCACTAATTGTGAAATCACATCACTGTAGTTCCAGATAGCTAAAATAGAAGCCACAAGCTAGGCAGAAAAAAAATATGTTATTTTAGAGAAGACATAAATGTTATTTAAGAACTCTTACATGCTGAAGTTGAGAGGAAATATCCTCTTCTCCTATCCTACTGAACAGATGCAATTTGTATGACTTTTCTGAAAATTTTATTCAGAAACAGCATTATACTAAACAGAAAAATTTGTATCTCTCACTTTATTTCCTTTCTGGGTACTAAGGGTAACTATATAGAGATTTAAATGGCATATTGCCTAGAAGTACTGAAAATCAAATCTCAGTATATATGAAATTACATAAAACCCATATGCCAAATAAGTTGTGGAAGTAGTTGTCTGGCTGAAATTTCTCATAATCTAAACTCATTCTGTTTCAAGTTGCTTTCCAGATGGATATGATCTTGGGAGCATGATAGATCTTCTGCTTTTGATAGATTGCAGTCATTTCCCTATTGCTTTTATTATTATGAATTAAATATTTGATGTTCATGGCTCAAAATGCCCATTTTCTTGCTTTTAGATCCATATTAATGCAACTCAAGGTCAAAAGGAGAATAAGAATCTTCTATTCCACTTTCATTATAACAATAATTTTTGAGATTGACTGAGATACTGATTTTCCTAAAGCTATTTTAAGGTAGAACATTTATATATATACATATATGGAGAAAATGGAAAGATTTTTAAAAAGCAAATAAACTGGTTTTCTACATTCTACTCAGGATCAATAAAATCTGACCATCTGAAATCCAGTTTGTAACTTGAAAAGTCTTCTTCACGCAGATCATCTATGGAGTTAATATTCAATAGAAGAATCTTGTAGACTCCCTGATAGAAAGAAAAAGGGTTTACAATCTGCTCAAGCACTTAGGTTGCAGAACTCCTGTACCTTACTGGAAAATAAAAATGAAGAAAATTGTGTTCCATTCACTGTATTTTCTCTTTTCTATATAAAACAATAATATCTTTACCACAGATGTCTATGTTTTTCAGCTTCCTATAAGTTTGTCTTAATTAAAGTAGCACAAAACATTTAATGCAAGAAAAATCAGGGCATGACATGATGATTAGGTCATGGTTCTCTCACCACTTTTTACAAGAGGAGAGGAGAGGGAGGGATTTCATGTTAAATTAATTAATTAATAAAACTAAAGTTGTGTATAAGGAACCAATCTATTGTTATTTTTCATTAGTAAATCACTATGAATTGCACTTTAGAATCATAGAATGGCTAGGTTTGGAAAGGATCTTAAAGATCATCTCATTCCAGCCCTCCTGACATGGGCAGAGACACCTCCCACTAGATCAGGTTGCTCACGGCACCATCCAACCTGGCCTGGAATACTTCTAAAGAGGGAGCAGCCACAGCTTCCCTGGACAACTTGTTCCAGGGTCTCAACATCCTCACAGGAAAGAATTTCCTCTTAATATCTAATCTAAATCTCTCTTCTTCAAGTTTTAAACCATTGCCCCTTGTCTTCTCACTACATGCCTGTGCAAAAATCCATACCCCAGTGTCACTGTTTGAACAGGAGGAACTAAAGAAGGAGGGCTTTAAGGACTCTGAGAGGGGCAGAATGCAAAGGGCAGGATCTATTCCTCACCCATTTCCTGCCATACTCTGTAAAAGATGAGAAAGTCAGCAGCTCCTCCCTCTTTTTCCTCCCACTTCCTTCTGGCTGTGTTGCTGTTCATTACCGCCAGCTCACAACGTGCTATCTATTGGGTTGTGTGTATATATATATATATATATTTGTATATATTTGTATTTTTTGTTACTTTACCCTTCATGTTATTACCTTTCCCTTGTATTAATAAAATCTGTATCCAGTTGTTTTCAGTTTCCAACTTAAAGTCTCTAGTCTTTATTCCCCTTTTATCTTCCCTTTATGTGTGTGTGTGGGGGAATAGAGAGGAAGGAGGCATCCGCTATCTGAGGGAGCTGGCAGTTTGGGAGGTCATCTGTGGTGATGGGAAAGACCTGAAGATCCTGACAAAATTCCATGAAGGAGGCCTCTATTTTAAAAAGCTTACACAGAGTGCCACCACATTTTGGGGGGAAGTGTCTTTGGGCGAGATGATTAAACACCATCAACTGCTGGTGAATTTGTTAGCCAGCTAAGACAGTACGACCGCAGTGTCTCTAAGCCCTTACAGACTTATGTCTCAGCTCTGGAAAAAATGGCTGGGGAGTTCAAAACCACAGCTGAAGAGTTAAAAAACTCTTTTGAGAAGCTGCATGATAGGTTATCCAAGAGAGAATAACGCTGCTTGTTCCCCTGAATGGATTCATGTATCAGCTATTAAAATAAGCACTTCCCTAGGAGGCCAGCTCAGGGTAGGCAGGACTCGACACGGAGCTCTCTCTGTCAATAATGTGAGTATATGGGATAGCAAACCTGTGTGCAAGAGTACAGGAGCTGCAATGTACCACTGGGGGCTATTCTTAGTATTTTCCTAACACACTTTGCTACTTCTTACCTCATCTTTTCTTACCCTTCTCTAAAACCAAACCAAGTTCTGATCACTTTGTAGATGGACTTCTAACCCTATCCACAGAGTTTTCCTGTCCTTCTCACCTTTGCAAATAAAACTCTTAAAACCTCAAAAATACTACTTTCATGCTTCAACCCATGTTGATGAGTCAGACTTCTTCCTATGTCCTTTCTTCATTTCAAGCATGTAAAAGCTGTCTTCAGCACTCTACTTCTTGGTTCTTAAATTCCCACTTGAATTTCCTCACCTGACACTGAATCTGCCCGTGTTTTCCCTTATGGAAGCGGTATTTTTATCATACTTTTTTTTTTTTTTTTTTTTTTTTTTTAAACAAAACAAAACAAAACCAAACCACACTTTCTTCCTATAGCCTCCATTTTCTTTCCCTACTTGTCATTCCTCCTGTTGTAGAATACCTGAGTCTTCTGTTTTATATTGCTTCAAGATGCCCTAAGTTAAGTAGGCCAGACTAATCCCACCTAATTTTAGCTGTCTAAAAGCTAGCATGCAACCTGAGCTGTTCATCCTACTTCTTTTATTCTGAAGTTAAGAAAGAAAATCCGTTTCAGAGACTGATTTGTGATGCTTACGTATGTCAGTATGGGAGGACATCATCTTTAGAGGTGTTTACTTTTCTGTAGTAACTATTGAGGAATTTACATGGTTATATTTTATTACATAGTTATTTTTATAGATTTAAAATTAGTATTTCTAATATAAATTCTATTGTAGCTTCACTCCCAATTTTTTCCCTTATGATCTTCTACACTTATTCAATAGAGTTCTGTGTAAAATATAAATATATATATGAATATAAAATATATAAAATATATTTTCAAGTCTTAAATTAAGAATTTTAAATTAATTAATGCTTAGTTTCTTATGAGTTAAATTCTGTTTCTGTTAATGTAATTTATTATATTTTTTTTATTTTACCATTATTGAAACCCCCCCTCCTCCATTTTTTTTTTGTTTTTTTTTTTTACTTTTTTTTATTACCTTGGGATTCACACTGCTTTGATCTGCCTGGTGATCAGGATAATCAAAAGGTGTATCTGTTCCATAATGAGAATGGTTTTGATTCAGCTTAGAATACAAAATGGATAAGCAGGAATAAAAAACATCCAGTATTAATAAAAGAGGCTGTACAAATAAGACTAAGAGTTCATATAAATTCACAGTGGTTCAGACCTAAGCAAAAACCCCATAAGGTCTCTTATAACAAAAAAATCCTCAAACAACAGAAAACTTATTTTGCTGATTATGTTAGATGGTTACACACAAGAAATATGATGTATAAATAATTAGATCTGAAAGCCTTACTATTTAATGAACACTACGACTTCTTTGACATAGTACACTGTTCATGATACAATACTCATAGTTCATAAGAGTCAATTCGTGTTAAATTAATATTAACTCTTTTCATAAAATACAGTGATAAATATAATTCTGTTATTTTTCCATATTTATTAACAAATATTAATGTAAAATATTAAATCATTCATACAATCAATATTTATAGTAATATGAAAGGTCAGAAGCCTGAAGCTGAAAAAGGAAGAAGTGTTGCTACCCAGCTCAAAGACACGCATCTGCTCTGGAGTTCAGAATGTAGATGGTTCTGAAGAGAGTTGGTGCATAACAGCAAAAGATGAAAAGTATATTATGATAAGGACTATGGTGAAATTTGGAGACAAGTGAGCTAAAGGGGCTATAACTTTATTTAGACATGGAAAAAAATTCTCTGAATCAGGGGACTAAGTGGTTCTACATGGGTGTTAAATGGGCATATGTGGGGAGAAGAATTTTAAAATTATTCATTTAGGCTCATGGAAGGAGCTGAAGATTCAAT
The DNA here is from genome assembly GCA_023637945.1 of Phaethornis superciliosus. Lineage (NCBI taxonomy): Eukaryota > Metazoa > Chordata > Aves > Apodiformes > Trochilidae > Phaethornis > Phaethornis superciliosus. The sequence goes on along the minus strand of JAJQWJ010000001.1, from coordinate 67,575,633 downwards.
AAAGAAAGCGAAAGATGCATCAAAAGACTGTTTTCTTCTCCTCACCAGAGACCATCTGACAGAGACTGAATGTAGCTTGGGTGATGGTAACCTTGAATCACTCAGGTAGTAAGAAAAACACAAAAAAACTGTAAGAAACCCAGAAGACTTAAGACAGATTCCAATAATCTAGGGGAAACTGGAAACTAAAATCCCCCTCAGAGAAAGTCCAAGCCAAAAACAAGTAAAGGAGAGATGACAGTTAATTGAGGAAATAATATTAAGTGTAATTCCAAGCTATACCTTAAGAACTGGACTGAGTGGTCTCAGGATTGAAGATGGGTATGTTTTAGTTATTGTGGAGCATGACTGAGGGACGAGAAGAAAGGTAAAAAGCAAAGAGATCCACATTTTCTCTGTAAGGAGAAGTTGAGAAAATTATAGAGTTAGCTAAACTGTAATCCATGGAAAGTACTGCAGGAAATAATTAAACAAACTAGGAATAAATTAATAGAGCGAATAAACAGATAAAATTTAAGATGAAGATAAGTCCCAATGCACATTTGTAAAACTTTTTATTCTCACATTTTTAATTAGAAGCACAACCAGTTTTGAATTTGTGCAATCTGTTACTGCATAGATATAACAGTGTCCAGAATACAACTACTTTTAGACAATATGGCACATGAATGTGCAACACATTAAAAATTGAAAGTGTATTTATGTATGTGAATTGATGATTTTATTTACTGCTGAATATTTATTGATCTCCAATACTATAGGGGGAGCTGACACTATAGAGCAACTTTTTGATAATCTAAATTAATTGCTCATCAATGGACAAATGTAAATAAGACCATATTTAATCACCAGGACTATATACTCCCAGAAAAGGATTGAGTATGTTGGCAAAGGTGGAGAGAAAATGTTTAATGGGATAGTTTAGTTGAGAAGGAAAAGACTGTTGTCACAGGGTTGTCATACACTTTAGGAGAAAAAGCATTTGGAATAGATAAATTTGCAGATCTTTGAATGCATGGAAAGTATGTGCATGTAAATTGCTTGCCTGTTAATGAAAGAATTTAAGCATTTTTTCTTTAACTCACTGGAAGACAACTGGAAGGGACACATACATTTCAATAGTAAACCAGAAAGATTGAGATGAAATAATATATATAGTCTAATAAAAGTTTGTATTACTGCCAAGAAGTATGTATTTATGCCAACAGTGTTCTGGAGCACAGCTGAGGAAAAAAGAAAAAAAAAACAGCTGAGAGCATTATGAAACACATCAAATGTATACAGATAAGGGGCTTAAAGAAGAAAAAAAAAAAAGAAGTAAGTTTATTCTTAGGATTCAAGTATATAAAAATTTTATGGTTATTTTATGCACAATAAGTGAGAATCCGAACATGGTGGCAAGCATTCACCAAAGAATTTGTGTTGCTTAAGGAGAACATTGGTCCTCACATCCAGGAGAAAGGCTCAAAAAATCCTTAACTTGGTTGTTTGAGACACACTAAACATCCAAAATGACAAAAACTTCCGTGTGTTGTTGAACTTGGAAACCCAAACGCCAGTGACAAGGTGTCAAGAAAACACATGTCCAAGACTGGGAGATGGACCTCCCATTGTCTGAGAAGACACTAAAGGGCCGAGGCTTTGTTTCAAAACAGAGAAGGCAGAGGGTTAACAGACTTAGGCATAAAATTTGTGAAAGCAGAGTAAGAGGAATGCAGAACTGTTGTTTACCAAGTCCCACTAAACTAAGACGAGAGGACACTCAGTGACACTAGTATGAGGTATGTTTAAAATAGCTAAAAGAAAGTACTTCTTTACACAGCAGGTATCAGACTTTAGGAACTTGCTGCCACAGGAGGCTTTTTATTTTAATCTCTGAAAAAGGATTTCAGACACGTTCTCCTCCTCATTCCATCTTGTGGGCTGGCTAAAGCATCTCAGTGCTCAGACCCCGTGTGATACTTGATGCCGGAGCCTAACCTTCCTCTGTCTGATTGCCTAAGAGTATCTTCAACTTTACCTTGACATGAATTTAGTGACTTAGACCGTGCTCTTAGCTTTGAAGCATTACAGCCCTACCCATTACATCTCTGCCAGTTTTTGTTCAGTATCCACCTTTTTTTTCCCATGGAGATACACAAACTAGCAATTCTTTTCCAGGAAAACAGCTTAGTTTACCTAGCATTTGCCAGCTTCTCTGTGAACTAGGATGGAACAAATATGCTCACAGTCATTGGAAAAGAGAGGTAAATCACAAGTATGTGCAATGAGTGGCTTAATATAGGTGTCAGGAAAGAGAAGGAACTAGAAATTTTGATTTACAAACTGGTCATTTAGTATGGTAATCCCTCAGATTATGGCAAAATTGAATGGGAATTCCTTGCCTTTTACCATTGGTAAATAATGAATTTCTGAGTATCATAACTTTTGCTTCTTCTGATGGGGTGCAAAGTTTATAGTTAAGTTTCTTCATGACTTCTCTCTTTATAATAACATATACTAAAAAGAGAATATAGCCTCAAATTATTTTGGCCAGCAAACATGAAGAGGAAATGTGGTCTCTGAACTGATTTTGTTTCTCCCTTGTTACTGATTCCAAACATAAAAATGTGTGAGAGAGGCACAAGATGGAGAAACTTATTTTCACAAGGCAGGCATCTGACTTATCTAATATTTTTGTCACAATTAATGTTTGTTATTGCACTTTCAGTTATGATTTTCAGTTGTTATTATCAAACACCTTGGAATTAATATTAATAATAAACAGAATAAAAATAATTAGATAGTGATATCATGTCATCTGAAATTCTAATTTCAATTTAAATCACCTGTTTAATAAAGTCTACACTGATTTTAATGGCTGAAGAAAGGCAGAGAGAAGACTCAGGTATTCTGCATGTAAAGAAATTAACAAATCATGAAAATAGCATGTTTGAAGCTAATAGCTCTTTATTCTACAAAACCCTGGCGAGAAACATGGTGCTGGTTCATTTCACTTCCAGCTGCTATATTTCACTAAAAGCTAAAAATAAATTCAATACTTTCCTCAAATTACTTTCCCATGTAAGCAAGTGCTGCAGTTGCCATAGGGATAATATCACAAATGTGAAGCAGTTCACATAGTGGTAAATAAGCACACTGGTGGACAAGTTGTCCATTTGAGTGTGTCTTGAAGAAGAAACCTCTAATACTATGTTTTTGAGGGGTGAGGAATGTTAAAAAGAAAAAAACAAACCAAACCAAAACAAAAAAACCCCTTTGATTTTGTCTGCAACAGTGCAGATCACTGAATGTAGGCTTTCACAGGTATACACCTCCAGGCAGATGCAAGGCATATACTGTCTAAGGTCAGTCATGTAGCATCTAACCTGTAGAACCTATAACTTTCATTGAAAAGGGATAAAAATGCTGAAAATATCTGTAAATACTGTGAAAATCGAACCATCATCACATTGTTGAATTTACAATTTGCCCAGTGAGCCTGGAGCTGTCCAGCTTGTCCTTACTTCCCTTTCTCCTTTGTAATGTTTTGAGACTAATTTCTGTTAGTACATTTTTTTGCCCCATACTACCCAACTGTTTTGAAAGTCAAATTAACACAAAGATGTCCATGACTTCCTTTCCAAGGTTTCATCATAATTTTCTACATGATAAAATTTCAAAGGTCAGATGATATAAATAAACAATGACTTCACTGTAGTTTATACTACTGTCCTCATTTACAGCAAGTAGAAATCTAGCCCCAGCACTCAAGCTTTTTGCTCTGTTCTCAACCCAGAATAGAAAGCAAACAGCTGGATAATAAATACCATGGAAACAAGAAAAGAATCCCAAATCATATAAAGAATCAATTTGGGAAAAAAGAAAAGCCAAATGGTTTTTAGTTAGAATATAATTCACTAGGATTCTTCAGGAAGATCATTTAACTACAAAATATTAGTATAGTTCCTACTTTATGGGTTTTTTTGTGTGTGTGTACTTTTGGTACAGCTGAGGGCCTTTTCTTTAAAGGTTGACAGCTTCACCAGTTTTACCAAGTAATTACTAACTTACTGTTCTGAATCCAGCTTCAAAGTTGTCTCTTTCCCAGTTGGCTCTTTCCCATTTGTTGCATCAGCCCTCTGAATTAGCCTCTCACAACAGTTATATCTCTGCTTTAAGCTCATGTTCACTTGTTTCCTCAGATAAATACTTAAAGTGTAGGATTCCCCCTACCTGAGTGTGCTGCATCCACTTTGCCATCTCTGTATAGATACAGAGCAAGTAGTAGAGCTCAGGCTCATCAAGGTTGTTTATTAATTTCTGTTTGGAATTTATTCTACACCATATTTACAGTGCTAATTTACAATATTAAGCCCATAGCAAAGCATGAGTGTTCTAACAGTCTAATACATCCTCAAGCAGTGCTTCTGTAAGCAGATCGTATCAGGCTTCATGTTAGCCTACGTCAGGAAAGAGTTGAGCTAGAATAATCATGATTTTCCCTGATATATCTCAGTTAAACAAATATTATTCGGGACCATGTGGCTGGCCAAGTGCAATGGATGTAAATAAGCACTCTAGAGTTAGAATCAGTGACAAAAGTAATGATACCAACTTGAAAATTTGAGATTTTTCCACGGGTTTTCTGTGCTCAGAGTTCATTGTGGTTAGGACAAGATGAGTCTTAAAAAGTGGATCTCCAAATGGTCCTTTAGGAGGCTGCTAGAACCCCACAGACCAATCTGGATTTAGAGTGATATATGAGTTATCTCCCCAGCCTTTAACAAAGAAGATTTCTGTATTGCACAAATCGCCTAAATTCCCTTTATGGTCAACAGGGATAAATTACACTAGATTAGCAGAATTAATATGATTATTTTAGACATGTACTCAAGCATGAGATAAATCAGGTGAACTGTTCTCTGGCTATGCCTATTTATCTCCTTTGGTTGTAATGGAAACCTAGAATGAACACCTCAGATGTGTACATTTACATGACAGATGTATACATATGGGCAGACAAAAAAATTAGCACCTTGGCTGCTAATACTGTCCTTGAAAGCAGTCAGAATTCTATCTGAACTTAACTTGCCCCCTGATACCATGATCCTTTGTAGAAGACAATGCCTGAAACTGCCTCAGAAAAACCTCAGGAGACTTGCAGACAACCACTGGCAGCAAGGGCACACGTGGCAGCCAGGGACTGCAAAAATATGGCAGCATCCACTCACAGAGCATGTATACTGGGTACACAGACAATGCTACCAGTCAGTTCTGAAGTGCCACCAGGTTTGAGGTCTGTATGAGTTATCCTTTTCGTCAGGGTCTTGTGCCAAGTGTGCTGCCTCTTGCTCTCCTTGTTCCCATACTCATGTCCCTCTGCTCAAAAAGGCTAATGCAATGATAAACATCATGTCTGTTGCTGATACAGTGGCCAGAGATGCCAGTATGTTTCTCCCTTAATACTTTAGCCTTTTATGCATGTTGGAATAGCACCAACAGAAGAGCTGGAGAACACTTTCCTCTCGAATAGCCCATGGTGCAGTATTATCAGGCACCAGAAAGTGGGATTTGAAGAAAAAGTGAATTGAAAATGTCTCCTGCCCCCTCTATTCTAAGCAGTGAACTATTGCTCAAAAGCACTAGTTCTCCTTTCTGTCCATACTTTATTAAATTTGTGCTTTGTGTCTTTCATTTTATTACAAGTGGCTGGAAATGAAATATGTTGGAAATGGCAGGAAGAGTTGCTTTCCATACTTCTGAACTATTTCTTTCAGCTCAACATGAACTCTATTCAAAAAGGATTTGTAAGTTTTGCTTTTGACTAAAATTATAGGAAGATACTGACCTAAATGTACAGTGATTATTGGTTGTCCCAGAAGTGGGAATGAAAAAGGTACTTGAAAAAAAATAAAATCCAGCTGTCCTGTACCACTAATATCTAATATGACAGCCTAATGAGCAATATGATCCAATATTTAGACTGAAGGTAGAGCTGATTTCTATAGTACTGGAGAAGGCCCCAGAGCACACAGAAAATCAGAACAGACCCTCGTGCAGATTTGTGTGTTTTGGGAAGCCAGGGAGCATACTGCAATGAGTGGTCTAAAGTGTCTAATGGAATTATGTGAAACACTTGGTGACGCTGGATCCATTGGTATGTTTTTGGAAGTAATACTGATCTAAAAGAAAAATACTTTTCAGATAGGTGCCAGCGTCCATATTTTATCGCTTTTTTGTGTACATGTATATGATATATGCATAAATATATATTGTTATATGTATAGTTTTATATTAATCATGACTCAAATATTTTGCCATATGTCCCACATACACTCTTTCTGTTTGTATGTGTACATATGTGTATATATAGATATGCGCACACACATAAATAAATATGAATATACCATAAGAAGCCTGGATTTTAAAATTTTGACCATATGCACTGAATGCATATCAAAGTATGTACTATCAGTACAGACTAGTCATAGGTATATTCAGGTGACCTTTGTAATGTTTATTTGTGGTGTTTAAAGGGCACTGTCATTTGAAGGTTATGACTCAGGCGAGCCTTTTGTATAACAAAACAGAGAAGGGAGAAAACCTCTGTCAGATGCTTTCAGAACTATCTCTAACAGCAGTGGCTGAATCTCCCCTCTGGGAGCAATGGTGCTACTGCATCACCAGCTTTTGCTGGCAGTGAGACTTCTGTTTCCACTTCACTGACATGAAATGCCAGTGATCAAGTGAGAAAAATGACCATGATGGTGATCAAGTGAGAAAAAAAAAATAAATTAAATTAATATAACTGAGTAGAAACACAGTTAATCAATTGAATATGCATGGGTGCAAACCTCAGTTCACAGTAGCTTCTGTTTCAAGGTTTGAGAGTGACTTTGTTAGTATCATGACGGCAACTTCCCACTGAGGCTGGGTCACACACCCCAGTATCAGAACTCAAAGAAAATGCTGCTTTGAAGGGGCAGTGTGTCTGCTGGGATATTACAGTCACACCAGGCAGTGCAGCTATGTATGCGAGGTGTGGACAGATGAACCAGTTCTGCTGACAGCAAGCCCCTGCATTGCCTCCCATTCAGATTCTAGCTAAAGTTTAGTAATGATCCTCCCTGTTACTGAAATGTGAGGTATGAGAGTTTCTCATACTGCAGGTGGCCACTGAGGAGGCTGCTGAACAGGACAAGCAGCCAGTGGCTGCCCTATGTTAATTCTTTCCGCTACTGGATTTGATGACAAGCCAAGAAGCAATGGAAATTTTTCTACACTCAGATAGACAGGAACAAACTCTTTAGCTGGAAAACCTACTCCCTTGTCCTCCCACAGTTCTCTAGAGAATAACCTCTGTCAAAGTTACCCCAATTTGAAATAATGTTAGTACGACCCTGCATTTTCATTAAGACTTTTTCTTGTCGTCATCGAGTCTATTTCTCCTCTCTGTCTGCCTCCTGTGCAAGGTTTTGCAAATTAATTAAATATTAAATTAAATTCTTGCCACGGTATATATAAGACCTGACAGATATACTGAGCTAGCAGTACTTGCCAGATATATTATATGCCAGCTATCCTACATTGGATACACTATATTGGCAGGCATACCGTGCCAGCTTCTGACAGCATACAATACTCCAGCTCTGCAGCTTCTGACCGGGCCAAATGCAGAATTATAGAAAGTAAAGCCAAACACGACATCACAAGCTGTGTAGTTTATTCTTCTACCCAAAGAGAAGATCACCTGCCTCTGAACCATTCCTGAAAGATAATCATCTTACTGGTTTCTAAAACCAAGCAGTGATAGTAATTCAGGGCAAACCATTGCAAACCATCCTGGTAAATAGCCATCAGAGAGTTGGTATTGCTTTTTTATAATGTCTAATATAAAGTTTCCTTCCTCCATTTCATACTTATTATCTCTAGTTCTGTTCTGAAAGAATGAATACAATAATATATATTATTCTTCTTTGGCAGTTACCTTTAAAACATGTAGAGAAAGCCCATCTTTCCTCTCAAAACTCAGTCATCCCTTTATAGACAAAATGAACACAATTATTTTGATCTTTCCTTACAGGTCTTCCTTAAATTGCAGATCATGCACATTGCATCCTCCTGGACTTTTTCAGAGAGTGAAAGGAAAACCATTAACAATATCAACTCATTATTTTGCTATAATCATAGAATCTAAAATGAAAGTGTGAAGGTGAAATGTTATTTATTCCCAGAGATGTAAAATAGCCTAATATTTAATTTTTTTTAATGAGATCCTTTACCTATGCTAACCTGAGACAATTGTTGAGGGGCTTGGAAGGCAGTACTGCCTTAGCCCCTATTTTGCTTGTAATTGTCTTAGATGAAATCACATAGATTTGTGCTAAACACCCTGCAACGAAAGTATGACCTCATTACACTGGGAAAAGCACACATAGTCCTTTAATCTAGTAATAGATATTGATATCCCATCGATACTATTTTTGGATTAAGGAAATGCATTTCTTTGTGTTTGAAAAAATCATTGTAAGAAAGAACTGTATAATTGAAGAATTGTTTTATAACCCTTATTTGCATGATCTGGGGTTGAAGGGCTGTGGCAGGTCTCATACTTCCTTAATCTGACATTCTTTGAGCCACATTTAGTTGATTGAGTGGTGATGTCACCCCATCAGACTGAGATAATTGTCATGCACCAAGAGGGAGAATCTGCAGCGACTGCAACATGGAAGAGATTTTTCCACTCTGCTGCTCAGGCTGTAGCATGCGCAATCTCATCCCTGGTATCCAACTCTGACTTCAGAGAGCAAGCACATGGCTTGAAACGTGTCCCCAAAGCCCTGCCTGCACCCTGCTGCAATAATAATGCAGATATAAGAAGGAACAGAACATTGACCTGATATGGCTCTGTGGTACATCAGCAGCTGGAGCAGTGGCTAAAAAAGTACAAAACATCACAAGTCCCGCAGCTGAAGAATTCCTAATAATGAACACACACGACTGCAGTGTACACTGGAGGTGGCACAGATACAGATGGTGTATGGGTCTACAGTGACAGGCTTTGCAGATAGGTTTAGAAAAACTGGTTAGACATGCCAGGAGACCCTACTCAACTACAGATTGACATTCTGGGTGCCTTCTTACAGGAGAGCCATGACAAGAAGCAACATTAGTATATATCGTCTTCCCCAATGAGGATGGAAAAGACAACTTTCATGTGCTGAATATGAAATTCACGTAGCTGGGTTTACTTTTCTCTTTGCCAAAGCCAAGCAATTTGTTGAAAAGACATAAACAACATGACGTCTCTGCTATATGCAACAAGGCCAAGTGCCTTAAAAGCTCCAAATAATTCTTAATACATATAATGCCCCATGACAAAACCACTGCAATAAAATACTGATATGCTCATGGAGACAATTTGTATCTTTAGTCCCACTTGGACAGAAGGAAAAAATCCTTTCTCTCCTCTTTTACCCCCAGAATGTTCTTTAAGAGGTTAACTTATTTTTTCAAAATTTCCCCTCATGAAAACCAAACCTTTAAAAATCTAAAAGTAAATAACACAAAACAAAGTTAGAAAATTCTTAATCAAAGTAACTAAATCTTGATCACTTGGTACTTTTTGGTTTTATTTTCCTAAGGTTTTTCCCTCCCCAGTTTGCTGAGTACAACAATTTTTCAACAAATACAGTTAATTTCTGTATTAACAATGTCTCTTTCCTTTATATAACAGTGGAGAGTGAAGCTTGTCTTTAAAATATTTGTCTCTTGAAAGTGTTCCCTGCCACATCTCACTTTCCAGTTCTGTATGTGCTGAATCTTTCATTCCTCCTCTTTGGTCTGTGTGATTAGTACCATTATTTGGATATCTGTGGTACCCATTTCTTCTATTTCTTTCTACATGTGCTGTCAGGTGAGTAATGATTTGGGTGCTTCCATAAAAGCCATCTTTTCCTTTTAAATCACAGCCAATGGTCTTGTCAGCCATTCCTTTTCCATCTTTTCCTTTTAAATCACAGCCAATGGTCTTGTCAGACCACAAAGCAAAGTTTTTCTGGGCTCTGTTTGACCAGCAATTCCAGGGCAGGGAGGCAGAATGGTCTGCATGAATCAGCTTGCAGACAAGAAGTTAAAATGAGTGCAGTGGATTGTCATAGCACTGGAGTTTATGCTAGCCAATAAAATGAAAACTTAACTGTCACTACTGCAAACTAGTCACATTCATATTTGATCAGTTACTGGTTTGACTTAAACAGAGAGCTTATTCAAGCATGCCCTAAAACTACTGCACATTTACTAAGGAAATTGAGGAAATAGCTTGCATATTTTTCTCTGACACAAATAACACAAAGCATATCCCTATGAATCCCTTTTTCCACATTGCTAAAATGAATTGGCTCATGTACACCTTATTTAAATTTTTTGCCAAGCCAACACCCACAAGGCGTGACAACTGACACCACTCACTGTATTTTGTTTTGATGGTGTCTTTCCTGTTGAAATGTAAGCAAATCAGTAAAACAGTAGCTACTAATACTGAATACAGCTTTGCAGTGTTTCACTGTCCATATACAGAATCAATAGCAAAAATGGAGTTGTATACTTCATAAATCCTGAAAAAGAATTAGCTCTCTTCAAGCTATATTAGTTGAGGAGAATTCATGGGACACAGAATTTTTTAGGTTTGTTTAAAATGGCGGGACACACAAATATTTGATAAACATTTGCCAGACTTCCAATCTCTGTCTACTTTCTTTGCATGTAAATATTCCACAGTTGTTTACGAGGTTGAACATAGAAAAAAATCTTGATGACATCAACATTAATTGCATTAATATTTGAGTTAGATTAAAAATGCAATGTCATATATACTAAATTCCAGCAATAAATCTTTCAACAATAGCATCCAATGCATAGCTCAATGAAAACTGAAGGCCTGGGTCCATAATAAAAAACACGGACTGCAGATTCCTTCATCACTGGTGAGAGGAAAGATGTTCATACCCAGCCAAAGCTCTTCTCAGTGCATCTGACACACCAGAAACAAGAGATCATGTGTTTCTGAAGAACACTACAGCTTAATAAAAAAAAAGTTTGCTGATGGGATTTTAGCTCCCAAGCATAAGGGCCTGCTAAGGTCTCTTCAGATGGTTAAGTTTGATATCACCCCCTACCTGAGGGTTAGGAGTAGTAGGTACAATCCAATTTTAAGACAGTATAAATGATTCCCATTAAAATAAAGAATGAGGAAGCTGGAGCTTTGAGGGACAAAGAAAACCCAGAATACAGACCAGCTCCACTCTTCCCTCCTGTTAACTCACCCTCACTTTAAAGCTTGCAGTTTTCCCAGCAGAGCTGCAGACCCAAATCAGGACTTCAAAGCATCTCCTTTTAACTGCCCTTGACTTTATCATGATGTGAATTTTTACAGAGCCATTTTAACATACATCTTTACATTTAAAACAAGCTGCAGAGGAGTTAGCTGATGTCCTAATTACACATTTCTTGGGATTCTTCCCATCCCAGTGGGATGATTTTCCTCACAAGTTGATCTCATGAGAATTCTAGGATATATGTATTAATTCATTTTTGTATAGCTTAGAAGAATTCAGTAATGCACTAAATAAGCTCCAGACATTGTGGCATTTCTTATTAAGCATCTGATGGTGTGGTCAGCTCCATCCACTTCATAGCCAAGTAAAACAGAAGCATGATTTCTGCTCACCTTCCCTTCTCTTTAGAGACATGCATTTTCTGGACTCCAAGGAAAGCAACTACTAGTACAACCCTGTCTGTGGGTGACGTTCAGCCTCCTGTGCTGCCTGTTTGACCTTTAGTGGCATCTAGTGGCAAATGAGTTTGTAGGGGAAATCTTCACAATTAAATGGCAATTAAACCCGTGCAAACTGATTTCTTCTTCATATGTGAAAGCAGGAAGAATAGAGCTTGCAATGAACCAGAATAGTGAGGACAAGTTGCTGGCTCCCAGGCTGCCTTACTGATCTAAACCAGTCTCCAGGCATTATTAGGCCATGTGACCAAATCAGTTTCAGTTCTAATTTACGGAGTTTGTGATTAAATACTATCATTGTGGTTTGGAAATAGGGCTGTAGGGAGCTAAGAAGTTAGTATAAGCCACATTTTGCACATCAGTTTTATTTTTTCTTTTTATTTTTGTTTTATTTTCAGTTTTTATAATTTCTTTTTTCCATAAAGCCATTTGAGTTGATGCCCCTTACTATTGCCCTTAGAGTGTCACAACAGATTTTGATATTTCCTTGACAGAAGAACTGAGACTCTCTTCCTAAATGAGATTCACCAGTATTTTGATTTTACCAGATGTCACAATACTTTATTCTCTTGTCTAGTCATAAAATATATATAGAGCAGTATGCTGCATAGTGACAACCCACAGTTCAGAGTTAAAAGATGTTTTTCTAATAGATATATATTTCCATATTCAGGCACCACACTTGGCACTACCAAGCCAATAGAGAGCTCCAGCTCTTCTTGAGTAGCAGAATACAATTTTTAAATGTTTAAAGCATTAGTTTTACACAAAAGTCAGCTCTATGCAAACAGACATATTGCCCAGAAGCAACTGCAGAGAAAGTAATTTGTCAAAATGATTTTTTTAAAAAGTAATTTCAAATGTTAAACATTCAAGCTAATATATATATATATATTAATAATTTCCATAGAAAGTATCCTGGTGAGACCAAAATATCATAATGAATTAATGTATGCATAGCTCTTGTTACTCTCTAGCTCTAGAGAGGGTGAGAACATGGCTGTGGGTATAGCACTTACAATCCTTGAAATCTTCCAGAGAAACTTAGTATTTATATTATGTACCTCCTTATATACATGTAATGAAAAAGGTCTGATACAAACATCCAGTATTGCTTATCACTTGGGCTGAATGAAAAGGTGTTGTTTGAGGATGGTTTTCAGTAAAATGTTTTCAATACAAATTATTTCCTTTACTGAGATAAGCCAGATGGGACCAGCTTTGCATGGAAGCCTGATAGAAAATGCTAGGCTGAAAAATACTATATAGTTAAATCTCTTAGCAAAATTAAGTTGACAAAAATACTGCAATAAGTCATTCTGGGAGTCAATGGCAAAGTCTTTGCATCTGTACTGTAGAAATGCCTCCTTCCTCTTGGGAGCTGCCACTTCCTAAAGGTGCTATGAAAGACTATTGCATGATCTCTTAAGTCAGCTTTTTAAAAGAAGAAATTAGTGTTATGAATCACAATCCACTATTTAAGAAAGTGACCAGAAAACTTTCCTCAGTGGATTAATGAATGAGATACATTAATACAGCAAGCCCTTATTTCCTTTGCTGAGGGATAAACTCACATTCTGGCAGCCAATAGGGCTTAGGAGGCCAGAAAATGTATTTGGGCCAGTTGAGTGTGTCTGTCTGCCAAATTAAATAATAGACCAGAGACACTGGAACAGGACTAGAGGATGTAGAAGATAAGTGAAAGCAGTGCCAGCTGAGAGGTCTAATGGTCTTACTGGAAAGTTGCTTGAACAGCTTGCAGCTGAGATGAAACAAAAAGTCCATGTGGTTAGAGAAGCCCATCTGTCTCTGAATGCATTTTCCCTCTCAGAGTTTAGGAAAGATTCAGGAATTATTTAGGTTCCTTGATTTGAATGGTATAAGAAAAATGGGAAAAGATAGATGTGTTCTTCTGAGACTGCACTGTGACTTCAGACCAGCTTTTGCTTTGTTCAGGAGAAAACCTTCAGTTTGAAGAATCATTAAAGCATAATAAAACTGTAAGAATATCTACCATACATGTCTGATTCTAGCAGCAAATAAACTCTATCCAAAAGAAACTGACTGAACATATAAAAAACTTCTTTCTGTAGTTCAAGACATCTTGACTGTATAACTGTGAAGTCTCAGAAAAATGGGCCTTCCAGAGTTTAGAGGAAGAAAATTCTGAGTAACCCAGAACTCTGGAGGCATAAGAATGCCTAAACAAAAGATAGAGTCTGTAGTCTGTTAAAGTGGAACAACTTAGCTGGTGGCTAACAGCTGATTGGAGGATTTAATATTTTCATTGCAATGGTGACCTTTGGAAAACATATGTCTTTTAGCTAAAAGAGAACTTGTTGAAAAAAAATGAGTGTGATTCAAGCAATCAACAACCAGTTGTCAGATTTAGGAATGCTGCTTAAATTGAGGTGGATTTTGTTCTTAAAAACATTATTTTTCAAGCATTGTTCCCAGCAGTCTGTGTACTGTATGTTTCTCTCTCTCCAAATCCAAGAATAGAAAAGATTGAAGGACAGGTGTTAACAAAACCGAATTATGTTTTTTTTAATTTATACAGTATCACCAGTGTGATTCATACTTGTCTAAAAGTGTGGCAATACAAAACATTTATGGAAACGCTTAAAATTTGAAACAGTTACATTTGCACTCAACATGTTATACTAATGCAAAATATCGAAATAGTACAGTTTTGGTACTATTACTACAGACTAAACAATAAGGCAAATATAAAACTCATGACCAGATTTACATTAATATATTTTAGGGGAGATATTGGAACACAGGTATAAAGAAAAGTTCTAGATACTGGTGGACAAGAGAATATTCTTCAATGACAATAGGAGACAAAGAAGGAGCAATGTAATGATTATTGCTGTCATTACAGGTTCTACTGTGCTAACTCTGTGTTATAAAAAGAAAAAAGACACAAACAAACATTTTTTCAAAGTAACTCCTTCTTTAAAGGATTTATTTACACAGTGAGAGAAGAAAAAATAAAAGGATAAAATAAATATGCAATTGGAAAGAAGGTAGAAGCATAACAAATAATGAAAATTCTTGCGTATTTTTAACTGATAGAAGCAGCAAGAGGGAGAGAAAGAAATGTGTTTGGGATAGTGAAGAATATTTAAGAGAAAGGGAGTAAATAAGAGATCAGGATGGGTAGTACACTATAGGTAAGGGCATGTATAAGCAGCTTGAATGTGATGTCAAAGGATAAGTAGAGATGATCAAGGGACAGAAAAAGGAAATGATAATTGTACAGCATGCAAAAGACCAGTTAAGATGGCGAAGCTACAGAAAGTAGTCAGAGAGGGGATAGAGTTATTAACAGAACCAAAACAGTACAGATAGGGAGAAAAGATATTTTTCAGATTTCAAAATTCAGTTTGATAGCCTTGACAAGTTGTATTCAGTGTGATGAGTGTTCTTGGATGGACAGCCAAGAACAGTAAGAAACTGTTGCTGCTGCTCACTTGGAGAGAAATCAGTCCTCATCAAGCACTTATTTGCTGAGACTTTTCCCCACAATGGACTTCATGCTCCAGGGGTTCTGAAAAACTGCTTAAAGCAAACATTACAGTTATTAGCTCTTCACTTATGAAAGTCTCCAGATAAAGTAAATCACAACTGCCTTATCACAGTGGAGTTAGTGTGAAAACTACATCAGGTGAGCCTTGATTCTGTCTAGCTGAATCTTTGAAGTCCCCAAAGGTTTTCAAGAAACCTCTAGGGATGGAGATCCCACAACCTCAGTGATTTCCAGGCCTATGCTCTCCTCCCAGGACAGGTTTTGCCTAATGTCCAGTTCAAGCCTCATTTATTTTCTTCCAGAACTCCAAGTTGCTCTTCAACCCATTCTTTCTTCTCATCTCCCAGATTTCGTAGTTTGGGGAAATCTGGTATAGGCACATATATTGGATTCCCATGATGCCTTGCAATAGGAGCATATTTGTCAATGATAATGTTTTGTTTCTCTTGGTTGGTTCAAACAGGAATACAATTATCTCCATATCTCTGAGCAATGAATCAGTCAGTACCAGTGACAAAGATACCTAATAGGCTGTCAGTTGTTTAGCATGAGCCTTAGGTCTCACAGTTTTAAAATGATGATCCTTTAATTAGTATTCTGCATGTTTTTGGTTTTGTCTTTAATGAAACGAACGCTAATTCTTTTGTGGAATCATTCAGGCAAATCTGAATAAGCCTTTAAGTTTCCCTCATGAAATGGATGACCACAGCATTGGAACTACATTTGCGGTTTATTTCTAATTTGTATTCTTTTGACAATGTATATTTTCTACTATAGAAGTAACTTTAAAAAGAGTAACTCTGCCCTAAAATAGCCATCTGCAGCAAAAGAGTAAGCACTTGGCAACACTAGCTAGTTCATAGAAGTTCTTACTAGATATAAATAATCCCATTTTCTGGCAGAGAAACCCCTCACAGTGTGATCTTTAGTTAGAGGAAAGAAAACTTATGTTAGTTGGCACATCTAGCAGCATAATGTAGTTATTATTAAAGGAGTGACCATGTAAAAGTGGCACCTTGTTAAACAGTGTAACACTCTTTGTATATTCTGGGGCAGATTGGCTTACTCTGTTTCAAACAAAAACAAACTTTTATTGCTTTCTACTCCTGTTAATACTTCTGAGCCAACATATCCACACAGAGAAGCAAGAGGCCAGAGCCAAATACTGACTGAAAAGTTTTAGCAGGACCAAGGTGGACTTTTAGTATATAAGTCATTAATACAGATTTAAAAAATGGGTCTACTGTAGACCTAAATTTCTAACAGAATCCTCTTTCTAACAGAAACCCTGATCATAGGGATTTTGAAGAACATGCCTGGAATTTTAGGACCTCTTTTGGTACTGGCAGCCTTAATGCTTCCCACCTGGCAGCTGCATGACCAGAGGTCTCAGACACGCTCCTCTCTTCTGGGTACAGCTTGGATATCTGGACATGCAGCAGTCTGGTCAATACTTCTCTGCAGTTCTCCATCCTGAGCCTTCTGTGAAGCTTATGATGGATTAGTGAGTGCTGCACAGTGGCTGCTTCTAGATCAGTGAATTAGATGTGTTCAGGACTGCTGTCTAGCACGGAGGTGAGAAATGTGCCTTATGCCTGCTATTAACTCTATCCTCCTGCACCTCAGAGTGTCTGAATTTGTCTGCAAGATAATTCAAACCCCAAACCATGGAAATGTATTCAAGACACAGGCTTTCTGATGAGACTGTATGTTGGGTGGTGCTCTCCACTAAATTTCTTGAAAATTGGTTGCTGCCTAAACGAGTGGTAAATAAAAAAGGGTGAGTTGTAAATAAAAAAGATTGTGCAGACATGGTAAATAAATCTTTTTCAAACCCACAACTTGTCACCAGTGGGGTTCCCCAGGGATTGATATTGAGTCCAACACTGTTTAATATCTTAATATGTTATCTGGATGCTGTGATCAATTGTACCCTGATGAAGCTGGCTGATGATAACAAACTGAGTGGGGAAGTGGATGCTTCAGTAGGGAAAACACCCTGAAGAAAGACTTGGCCAGGCTAGAAGATTGGGCTAAAAAGAATCTTCTGAAGTTAAATTAATACAAATGACAGGTCTTGTACCTGAAAAACATAATCCAGGAGTGCAGCACAAGCTTGGATCTGCCTGACTGGAGAGCAGTTCTGTGGAAAAGACCTGAGAGTCTTGGTTGACAACAAGCTCAATATGAGTGAACAGTGTGCTGCAGACACAAAGAAAGCCAAAAGGATGCTGTGTTGCATCAACAAAGTCATCACCAGTAGAGACAAAGAATTCATTCCACTTGGTACTTGCCAGATCATACTTGAAACATTGTGTTCAATTTTGAGCCCTACCATACAAAAAGGATGTAGACAAGCTGGAGAGCATCCAGAGAAAAGCCACGAATGTGATCCAAGGACTGGGAAGCCTGCAGTATGAAGAAAGTCTGACAGAACTGAGGTTTTTCGGCTTGGAAAAAAAAAAGAAGATTTAGGGAAAACTAATCACCATGTTCTAGTACTTAAAAGATGACTACAGAGATGGAGACTCCCTCTCTACAAGGAGTCCCATGGAAAAGATAAGGAGTAATGGGTATGATCTACACCTGGAGAGATCCCAATTGGACACAAGAGGAACATTTTTCACAATAAGGACAATGAGTCACTGGAATAAACTCCCCATATGTGATGGAAGTTGTTGATGCCCACAATTAGGTGTTTAATCACCTGGGGAACACTGGCATTCAAAACTGAAGCACCTACATCCTACAGTCATCCTGTGGGCTGGTGAGAGGAAGGGGAGCTGAAGAAACATGTTTTGAACACTAATTTCTGATTGTACTTGAGTTTCAGAGATCTGGGTTTTATCCATATTCTAGTTTAGCTAAATCAATGCATGGAGTTATCTTTCCAAAGTTAATTGTTCTCTTTTGTCATGGGAAATAATAATGCACACTAAAGAAAAAAACCTCACTGGAGGTAGGTTTGTTGTTCTGTGAAAAGGTTAGAAAAACAATCTTTTAGTTAAAAATTGCATTTGAATGAAAATATACCTGATGAAAAATGCCTGATCTACAGTTACTGAAGAACTGTTGTTCCCAGTACGTATAATTTATACCTCTGTACTACAATAAAAATACAGGCAATCTTATTATTTCCCTATTTTTTAAAATGTTTTCCACTATTTTTGCTGCTTCAAAAATTGTTTTTATTACAGGATTTTAAATATTTAATTTCTTTGAGACTTTTAGTTTTGCTTTACTGGAAATTATAAATTCCTGGGTTTTTTTATCAGTTATTATTGGTCCTAGTCCTGAATGACAAATAAATAAAATAAAAATGAATAAGATATTGTGGTTGTCTACAGAATTTGGTTTATGAGCTTCTATTTGTTCATATCACATCTTTTCTGCCAATAAACTGTATTCTTAATTCTACTATTTGTATACAAGGTGAACTCAACATTTCAATAAATGTGATGTGGCAAAACCTAATGTTATTTACATTGCAATTTAAAAAGGTAACAATAAAACTGTAAAATTTATATCTTTAACTAAAAAGTGGCAAACTGATACTGTAGCAATAATAAGTGGCACCCAGCTTCTAGGGGATTTACTGTAAAACCTCTAGGATGTACCTCTAAGATGGTTCTTAACATTTTCAAGGGATTTTTTGCAATATATTTTTTGTCATTTAAGTTTTAATACCTCTTTCTAACTTCAAGAAGCTCAAATTTTTTATTTTTCTGGAAGAAAGCCACTATTCTATGATTCCCTGAAATCATTACCACAGGTAATTTTGGTTATAAAAAATGTAAGCTATGTAATTTTTTTAAAAGTACTTTTAAAGGTCTAAAATGCTGACTCAGAGATAATAGTCAGTTGTATGAAATTACGTTTAAAGCAGCTTTTAGAGCACTGGTATGTAAACTTTAAATGTTACTGTTATAAGTCATATACCAGAATCGTTAAGACTAAGCAATTACTTTGAGATAGTTATGAAAAATCCTACCCATGTCTAGCAGAGTATCTGCAGGAATGGACTAGAAGTATGTGCTACAGACACATGCACAAAAGAATCATATGCATAAATATATTCTCCTCCCTGGTTAAGTTTTTATATGTTTCAGGGAGATGACAAGTAAGCTGCTCTGTATTTATTTGATTTGAATTTATTTGCCTCAGTGTGAACAAATTTTAAAACTGTACTCCTTTTCCTTTAAATAGATGAGAACAAACATGGGAATGAAAGCATTAAATACTGTCAGTTAATAAAAAATCTACCTGGGGACTCAGGGAGTTTTATTTCCTCTGAAGACTGCTGCTCCTATTGAGCCAAAAAATGCTGCTTGTTTCTCATTTAATTGGAACCAGATTTCATCAGAGTCATAAAAATCATGACACTAAAGGCAGGTAAATGTTAATCTGGTTCTCACAGGCATCCAGATTCCAAGTTCTCAGAGCTCAGTATTTCTAAACAGCAATCTAGGTTAATAATCTCATTTAACTCCAGAAAGTTCAAATGGAAAATTGGGTATGTTTGCAATAGATAAAGTAAAAGTTTTTATTTTTTTTTAAACAAGAACTTGCAGACCCTTTCTGCTTTTTTTTTTTTCCAATGCAGTACTGCTTTTTCGGCCACAGGTGAAAATTTGTGCTGCAATGTTTGCAGAGCTCAGAGAAGCCAAGGGAATCAGTTCTGACTGACTGGGAAAGGCTACAGCTATTGGCATACTGTCTGGCCTCCTAGCTACTTTATATCACTCATTAGTGCAGATATTATCTTAGCAGGTGCATTAGTGCCTAGCATTGGCAATAACATTTAGAGGAGTACTCAAATGAATTACAAAGAGATGGCATCTTCTACTGGTACCATTAAATATCTATACTTATAATTTCTGAATCATTGGGTTCTCTTTCCTTGTATCTTGATCTTATCATACATTGATTTTTTTAACTCCCTATTGCTCTGATGTGATTTTTATGACTATGATACAGAACAGATGAGGTCAGGTAAACATCTCTAAATCTTAGAAAATACCGCCTCACATTTTTAATATTTGTGATGTGTTCTAAGACAAATCTAGAAAGTTTTGTTAGACCTTGATCTGTCATAATTCTGTCTTCAGAACCTGTACTTCTTGATTATGAGAGTTTTGAAATATGGATTAATGACTGGAGCTGACCCCTATTCCTTGACAATGACATCCTCCTTACAATAGCAGAGAACAGTCTTTCCTTTCAACAAATACTTGAAATCAAGATAGTTAAAAAAAATAAGATGAGAAAGATCTATCTATAGTATTGCACACAAGGTCTCTAAAAACATTTCTGAAGTCAAATAAATTGCCAATAAACCCAGACTTGATCTTAAAATAGCTATTGGCAAAAATCTCTGAAAGGCTGAGAATTTTCTGCAAATTTTCTGTGAATATTAACGTACCTGCTCAGTAGTTTACTTTATATAAAGTTCAAGAGCTGTGGTACCATATTGTCAGCTGCTCTCAACTTCTCATATGATGATTTTGTTCCCATTAAATCCTACTGGGGAGAAGTTACAGGTTTGGCCTGACTTTGAAGGTAGCATTGGTTACAGGGAGAAATTCCAGCAGCTTTCTCTTACCATTCGCATTATAAAGTTGTGGGAGTCTTTCTGTTCTCATGTGTGACTCAAAAGCACTGACAGCTCCACAGGAGTGGCGAGTCAAGAAGAGTTCCTTCTCTTAAAAAATGAGAAAACTGGTACCAAAGGGTTTCTACAGCCTTAGGTCCTTTCTTTGACATCCATTATGATGTCTAGTTTAGGAAAGTGGATAAGGAAAGAAAAAATCTGAGTGTTGTTTTCCTTGTGGTGCAGGCAATGCCATGAGTCTTGCAGAGGCTGCCTATTCACCACTTTGTTTATTAGCCATCAGTGGATATTTCTTATACACATTGATTTCATCTTGTTCAGCACCGTTTGGACTGATGGCAAAACATCCAGAGGTAGTGAGTTCCCCAGCTCCTTTACACAGAGTGTGAAGTTCTCCCACTCTTTCCTTTCAATTTGATGTCTCACAATTTCATTTAGTTCCCTACAGTTCTAGAATTAGGAGAAACAACAGAAAACTGTTCAGTGCTTTCTTTGTCATTCTTCTGTCATGTGTTTCTTTCCGTTTCTGTTTTCTAGTCTATGTTTTGGTGCATTTAGGCCCTTGTAATAAAATACAGTAATAAAATACTGTAGATCTGAAGTGTAAAAAATTTAATCTACTGTGCATTTGTAAAGGCCTGAGAGTAATAAGAGACTGAGTGAAAATATTAGGATCTAAAAGCTTTTTTGTCTTTTTCATAACACATAGAAGAGGCCAGAAAAATGATGCTGAAAAAAAGGGACTCATTCCCTTGGTTCATACCAACAAAACAGATTTAGGGAATGTGGGGGCAAAGAGAAGTGTTTGGCTTTTCTATAATGAAAAATACAGATTTTTCTTCTGCATATGTATTTTTTCCGAGCTTCCACAGCAAGTCAGTTCATCTAAAACAGACATCTGTGACTTTTCTTTGCATCTATGAAAACAATCTTCAGTGATTATTTTTTTTTAGCACCTATGTACACATAAATACTTGGAAGAAAGGGTATATGAACATCTCTAGTGAGATTCCTTGTTCTCTCTCAGCTTTAATCAGAAAAGAGATGTGAATCTGGATTAAAAAGTTGTTAATTAATCTTTCCACAAAACTGACAGGACATATTGATATTTTTATGGTTTAATAATAGCAGAGAATGAAAACTTTTAGAAGTGAAAGGCAAAATCTCTTTCACAGTGCCTTTATCATAATGAAACAAAGATTACCTGCTAAAGAAAAGAGAATTGGGTTATATGCTCTTTAAGTATAAATATGTGATATGTTCAAATAGCCATTTGAAAAGAGCCTTCAAACAAATTTCCTGGTACTGTGCTATAACATTTTTTTTTTCTCTAGCTTAACAAAGCCTCTCAGTAAGAATTTGCAGAAAATTTGACCAAAGCCATGAGCTATTAACTACTGTTAAAAATAACCACTATCTGCAGAAAGTCTTTTGCTACTTCAGCTACAGATGGAACTTCTTGTTCCTTAAGAAACATACATACTGTTAACTTAGAAACAAATCCAAATCACTCCTAACCACATCATTTATCTAGGCCCAATATCTCCATGTTACAAGGGGAGCTGTATTGTTTTCTCTTTGTTTTCCTGTTCACACTTTTACACCTTTTTGTCCTCAGGATTTGTATTATGGTACCGACTAAGAAAATATCCAGGAGATTTAAAACATCTGTTGTGTTTCCCTTTGAGAAGTTCCTGTTGCTGAAAATATGAATAGTTACAGGAAAACTCCGCCGGTTTGGGTGGAAATATGCTAGAATTTGAAATGTAAATAAATAAATACAGTGGCAGGCATAATGTCTCACTGTTGAAACTACATAGTGCCAGGTTCTCCAGGACAATAATCAGAATTCCAGAATGTTTCAAGGTCAGGTATTTAAAATAAATGCAGAGTCATGACCTTCTGATAATGACTTTTGCAGTAGGTACTTGTCTCCTAACTTTTATAAAATCTTACTAGTACTTTCCCCTTCAGAGCAAACTCATATACAGAGGAAGTATTTCTAAGAAAAAGTAGCTGGTAAAACTATGAACATACTTAGAGATAACATCATTTTTCCATTGCCACCCCCATAAGAAATTGCAGAAGTAAATATATGATTCTAGTTTAAGATTAGTATGAGGATAGCTATATTTATATTCCATTAATCTGAAAGCTGTATCTTTCCAACATCCCTTTAACAGAGCTTTAATAAGACTTTAGATGCATTAATAACCTTCATTCATGGAACACATTGACCTGGGCAGTTTTTATTAATCAGATCCTGTTTTCTTACATGTATATTAGTGCAGAAATAAACCCTTTAAAATAAGTATGAATAAAATGGGAGTGTGATGCCCTCTCATTTTTGCTATTGTCTCACATTTGTTGCTCGCCATCTTCAATTGGACCTTCTTTGCCAAAGCATAGATAAATAGGATCCTCTGATTGATGTCACATCACTGTTGAGTTGAACTGGTTGACCAGAAGTGATTACAGAGAATTCCAAAGGCATCAGAAACACACTCTCAGCTTGAACCCAGGAGATGTGATCACTTGTCTTACCTTTTACTTCCATTCTTCAAAGTACCCAAGGCACTAGTCTCTAAGCCAGTCTGTGAAATCCTTCCCTTCATATAGATAAGTAGTATAGTTAAATGCATCAAAGTCAACAAGCTGTTCTGGGGAATGAAGATTCGTAAAACTTGCTGATAAGAACTCCTCAGTCTGTCATCTCATGCTGTTCTGTAATTTATACATGCCTACATTGCAAGTGTGTCCCAGGCACCTCTCGTGGTGGACCTTGTAGACTTCTTGTGGTTTCTATTCATTGATCCTCTATAATAGACTTTCAGGATGAGAATATGCCATGGAGATTTAAGGCTTTAATTTCTAAAGACAGTTTTAGGGAAAATCAGTACTTTGCTGTCCCTCTTCCCTGAAGTCACTTGTGTTCTCTAAGTGGCACATGAGCCTCATATATGAGCACCTGCTGAGCAGACGTATTTTGACCATCCAACCCACCTTCCCTGCCCAAGGTATATGTGCAATCCTCAAGGCCATCCCAAGGAAGTTTCTTATCTCAGGGCCAAAAAAAAGGAGGAAAACTGTTAATACGAAAATAACTCCAGTAGCAATCCCAGGAACACACTGTTTCTTTTGATCTCCTTTGGTAACCAGGGATCCAGAAATGTGTTCTACATCCCAGTCAAGGGATGTACTGTGCCTTCCTCCTTCCTTATAATTAGGCTATCCAAAAACAGATTCACAAGAGTTCTTCTTACGTTTTGACAAAGCCAGGAACACAATCTGAGGTGCCCAAGCATATTGATGGATGAATATATTTGAAGTGTGGCAGCTTTTCACTGAATGTCTAGATAGACAAAGGCGCTACTTATTGCAGGTACATTCGTCTATCAGCTGAATGATCCTGCAAAGCAAATGAAGAGTCTTGATCTGGTAGAAGGTGCCTGAGTGGCAATATCATTCTGTTCTTGTGACAGAAATTTAAAAAAAAAAAAAAAAGATAGTGGTTATGGGACATCTTTCAAAAAAGGTGTATGGTACATACCCTCCTACCTTGATAGAAAAGGGAGCTTCCTGCTTTTACATTCAGGCTGCAGACACCTGAGGTGCTGTGTAGCTGGGTTGGTGTAGTGGTGCCTGTAAAATGCCATGCATGGCAGCCAACCCCCAGAGCAATATTTCAGTGTTGTTTGGGGGCAGGGTCATAAGGTGCAAGGGTGTTTTGCTTCAGGGAGTAGTGGAAGATGCAAGGATGTTCTCATCAAAGGCCAGAGTTTGTTTCTGGTAAAGCACTCACAGAAACAGAAAATCCCATGGCACTTTCCTGGTTTTTCAGGGGGTGTACTTGGTGACATTTGCTCCCCTGGTTGGATAGCACAGATTCTTCAGGAATTTGGCTCTGAGAATTGAAAGTACTCTTGCAGAACAGTATGGTTACAGCTACTGATCTTTTTGCATTTATTAAACATATCCACTGATTTAAAACAGTTCTATAGCTTTGTATAGCTCAGACTGGTTTTGGTATCCATTAATACATCTCAGTTGAATAGCTTATATTCCACAGTCAGTGACCTATCTGCTGTAGCAGATGTTTCCTTTTTTTCTTCTAATCTCTGTCCTTAACTTTACTAGACTTTCTTTTTACATTCTCAAACAAGACTTGTTTTTGCATCATTGCAGTAACATTTAGCCTATCAAGATTATTTAAGCGTTTGAAAATGGAATATGCGCTTCCACATGAGAAGATTCCTGGACCAAAACATCAGCTGCATTGCACCAGTGGAACTTAAAAGTATCTTCACTGAAGTTGGTGCAGTTACAATATAAAAATAATTCAAATGAGATGTCTTCAAAATCTACTGCAATTCCTTGAGTAATTAGTTTCTTAGTTTAAGCTTGTACCAATCAATCTCAGTCAGAAGTAGGAGGAAGAGACAGTAAAAGAGAAGTTAAATAGAATCATTATACACACCTGAGCTTAATAAGCATGTGACTCTATTTCTGTAAATTTTATTAATTTTTGTTACTCTTTTTTTCTTTTTTAAATTTTCTAGGTTTTTTTGGACAAAGAAATTACTTGCCTTCATCAGGAAAATGCTAGGTACATGTATGACTATTTAGCAAAAAAAAGAAATGCTACTTATTTTCAGGCCCACCAAACATTATAATTCATGTTCCTCCTTTTCTCTGGATCTTCTAAACCTGATATATTTCAAGTATCTGATATTAGGGTTCTTTATAACAAATGTGAATCACAAAAAATTTAATTTCCAGTTAACCTTTTCATGGCACAAGGTTACTATCTGTCTCTCAGTCATGTCTATCTGTCATTTTAATAAAGCTGTTTCTTTTGCTCTGAACAGTGAAAACTGTTAGTTCACTATCTTATAACTTGCCTACCTATTCTCTGCCTGCGTAAATGTTCAAATGTATAGACAAATACTTCGTGTATATAAAAAAAGAGAAGCTACATAACAATAATCCTTAAATCAGCTTTACATTTGGTCTTATAAGAGTGGAACACTTTGCATCACTTAAGTAATAAACTCCAAAACATATTCTTAGTTCGTTGCTGTACGCCCAGGGGAGGAGGAGCTGTGCTGAACTGTGCTCTGAGAGGTGGGCTAACACAGATGTGTGTTGGCCTGCACAAGTAAAAATAAGCAGTGTTTTAGAGTATGACTAACCCACTTTCTAAGTCAGTGACACCAAAAGCACTTTATCTGTTTTCTTGGAAACATGCCTGTGCTTCTGTCCCGTTCCTTCTTGAAATGTACTGCACACAGAGCAGCTGCCAAGCCAGATGAATTACTCTCTAGGGGGAATTGCTGAAAATAAGCAGAATGCAGATTGAAAATAGAACTTGGGAATTACTGCAGGAGAGGAAAACAAGCATGGTTTTCTCCATTGTGGTTTCCTCTGAATCCCTTTCCAAATGCTTCATGTACTTCAGAAAATCTTCTCAAGAAGAGTTGTCGTTTCTTCAACTGAATCAAAAACTCATTGCTGTCAATGATTTCTGACCACCAAAGGTTTGGATCAGGATGTCAGTTTCCCAGCATCTTGAAACCTAGTCCTGTTCAGATCAGAGGCTGCCAAACAGTAGGAGCACATCCCTGACTGCCCAGGCATGTTCCTTCTCCTGCCTCCCTGGGTAGCTCTGTTTTCACAGGACTGAGAAGCTCAGTGGCTCTTTCACAGGCCATCAGACAGAGCATCCAACAGGCAACTGGAACAGACTCCTGACAAAAAAAATTATGAAGTTGGCTTTCTTAAACAACGGTTAGATAAGCAATTTCTCCTGGGGATACAATTAGAGCACTCAGCCAGGAAGCAGGGAAAGGCTTATTTCATTCTCTCATCTGCCCAACTGGATGCACACCTGTGTTTTCTACTGCTTCCTAATCATTACAGACACTTTAATTCACTATGGGAGAAAGAGGGAGCATTTCCCACTCTTCCTGTTGAAGCAGTGTTACTCTGCAAATCAATACAAGATTTAGTGTTCTATAAAGAAAGTAAAAAACAACACAAAGCAAGACTGCTTTTTCTGTATTCTAGCTTGGAGGTAGCCATCCAAGGTTCTTTTCTTGAGCAGGGGATTTGTAAGGATTTAAGGAACAATCATGATGTAAAAAATGTGTTAAAATTGTTCTGTGAAGGATTAGGATCCATATATTTTATTGCCAGTGTCTTAAGCATTAATCTATGGACCAAGTTCATATATTCTGATTCCTTTTTTTTTGCATATTCCAATGCAACCAATACTGACATTTTACTCTACAGCTTAGTTTTATCAGGATAAAGTTGAGAATTTCTCTATTTCTTCCTAAAATTCTTTACAGCCAAACCCAGACCCTTTTATAGGAGGCTACATTTAGCATGATGGTAAAATATTTTCCTAGTGTGTTTTTGTACTTCAGAAAAAGAAGTATTCCATTTTTTTATGAATATTCTAGCAATTGCATAGTAACAAAATGAGAACTGAGACAGAGATCTGACTGCAGATGGTTCCCAATCTAAAAATTGATGTCAGAATCCATCTCACCTGCACACAGCTGATAACCACTGCTGGTCCTGCAATATCACCCCAAAAGAATCTGGTGTATGGATAATGGCCTGATTAGTCCCTTCGTGGTGTGACATTTGAGTTTACATTAAGAGGCAGCAAGATCTTTAATAAGCAGCAGCACAGTCTCAAGTGTACTCCCCTAACTATGGATCAAATAAAACTTCTACCTAAATGTAACCATTCATCCTGATACCTCTAGATGTGGGTCCAAACTGTTCTGAATCCCATCTTAGTGAATTTGGCCTTCAGATGTTTAAGAAAGGTTGCTCCAATCTTTTTGGTTAGTAGGAGATATCTGAAAACATGAATAACCAGGAAAAACTTCCTCTTAGTCACTACTGATATTACTTTATTTTTTGGTAGCAACACAGATAGTGTAAAAACTGTCAAGTTCTCTTGGATAGTAGAAATGTGGGACTATTCATATTACAAAGAAAGCTAAGCCTGATCCTTAAATTACAGTCTCTGCTCCAAGCTCTCAAGTGTTTTGCATGGTCAAATGTATATACCATATGCATATTTGGTTTTAATGCTACAGTACTCATTCATCCAAAACCAGACACTACAGTAAAAAATAACAGTCTAATTTGTCATTCAACAACAATCTATTCTCAAGTTATATTGTTGTCCTATCACCAACTGCTTCTTGCTTGAATAATTCTTCTCTCATCTTGCTCCAGCTTTATTATTTCCTTTTAATTTTCTTTTCCTTATAATAACAGTATAAAACGTGTCAGAATTTGAAGATGAGGACACAGCATTCATATAATCTTATTATCATATTTTGTATGTATGCTAATAAGATTGTAATATGTAGTGCCATATTTCCTCTTTTTCATCTTCTTGGTACAGTCTAAAATATTGAGTACTTTTTGGGGTGTCTGCTAAATATTGAGCAGATACTCTCAAAATACCCCTGTGTACTTCTTTTTTTTTTTTTTCCCCTTTATAAAGAGCAATATGCTTATTTTCAAGGAATATGACTTTTTTGAAATGGAAAACCAGTAAAAGACAAAAAAATATGTAGCAAATAGATTTTATTTATCTCCTGTATGATCTTCCATTGTGAAAGCCTTTCTAAAATCTGGCATATGGACATTTCGTATTTCAAACATATTTTGAGAGAAAACAGCATCATAGATTTAGATCCTAGCCTTTTCTGAGGTTTCATTACTTGGAAAATAATATGTTTGTGTGTGTATGAATACATATGTTCAGTTACATGTGTACATGCCAATAGTTATAGAGTGCCATCTGCCGTCATATGAGATTAAAGAATGTTTCTGTTGAGTTTAGTAGGGTGAATAAAGGATTTGTGCCCTTTGTAAATTTTTTTATGAAGTTGCACTAGCAGACAAAGCATATTTTAAACTGTGGTAAAAACAGAAGCTTCTTTTTTTCATATTCTTGAACATATTAATGCCGCCATACTGTATTCTGCCTTAATTGCTATAACTGCATAATATTCCTGGCTACCTTATCTCTTTATTCCTGGCTACAATCTCTTTATTCTTTTGATCATAAATGAAAAGAATAATTTTGTGACAGGCTTGTGTAAATATTGTTGTTTTTCTCAAAATGCTAGCCTACTTAGGTTATTTTCATGTTAATCTAGAAAAAAAATTACACAAAGTCCAAGCACAATATAAATACCAGTAGAGCTGTTCACAAGCACCATTTGTTCTCCTTTTTGGAAATGAAAATATAAATTTGCTTTTCAGGACAAAACTCTGCCTTGGGAGCCATTAAAAGATTAAGGCAAAAAATAAACTTTGGCACTTGGCACAGTTTCCTCATAGAGGCAAATCCAAACCCCCAGCCATATGGCATTTCATTCAAGACTGAAAACTTGCTCAGATGCTGGTTTTTAAGACTGTTCAGTACTTCCCTCTGGTGGCCTGTCCCATAAAATGTTTCTCACAAAAGTTAAATTGCTTAGATCAGTCTCTCTTTAAACTAAGAAAATTCTGTGAAGATGTAGATGCAGAGAAGTTTTCACCATTTTCAGATGGCCTTTGAAATTACTTTAATGAAAAGGTTGTCAAAAAGGTTTCAAAAGTATGGCATGTTTTGTAATGTAATCTTCATTTCCAGCTTGGGTTAGTTGGGTCAAATTGGTGAAATTTATCTAAACTCAAAAGCTTAATAAAAGGATATTTAGCTCAGTTTTTAGGAAAGCAAGAAGAATAAAAGACAGCCATAGACTATCCTGGTGAGCCTGGTGTTAGCACCAGAGGACAGTGGGAATCAGGTCTGTGTTTGATGCGAGCAAGTGAATGACTTGCTGTGCCTGGTGGCAGAGCTCAAGGAAGAGGTAGAGAGACTAAAAAGTATTAGGGACAGTGAAAGGGAAATTGACTGGTGGAGCCACACCTTTTTGACCCCAAAAGAAGTCCAAGAGGAGACCGCGAAGTTGGAACAGGCAGTTGGAACAAACCAGGTTGATGGGGGGGAATCAGGTCCCTCATTGGAGAGGTAAAAGAATCCCCTCCCAACCCCAACCATCCCCCCAGGTGCCCTTAGAGAACAGATATGAGGCCTTGGACTCAGAGGATCAGGCAGAGGACAGACAAGAGGAAGATCTGTCTGCAAGGTCTCCTGTTTACCCCCTGCCTACCAGACAGGTTACAACTACAGCTACAAAGAAAAAAAGAAGGGTAGTTGTAGTTGGTGACTCCCTTCTTAGGGGAACTGAGGGCCCTATATGTTGACCGGACCCATCCCACAGGGAGGTCTGATGCCCTCCTGGGGCCTGGTGAGGGATATTTGTAGGACACTCCCCCAGCTAATTTGTCCCTCTGATCATTATCCACTGCTGGTAGTCCAGGCTGGGAGTGATGACATTAATGGAAGAAGTGCCAAGACAATTAAAAAGGACTTCAAGGCGCTGGGTCGATTAGTTGATGGGTCAGGAGCACAGGTGGTGTTTGCCTCAATTCCTGCAGCAGCAGAGATGAATAAGGAGAGGAGTAACAAAACCTATTTTATCAATAGGTGGCTAAGGGACTGGTGCCATCGGCACCCAAAACTTTGGGTTTTTTGACCATGGGGCAAATTCCATACTACCTAGTGTCCTCAAATCAGATGGGCTTCATCTGTCTAGCAGGGGCAAAAGGACTCTAGCCCATAAGTTGGCAGGGCTGATAAGCAGGGCTTTAAACTAGGTTTGAGGGGGGAAGGGGCTGAAACCAGGCTCTCCAGAAAGGAGCCCAAGGGTGGACATCCCAAGTTGAGAGACAAATCATCAGCCCAGCTGAAGTGCATGTACACCAATGCATGCAGCGTGAGCAACAAACAAGAGAAGCTGGAAGCCATCATGCAGCAGGAAAAGCTGTGATGTAGTTGCTATCACAGAAACGTGGTGGGATGAGTCCCATGACAGGAGTGCTGCCATGGGTGGCTACAGGCTCTTCAGAAGGGCCAGGCAGAGAGGGACCTGGGAGTCTGGATTGACAGGAAGCTGAACATGAGCCAGCAGTGTGCCCAGGTGGCCAA
The DNA here is from genome assembly GCA_023637945.1 of Phaethornis superciliosus. Classification (NCBI taxonomy): domain Eukaryota; kingdom Metazoa; phylum Chordata; class Aves; order Apodiformes; family Trochilidae; genus Phaethornis; species Phaethornis superciliosus. Next base: position 67,544,639 of record JAJQWJ010000001.1, on the reverse strand, counting down.
GAAGGCCAATGGCATCCTGGCCTGGCTCAGGAACAGCGTGGCCAGCAGGTCCAGGGAAGGGATTCTGCCCCTGTACTCAGCCCTGGTGAGGCCACAGCTCGAGTCCTGTGTCCAGTTCTGGGCCCCTCAGTTCAGGAAGGAGATTGAGGTCCTGGAGCAGGTCCAAAGGAGGGCAACCAGGCTGGTGAAGGGACTCCAGCACAAGTCCTGTGAGGAGAGGCTGAGGGAGCTGGGGGTGTTCAGCCTGGAGAAGAGGAGGCTCAGGGGAGACCTCATCGCTCTCTACAACTCCCTGAAAGGAGGCTGGAGCCAGGGGGGGGTTGGGCTCTTCTCCCAGGCAACTTTCAACAAGACAAGAGGGCATGGACTTAAGTTGTGCCAGGGGAGGTTTAGGTTGGATATTAGAAAGAATTTCTTTACGGAGAGGGTGATCAGACACTGGAATGGGCTGCCCAGGGAAGTAGTGGATTCTCCGTCCCTGGAGATATTTAAAAAGAGACTGGATGTGGCACTCAGTGCCATGGTCTGGTAACTGCAGCGGTAGTGGATCAAGGGTTGGACTTGATGATCTCTGAGGTCCCTTCCAACCCAGACCATTCTATGATTCTATGATTCTATATCAAGGTCATAGATCCATACGATAAAATATTACCTGATGGGAACACAACCCATTGGTATCAGCCCTCAGTGTTATCTGTTAAAAAAACACATTGACATGAAGAAAACAAATAAGACTTATGTTGTAATGTAAATTTGACAAAAATGTATATTTTTGAAAGGGGTACCATTCAAATACCAACATGGAGGTGGATATATGGAGTGGAATTCAGATTCCTATATTTAACTAGGTTTAAATTTTGGCAGAAAAAATCTCAAATCATGTACCTAAAATTCTGGTCTATGTGATTAGCAGACTGTTCTATTGGCCTCTAGCTATGCTGTCCCTCAATCAAGGACCAAGAAAGAAAAATGATACTGTATTACATTGGGATCATGGAAAACTTGGTAAAAAATTTCATTTTAAGTAATGTATTCTTAAATGGACATGAAAAGTTAAAAGTTGCAAATTTTTTCTACAAGAAAGAGAAATCATGATTAAAAATAATCCATTTAAGAAGAAAAGCAACTGCAAACAGAAAATTATTGAATTTTTCAGCTTTGTCTTTTGCTAGACATAGCCAATCACCTTCCTAAGTCCCAGAGAATTAATCAGTATAATTACACAGAAATCAATACAGTATCATATAGTATTTTAGTCTAGTGTAATTGGCTTATTTTGCCAGGGAGTAGTTCCAGTGGAAGGCTTGCAGTCCATCCTAAGACTACTCTGCACTGCCAGAATGGCATCCAAGGATCTCAAAGCACTTCTCAAGAGCTCATGAATGAAGCGTTGCAACACATCCTTCATGCTAGGTGAGAAAAAGCATGGGACTTAATGGAAATTCTTCCTTTCACTGGAGACCATCCAAAACTGCTTTGCTGAGCACTCAAGGTGGAAACACCAACAGAAATTTAATGCATATCCTCTAGGAGAGAGGATTTGCTGTTAGTCTTGTTCTTTCACAAATGCAGATATGTTCTGGCAAGAAATACAGGAGTGAAGGTAAAGAGGTAGATATTGCTATTATAGACAATTCGTATCTTTGTTTAGAAATTGCTTAAGCAAGGGCCAGACTCAGCTTCCATAATAATTCAACTTTTTTTCCAGAGTTGTGCTTTATCTCTATGCCTGCAAAATTCTTAAGAATTTTACCAGCCCCTTTTTATTCATACAATTTTAAAAGCATGTAAGTGATTACTATAAGAATAAATAATGTAAAAATGTGCTTCTATAAGTAAAAAAGTTGAGGACAAAAGCAGCTCATATCCTCAGTTGCCATTGAAAACACAAAATTAAAAAGAATTACAAACCTTTAAATACCTGTCATGTTTCAAATCATATTACATATATTCTGTCTGTTAATATGTGCCATGATTTAATATACATTCAGTAAGAGCTGTTTTTCTTTACTTTTTTGAAAAAAAGTAAATCACTGTGTGTCCTCTTTTTATTGCAATATTTACTGGTTTTCTTTTGGCTGTATAAGTGTTCATTTTCTAGGGACCTTTACCAAGTAACGTGGATCAGTGAATTCCAGAGTTTCTTGTAATTGAAATATAAGCACCTAAAGCAATTTTAAAGATCAACAGAGTGCCAGTGTGTTGTCAAACTAAAATTAATGTATGTGCAAAACAGTTCTGTGATTTTCCGACAATGTCAAATGTCAAGGCCAGATTGGATTACAGAAATAGTACACTGAGATGTAAAGAAACACTTGGGTACTCTTTACTAAGGTCCATGAGACCAAGCCATTCACTACAGATCATAAATCAGTTAAAATTACAATGGTTCACACTTTCTTTCCTCTTTCAAGCCTTTATTATCATACTACTATTAGAGACCTCATCACCATAGACTTAATGTAGTGTATTTGCACCATCAAAACAAAGGCAATCACACTGAATAACACAGATCATTATGCTGTCTATAATTAAAGAGTTTCAAGGAAAGCCTGTAATGGTATTCCCAGCTTTTTGGAAATCCCTTGTTTAGCTCTTGAAGATCAGTGCTTTTCTTTAGAATTTTACTGCTCTTCCATTACCACTAAAAAAGTTCCCAACAATAAACTGTCTTAGAGTCTAGAGAAGAATGAAGTTTAATAGTATTCCCATCTATAATATTCAAAATGCAGCCATTCTGCTACATAGCATAATGTTGTCTTGCAACAATAAATTTATTATTGCATTTTGGATTCTTCTTTATCTTCTGGTTTTTATATACTTTACAAATATTTAGATTTTTTTTTCAACCTTTTCGTAGAAACATGGCTTGGTAAAAGAGAAGAGTTGTTGCAGTTGGTTTTATTGATGCTGATTTTTAAGGAAAGCCAACTTTCAGTTACTGGTAGTGAAATCTAAGAAATCTGCTAAGTAGCAGACAAACCACAAAAATGTGGGAACAGCTTCACAAACATATAATACATTTGACTTCCATAAAAACTAGTTGAAACTAAGGCCTTGCTTTAGATTTCAGGGGACAGCTAATAGTAAAGCTCGTTCATGTTTGGAAGAGGCCATTTTAAACATTATGAACATGGACACATAGAGAAGAAAGTTTCTAAATGAAAAACTCCTATCCATCTATTCCAGGGATGAAGAATAGAATTGGAGTTACATTATCAAATGCAAAAGACACATAAAGGGAAGAAGAAATGTATTTTAGGAAACTTAATTTATTTCTAAAGCTAATAGATATGGAAGATAATGATACAGGAATACAGTTCCTTTATAATTTTAGAAAGGTTTTATAATACAATTTTAGGAGAATCCATTCATTTTTGAGCAGCCACTTCAAACTTGGGCATTTGGTCTCCTAATTCAAGAGAGGGAAAGAAAGATGGAAATTGCCAGAGCATGGCCGTTCACTCAGATGCCTTCTCCTGTAGAGTGGGCAGAATTGCTGTCTGGAGAAGCCTGTCTTTGTCCTTCGACTACAGGCCACCTTGAGCAATCAGCTTTTACTCTATTCCTAACATTTAGATAGCTAAAATTACACAAGATAAATTCCACCTCTTTTAAATACTTCTCCAAAAAAAGAACAGAAACATGAAAAAGACCGTGAGGTGGAAAGTAATGGGGTTATCTGCTGTGCCAGGGGTGTGCTGAAGAACTCTTGGACTTTAGCCAAGCTCCTACTATGAGATGCAAACTGCAAACAGAGAACAAGAGATCACACCATGTCCTGGAGACCTTATTCATTCCTTGATGTCAAGGATACTAATAGCAGGAGCAAGGTGCCAGAACAGGACTATCTTCCCACACTAGTCTGCTTCAAAACTATGATCTCAGTCATAATTCAGTAATGAGCTTTCTAATGCAAGTAGGGAGTGCATCAGAAATGAAATAAGTTAATATACTGTATCAGTATCTTCTCTGATTCTTAAGGATGCCTTACTCATCAAGCTTTCCTGCAATAAAACATCTCGATTCCATCAAAAGCTGAAAATAGTTAACAGAATGGATGTTTTAACAATTCAAAAGCATTTATAAGCATCTGAACTCCTATCTTATGTGTATCAAGTGGTAAGTCAAAGTTTTCTCTGTCCCTAGAGGTGGGTTATAGTATCCTTTCTCATCAGAGTATGTGAAATCATCATTGTCTAAGAGATTTCTAGTATAAAGATCCAAGGCTAAAATCAGATAAAACCTTATGTATTTCAAGTTACACATCCCAGCCACACTATCCAACCAGGATGACTTCCCTTCTTTTTCCTTCAAGTAGAGCCAATATAGTCACTGTGCTGATGTTCATGACAATGGACAAAATCTCTGCAATATTGTGTGGTTTTTCTTATAAGACTGGCCACATCATTTGTCTCTAGCCAACTATTCTTCCTCCTTTATGTGTGGCACACACAAAAAATAGATATATCAAATCCTGTTTATTACTCCATATAAACCAGTGGCCAAGCTAGATCACGGAATCACAGAATTTTAAGGGTTGGAAGGGACCTTGAGAGATCATCGAGTCCAAATCCCCTGCCAGAGCAGGATCACCTAGTGATATGCCTAGACAAAATGTCAAGGATAGGTTGGTTGTTCCATGACCTCTCCAGGGAAGGAGGTGAGGCGGACAGGTCTACAGTTACATGGGTCAAGACTGGGGTGACATTTGCTTTCCTCCAGTCATCAGGCACCTCTCCTGTTACTCATGACTTACCAAAGATGATGGAGTGTCCTGGTAACAACTTCTGCCAGCTACCTCAGCACCCGCAGTTGCATCCATGGACCCATGGGTTTATGGATGTCCAGATTGCTTAACTAACCCAGTCCTCACCAGCCAAAGCAAACTCCTCCTTTAGTCCTCCTGAGTTCCTTTGACATCTGGGGCTCCTGAGAAGAACCTCCAACAATATATACAGACTCAATGAGAGCACTCAGTAATCTGCCTTTTGTGTATTCTCTATCACCAGGGAACCCACCTCATTCAGCAGTGGGCTCATATCTCCTCCAGTGTTAGTTTTGTTTGTAATTTATTTGAAGAAACCCTTTCCATGGTCCATGGCCTGTCTTGCAAGGCTTAATTCCAAGGAGACCTTAGCTTTCTCAGTTGTCTCCCTACATCCTCTGACAACAGTTTTATATTCCTCCCAAGTGTCCAGACCCGCCTTCCATGATCTGTAGATTTTCTTCTTCCACTTCAGTTTGCCCAGCACTTCCCTCTTTAACCTTGTGGGTCTCCTGGCTCCCTTTCTTGATTTTCCATCCATAGGGATGCCCTGATCTTGAGCTTGGAAGATATACAGTCAGTATATGCAGACTTTGCTTGAGAAGAAGATGTTACACATTCTTCCATAATAGGAAGATTATATTGGGATTGGGTTTTATTAACAGCACTGTATTAACTAGTTGCTAAAATTTCAGTGACACTTACTGGAACTGAAAGTATTAAAGCTGTAGAATTGTAAAACAGGTAGGTCATCTGGGTTTAATTGGCCGAAATAAAAAATTTATATACTACTATCTTCCTTTTCAAAAACCTTTATCACAGTGTAAATTTTCAAATGTACCTGAAGTTGATGGATATTAATTAAGTTACTTACTTTCAGCTAGAAAAATGTGGTAAATTACTTGCTTTTGTGAGGCATACACTGTTAAACCCAGTGGCTGAAATATAGTTGGACATACAGTAACATCTAAAATGAAACTTTAGAGAGTAATAGAACAATAACTGTAACTTGTTGAGAGAATTAAATTTGAAACAAATTGACCTGGTACAATTTTTTCAACTGATTCATTGGTGATATAACTGTAAAATTCAAGAACTTCCATAAGACATAGACAAGAAACAGACATAACTCTTATTAAAAAGGCTTAGTTAGTTGTAGAAGAAAATTAAATGCTAATGATTCATTTTGCTGTTACAGAAGAAATAACATTACTTTGAATTTATGAATTATTCTTTTTGTCATAGAATGCATAATGAATCACAATTTTTGTTCATCACTTGCTTATTATTAATTTAACACGCATAGAGATGGTGTAATATATTTTCTCCAATTCCATTTCTTATTAATAGAAATCTTCCTTTTCAGGTTTAGCATGGTCACTGAGTGGGATGTTGTGTTGGGGTAATGAAGGAGCAAAGAAAACAAGTCTCCTTGAATTTCAGGTCTCCTGATTTACATAACTGTCTGCTCAACAGAGAAAATTATTCTATTACCCACAATGGAACACACACCTCATTATGGAAGAGAGGTGCTCACTGCTTTAATGAAGGCACAGACTATAACACAGGGATTGTGATGGGCTCATTTGAGATGCATCTGCTTACTTGGTTGCAGAAACATTCAGGGAATGTATACATTTTGTCCTTCTCTAGCTAATATGCAAACAGTTGTAATGGTTATGAAATTAATTGCATTACATCAATGAATTAATAGAAAATATTTTTATATGTGTTTAAATGTAAAATATCAGCCCTCTTTCCATCCAATAACTGCCCTCATTCCAGGACTTACTTTCAACATTTCTCTTTCTCTGGAGAAAAAATTTTTAAAATAACTGAATACATAAAGGAAATTTGTTAACTGTTTATTTTTTAAGACATCATTGGTAGTTGTTAATACATATTAAGGATCACTTGAAATATATTCTCTTGCTTTCAAGATTAGACATCTATTATTTACACTGAATTCTGCAAACTGAAAGCAGCGTCAGGAGGTTTAGAGGAATTCTGCATGGCACAGATATAGCAGATACAGTGGGTCCGTATTGAGTGTGTTTGAATATAATATCAACAGAGGAGCTTCTGGTTTTGCCCATGTTGCACAGCTACAAGATTCTTGAAACTTTTATTTGACTTTCAAAGAAAATCTGTGTCTGACTCCAGGAATTCCCTCCAGGACATCCTAGGCACAATCTGACTGAAGGAAATTAGCCAAGAGAAACTGCCCTTCCAGTGCCTCTCAGAACATCCTTAGGCACACTATGAATCACCTGGCATGGATCATGCCAAATTTCCATCAAACCCCAGTACAGGTCCCACCTGCAAAGGAGAAAAGTGAGGAGCTGCACCTACAGCATCTGACTGGATGGATCTCCATAAGTAACACCTGTGAGACACTCAGCAAATCCATACACTTTCAGGCTTTCTCACTGCAAATGAATCTCTAGTCTCATATCATAAGGACATACCTTCATGTCATGTAGTCCAGGTCAGCTCTCTATTAGGAATAAGATACAGAAAGGAGATCGTCATCCTTCTGTGAGAAAAGTACTAAAAATGTAGTCTCTCTGTAAACAGTATAAGCATCAGTGTCTTGTCCAGTATCCAGGCCTCCCCCTACTATTTGTACATTCCCGGGACTGAAAAAACAGGCTGCTCTTAGCCTGAAAACAGGTCACAAGTCTCATTCTGGGTCCAGTCATGACTGCCAAATCCTGTAAAGAAGAGACAAAGTGCCCTTTTTGGGCAACCTCTTTCTGAGGTGGGTTCCAGAATCCTTAGATTCAAGTTGTGGCTCTTGACACACCATCAGGTAATGTCCCTGGAGATACACCAAGGACATATACTAGGAGTATATGGCAGTGCAGCCCCTCAAAACAATGTATCTTCTTGTATTCTTGCATGATGCTTTCTACGTCTTTTACTTTTCCACTATCTTCCAGCCTCATTTATCACAGCTTGTGACACATATTAGTGCCAGGAGACACTCTTTGTCACCAGGTCTCTGTGTGATCTGAACCATTTGAATCTATCAGGTGCCAGAAAGAGCTTGGGACTCTTCTTGAATTGGGTTGCCTTTGCCTGCAAGGGCGCTTCAGACACTTGTATCAGCAATTATCAAGATGGAGTTATATTTGTATATTCCCTCTTTATCTCATATGTTACTATCCTTTCCCTGCTCTATTAAGCCTGCTCTAGTTTCAACTTCCAACCTGTAAGTCTTTCTTCCTTATTCCACTTCTGTCTTCCCCTTGAGAGAGTATAGGGGAGTAATAGAGACTAAATCTGTTTGGGTTTTGGTTTACCCTGACACTAAACTAGACAGTCCATACAGTCTTGACCTAATTTTCTTGCCACCAAAGAGAGTTCAGGTGTCTGGATGAGGTAGAGTTCTGTGGTAATTTCTCAGTGCTTGCTGTCCAGATCCCCCATCCCTTGTTAATGCAGAGATCTCCCATCTTTCCCTCAGTTGTTTCAGGACTCCTTTTCCTCAAGATTCTTGTGAACATCTCAGAGGATGGTCTGAACCCTTTTAACCCATTTTCTTGCCTCTCATCACTCAGCTTTTCCCACCTCAAAGCCTTTCCTGCTTCTCATGTCTACCCCCCGGAGTCACAGCTTTTGCCATAGAAGCTGCTGTGCTACATCACCTCTGCAGCACCAGTATCCTGCCTGCGGACACAGCTGCTGCCACCGTAGCCAACACTCCTACAGGCACCTACATCTGCCTTTCAGGTTGTCTCCACTGATTTCCTCTCAGCAGCAGTTGTGGCTCTCAATCTGGCAGGGAATAAAAAATCCAGCAGAGAGGATGCATTTATAAAATATTGCCCGAGATGCATTTCAGAGGAAAAATTAGTGAAAAAGTGGGGAAAAGAAAGACTTTCCTGCAGGAGCCCTCTCTCCACTACCAGCCATGAAGATTTTCAGGGAGGGTCTGTGAGGGTTTATTTAGCTATGACTCTGAAAAGGATTGGCAAATGATTTCAGGAGACTTTGTCTTTGCCTCAAAACCTTAATATAGCATTAAAGAGAATTACATAATTCAAAGACTGCAAAGGCCAAGTAGGTCATCCAGTGCGACCTCTCAGCAGTGCAATCGTGTGCTGGTTAGTGTACTTTATGGTGCCTTTGTTCAGTCCAGACATGATGTACAAGGGATGAAGTTTCTTGTACTCCTCGGGACTTTTTCTGACTGTTTATGTGATTTTAACCTTTAGAAATTTGCATTATAAGAAGTTTGATACTTGTGACTTTCATTCAGACTACAGAAAATTCCATTTTACACCACATTAATTTCACTTCTTTACAAAAACTGAAACATACTGTCAAAATTCAGTAGCAACATAAATAACAAGAAAAAACTGGGCTACTTAGTAATTTTCTCTTTAATGCTCATTCAGAGGGAAGAAGAGCTCTAAGCAAGACCTCTCTCTTCCAATAGTCATCAATGTACCTCACCTCTATTCATCCCTTACATCTGTTCTTCTGGCTGTGCTTTTTTTCCGTTTCTCTAGTTTCTCTTTTTATTTTTGACCAATTCAGTCATTTCTCAGGTGCTTTGGGGGATTTTATGAAATATATCAGAGTGTACTGCAAAATGATACCATGCCTGAAGTTCGCATTAAGTCTTATTGATTTTCTATAGTCTGTGAAGGGAACTGCTGTTCCACTGCAGCAAGGATTTTGATAGAGATTTCACTGGGGTTCAAAAGCTACCTTGTTTCTGCTATTTTTCAGGTTTTTTAACTTTTTAGCTTCCAACAAAACTTTGAAATCACTAATTCTGATAACAGTGATTTCATACCATATTTTAGAGTAGAATATAAGAGGTTTCATCTCGACTTTCAATATTTCTATCAATCAGGGCTTTTTTCTAACAGGTCACAGGACTACAAATTTCCATGCTTATTTGTGCACATAATAAAAATGACACTGAGTTGAGCAGGACTACATGGAGGCACAAATTCATGATAGGTGATTGTCCAGTGAATGGTGTGACTGTCCATTCAACATAGTAGGAACAGCTAGGCCTGTGGTACAGCCAAGTAAGAAACTTTTGAAATTTGGGATATTCATTTGTGCATGAATTGTAATAAGGCTGTTCTAACCTGTATATTTCTCTGGGCAATGATGAAAGTTATGAACGGTACTAAAATTCAAATTGAAATAAAGAAATAGCATAAGTGTTTTGGCTTTTAAGTGCTGGGGTGCCACTTGGGTTGTCAGATCTTATTATACTGAGTACCATCCACACCTGGCATGTGTGCTGTTCAGAGACACTTCTAATTCTTCACCAATATACTTTAAGCCTGAGCAAAACATTGCTTGTTAAAATTGTGAATGACAAACTTCATAATACCATTTGTAGTGAAGTACCTCCAGAGAATTCAAGTTGAAATGAGCAAGACATGGCCTCTGCTTGGTCATGAGCATGCAGAGGATATGATATTACCTGTCATACAATAGGTTGTGACTAGATATCAGAAATCTGCTTTTTAACTATCTATCCTAGATAAAATAAATCTGAGATGAAATAAATCTGAGTGAAATGTTTGCTATTATATAACAAGTATTCTGGCTGGGATTCCCAAACAAAACATGTAGAAGTTTTGCCTTGTTTTGCCTTGATGTGCTCTGTTTTGAAAAGGCACTGTTTTTCCCCAGCTTAAATATTCATAAGAAAAAAATATTTTGCAAAAACTTCATTTTCCCATGAACGAAACAAAGTGAAAACCTAGAAAATGGCTGAAGTCATAAACTATTAATCAGGTTGATAATCAGATGTTATCTTGCTATGAAATTTTTTTTTTTTTTTTTAGTTTTAGTGACTCATTCCTTCTGGAATTAAGCACTGAATTTCCAAGTGATGATGTACTTTCAAGAGATCTGAATGCCAAACACCACCATTGTGATTCGTGGCTATCATCATTAATGCAGAATTCATTAATAACTACAGTAAAATGCTGAAGCTAGCAGGTATCTTCAGTGATGTAGGTGCTCCATGTCTACAAAAGATTAATGTTCATTAAATCGTTTGATTTAAACCATACCATTAAACCATTTGAAGCTAATATTCTTCACTCCCTTTGGAAACAAGTATTTTGTAGCTTACTTTGATCAAGAAGTAAAAGCTCATCAAGTTACATAGATTTACAGAGGAAGTACATAGCATGTCCTTAAAGAAAAATTACATTTGTTACATGGAACACTTAACATGAGGTATAACCGATAGTTAACATATTCAGTCCAAATTGCAACAACAAACCTAAATGAAAAGTAATGAACTTCATACTTACTTTTGAAAACAGAGCTTTCAAAAACTGAATAGTGACATGTGTACTGAAAAACTATAGTAAATAATTATCTAGTATACCTAGATGCACATTGAGCATTAATAGTCAAAGCCTCTTGGTGCTATATGTGAATGAACGTACCAAAATACAGTCATCTTTACTAATGTGAAAATACAGAGGAAGGATGACGTAAAAAAATTATTGGGGCTTGAGGCTTTGTAGCATTAAATGACTTATAGTCTTGATCACATGGTCATCCCTCTTATTTTTCATTTTGTTGTGATACCAAAAACTACATTTCACTAGTTTTATCTTTGTGATCATGTTTTCATAGCTCAGGAGAGAACTTACTTGAAGTTAGTTACACTTCAGAAATTACCTGCTTCACACATAGTTGTAATCTAGAAAATTTAGGAAAATATGTAATAAAGGTCATATAATTTATATGGACAAACTGGGACTGCAAACACTTAACCCAAAGCTCTGTTTCAGGTTTAAATCAGTAACTTTCATCTGCATTTTTGCTGCATCCTGAGGGTTTCTTTCTTCTACACTTCTGTGTATCTCCATACTGTTTGGTTTCAAAATTGATGATTTCTAAGTTGTCTGTATATTGTATATGTATGTATATTATCTGTATATTGTACAGAATCGTGTAGAAATGATGTTTATGTGTATTTCTTTAAATCCTCATAACTGTTATTCCTGCCATGAAATGCACATGTTAGGTGTCTTTCTGCTTTGTCAAAAGTGCCAAGTCTATAATGAATTCTGAATTCCATATATTTCTGAATTCAAATCATGTGTGACTTTTCTCTCTGAAGTACAATGGGAGTTTTCTGTGCAGCAGGCAGCAAAATACTTGGGATTCCCCAGCTGTGCTCCCCTCCCACTGTCCAGCAGTTTCATCACAAAATTTAATTGGCATAATCTGGCAAAATCTAAGGCTACCTTAACAAGATGACTTTGGGGCAGCTTTACAAATTAAAGTCACCATATCAGGACACAGAATCTGACACAGATCAATACATCAATTTAAAAAAACAAAACCAAAAAACATGAGTGAGGCAGCTGAAACTTAATACTCAAAATCTTATTGCCATTTGTCTGTGTGCCTTGAGAAGTGAGAAGGAAAAAAGTTGTTTGGACTGTCCCTGTGTTTAAGGGAAATGTCAATATTCAGGCTGAACATCTTGTAACTGAATCCTGGGGTGATTGCTCCCATGCCTGCTTGATATAAATCCTCCATGTCCCAACACCAGAAAAAAGAAGCAGCTTTAAAGGTCACATCCTTTCACTGTTCACCAATAAAGACAATAGAGATCCCTGAAAGATACATAGTAGCATTGTACAAATCAGCCTTCATCAGATAGCAAGGAGATTCATAAAGCAAAAAGGCTCACATATCTGCCTTCTTCTTCAAAGTTCACTCTGCAGTGCTTGTTTGCAAAGCTGTGGAAAAATTCCACCCATAGAAATCCGTCCACCATGAGGGATGTGTATTTTTTGCATGTGCTCCATCTCCTTTCTGATATTTATTTTAGGATAAAGGGTCAGCTAGGCTCAAAAAATCCTCAGATCAGCTGAGGCTTGAGGAAGAAGCTGTGGTTTGGCGTGGGAGCTGTGGGCATGCAGCCACTGCTCCTGGTTTTGGTCTGCTTCTGGGACTGCTGTGCAGGCTCAGCTCTTAGTGCTTAAGTCCTATGGAAATTTTTGATGAATTAGATGCCTTAATACTTTGAATCTGGAGGACAGATTCAGCTTTGAAAAGGTGTTTAGTTTTGATCAGTTAAAAAAATTGCTGGGTAATCAAATTTCCTGGGCTATTTTCCGAAAAGTCTGCTGAAGTCCAATATTGGAGCTCCACTTAGAAGCACTGGGGCACAATGTTAGTTTGATCCTTCTTCTAGAGTTATCATTGACAAGTGGAGCTTTTATTTTCACAGCCTCTTCTTGCCATGCTGGGAAAATCTATCAATCTCTTAAGCAATAACACTTACCATCTTTCCCTCCGTTACCTATAAAAGAGCTGCTGGGCATAAATTTTAAAAGGTAGATGCAATTTATCCACCTCAGCCACTCCTGTTTTTTCACCAACTAAACAGAATAGTCTACTTCATCCTGACTGAATTGATTTTTTTTGTCTACTGGGAGCACAAGTAATAAGTAACAACCTTATTTAAAAAAAACACTGCAGTGGGCTTGTGATAGCTGTTCAATAGTTCCAGAGCCATACTAGTCTTTGTTTGATGGCTATGTGGATACCTACTAAGTCTGAAAACATTAAAGAACTGAGGAAAGCCATTTTCCTTCTTAATAAAAGAATCAATTGGATTGAACACATCAGTTCAGGCTGATATGATTAAATTACATGTGCTAAGGAGATGGACATCTTGCAGTATATTTTAGCCTCTAAAAGAGCAACTGCAAATCAGTGCTGATCTTTCCACCAAATGGCCTAGGAGCATAAAATAAGGGAAAGGTGATTCTTCATTTGTTGTATTTCTTTTTTGGTAAAAAATTTTACAAGCTACTTTATTTGATTTATTGCCTTTTGAGGCAGGAGAAATCTGAAAGGGGGTTTAAGAACAACAGGAAAAATTTCTACAAGTGATATGAGGAAGACTAGGAAAAATGTGGAAAAGGAAACAGGAGAGCTGGTCACCCAAGATGTAGAGAAGGCTGAGATATTCAGTGACTACTTTGCTTCTGTTTTCACAGGCAAGGACTCTAGTCTCACCATCCATGGTACAGAAGCCAAAGGCAGGGACTGGGAAAAGGAAGATCCTTATAGTGCAGATAAGAGCAAGTTCAAGATCACCTATAGAACCTGAAAGTGATCAATGTCCCTTCCAACCCAAACCATTCTATGATTCTATTCTGCGATGTAGGTTCATGGGTTTAGAACTCAACCTGAAGAGGACCATTGCTTTATACTCCTGCAAGGTCCATTGGCTGATGTGACAAGATCTAACTTCAATATCCTATGTTTCCACAGAGATGTGATCAAGAAAGGCTGCATACAGTGCAAGACAACTTTCACTTTATTGACTTCAAAAGTGTAATCTCCAAAGTCTGCCTCCTTGTAACAAAAGAAATTCTCGATGTCATACGTATTTGTCCCCTTTGGCCCTTCTCCTTTCCAGTACTCATTACAATTTGGTGTTCTTACATGTATTAGGAAATTTGGAAGCATTTCATTTTACAAATAAATTTAAAATAAGCTTCTAAATACATTCTAAATACTAAATTCCTACAAACAACAGATGGAGGATGTGTTTATTTATTTCTTTATTTTGTATCCTTTTTCTCAGCTCTGCATATATAGAATAGCAAGTACAATTTTACAACACTGTTCTATACCACTGTAAGCTATTGTCAATGTTAGAATGTTCCTCCACTATCAGGCATTAATCTGTTCAAAGTTTTATTTTAGTAAGAGTAATAATAATAATGTAGCCCCTGTTTACTGAAATGTTGCAAAGATATCTCCATTAATCATAAACAAATGCAGATAATCCCACACTATGTTATTGCCAGTGGCCATGTGGTTTTGATTTTTTGTATCACTTTACAGAAATTTCCAGGAATTCTTCTCTTTTGCCTTTGAAGACAATGCCTTTGAAGACAACGACAGCGCTGCCACTGACTTTACTGAAAATTAGAATGTCAGTTTTGACCTCCATGTAGTCTATCTTAAATACAATAATTTTCCTTTTTTTTTTTTTTTTTTTCTTCTATTGCACTTGCTCTGTAGTGATTGTTTTCTGAATTCTGAAGATCAGTCTTTCAGTAAATTATTTAGTAGCCCATTGGACTTTCTTCACTGTCCAGATTCTTTTTTTTTTTTTTTTTTTTTCCCACCTGTGTAGGGAAGTTTCCAGTGCTACTCTACTGAAAAAAATGTCATAGATGACATAATAGTAGTCATAAAAATAATGATTCAGCTAATTCTCTCTATAAAAAGGGTGGGATATTCTGCAATCCAACTAGAAAGCAGAGTGGATCTAACTACGCCTTTCCGAACTGTTCTCACATAAACATTAAGTGGTGGTTGCCATACAGATTGTGTACAAAAGCAGTGTCTCTGGTGAAAGCTCATTCAGTTCATAGATTTTCCCTCTTAAATGTAGAATATAGAAACATTAACCTTTTATGCATCCTCTCTATTCAGATAGATTCTCCTCATTTCTGTTAGTTTTACATGTGAAAGTAATTTCTTCATCAATAAAACAAAAATGGTCATGATTTCATTGTTGTCAACCATATATCAGTGTAAAGCCACATTAATCACAGAGTCAAAATAACAAGGTTCCTATGTGCAAAAAATCCCAATGTTCCCTATTTGAATCACCTTAGATTGTTTTGGGGATTCTTGGGAGAAATAAGCTCACAACTTCCTCATGTATTCTGTCGTACATGTTCCTCATGTAATCTGTAGTATCTTCTGATTTCCACAGAGCCTCTCAACCTGTGATGTGTGAACCATTGAAACCACCCACACACGAATGTAGGGAACTTTCCAGGATCTTCCAGTCAAGGCTAATCAACCTGTGTGGAGATCAATTAAAGTTTTTTCTTTCCTGAGGGGAATTAAGATCTCATTCAAGAAGTTTCTGACTACAAAGACTATGAGAATGACGAAACCATATTTTTGTCAGTGGCAGAAAAAGCAAGATACAAGACTTGGTACATATCTTAAGTACCGAAGTGATTTTTTGATTTGACTTTGAGAAACTGAAGGCCCAGCACCTGAGGGAAGGATTTGCTCACTGTGCAGTATCATGTTTTTAGGTACAATGTGACATTAGACATTTGTCTATAAAACATCAAAATGCAGTACTGAAGAAGACCAGTTTTTCTCTCATAACTCAAAATGCAGAGGAAACAACATGGAAAATAGTAAACGACATGCCTATTAATCCCAAACTAAGTTTCAGTGATTATTTTATTTAGATTTACTGGGTTCTAAGTATTCATTTCTATGGCAAACTGTCAGGGTAAATGGAAGAAAATTATAAAGCAATGCCTTGCATGACTATCTCTCTCATAAATTCACTCCCCCACAACATGCTTACAAGTCACTAACTGTTTGGTGAGCACTGAGGAGAATAAGAACAAAATGCTCTTAGTCCTCATCATAGGCTATACTGCCAGGAATGGAAATCAGGCTCATTGACCTATAATTCCCAGGATACCCTGTGTCCCTTCCTATTGATGGGAGTTAAATTTTCCATACTTTCTGTTTGAGGAGCTTCTTGTAATACTAAGTTACACAGATTGGCTGCCAGTCCTGCATTTTCATTAATGTCAAACATTTGGCCTTGGTGGTTTATTCACATTTAACTTAACTATTTGTTGTCTGTACTCAGAGAACAATTAGTCGTTCTACTAAAGACTGAGAAAAAGAAGACATTATGTATTTTATCCTTCTTCTCATTCTTTGTCACTTTCCCTCCCCCAACCCCCCACCCAGTAAATGAAGATTCTCCTTAGACCTCCTCTTGTAGAAACTTCCTTTATGGTCTTTTATTGAGGTAGGCAGTTGAGTGTTGGCCCTTCTAATTTTCTCTCTGCACAAACTCACTTCTGAGTGGCCTGCCCCTTCTCCACAGGTCATAATCTCTCTTTTTTCTCATATGTTCCAGCCAAAGCTCTTTGTTCAACCAGGACAATATTCTTACCCACTGGCTGGTCTTTCAACATGTAGGGTCAGCTTTCTCCTGTGCCTTTAAGGTTTCCTTCCTACAGAATGTCCATCCTTCCTGGACTTCTTTACCCTTCAGGAATTCTGTCAACCAGGCCCCTAAACAGGACAAAATCTTCTCTCCAGAAGTCCAAAGTAGCAGTTCTACTGACTCCCCTCTTTGCTTCTCCAAGAACTGGAAACTATCATTTCATGATCACTCTGCCTAAGAGGTCCTCTGACTGTCACTCAACCCAGAAGTCCTTGTCTATTCACAAGGAGCAGGTCCAGTGGGAAATCTTCCCTAGTTGGCTCCCTCACCATCTGTGTCAGGAAGTTATCTTCCACACATTCCAAAAACAGGAGTGTTTCCTGTCTGCTGTATGGTGCATTTTATATCTAGAAAGTTGAAATTCCCCACACCAACAAGGGCTAATGATAGTGAGACTTCTCCCAGCTACAGGATACTTCATATGTCTCTTCATCCTGAGTGGTCTACAATAGGCTCCCACAATGATATTTGCCTTGTTGGCCTTTAACCTGACTCTTACCCAGAGTATTCTCAGCCCTTTTACCAGCACTGTCAGTCAAGCTTAGGTAGTCAAACTGTTCCTAGCATACCGGGCCATCCCATAGCCTCCCTTTGCCTTTCCTGCCCCTTCTGAAGACTTTATAGGCATCTACTGCAACACCTAGTGGTAGGAGTCATCCCACTATGTTTCCATTAGAGCAAATATATGATAGTTTTCCCTCTGCATGATGATTTCCAGATACCCCTCTCTGTTGGCTGTGCATTGGAGTAGGTGCACTTCAGTTGGGCTATTGATCCTATGTAACATTCCCAGGTATTTCCACAGTTTCTAATACATCAAGAACCCTGGCATCTTTGCTTCCATGTGGATCTTCATACCCTGCCTCAGCTAAGATGGGTGATTTGTATTCCATGGGTTTTCCTCTTGTCTTAATTTATAAAGATATTTTACTTTTTAAATATCTAATTCATTCCCTATATCAAACTTTCCCATTGAACCATGCAAAGTTTTGCTTTTCCTTTTTTAAATTTTAATTTTTGGCATTATTTTTTTCTGAGATTATAAAAAATAAGTTTTTAGACAGATTCAGGGTTGGTTAGAGGCTTCTTGTGGTTTAGCAGTGCTTTTTATTTTCCTTTGTTTTTTTCTTTTTTTCTTTTCTTCTTTCTTTCTTTTGTCAATTTTCCTTATGTAGTTACCTTTTAAAGATTTATTTTCTGCAGTGATTAATTTTTCGGTTTCCATTTCAAAAACAAAAAAGCTTTATGATAAGTGACAAGTTCAAGAAGTCAACTGGGCAGTATTAACACAACTCTGTGGTATTTAGAAGATCATAAATGTCCAAGGATTATGCATGGTCTCAAGTTGTGCTAGAGGAGGTTTAGGTTAGATATTAGAAAGAATTCACGGGGAGGGTGATCAGACATTGGAATGGGCTGCCCAGGGAAGTAGTGGATTCTCTGTCCCTGGAGATATTAAAAAAGAGACTGGATGTAGCACTCAGTGCCATGGTCTGGTAACCACAGCGGTAGTGGATCAAGGGTTGGACATGATGATCTCTGAGATCCCTTCCAACCCAGCCAATTCTATGATTCTATGATTCTATGATTCTATGATTATGTGCTCATGAAAATACTCCTGAAGGCTTTTAAATAGATTGATTTATTTGCAATTACTTGAGTTAGTGAAAGAAGTAGTGCAACTAATGCTTGACTCATTAAGTAATCACTAAATATAATATTGAAATAAAATTCCATATTTAGCCACAGATTTCTGTATCATCCTTTTATTGAGCTGGGAAAACAATACTGAGAGATGCCCATGGATATATATTTACTTATTGCAGTGGTATCTCTGTGCCTATGCTTACTTTTCAGGCTAATCCAAACAAATTTATTTTCTTGTTAAAGCCTTATAGGAAGTCAGATGTATGAACTTTCATGGAAAATACATTTTAAATTAATTCACGCTTGTATCCAGGCAAAAGAACAAACTCCCCTTGCTTTTCAGGATATGTTTGTTTTAGTTTAGGAGCTGCACCCAGAGAAAATGGTGAAGAGTGGTGTGATCTCTGACTTAACCCTGGGCATTTGTATGCATGTGTGAAGTCTATGGTATATCTGCATGTACCCACTCTGTAGGGCAGTGATCAACTGGATCACTTTGGTTGGAGATCCCACTACCATGGGTACAGGTGAGAACTGTCTTCTCATGTTTCATTGCACAAACATCAGGCAATAGCAACGTACCATTAGTGCTCTCCTAAAATTTCAAATATTCTGCATATGACACAGGTCAGAAGGAGATCTCTGCACTTCTTGAGTGATAGCAGGAGGTCACAGTATCTAAAATGGCATCAAAAAGCTACATGGAGGCAACTAAATTTTGCCTCTGTGACAACAGCAGATGAGATACTTGGTTTTCTCAGGTCACCAACTGCGACTGCCCATCTGCACTATGGATAAATGAGTAAGCGGATGCACACAAAAAGAGTAGCAGAGGTTCAAGCTTTCCTTTCTTCCTCCTTGTCCCAACTGTCCCTCTACCATCACCTTATCACCTTCAGAGTGTACTGCAGACAAGAATGTGCAGACCTGAAGATGGGTTCAGACATCCATAATCAGTTCACAAAACAGGTATATCACAGACCATCAGCCAGAATGTTGAAAACACAGAATGTAATTTAAATAGTTTTCAGAGACTAGCAACTTTGCCTCTTTAAAAAAAAGAAAAAAAAGATACAATTGTTTCTTTAAAGGATGTCACTCTGTTTATAGACAAGGAAATTAACTTGATTAAACATCAGTCTCTCCGGTGAATACAAATGATTAGCATTCACTAATCACAGTTTACTATTATTTTCAAAGGAAAATTAGTGTTCCTTGGATTCAGACATTTTAAATAAGTTGCTGTCAGTCTTAGAAATAATGTCAAGACAAAGAAAATAATGAGCCCTTGATATCTGTTCATGACTTTCCAACCGATTATAAAATAAAGCTAGTTGCAGTAGCAGAAGTATTAAAGTCAATATTAACAATGACAAAAAGAGCAATAAGACACTTCAAGATTATAGGACGAAGCTTTTGGTTTACCTAAGTATTTTTAAAATGGAAAGGAACTCCTCTAATATGTATCTGTTACATATGATAGAGGTTATCAGTGCCGGCTAGTGGTTTGTAGTTGGATGCCAAATGACATGAAAATCAATAATTGATGCAAATTCACCTCATTCCATTGATGTCAGCAGAGCTGGAATTTGCTTCACCACATTGAAGCCTGTCCCTGTTTACAAATGACATATGGGAAATATTTGATCAATTGTAATTACTTATAGCTGACTGCAGGGCTATGTGTGGTGACAGGCTGAGAACTGTGCTGATTCTGCATTTCCAAGCATGGGTGGATAAAGCTCAGGAATCAATACATTCATCCTGTGGAAAAATTGGGATTGATTTTTTTGTTTGGTTGGTTTGTTTTTAAGAAAAACCCAAGAAAATACCACCTAGAAATGAACAAGAAAGCATGTATTTCTTTGAAGAGAATTTCAGTCCAGTGAGATGGCAAAGGATTAAAGCCATTATGGTAAAACCAAGAGTCAAAGATGTGTGTATTGCAGTATTCAGCCAGGTAGGTCTGGAGGAAGCTTAGAAGCTGCCTACCTCCCAGATTCCCACAATTGTCACAAAGTCATCATGATCCCACAGAAAGCTTCAGTTCTGTTGAATCACCATTTACCAGTTGAGACACATTCCCACATTCCAAACAGTTATAAAAAGAGTAGGTATTTTTCCCCCCTGATGGAGCAAAGTGCCTTCTAATTCATATTTTAATAAATATTCCTGCCTTTGTAAACCAGTGGGAAACAACTGAATATATTTGATATCAAATAATGAAGAAGCTCAACAACAGTAGCTTTGTTTGTATCACTATACAACAAATGGGGAGAAAAGGTATTCCTGAATAGTACTAACAGCTGACAAAACAATGCAGTGCTATGCTAAGAACATACCTACTTATTATTATTTTTGCCTTGAAGTAGCACTTGCGTTCACACAATTTATGATTTGTTTTAATAGCAGGCTAAGGGTAAACAAGAAAAAATATATTTTGGGATGACTTGTCAGATTCTAAGGAAATTACACCCAAGAGTTATCTGATACTTTGTCTCAGATTTTTTTTGTTGTTTCCTGCTAGTCTTACTTGGTCTACATACGGTTATCAGAATCTCTATAATACATTCAATATGTCTCTTGCTATACATATATAAATTTATATATATATAAGTATAAAAATCCTGAGGGTATTGACAGATAATTTCTTCTTTACGCTGCCTTCCCTTTCAACTAAAGGCTAAGAATACTAATAAATCCACTTCTTTACCTCTCCTGCCCTGAGACTCTATCCTCTGTAAAAATGGAAGTTAGATCTGATCTGCCTACAAACATTGCTTTTCAGTTCATTTCACTCACATTCAATAATCATCAGTAGTAAACAGCACAGGGCTCTTACTTCCCATTAATTTTCTGCAGAAACTTAAAACACAAACACTTTTATTCCACCTGGGCATCCATAAATGAGGAAAAGCAAAGAGCACAGACATTTGACTGGTCACAGAACAGTCATTCGATTAATTCCTCAGTAGCTACAGAATTTCTGAATTGACTGAAGTTCAGAAGATTCAATGCAGCCAAAATGAGAACAGTGAAAAGTGCAGGGAAACATCATCTTCTCAAAGGTGAGAAGCAAAGGTTGTTTCTATTCTGGTCCTGGCAAAAATGAGGACTGAAACAAGCCATTGAATGTTTCTGCTCCTTGCAGGAGAAAATTTTTATGATATCAAGAAAGGGATATACATGAAAGGAGGAGAGAATTTTTTTCACAGACATAGTGTGAATATTGATTAAGAAGAATGGTTAAAAGTGAGAATACTAAAAGAAAGATTTAAAAGATATTAAAATATAAGAAAAATAATAAAAATTACAGTATCTATCGTGAGATAAATTATAAACCCCAATTCTTTGCAAAAGAAGTTTGCAAATAGAAGTTCAACAAATAAGCAAACATTCATAAATGTACTTGCAAGCATTTAGTAAAAGCAATGTACTGTAAATTAAGGACAACTCCTTAGCAGTCAGCAGTTATATAAGTGTAAAATCAGCACAAGTGAGGTCAGACCAGGGTCTAGGAATGTTAATGTATTTAAACTGGAATGTTAATGCATTTGAACAGGAATGCCAGATACAACTTTGCAATGCAGTGTCTGGAATTAATATTCAGTACTCTTTCCTTCTAGTAGACTTTGGTACTGTGGAAAATACAAGAAGCACAAAAGAAGAAATCTCATTCATCTGCCAAACCAAAATTATCAATGCAAACTATGAGCTGATAAACACCTGTTTTTTGGGTCTGATAGCACAGGAACAGAAACAGAAATATGGAAAATGGAAGACTAAATGAGGCTGCTTCCTTACCCCTTCAACTCTCAAATGTCTTAAAGTGCAAACAGCGCATGAGTTTTGTGTGTCCTTTTCTGTCAGTGACTTCTTTTTACTCCACAGTGCTCTTTTGTATGTCACAAGTGAAGGCTGACAAGTGCCATATGTCACAAGAAATCATTCATTCAAAAATTTGGAAAGAGCCATTTGTGTCATTTCAAAGAAAGATCTCTGCTGATGCCACAAAGCTAAAAGAAAAAAACAAACTAAAACAAACAAAAAAACCATCACATAACAAAACCACAAATAAAACCTCCCCCCTGCAAAGACAGAAGCCAAGCAGCAGAGTGCTGAAAGAAAAGTCACTCAAACGGAGCACAAAAATAGGAGAATGAAAGAGAAAGTGGGTTAGTGTGATTGATTTGGGATGGGGATGATTCCCTGTTAAGGACTAGGCTATTGTAAGACAAAGTCAGACAACAACAGAGGACTAGTCTGGTTGGTTTTTTTTAACTATTTGTGGGGCTGCAAGCCTTTGGGAGCAATACTCTGAGTTATAGTAACTCATTTCACAGCACCTTAGCTTTTAACATTTCATGGTTCCATGCAAAGATACCATTCTGAAGAAGCTTAGAAAACACTAGGACTACAAAAGGCCTGTGAAGTAAAACATAAACCTGAGAAAGAAGTAAGCTCTTTTTCATTCCTTAAAAAAATAATTCTGAAGTGATTGTGAGTGGTTGCTGAGGCCTTTTGTTGGCTTGATCTCTTATTCACAAAGCAGCAAGATAAATAAGATTAAAGAAAAGCAAACACCAAAGGATTAAAGTGTCCTTAAGCCCACCCTGCATTCAGACCTACCTTTGACCTTGCCTTTTGCTAATATGAGACAAACCATTGCTCTAGCCAGCAGGACCCTGGAGGCCTTGAAACTAATTCAGGTCGCTGCCTCAAGGTATTCAAATTAAGTAGCTCTCTTAGTTGGGGAAATGTTAGTCAGTCACCCCTTTGACTGGGCTGGGGAGAGAGAGAGGAATGGCTTTTCTGGCACAGCTCCAGGTGGGCAGTTGCCTTCAGAGCCCTGCAAAGTTCCTTCTAGCACAGAGCAGAGAGAAGGATGAGAAACACTTCACCCCAAGCCACTGTCATCTTAATATTTGGTACTTAATGAAACCCAGATGAAGAGCTGTTTAGCAGATGAAGGCTTTTTCTTCTGGGCTGAAGGAGCTTGACCTCTCCTCTTGCAAAGAAGGACATGTATTTCCTTCTGCCCACCCATTGCTGATACATCCCTATCTGGGAGTAACAGCAGCCGTGCTCACAGTATTCTAAAGATGGTACCAGCAGGTGTCTAGGGTCCATCCTAAAAATCTCAAAAAGGGACAACTAAGCACTACAGGTTTGCATCTTGATAAATTCTCCTGATGGACTGTGGGCTGGCATTTCCCAGCCATGGATGCTGGTGATGGAGTCTGGGATGCCAAATCTGTACTTTTCTGAAGGATTTGTTCTTCCCAAAAGTAAAAGCAGCCCCACTTCTGAGTTTGTTTTTCCCTGAGCACCATACCCTCACAAGTATGCCTCACAAGAGGGCAATCCTGGTTACACTACTGCTGCTGGAAAGGGGATTTTAGAGCAGCTAATGAATCTTGTCATTCCTCGGTGGCTATTAATTATACCCGTATTCAGGCAATAAACCATGTTAAATTCTAAAGTTTTGGAGCTATCAACAACAAAAGCAACATAATGGTGGTATATTATCATCTGAAAAAGACAAAATGAGGCATAAAGATAGCAGAGGGGATAGCTGTAACCTCTCATTTAAGAAACCCAGAACTTTGTTTGTGGAAGGCTGTAGAAATGGTCAGGTAAAGAAGCAATGCAAAATGGTGCAGAAATGATCAGAAGACTTTGGGGTTTTCTAAATCAAGTGCTTAGCAGTAGACAGGGCTAAGACAATCTCTTCTGAAGACACAGGGGCTGTGGGTGGATAAGGGAGAGAGAGAAAACTAGTGAATTACCATTTTTTTAGGATTTGAAAACCCAGAATAGAGCATTTTTTTTTCTGATCCTATGTGTCAGATAAATATCTTGCTAGAGAGGAATAGGTGCACAGATCTTCTGACATTTGGAGAGAGTTAATTGATCCTGATCTGATAGCCTTTAAAGCGGAGCCACACCTTGAGAAAACAGAAGCAAAAGTTAATTTTCTGTCTAAAAGGAGGACATTAATAGCTCTATGCCATTTAGTATGACTTGCTCCTTTGATCCGTGTATGGCTTTGTCTATCCTGTGTTAATTTACTTAAGTGTTTGCAAGGAGGGGCCAAGGGGAAAAAGCTTTCATTAGAACTACAGAACTGCTGAGTTGTTTGACAGTAATTCTATTTGGAATTCATTTATTTAAGTACAGACAAGGTGGGGTTGAGGAGTGATTTTTTTTCTTGATACAAATAGGATAAATAGTTGGATGGAAGTGCATGTATTGATGACTGGCAATGCTAAAAGCTTATCCCTGAACAAAGGTCACCCAGTGCAGTGCTGCATGGGTTGCTGATTGTGCTTCCTTCATGTGGCTGGCATCCACACTAGACCAAAACCAGGCAAATATACATCTGTACATATCACAAATGTAGATATACACATGTAGATATCACACATGTAGATATACATGTGTAAAAAGACAAAGTGAGAGCTTTTCCTGCACTTTTCTCTCAGTGTGTCCCAGGACTCCCAAAGGAATGATTTGCTAGAAATGGTAGTTCGTTCCCCAGGACTATTTTCTAGCTTCCTTGCAGTAGCTGCAGAAATGACAATTGTGATGCTGCTTACTAAAGAGCATTTACGCAGTGCACTGAGGTTGCACCAAAATGACAAACAGACTTTTCACTTGAGCAGAAGTCTCTTGGGAGGAGATCTCAGTCACTGTTAATTTAAGCTGTGTTTAAGTCATAGACATAGAGATAAAAGGCTTTGTATTATGTTATCAATTCTTCAAGCCATTTGCTTCTCTGTTTTGTTGAATAAAGTAGAACTGACTGGATATTAGTTATTGTGTTGTTTGGTTTTGGTTTTTGTTTTTTGTTTCTCTTCAAAGGGTAAAAGTGAAGAGGACCAAATGTTAAAAGTTTGATGTCAACAGCCTTTTGTGCAGACATGTACATCTACATTTGTCCACACTATTTCTGGTACCAAGGAGATCTGTGTGGTCATTTCTGGCTGGGATTAGTCTACTCAGTAAAAGAAACTGAGATGGGAGATGCTAAATACATAATCTGAAGGAAAAGACACCGTTTTATAAAATACAGGTTTCTATAATAGCATGGTGAATATCCTTCTAAATGCCAGCATCAAATAATACCTGAAAAATGCAAGAAAATTCATAATAAGAAATTCCACTAATTATTTTTTTTCTCAGGAAGTAATGTAAATTAATTATTAAATATTTTTTCCCAAAAATATGTTCTTCTTTAAATGATAGCTTGGCTTGATCAAAATGTCTTAATGTGTATTAATTATTAAAACCAGGATTATTAATTCATTACAGATGGATAACAAGCATAAGGGATTATTTTTCTCTGATTGCAAATAAATATATTTCGCTGTCTCATTAGCACACAAGTAAATGGAAATAAGTGTTCCCATGAATTATCTTGAAATAATGAAAATTCTAGAAATATTTCAATTTATGCCTTTTAAAAACATTTATTTATAATTAGCATTTTTTTGGTAAAGCTTAAACACATGATCTCAGTAAAAGACACATCTAGCATTATAGAATTGCTAAGTTAAATAAATGAAAGAAAACTAAACAGGTAATAACTTCTCTTAAAATTTTTACCTAGCTGTAGATAAGATATATAATTTCTTCCAGATTATTTAGAAAATATCAGTTTATACTTTACTTATATGCCTTTTTTTTTGTGGATTCCAAGGTTACAAGGCCTCTGATTTTCTTCAGAAACAGCATTAATTAATCTTGTGTGCCATTAGCTCTGTCTTAAAGACTTTGAAGTACATTTTCTACATCTGGCTGCATGGAAGGTCAGGATGTTCCCAGCTTCATTTAACTACAACCAGATTCTTCTAATCACTGTTTTCCAAGCCATTTAATTTTTATGTTGTCTGTCATTTTGTATCACTCCCAAGATTATATTAAAACTAAAATTGCTATGCTGTTAGTGATTTGACTTAAAAAATACATTAAGATACAACAGTAACACCATTTATTTCCATATTGTACCTCACAATAACCTCAGAAAATATTTATAATTCCATCAGTACTGATAAACGTCTTGTTTTCACTTATTGCACTTTTGAAAGCCTTCAAAATTTAACACACAGTTGCACTGATTTAGCAAATTTGCATAATTAATGGAAAACTTTTCCTCAAGTAACTTTCAATTAAAGATAAAATATATCAATTATAGTCATCTGTAGTGATTTAAGACAGGTATAAATTCCAGAGCAGAGGCTAAAGGCAAGGTAAATAAGTGCCAGATCCATATTATCCTTTGACAATGAATATGTAGTTCAGGTCTCAAACCTCACCCATGGCATCCCACCTTTGAATGGAGAATCTCTCTCTAACTGAAATCATTATGCCATTGGAGCCAGTGGAAAACTTTGCAACATTTCATTTGCAGTGGATTTTCACCTCTGCTCTTATATAATGCTCTATAATGAGAAGGTTTTATATTTGGCTGTACTGAAGTTCATATAATTGGTACTATTGAAATATAAATGCCAGTGAAAAGTGGGTGACCCCCTTCCTTTGTTTCACATTTGTTTTCTCTCTACATGACTCTTTCCTTCTTTCTTTCTTTTTTTCTTTCTTTTTTTCTTTCTTTCTTTCTTTTTTTCTTTCTTTCTTTCTTTCTTTCTTTCTTTCTTTCTTTCTTTCTTTCTTTCTTTCTTTCTTTCTTTCTTTCTTTCTTTCTTTCTTTCTCTCTTTCTTTCTTTCTCTCTTTCTCTCTTTCTTTCTTTCTCTCTTTCTCTCTTTCTCTCTTTCTCTCTTTCTTTCTTTCTTTCTTTTTCTTTCTTTCTTTCTTTCTTTCTTTCTTTTTCTTTCTTTCTTTCTTTCTTTCTTTCTTTCTTTCTTTCTTTCTTTCTTTCTTTCTTTCTCTCTTTCTCTCTTTCTTTCTTTTTCTTTCTTTCTTTCTTTCTTTCTTTTTCTTTCTTTCTTTCTTTCTTTCTTTCTTTCTTTCTTTCTTTCTTTCTTTCTTTCTTTCTTTCTTTCTTTCTTTCTTTCTTTCTTTCTTTCTTTCTCTTTCTTTCTTTCTCTTTCTTTCTTTCTTTCTTTCCTTCTTTCTTTCCTTCTTTCTTTCCTTCTTTCTTTCCTTCTTTCCTTCTTTCTTTCTTTCTTTCTTTCTTTCCTTCTTTCTTTCCTTCTTTCTTTCCTTCTTTCTTTCCTTCTTTCCTTCTTTCTTTCCTTCTTTCTTTCCTTCTTTCTTTCCTTCTTTCCTTCTGAAGTAAGTTTGTCTCTCCAGAATCTTAGATATCTCTCCAATTTCTTCTTTCCATAGGCTAATAAATCTTTCCTCACAACTCAAGGCCCCTACCATCTTTTCCAAAAGTAATATTTTATTCTCATGCTTTTGTTTGTTCTGTTTTTCTCCTTTATATCTTCATATTTCAGCTTACTTACAAATTATTTTCATATGAATTGTTACTCTAAATATCAAAAGCAAAAGCCTACACATGATACCTTTACATTTCAGTGTCTCAAAAAATATTTTAGAGATTGCCCAACACATCTGAAAATTACTTGTGGTAGATATTTCATTCATTCACTGGAGAAAAGTAAGGTGAAATAAAGAAGCCTTTAGCAGCACACTTCAGCCTCATGCAATGATTTATGACAAAAATGGAAGAATATCATACCACTTGAGTCCATGCAGAAATGTGGAAAAGCAAAATGCTGTTAATCAAGTTATAGTTTGAGCTAGAGACTTAGATGTATTATAATATTTTCTCATAGGGATATAAAATAGCTATGACTCATAACTCTCCCTGGGCTATGTAAGATCTTGTCCTTCTAGATTTACTACACCAACTGTATGCTAATCATGTTTACTGTGGAAAGTTTCTTAACGCTACATTTTGCATGAAGATGAAGAAATGCAGTGGATTTAAAGTATCATATATTCTGTGTGTTACAATGATCTGTCATGCAGAAAACAACATTTTAAACAAATTCCTCACCAAGGTCTAGCATCAAGTGAAGTAATTTTAGTGGGACATCTTAGCTCTTTATCAGTATGGGGATCTGAAAAAGGCATCCATTGGGAATTGACTTTTTCCTTCTGGAAAATATGTTTGGCATAGGGAGGAGAGAAGATCAGTGCCCAGACAGTCGCTCAGAGAAGATGAGAAACAGCTCTGGGAAAATTTATGTCTCTTCAAAACAGTGACTGAGCTTCAGGTCTTGTAAGAAAGATTGAGAATAAGGGAAAGACAGGACAGGAAGGTACCAAAACCATGTGCCCCTGCACTCACACAACAAGCCCTTGTTCATCAGCAGAGGACATTAGCTAGAGTGGCACCCAGGTTCTGGTTATTCTCGTGCCCGTTTCATTGCCATGTTCCTTTATTTAGCCACATGTACAATATGCACCTGAAACATATTCTGCCAAATCCACCTCATGACTTATCTTTGAATTATCTAAGTACCAGGATCACCACACTACCTACTGGAGCCCTTTCATCAGCTTTGACAAGTGAAGCCCACCTATAATAACAGTCTGAACTGAAGACTGTTGAGAGGAAAATATAAAGCAGCTCATGTGTGTTCAGGACATGATGTACTTTGGTGCATGAAAATGAAAGCTCTTGGTCTCTCCTTTTTAACAGCACCATCTCTTGGCAGATCAGTCCCAGAGGGGCATAAAGCCATGGTGGAAGAGATGCCTTTCAGTACATTAACTTTTCCATCAATAATATACCAAGCTGTGTAAATCCCTGTACTCAAGCCTACTGGAACTCAGTTTGGATTTTTTAATATTCGTTAAACTCCTGTCATGTTACTGAAACTCCCTTAAGCTTGGCTGATCTGAAAAGCCAGTGAATCTCCTACACCTGGAGACATGCCAAAGGGAGGTGGAGGACAGCATCTGTGCTCCAGTGCAACTTTATTAGAGGTTACAAGGATTCAGCTTGTTCTTTTCGTTTAAGACATGCTAAATTGCCCCAAAATATACAGGCTCCCAAAGCTTCAGAAGTGTGTGTGAGTACATTTTCCACATGTTTTTCCGTTTACTGCATGCCCATGTCTGTCTGCATCATGTTCTCAGTAACCCCTTTCCCCCAAGATCCACTGTGTTATGAAGTCTCCCTTGGCAGTTTCAGACAGCTGCCATTCCTTTAAATCAACCTGCCAGAGAAACATTTTCTCGTTCTCTCTCCAAATGTAGGCTGCTTCCCTCTCTCCCTTCTCACTAAATCAGCCTGGCTTAAGGCCCAGAATGGGCAGTGTTCAGTTCTGGACCAATGACAATTTTTCTTTACAGATGAAAATGTGGCTGGGTTTAGCATTTTCTTTCCCCAACACACGAAGTTTGGAACAAGAATTTTATACATTTGTAGAAGTTATTACTGTTCTCCATTATTCCCAAGTCTACAGTCCTAGGTATAAAAATTGTGTCAGTTTTCTGAACACAACTGTAAATTATTTTGTAAACTGGTTCATATTTATTCTAATTTAATTTGCTTTTCTTTCTGAGCCACCTGCTTTCAGTGAGATGAAGGAGAGTGAATAAGAGCAGAATTGGATGTGGATGGAACTCTTTGGGACAGTTTCAGTAAGATGAGACAAGAGGCCCAGGAAATATGGTTTGGAGAACAGTAAAGGCATAGACAGATAGAAGCCTGTGTGTGTTATGGCTAAGAGAAGGAGACAGAAACTGCTATGTCTACAAGGAGAGAGAGAGAGGCCCAAAGTCTATAGGACAGTAAAAAAAAAAAACAAAACAACAAATAGTAAGGTCCTTAGCTGTGTTATCATGAGCTTTGTGACTATGAGTCTTTCCTGAAGTTCAAAAAAATCCCACCCACCCAACCAACCTTTTGTCAATGATTTTCTCACTGATAATCCCTAAAATTCTCCATTTGATATGAAGGAATTTTCCTTATTCTGGAAGTTATCATGTGATATCTTCAAGAAACCCCCAGATTTTGCTCCCATGCTGATGCTTCTAATTATGGGCTTCTTTGATGGTGTTTCCAGTGTATTCACTTCCCTGGGAAACTGTCAATAATGCGACTTTTTTCCAGTGTTTTGTGGACCTCTCTTGAGTGTTGGCTCCCTCTGCGCACCACCAGTTTCAGTCAGACAGGGAGTCTATATTTAATCCACCTTTTGGCCAGTGTGTCAGGGAAAACCCCTAAGTACAACCTTCTCAATGCACATAAAGAGTAAACAGTGATGTGTTTGATGACATCTCCCTCTCATCATTCCTCTTGGACTTTCAGAAGGACTGGTCTTCACTCAGAAGTGTCTGGCTAGCTGCCTAGAAAAGACACTATGTCTCTGGGGAATTAAAGGTCATCTGAAAAGACTCCTAGGCATCATTGCTTCCTGCTCCATTCACCTATTCATAGACAGCCAAAGCTCACAGTCTGCCAAGTGCTCATAGAGTCCAGGCTTGCTCATATGAGTAGAAAACTCTCTCACTGGGAAAAGTCTTTGTGCCATTTATGAGCTCCTTTCACCAGTTCCAACATATGATTAAAATAATCAAGTGATTCACCACGGCACTGCAGATAATAACATCGGCAAGCATGTCTTCCACTTTCTTCTGGGTATTCTTCATGAAACCTAGTATGCAAATAGCATGGACAGTCCTCACCGTCCTCAAGGTCTTTGATTTAATTGAAGTCTATACACAATATTACAGAAAGAACTATGAAAAACTCAGTTCTAAAATACAGTGCTTTTTGGTGACAGTGCTGTCTCTTTGGTCATGATGAGGCATTTGTATGACTGCTTACTAAATTAGATTATATCAACTAAAGATTGACAAACATTGAGGGAAAAACATCACTATGCACTTATTAGAGGTAATAAATTTTGTGCGCATGTAACAAGTTGCTCGGGAGATCTATACTGGAGTTGTATCAGCATCAAAAGTCTTGGACTTTTAATCCACAGTGGGAAAAGTCACCTGAACAATGTAATTATAGTTTCCAAAGTACAGAAGTGAGTGCATTGTAAACAAATCTAATTTTAAAGTCTTGCAATATCCTATCTGAATTTATAACTGTTATAAAATAAGCCATGGCAACTGTGTTTATGTGATCAGTCTTACATAAGCAATGGGAATCACTCCAGTGAATAGGATGATAGAGAGGAAGGGAGCCAGCACTGGTGGGTTTTCCACTTCTTTTGTATTAAAATTATAATCTTCATTTTGCCCATCTCGTGCAGATCACATTTTCTCAACAAAAGTAAGGTGCTTCATCTACTCATTTTGTACTAGAGGATTTCACTTGCTGTTTCTACAAGGACTTGGAATGAAAGTGTGCAGCATGAGGCTTTAAATAATGATGGGAATAAGAAGGATGAGTTCATAGTCGTCTCTGTCTCTGTGCTTTTGGCAGCACCAGGCTTGCAAAATTAACTCTTAATATTTCAGTCATAAGCATACATGAATATATTTAAGAAGGCTGGACTCATGAAGAAGAGATGAACTATTATCAGATTACAGTTAAAGTCTGTATTTCACTTTTCTCAGTCACTGAGGTATTACTACAGGCTATATAATTCGTTTTGATCTAAACTTTATCCAACACGCTAATCTTGAATATAATTTTTTATAATCAAGGTAACTATTTTTTCAGCTTAAAAAAACCCACAAAATGTTATACAATTCAACAGCTGAACCCTAGTTTTCTTGAAGAGCAAAACTTGAATAGATATTCATTTCACTGTGTTTTACTTTTGGGACATTGCCAAACCCCACAGAAATATAGAGGAGTTTGCTATTACTATTTTTTAATAATTAATTAAATGAAAATTCTTTCACCTTCTATTTTAGAAGAAGAAGGGTCAGAGAAGTAATAAAGAGGAAGCTTATTTGTCTTCTACTGCCCAGCAATTTTTTTCCTTTGAACAGACACTATTAAAGAGAAATAGGAAATTAGAGAAAGAAATTGAGTTTAGATCAGAGGCAAATGTATAGATTTCACATTCATTGAAATGATCACTAAAGAACAACTGGGTCACAGCACCATGTCCTTCAAGAGCAGCATGTCAATTTATGAAGCCAATGTCAAAGCAGCAGCAGGGCAGCAAGCTCATCCAAAGAGCCTATTTTGACAAGTAAGGCCAACTATTTTTCACCTGTTTATTAAAGTATGGCTGCTGGGAAATTGACTGTGCTAGTCTTTGCTGAAGGGAAGAAAAATCCGTACAGAGCATTCTGCTGCCTTGAACACAATATTACAGGGATTATCTTTCATCTATGAATGAGCTAATTCATAAAGAACATCATTCCCAGGAAAGCATAAAGGCCATCACTAAGCCATATGTACCAGATTTTTTTCTCAGAAAACCTTCAAGATATTATGCAATATCATGCTGCAAGAGAATTCACAGTATGTTTTTATGTAAAACACTGTCATGACTGTTTCTTGATGTTTAGGCTGCATTTGTCTCTTGTTTGGATTTCCAGTTCCAAGGGGCAAATATGTTTAACATTTATGCTTGTTTTTCTTGTGTTGTTTTGTGTACCATGATCCAAATTTGTTTTGCAGTCACCTACTCCTAAATAGTTTACTAGAAAACAGTTAAGGGATAAAAATTTTTACAAGCCTTATGAACAGAGTAGGAAGGATGATACAGAATTATGTCAATGAGGCAGTGAGGTGAAAGAAGAGGCTTAAGCTCCCTACCATATTTTTCTTGAAGTAACATTAAACTAATGTGCTGTTATATTATACGTTATGCATTCATTATAACAAAATTCCATAAAATATCAGAAATACCAGAAAAGGATGTTAATGCACTAACAAGGTGCTAAGTGCTTGCAGTGCATTTGCTCCTCAGTCACAAAAGGAAATGTAGACTTATTATACTCCAAATGCAAAACCAAGGTAACATTCCTCATAACATACCTGCAACCTTTTTGTGCTTTAATATTTTCTAGAAATTTTGCTTGAGTCAGAAACTGCTATTTCCTCACATAGCCACTACTTTGCATTTCAGACTTACTAGGAAAAACACATGCAGAAAGAGCTAGCTTTTCAAAAACATTCCCAGGAAGACAAAAGTCCTGCAGCCCCATTCCTCATTTTCTGCCTTTGTCTTGTGTTAATAATAAGCACTAAACAAGGGAGAGGGATTTCAAAAGGGAAATACATATGTTAGGGCTTTTCCTGAAGACTTTTGTCATGAGTGCAGGCGTGTGAAGCTTCACATTCAGTCTGGTTGTCCTAAAGATCTGAAAATAGCAGAATCTCTAAGATGAATGAAATAAAGTGTAGTGAAGGTGGACTTGAGCGTGGGAGCAAGCTGCTTCACAGATGATGAAATATCATTCATAAGTATGAATTTCAACCTCTAATACTTGTAAATCAACTTGAACCTGAAGAATAAACAGTCAAGAAATCCCAGCATAAGCATTCTTCCTTTCATAAAGGAAAGATTCACTGGAATAATTTCTAAATGTCATGGAAATATGAATATTTCAACAAACTTATTGTTTGTTAAATAATAAAAAATATTATTTAATAACAATGGCTAGGAGGACAGAAGACAACATCACATACTCTGTGATTTGACTGAAAGGAGAATCTTCAGATGAGGTCTGAGTTTAGGAACTCTTAAGATCACGCAAAAAGGTAAAGCGATTATGAGCTCTTAAAATTAATGACTCAAGAGATTTTTCAGAGCACAATTTCACATTAGGGAATTTTATTCCATTAAAATTGCTCTACAAAACATTCTAAAGGCACAAAGGCTGAAAATAACACAGTTGTCCAAACTTTCCTTTTCTGCCCAAATTAAGTAACTGCTTCAGTACTTGGTCAGTCATGGGATAAGTTGATTCTCCTTCACTAGACTTTATCCTGTGATATTTCTTATACATGCACGCTTCTAACTAAAATTATACTGAATCAAGCCCTGCTCCCAGCTAGTTTAAACTCCAGTATTTCTTCACATGTGTTCTTGGTTAAATTAGAGATACATGCTTGCCTTTTGATCTAGGTACTGTTCTCACCTCAGAAGTGGTTTTCCCTCTTACGGGCAGCTTAGGTGGAGGGTAAGTACTCATCAGTCTCAATGTACTCATCTTAGAATTGCATACTTTTGTAGCACCTGGCACAGGACTTTGGCTCTAACTGAAGTCTTTGGAACCTAACATAATAAAGCACTGAATTATGAGGAGTTTTAATTAGGGTAATGTATCCAGGTTTACAGCAAAGGGGGTAGTGAGCTTTCCTGGACAGCTTGCAGTTTCATGTTCACAAGGATGGGTGAAGACAGTCTTTGTGATACCATTTATGTTTCAGATACACCCTGATGCATGAGAGCTGCATCCACATGGAGATGAGCCTACATGAATCCTCTGGTGATCCCAGCAGGTCCTGTTTTCTTGGGCTCAGCATCACTACAGAACAATTTCTGAGGATCCACACCAGCATCTGGCCAAGCTTGCAGCACTGGTTCATACAAACATGCAACCACTTGCAGCCAGCTGGGCCATGAGATAACTCAGACCTAGTAGTGATCCACTTATGGCTTCTCATGTCACAGAGGTGCAGTGGACATGTCTGCCTTAGAAACAGCAGGAGAACATATAATCTGTTTTTATATCAGCAAAGAAGATAATGAAGTCCAACCCCTTCTGAAAACTCAATCTGATTGTTTGCTTTTTAAGGTGGAAGGTTTTGTTCTGTGTAATCTTTGGCAGGAAGATTACAGGGAACAACAGGAGAAAAAAAGGCAAGTTTCTTCAACTGCATTTTGTGATTCCCTGAAAAGTGATTGGTTTTGGTTTGCTGACAGCTGCTGCCTGCTGGCAGTTGTAAGCCTAAAAAGGTCTAATATCTATGCAACACTTTTTTTTATTTTCAAAGTGAATATAAATGAAGAGCTTGACATGAGTGAACCCAACAGGCATGTTTTCTGCTGTGGGATACTGAATTGTGTTTGACTTTGGGGGAAGAAGGAACTGGACACTATAGACGAAGAATAGTGAGGAGACACAAGGCTGTTTGCTTGAAGAATTAAGGAAGGATACAAATCTAAAAAAAGACTTCCATATGCCTGTCACACATGAGGTTTACTGCTGACAAACTGGAGTACAAGGAAGCAGACTAATTATGGCATTAAACTTATAATTTAATTTACCTTTTTGGTCAATGTGAAAAAATGGAAAAGATGGGAAGAATGTTGAAGCATAGTGAGTGCAGCATGTTATTATTACTTTTGGAACATATTGGATTGACTCCTCCAATTTTACAAGTTCAGTTTGCTCATGTTTGGCACATGGTTATCTATTATGTATTGCATTTTGAGTATAGAGCATCTGGATGTTGTCCCACAGGATTACTTCTCCCTGTGTATTCTCTGCTGTTGTAAAGCCTCCTTCAGCCAGTGCTTCCTATCCTGGACCTGCATTGCTTGGCCTGAGATCAGCCGTGGAATGAAAAGATAAGAACATGAGGGAGTGTGTGATGGACTCAGGCTTTTCTGTGAGCGTTTTCCATGGGCAATACTGTAACAGAGGGAGTTTGGCAAGGCAGGAACCAGAACTGATCCTTTGCATCTGCAGCCAGACTGTGGATGTCATAGGAGCAAACTGAAACACATGCTTGGAAAACTCTTTGGAAATTAGTTAAATTCAGGGGAAAAAGGGTGATTTCATACATGGAAAAAAAAATCCACCACTACACCATCAGGACAGGTTTGTCTTCCCAGCAAAGCAGTGTTTATCACACTAAAGTAGTACAGATCTCCCATAGAAACGGAGCAGTATACTGGAATATTTTACAGTTTTATATTACAGAATTACAGAACCATCTGGGTTGGAAAGGACCTCTGAGATCATCAAGTCCAACTCTTAATTCACTATCACTGTGGTTACCAGACCATGGCACCGAGTGCCACATCAGTGTCTTTACAAAAAAATCCACCAGCTCCCTGGGCAGCCCATTCCAATATCTCATCACCCTCTCTGTAAAGAATATTTTCCTACTGTCCAACCTAAGCCTCCCCTGGCAGAGCTTAAGTCCATTCCCTCTTGTCTTATAGATGCCAGTGAGACCGACCCCCCCCTGGCTCCAGCCTCCTTTCAGGGAGTTGTAGAGAGCGATGAGGTCTCCCCTGAGCCTCCTCTTCTCCAGGCTGAACACCTCCAGCTCCCTTAGCTATTCCTCATAACGTTCTGCATAACATTAGATGTTGGTCATCTTTATTATCCACATCCTTGAAATTGAAATTGGTAATTCTAAACAGGTGTGGAATACAGCACCATTGTGCCTCATGAGTATTTCCTCTCCCTTACTAAAGCAGTATTAAAACTGTGACTTCTAATCCACTCCACATGGAGTTGCTTTCCCACAATTAACAGGTCACCTGTTTGTGTCCTCTCAGGCTTCTTTTTGGTCTCCATCTTTCTCTACCTCTTTTCATTTTTCTTCCCTTCACTTTAACTTGGAAATTTTTAACCTTTTAGGCAGACTATATATACTATTTTAAAGCCCACATTTGACTTACTAAAAACAAATCCAGCTATTTATTTCTGAAAAAAAAAAAAGAAAAAAACCAAACTTACATAAAAATTTGAGGATTTACATTACTGGAATGCAACTTACAAGTCAAATATAAGGCATATTTGATTTTTCAAAGAATTCCATGGTGTATGCATGAAGTTATTTTAAGTACTGCCAACTCTGAAAATGGAAAACCAAAAAATCTGATACTGTTAGAGACAAAGATTATCTTTAAAATGTATGCCCTTCCAGATAAAAGTAGCAGAAGATTCTCGTTTCATCCTGAATGTATATCTAAATGCTCAGGTGCTACTAGCTTTGTCTGCACACAGTCTAAGTTACAGTGGCTGTACATTAGTTGCATTTGTGTGTAAAGATCATGATTATGAAAATTTACCAGGAGGGTAAAAAGCTTTCTGAGAAGGCATAAAAAACTAGCTAATGTTTCAACTATATCTCTTGCCACTGTGAAAAAATAATTTTTATTTTTCTTTTTAAAACAAGTTTATTTTTTTTCAGCAAGTGTCAAATATGTCATCTCTGTTTATAGATTAATGTATTTCTGTCTTGGAATGTTCATTCTAAGCCTCTGTTAGTGAACAATTTTTTCGTTGGGTAGTCTGGTGCAAAGAAATATTATGCCTGTTACTGTTCTCAATAAAGGGAAAAGGAAAAAAATCTTAAAGAATTGTGATTGGATTGAAGACCTCGGCACTATCCAAGCTGGCTTTTGTGGATTTGTAGGACTGCATTTTACCCCGATGTGGGAAAGACAATACACACGAGGTAAAATATCAGTATTACTTTTTTAATCTCTAAACTGCTTAAAGAAGTTAAGATTGCAACTGCAGAGTGAAACAATGTTACACAGATATATTTGGTGAATTTTTTTAATTTTCTAAAAAAATGTACATAGGGATAATATTTAAAGCACTGTAAAAAGTGCAAATTGGTAGATTAATTTATATAGGCAAGCAAAAATAAATGTCTCCAGAGAAAATCTGTTCAGTGAACAACTAATGGAAACTAACAGAATGTGAAGGTAAAAATAAAATGTTCAAGGCAGATTAATGAGGATCACTTCACTATATGCACATACAAAAAACCCCCTACAAATTAGAATAAGTAATATTGAAATAAGAAGTAATATTAAAATAAAATTTGACCTAACAGTAACACAGAGATTGACCCAAAGGTTCCTTCATTTTAACCTGTATTATTTCTGTTAATTGTGTGAATCAAATAACAGACTCCTCTAGCTCCTCCTTTCATCAGTTTTCCAAAGTGATACAAAACAGTAAAAGTGAGGGCTTGTTCACCTGTTCTCTTGCTCACTGCTCTACCCAAAGACAGATGGAAGAGTATTGTTTCATATGTGTGATTTGACAGGTGAAATTTTATTTCTGTTTGAAATCACTGCCAAAACTCATATTTATTTTTCAGACAGTTCTGTCTTCTACAGTACATACGCAGAATGCCAGCTAGCACCACCATCTGTATTTTTTATTCTTCCTGTTTCTTTCTTTCTTTTACATCAGTCAATACACTTTACATCAGTCTTAGTTTTACAGTTAGGTGAAGCTGGAAGTTAGAATCTTTTAGGGTCTTGCCATGACAGATCTCTGGAGAGGTTTTTTTTCTTGTTACCACCACTGCTGTCAGGTCCCTCTGCAAGGACATGGCTATTGATATTCAAGGCAGGGAACTTAACAGAAACAGCAGCCTCTGCTGTGAAAACAAAACCATCCATCCCCTTGTGAAAATAAAACCAGCAAGATTGTCTTCCTAGGGCTGACTAATTTTACCCATATCCTTGGGACAGAAGCATTCAGTTTTCCTCACCCTCCTGTCAGAAAGCCTTGGCCAGGCTTTGCCTCTGGTGTCTTTCAATGCCCAGAGTCACCAGGGACAGATTTAGACAGCAGGTCCTCTTTAGCTTAAAGTTTACTGAAACCAACAGAAATGAAAACTTCCTAAAATGAAGTTTTGTTTTAGCTTGTTATGCTGAGTATGTGGCAACATTCAGTCTTCTATTATTAAAGATTAAATTGCAAAATAATTGAATTTAAAATAATTATATCTTAGCAGTTTCTCACTGAGAATTACTGTCAACCTGTTGCCAGCTTTTGGAGATTAAAATGAATATTGGGTTTGCTTGCAGCTAGACATTTAGAGTTTGGTTGGACAAGCCCCCATCTGCTTTTTGCTTAACATAAGTATCTAGATATTGGAACTTTAGGCTGCACTTGATTACTGTTGAATGGTAGTTAAAATGTTACCTGGACAGGTACTGAAGATAGGATCAATAGTATGAAAAAGCACTGAAGGAAACCCCCCATGACAATAAGAAAATACCACATGACAGGAAGAGAGCCAACTGAAACCAGAATTTGAGGAAATATAATTCAAGAAATGAAGCAAGAGACCATTCTACTTGGGGAAAGCAGATGACAAATGATCTTCAGGTGCATGTGGAATAAAAGATGAAGTCAAAGGCTTATATAGAAGAGACAAGAGTCCAATCACCTTAGGAAAAAATGTACCTTAAGTGGACTCATTTGGTAATGGATCACACGCACATCACCTGGACAGACTGTAAGGCCTTAAAGGCACAGGTAGTGAAAGTAGAGCCTAACACAAGCTTAATTCCGAACATGTATTTCCTTTTGATTCCCATTTTAAAATCTGAGACATTTGTGAGATAAGATTGTAAATAAGTGATAATATTTGAAAATTTTATGTTCTGAAAAGAAAAAAAAAAAAAAACTCATTCAATATGACACAAGACTTAGATGACAGAAGTGGAAATTTTAGGCTTGGCTCAACCTGGGAAATTTTTGGAAAATAAGAAGCTGTTCTCCAGTCTTACTCAATTACAAGTGTAAATCTGTGGTAGTAATGAAAAGGAAGTGTGGGATACTCTGACTGGTAGAGTGAAAGCTGAAATAAAATACTAAAAAATCCATAGAGGTTCTTAGTATTATTTCTCTGAAGTAGTATTTTTTGTTCCCAGCACAGGTTTTTGCACAAGTAAAAAGTATGGTAGTATTGCTGACATGTAATACTGCAGAGAACAAGGTGTTATTTTATCAAGAGGATTTATATGCAATAATATCTCTCTCTTTCCTTCTTTATGAACTCTGCATCAGCCAAAGGAATCAAACCAATGGGTTTATGCTGAGAAGTTATTAAGAAAGCAGTATAACATATTATCCTCGGCAATTTTTGCTGACGCAGCTTTTCATATGAAACCTCTCTGCAGAGTCCAATTTAACAATGTGCTATATTTTAAAAATTGTCATTACATTATGAAGCAGTGTGGAAACTTCAAAATACCAGATTTATGATAAAAAATTAACTGGGACAGATTACATGTGTAGAATGAGAAGGCAAAATGGCATTGTTTCAGGCATTCTGCCCAGTGCATTTATAATTTCTTGAACTTTAATGTACTTGGAAAGGCAGATACAGCTGAATGTCAGCTTATCCAAGTACATTTCTTATAATAGCAATAACAGATTTGGTATGAACTAGATGATCTCTTGCAGTTCCCTAGTCTTGATTTAAACCTAGGTTCTTAGAGGAAATGAAGTTTATTCAGCCATGCTGGCTGACTGGATGGATAACAGTCTGAGCTTGAACAACTGTCTTATTTCACGTGGGAAGATGTTATTCTCAAATGTGTTAAGTTCCTGAAGATGTTGTCAAAATTCACATCTCAGTGAAGCAGAGAAATACAAATTAATACCAGAGTGCAGGTAAAACTCAGATATTAGCTGCAGTGAAGTACTTTTGCAGTGGCTGGAGATTCAACCTTTGGTGGCTGGGCTCGAAGGAGGACATCAAGAGGTTATTGAGTGTTGGAGAGGCCATTAGACACCTCAGATATCTGGATGCAATGGCATTTCAGTGCAAGCAGAAGTGATCTGTTTGTCTGCTTGTGACAAGAACTATAGAGAACAAGTGAGTTATGTGACTAATTTTGAACAATTACTCTAAGGGAAACATGAGAAGCAATCAACTAAATATCAGGCATTTCTTCTCAAGAGCTCCATAGCTTTTTTTCAATCTGTCAAAATAAATAATTTAATTTTGTGTATTCTGCCTTGAAACATTCATCACCCCCCATACAAGAATACCTGAATCTGTACTGAAACCCCCCCAGGGATATGAAATATGAAAAATAATTAGGGAAAAAAAAACAAAGCATGCAAACAAACAAACAAACCAGACCAAACCAAACCACCACCACCACCGAACAAACAAACAAGCAAGCAAACAAACCCCATAAAACAAAATAGAGAGAAAAGGCATTGAATGAGGTATGAAGTTGAAAATAAGCTTATTTGAGATGGAAAGAACTCACACCCACCTGAAATTTAGGTCTGTTTACCTCTGCTTATGTACACTGAGCACTCATTTCTCTCTCCCTCTCCTACTGATCTAGTATATATTGTTGCTTTCTGCAATAAAGCCATGTTACTTTGCCTTTCATCTCATGAATAGAACACGTGCTCTGGTGTGTTTTCTGACCACCAGCACATCGGAGTTTGGAGTTTCCCCCCTGGAGCCCCTTCCTCATTCTCCCCAGGACCATTGCAGAGCCCTGCATGTGTGTTCAGGCTTCACACTGGAGAACCTAAAAAAATCACAAATTGAAATTCTTAGCTTATAGATGTTTATGTCCATTATTGACTCTAGGCATCACTACCTGAAAAATATCACAGTAGTAAACATTAATAAATCCTTGAAGCATTCAGTGAAACCACATGGTTTATTGCAACAACAACAAAATATATAAAAGCCTTATTCTCCTCTGCAAGCAGACCCAGAAGGTCAGTGAGTATTTATAACTAAGAAGAAAATATTCTTGTTGCCCTTCACATCTACAGCTTAGAAGGAATGATTGCCTAAGAGATGCTTTAATTAACCTAAACATTTTAGCTAATGGTCAACAATATCACCTTGTGTATTAAAGTTTTCTAGGCATCAAATATATGAAGAATAGTACAGCTGATACAATTCAGGAAAAATTGAAAGTATAGAAACTAAAACCTGCCATAGGAAATTAATGTTATTCATTATATATTCAATACGTCTATTCAAGATATATTTCTTTCAGCCCTTCTGGATACACTTTAGAGATTTATAAATCAGGGCACATTTGGTTTCCTATGTAATCTGCAATATTTTTATGAATTTCTAAATTTTATGACACCTTCTGCTATTCGCTTTTCACTTTCGAATGATGAATTTGTATGGGAAAAGTCAGTAAAAGAGCTTTGCATTTTCTGTAGTTGTGTATACTTTAGGCCTGATGGATATTCTGAAGTAGCTTTCTACTATACCCCTATTAAATGGCCTATTGATCCCTACAGTTGTAAATACTCACAACACAATCATTTAGCAGGAATGCAGTTTAACTAGGAAAATTGAAATGCTATAAATGATCCATCTGGAAATTATGTCTTCTTGCCAGAACACCATTTGGGATGCATTCTATCCAACCTGGCCCAAGTTACTGACACTATATAAAAAGTCTAGGGAGTGTATTCATTTTGATATGTTACATATTATGCCACCAAATTAGTCACAGTACAATTCATCTACAAACACATAATTGGAAGCCATGAAATGTAACTGTACCATGGACCAGCTGGATATATGAGGAATCTTTCCACAGGGTGAGAATAGCTCTAATCCAGCATACAAGGCAGTCTTCCCAATTCCAATCGAGGACTCACACCTGGGTTTTCCAAACATCAAGCATGCCAGCTGCCCTGATAATCTCTGTTCTTGTGAAGGAGAGTTTGTATATGTTTAAGGCTTATAAAATGTTTGTAGTATCCTATAATAAGGGTACTGAGAGACAAATTGGTACTGCTACAGTATAGGTTGCTGTTATCAGTATCAACGAAGTCTTAATTCTGCTTTCTCCTTCAACCATTTTGTTACCATGTATCATGAGGTACATTTAGTACCAACCCCAGTATACCTCTTTGAAATTAATTTTGAAATGTTTAATTAATGAAAGCTGAATTACTTGCCATATTAGAATCACAGCTACAAAGCTAAGCCAGTTTGTTAGGTGACTTTATAAAAGCATGATGAATAACTAGAAATCTGGGAGACCCCAGTCAATTATTTATAAAGCCTTTTAAAAAGCCTCTCACATCTGCTCAGATTCTGCCTGAAATGAAAAGTTGCTCCTATTAACGTGCCCACTATGAAAGATGAAGGCTTTTGTTAAAAGTCTCTGCTGATGGAAGAATAGGTATTTTTAGGATAATGCTGGCCCTGATTTCCAAACCTCACTTTCAGAGCACAGATGGCTGGAGGCAATCTTTCTTCTGCATGGGATGAGAATGTTTCTGTAGCAATTTGGATGGGCATTAGAGTAATTCCTTCCAAGTGATATTAATAGCAACAATGTAGGTGAAAAGTCTGGCTTCTGGGGAAAAAGACTAATGGAAAGATTCAAGAGGCCAGTGGTCAGATATGGAAGCCTCTAAGGTGGATCTGTAACCTTTTTGCAGTGATTGTGCAGTCCTCATGCTGAACGTGATGGTCGGTGCGTGCGTGATTCCTGTTTGCAAGTGACCACAAGGCAATTCTTAGTGAGGCCCATGTGTCAAGAGTGCAGATGGCTTTCCCTCACAGCCAAAAATGAAATTATTCTACACTCATGAGGCTCACTGCCTCCATTTCAGTCCAACTGAAAAGATGCAAGAAGCATGAATTGAGCAATAGATGTGTCTTGTATGTGAAGGTAGAACATTGTAGGCAATAATTTTGCAAAGCACTAGGTTTAGAACAAGACCTGTAGTGATTTTTCAAGGTTGTTAAGACAATACAGTGCTCACTTTGTGATTAGATCCAGGTTTGAACTATCGTGTATTTTAACAATGTGCAATCAAGTAAAGGAAAAAAGCAATAAGCTCCCAACTACCTACAGGAATGTATTTTAGTTTATTCTGAAGAGATCAATGTTAGAGAGAAAGCTTCAGTACTTTGCTACGACTTTATGCCCATGAGATTTAATAATCTCATAGGAAAATCATTAATCATCTCTTACATGTTCTCTGCAAAACAGTATGGACAGGTAATCTCTTTCAGGATAGTTGACAGAAATAACAACAAATATACCTTAATCTGACAAAACGCATAAAATATTTTGTGCAAGATCAGGAACATATGATGAAATCTACACGTGTAGCTTTAATGCAAAAAGGAAAACTAAGCTAGCTACTAGGCAAAAATATGTTGGGGAGGACTGGAAGGAATGAAAAGAGATTTCTTCTCCTGCTTAAATGTAGAAGAAAGTGGGAAGTACATATGTGTTCAGGCTATGATCATTAAGACACAAAATACTTTCACTGTTTTTGGCAGGATGAAACCTCTCCTTTACCATTCAGTGATCTACTGAAGTTCTTTGATCTGGATTTTGAATATGCACTTGCCCAGCAAGACTGTCTTGTGTCACCTGAGTGAATGGAAAACTCCAGAAATTACTTGAAATGGAGCATGACTAAACCAAGGAAAATAAAAACTGTATATGAAATTTATTTCAAGTAAGATGTTTCTGTAGAATGTAAGCATGATTCACCTGCTTTGAATTAATACATATATTTAATTTTATTAGCTATACATTCAATACGCCTGTGTTGTCACTTTATACATTGTGGAAGCTGCTTGGTGATAGCTGTTCTTGAAATTAGACTATCATATGAATTACAATTACAAATTTTTCTCAGCAACTTTCCCCAAAACAGGGATATTCACAATACTTTCTGTTAGTGCAAAATTAATGTTTGCTGTGCATTCATGAACATGATCTAGCCATTCATCATGCTTCTATTTGCTTT
Source organism: Phaethornis superciliosus (assembly GCA_023637945.1). Lineage (NCBI taxonomy): Eukaryota > Metazoa > Chordata > Aves > Apodiformes > Trochilidae > Phaethornis > Phaethornis superciliosus. Next base: position 67,499,843 of record JAJQWJ010000001.1, on the reverse strand, counting down.
TCAGATCACTTCCTCTTCCTTACTCTATTTGCATAAATTTACATCACAACTTTTGCTAGGCATCCAAATTGTTTAGGTAAGAACATTCCAGTGAAAAGAAGAAAAGTATACCTTTATCTTTGAGCAATAACATGATACCACATGTCAAATCTCATGAGAACCACTATGGTCATTAGTTAGCAAGACACGCACAAAAAAATCTAGTTGGATGAAATAATGTTTTATAAAAAATTCCTAATAAAAACTACAAATCTACATATACATTGAGAATTACAAATAAATATTATCTGTAGAAATTGTAAATTTTTATTAAGCAAACTTATTTATATGCTTTAAATCTAATTTAAAGAAATGGAGCTATTGCTGTTTCTCAGTAGATACATGCTGTGCCAGACTGGAGCTTCCAACTGTCCTGTGCTTAAAGGGTTTTCTGAATCCCTTTCTGTATTGAAATGCCTTACCCAAATACTCTTTTAAAGCACTGAGTTTAAGTACAAGAGCAATACGGTTGTCATACTTCTTCTGCCAAGTATTGAGCTACATAAAAGAGAAATGATACAGGAGTTAAATTCAGATTTGAGGTATTTATTCAGCAATAAAAATATTTAACTTTCATGCCTTCATAAACAGACTTTGCAATGTGGAATTACCATCCAAGGTTTGTAATGCAAAGGATAGGTATGATTGGTGTCTAAACAGGGAGCTGCTAGTGGAAAAACAAATAATAATAACAATAATAATAATAATTAATAATAATAATAATAATAATAAAGAGTAAACTGCAACTCAAGGAAAGGAGCAACTCAGATGTGCATATGCAGAAGAGAGTGAGAAGGGAATTCTCTCTTTTTGTCTTTTGGTTTGGATGTTCACTGCCTACATCAGACACACACATTCAATATATGCCGTATTTCCTAGGTTCATAAAAGCACCAAAGGGATCTGAGACCTGTACAGAAAAGTTTCAGACTACATCGTTGAAGATATCCCACTCAGCACAAAAAAGTTGAATGCTACTGACAACAGCAAGATCTAAAGCCAAGTTTCTTTAGAGAAAGAGATTTTGGTGTTCAACCAGTCAGGCATCTCCCTAGTGCAGGAAATGCTTAAGGTTTCCTGCAAATAGGAGAAGCACCAAAAGGACAACAGCTAAGTGAAATTCTGGGATATGTGTCTTCTGACAGGTGAGAACATGAGGTAAGTTTCCTTCAGGAAAGACATATGTTTGTAGGCAGATGAATAAAGAACAAAGAAAGCAGTATGACTTTATTTTTTCTTTTCTCTCTTTCTGAAGCAGTGTTTTAGATATCTATGTCTCTGGATGTGAATGGGGAATGCCACATGCATGAACTCTGTTGCAGAGGTTTGGGTTAAGACATGAATGTCTCTGCACTGCTGCAGGTAGGGATGCCCTTCCTATTGATGGCACAAAGTTCTGCCTCATCATATGTGATGAATGTCTGTGGGTGGGTTTTGTCTTTCTTTTAGTCTGTTTTAAATATTTAATATTTATTAGGAAAAAAACCCTTTTAAGGATGTTAATCAGCTATGATTGATTCAAGACCAGGATTGATTTATCTGTAATTCTGATGAGTGATCCACAAAAAAGCAAGGAAGAAGCATTTTAAATGGACAAATGGTCACAGATATGTGTTACATGTCAAGCCAATTTATTTTGGTAGCCAATAGATTGAAACGACACATGATGCTGTTTCATAGTTTGTTCCTTCTGTATGAAACTTTGCTTTAAAATTATTAAGTAAGGAGACCAGATGTCTCAGCTTTACCAAGGCAACCATTTTCTTAAAGTCCTATTTTAGTGTTTCAACAATTTTTACTGCAATGTTAAAATGTCTTTTTTTTTTTTTTTCCCCCTGCTATTAAGCGACTCCCACCCTGAAGTACCATCTGCTCAGAAACATTGAATGTCTTTTCCATTTCTCAGTACTTAAAAGTATTTATATAGAAGGAAAGAAATCATGGTCCTTATATGTCTGTGTGTGAGAATGTGTGTGGAAAACTGTGTGATAGAAAGGAGGTCTTGTGCTGTCATATACCTGTAGTGGTAAATACTCCATGATGAGTTTTAGCCTTGACCAGAGCAGTCTAAACAGTAAAATATATCAACACGGAATAATTTATTTCACATCTGAATAAGTTTTACATCACTTGATAAATATCACTTTACTATTTATATAACCAGCTTAAGAGACACTGAACTATTTGGAAAGACAGGAAAAACATTAGAATAGTACACTGTCTATTATTAGTACATGTCTGTTTACTAATCATATTTGTGAGTGCATTACTGGTACTAACTAATTAATACAATCAGTAAATGAACTTTCAAGACAGGAAGATGACTCTCTCATAGCAAAGGCTTAATTTTATATATTCACCTTTGATGAATTTTTCCATGTTTACTCACATTTTCAAAACTCCAAAGTTCTTAAATTTTATTCTTTGCATCATTACTTGCCAACATTTGTAATACCACAAATATTCAAAACCAGCTTAAACTTTTTTTTTTTTTTCTAAATTTTAGTAGGACACTAAACACATTATAACAGCACATTTATCCATCTGGCCCAGCAAGAATTTTAAAGTTGTACTGTACTGTGCAGAGATAAAATATGATTACTCAGAGTCTGAGGATCTGTTCACAAAAAGAATCCGTAAAGAGAGAACATGATTTTCACTACTGTCATTTTGTTTGATGGCATCTGGCAAATACTTCAGTTCAAAATTTTTAATTTTTATTATTAAACTTGTAGATCAGGAGGAAAAAAAAAATCCAGTGATTAAATTCCTGTTCTTCATGTGTAACAAAGTTCAAGTTCTACACCTGAGAGTTTCTTCTGAGCAGTGTCCTTACAATAATGAATATCAAATGAACCAATATTAGAACATCAAATAAAGTCTGTACTTTTTTATACACAGTGAAAAGTAAGTCTGCATTTCCTCTTTTCCTGTAGCCTGATACTAATCTTGCTGTTTTCTTTCAGTTTCTAATATGAATCTAACTAGGGATTATAAAATGGCTTTGAAGGGATAAAGGTTATTGTTACAAGTGCCAATTGACTTAGTTTAATGGGTTCTATTTGCAATGCATTTTTGAAACTCACAGAGGCAATTTTTTTCTTTCCCTGATAAGCAGGAGTGCTGGGAAGTACTTGGTTTTGATTAAATGCAAGTGTCTGTATGTGTTACCCTTGGAATCCTTTCTATACTAACTAGGGAAGTGGAAGCATTATATTGTGAGAATGATTTGAAATGTCTTTGATACCATTAATTTGAAAATTGCAGTTGAAAATATTATCTTCATTTCTAAGTGAAAAGTGTAACATTTTAATCAAGGCTTAAGTTCAACTTCCTTCTGTTCCATTTTCTTTCCAGTAATGTAGGTGTAGCTGGACTTTCTAGACCCAGCTTCATTGCCTAGGAAAAGATGGGAACTGCTCACCTCGTGCACTGTGCCTGCTGCAGGGAAGTGGACACCTGGAAGAGACTAGAAGATTGACAAAGCCTAAAACACTGTGAGGTAAAAGAGACAGAGGCTCTTCAAGGACAAGCAGCAGCACAACCAGGCCCTCTGCTTCCCAGTTTCCTGCAGACTCCTCTAAATTCAAAACCAAATACACAATAGCTCCCTCACCATACCTTCTACTGTTTTCCCAGATCTCAAATCAAACACAGGCTGACTCAAATAGCATTTTTCTGTCCCTAAAAAAATGTGTTTATTTACTGCTCACCTAGAGAAAAGTGAAGGTCAAGGACTGGTACATCTCTTTTTCCTGAACAGTTTTTTCATCTTTTGCCTTTAGCAGCCTTCAGCAGGAGCTCTTGTTTTCAGCGAGTGACTGTTCACTTCAATACGTAAATAGAATTCATTTTTATACAACAGAATCCTTAATATCACGCACAAGGATCAGTTTATCTTGAAATGTATGAATGTAACCTGTATAATGTTTATTTCAATCTTACATATCATCATCTTTTTTCAAAAGAATCAAGAGGGTCTGGGGGTTGTATTTTTTTGTTGTTGTTGTTGGTTTTGTGTTTTTGAGACTGAACTATTTCATTATGCCTAATTATATGATGAGCTACTCAGAAAATAAAAGACACATTGAAAAATAGCTTGAAAAGAACAGAAATATCCCTATAGTTAATTATGTTAAAAATACCAAACACTTGTCAGCATCTCATTAACATCTTAATGAGGTGAAATGATTCTCATCTGTCATAAAAAAAAAAAAAAGTTACTTTAAAGAAAAATCCCAACCTAGTTTGTAAATTTTTGCACCCTGAAAGACATAGATTATTTCTGCTCATTAAAATCCCACTAACATGGTATCCAAGAGTTGCAAAGTGTTAAGAGAACAATGAGGCTTCTACTCTGGCTGTTATTCTGTGTCCTAGAGGAAGATTAATAATACTTCAAGACCTTATATTAATAGGAATCATTAGAGTAATAGATCTGTAGAGGAAGGGAATGGAAGCTGGACAGCTATGATGTGTGGGGTGATTTGTCCCAAATGACATATAAATTGCTCTCAGCTTGAATTTATTTTCTCAGTGTAGTCTCTTCTTTTTGCTCTGATGAGGTTATATCCTGGGCCAGGCAAGTAAGAAAGATGAGTCCCAGACCACATCCCTCCTTTGATCATGGAGGGTTGGTAAGGCATGTTTTTGGCAAGTGCTAAGAAAATTCCTCCCCTGGGCTCTTGCAGGTACTAACAGTGGGATAAGAAAAGCAGAGTAGCAGCACTGGTCTAGGAAATGGCAGTAGCCACACTGAGGATGTAGTAAGATCATAAAATGTATTTCTTCAGATATTGCAGTGCTGGCACATTAGTCTTTTCTTTCACAATCTTTCAAAAGGTTAACATCCTGCCTAATTTTTAAAATAGTATTGAAAAGCTACAATTCATCCACTACACTGTCAGTGCTATTTAGCTAAGAAAAAGATTTTGGAAGTTCAGATGGGTAAATCAGGTGAGATTCCATTTAAAAATTTTAATGAGTTCTAATTTGCATAAATTATCTATGACATTAGTTGAGACTCCTTTTTTTTCTGTGTCTTTATGTCTGTGTGTGTTCAATCTCCTTGCTTACCTAGTGGGAGCAACTAAGGACTATAAAAGACCATATGGGAATTAAACAATCTTCATGAAATTTCAACAGATTCTATCATCAAAAAACTCTTACAATAAGAGTGGGTGTGAAGGGAGAAAACACAACACATTTATGTCTCTTAAAAAATTAGAAATAATCATATCACCAAAAAATTCTACTTGTCAATATGGTATTCCAGGTTGTTTGTTTTTAAGTTCACTGTGGAATCCAAGGATTTTATAGAATTTTGACTACAACTTTGGTACAAATGTCATTTAATTTGGAAGAAGTCATAAACAGCTTTTGAAATATGCTGAGATTACACAGTGTACTTTGAAACATCTGCAAGACTTTGGTCTTCATGGGCTTTGTGCCCTCCCTACATAGAACGATACATTTTGTACATAAAAAATAACTTCCATATTGACCCATATATGCTCACAAAAGTTAATTAACAGTTCTAAATATTCTTATATCTCAAGAAGAAAAGTTACTATAATAACTTTATTCTTCCATCAGTATAATCTATCTGAAGTACAATTTTCACTAAGTTTCAAAGCACAGTTGTTCCTTCCATACTTTAGGTTTAAAAAATAGTTTTTCTTCCAGTGCATGTTGATTTATGAACAACATGGAAAAATGTGTCTTCTGAACTGTAAACTATGTCCCTTCAAAGAAGTTAAATGATCTCTAGGCAGCCTAAGCATGTCACTGAGCAAGACACTTTTAGAGAGAAACTGCACTACACCCTAGACCTTAGCTGTATCTTCAGATATCAGTAGCCTTTCTTAGGGATTTAATGTTGTAAATATAAAAATTAATCTAAAACTCCTTTCATCTCTTTTACTTCTGGAAATGTATGCCATCCTGCTGCAGACATGGCCTGTTATATCTTATTTGACAAGTTAGACATCATACTAGCCAAGTCAATAAACCTGGCAACTTTTTCGATAAAGTTGGTATGACTCTGCCTCTAGTTTATAAATTACCTTATTAAAAAAAAAAAACCTCTTAGCAAGTTTTTTCATTGTACAGGGAAGAAAAACAGGCAATTACAAGGTTTTTAATTTTGCTGCAATAAAATTAGAATACATTGATGGAGGAAAATGTAAATGCAAAACCGTAAGCCTGTGAAAAATATTCCGGCTTACATGCTAGTTGTCTGTGCTCTAGAGTGAATGGTTTTTTTACATTAATATTTTTCAATTTAGTATGATGTTATAGTCCTTGAAGTTTTATGCCCAGATAACTCAGGCCTAGTTACTTGGATGTTTCATTTTTTGAATCTAAGTAGTTGCGGATCCAATGTGATAAAGTGAGTCTGGATCCTGTAGCTTTGTCTTCTTCAGAAAGATTTTGGAGGCTCACATTCAAATGATACATCTTACACATAATAGAGACAGCTGTGACTGTGTGGTGCTAGCCATTAAAAATCAGCAGTTAATGCATTACTGTGTGCAAAATGCCACAATTATTCTCTAGATTACGTAATTGAAAATGCATCTACTAGCTTTTTAGTTTTGACCATTGTAGACAAAAAAGAGACCATTCTTTTCATATTAAAAAACAGTCTAAAAATACATTAGACATAATAATAATAATCCATAAGTGTCCAATTATTAACACCTTGCTTGGTCTGCATATCTTTACAAGGACATTTTTTTTTTCATCCAGCCTTTGCAGCAGCTTACTGAGAAATTAAAGCTACCATTTATAAAAGCAACAACCTAAGGTGCTATTACTTTAATTTTCTAAATAAATTACATGATGGTAAATTGCATCACGTGGAGATATTTTTGAAAGGTGCAAAAGGAGGCAGACTTTATATTTTGATAAAGTGTGCTACCTAGACTTCAAAATTAAAGGCTTGTTTTGCGGTCCAGCCTATTGCTTGCTTTAGCTGCTTATAATGTTTCAAGAGCTTTAAATGATTCCATGTACAGCTACAGTCAAACCATAAAATACACAAATTAAACTGGTCAATATGAGAATGAATTTAGAATGCCAGTCACAGACATTTATAATCTTCAGCAGCAACTTTCCCAGTCTGACACACTCTTTTGCTTTAAACTGAATGTCAGAGCTTTATCTGTATTTGTTCTTTAGAGCACTGCAGGGGTGCAATGCTTTCTTTATTTTCAATTGGTAGGCAATTTTGTGAGTAAATACATAAGCTGGTGAAATCTCTCTTGATGAAAATCCATTATTTTAATTAGTAGAGGGTGGTGTACACTTTTGGTTTAGACTTTTTTGAATTAGTAATTAATCTCTTCCTCATGAAAAGCATTTATTGTTTTCATTTCAGGGAATTCAAAGAAAGATAACTCAGTTTAAAGAATGTCACCCAATCAAAAAGGCAAGCTATAATATATGGCAGTAACGAAGCAGGATGCAGGTTCAGGAACAACTGAAGAAAGGGAAAACTTAACAATGAAACAAGATACACAAAGATTTCTGATTATTGGTATTGATGAGTATTCATTGATTCCAAGTAGTAGACGTCATCTTAGTTACTAAAGTAGATGTAAAACCTGTTTACTGGAGGGAAAAAAAAAATAAAAGAAACACAGCACAAGAGTATAAGCGACCTAATTAGGAGACATGCCAGGCCCTGGACATTGTCTTAAAGCAATCTCCTTTACAGATAAAAATTAATGTTCATCAGGATTAATTTAGAGCCCTTTCTTTTCCACTCCATGCCTCTGCTCCAGTAGCATTAGATCATTCTCCAAATGGAAAATCTTTTCCTATACTTAGACTGACTCAGACCATCACAACTTTTTGCATTCTTGAAATAGTTTTGTGTATCTGGAACTTATTTGGATTTTCTTCCTATAGAGAGAAAGAAAAGGAGATTCCAATTTATCACATTCGCTAAGTTCACTTTGAATATTAGCAAAGCTGTAAATGTCAACAGCAAGTTTTATCTTTATCAAGCAAAGGAATACATTCTGGCTTGCAAAATGGAAAGCATGTATAAGACTGAACAGCATTTAAGAAAAAGGAAAAAAGGAAAAAAGTTCACTTATTACTGTTCCATAACAGAATATCAGAAATCTTTGTACTATCATAATTAGATGCAAGTGTAGTATGTGGGTCTTATTTTATAGGACTGTCTCACTGGTTTACTGTCTGTGGAATATTTTCCTTTCTCTGCTGATTTGTTTCAGATACAGTGTCTGAAAGACTGTTTTTGCCACATGGATCCTAAAATTTGAGCTTTACAGTTCTGCACAGTGACTTTTGTGGCAACATCATCTGTCAGTAAAACCAGCCTGTTAGGCTCTGAAAGCCATCTTCACACACTGTCATGGTACTGCAATAATTTTTGATTGGTTCAGTGACAGATTTTTCTCTAATGTTTTTTTTGAAAATGTGTCCTACAAATTGCATCGATTTACATCTCCTTGCAATGATGCATTAATTCCTGAAATTATTTATAGGAACAGACAGCATTGAATGTATTAATTGGTTATCCACAGTCTGCATTCTTTTGGCTGACCTCCAAATTCAGGTGCTTCAAATTTCCAGTCAGTTACTCTGCAAGGATGTTCTGGCTTGAGACGTCAAGTAGCATGGGGTGACAAAAACTAGAATTCTACATATACATTAATGTGACACACCTTTCTAGTTTGTTCTAACTTTTAAATATTTTTTTTTAATCACTATTAGATCAACTGGAATACCCTCTAATTACTGATAGTACTAGTATGATCAGGATCGGCTGTTGTGGTGGTTATAAAATATCATTTGATATTTTTACAAAAAGCTTTCTCGATACCATATCTCTGTACAATATTTTTTTATGTTTTACAAATAATATGCAAGAAAAAATAGTATTAAAGTTAGATACTTTATGTGGTTGAAATTTTTGGATAAAAAAAATCTGTGTGGCTTTTTTCCCTGCGCATGTTCATAGTTATTTTTAATGGCTAACACACTTAATCAAAGAGAAATTAGACCTTGTATGACCCTAATTACAGGGCTACTACAGCTAAATGAGCACCTAGATTCAAATATCTTGAATTAATCAACATCCATACACTGCATATTTGAACAGCGTTTCTTAACATGACTGTATTTTGAAATGAAATTAATCATCTGCCACATCACATTGCTTAGGTTTAGTCAAGAGAACAAAAGCTGTTTAAGGGTAGAATGACACCTCCCAAAAACTAAGCCAGGCTAGGTATTGGGCACTTTGCTATATGGTAGATTCCAAATGAATTCTAGCACAACCTGGGAATATTATGGCCACCCCAGTTACTCCCGTGTGAGAACTGAACAAGGCATCTGGAATCTGTGACATTAATAGCACATTCAGCAAAGCAGCTCCTGCTCTCAGGATACACGGATGACTTGAAACCCATTACATCAGGTGCTGCTGCTTTTTCTAATGTCCTCGTAGAATATTTTGCATTTAGGAAACAAGTAAAGAAGGAAAACTAGCTGTGCCTTTGGGTTTTGTTTGTAATTCTTCTGTTTTCTCCAAAGTACAAAATCATTTAGGCATTTTTTTCTGTAAAAAGAACACACAATAAGAATTTAATCAACAGCTAGAATCTTACTTTTCTTCCAAGTACATGAAGAAATTAATTCAGACAATAAAAACTACATCCAATTAATAACAAATAAACTTGAAATGCATTCAGTAGTCTGCAGTGTCATCAAATACATACTGCTCTTCCTCCAACAGTTAGGAACATGTTTTTTCACCAAAAATGTGTTCTTTTAGTAACAAGGATCTTGAGTAGTGATGTATTATACACATAGTATTTGTGACAAAAACAACAACAAAAAATTGTGTTTGAAATTGAAATATGTGTCTATACAACAGGATTTTGCCAAATAAACTGAATTAGAGAAACAAATCTTCAGGACTCTCTAGTATATAGAGCTTAAAAGCTGTGAAAGTAAGAACCTGCCCCCAACCCAGTACTTCACTGACTGTAATGTTACAGCTGTACTGTGAAACTTGGGGGGATATGTCTGGGGTGTTGGCTTCTGCTTGGGATTGCACCAATGTGTCTGTGTGGCCTCTTACTCCTGGGGCACCACACATGCCACTTTTTGTAAGAGATTGCATAGAAAGAAGAAGGATCTTCTCACAACAGTCTTGCAGCCTTTTCTTTTTAACTGCCCTTAAAAGTTCAATGCAATAATTTAAAGGAGATAAAGGAGATATCCTTTGCTTATTGTCAGTTGTGACTATAGGACTGAGTATTGGGAAAGACCAAGTAGACCAGAAGTCCATCTGTCTGCTCATTTATGCCTATGGAAATATTGCAAGCCTCAAATGGAAAGGTGAAAGTTTCTCTTCCTTCATCCCATGGATATGATGAGGAAAAAAAAAGATCATCGCTAGTAATTCAATTTTCAACTCAACTAATTAATTAAAAAATAATATCGTCATGTAAATAACCAAGCTAGAAAGAAATTTTAGAAGTGAATGCATTCTAATTTAGTGTCTTGCACCAAAGCATGATTTGTCAATCACTTTTTCTCAAACTTCTTGCATTAGATCCTGGAATGGAAGCTGTTGGCCCCTTCCATGCGTGTGGTCTTCATGAGGATATGAAGTATCAAGTCTGTGAAAGACATTAGTACAATAAATGCTAGTTCTCTTTCTGCTCTTCATTTCATCTGCTGAGATGAGACACACTGATAGTCTATTTCTATCTGCTAATATTTGCCAAACTGATAGCAGATATATGGGTTGATGAGAGAGTACTGGGCTACTTGGATCACTGATGAAGCTGGAAAGGTTTTTCTCATTCTCTCATGTTTAAAGAACCTGTGGCAATCCATACCAACTCCCCCAGATGCCGGTAACCCATTGCTTTTTCATTTTTGGGAGCACAATCAACAGTGCCAGGAGGCTGTTAGAGAGGATGGACCAGGGCTGATGAGCAAAAGAAGACAGTTAAGATTTGGACATAAAAATCTCCGTAACAGTATAGCCTGCAGTGCTCAAATGAATGCACTGCCTGCCAGATACACTTAATTTTCTTTCTGAAAAGATTTCTTGGAGCATTTCTCAATGCCACATGTACCTTCACTGTAGTTCCATTAATAGGACTGCAAAGACCAAAAATGAGCAATTTAGTTGTATTTTGTTTCCATGATGGAAACGCTCTACCGCACTCCCTTAAACAACAATTTGAGAAGCTGAGTTATATATATAATCTGTCATTATTCAGAAAATTACTGTGGCGGAAAGAGGGGAAGCCGACCAAAGGAGTAAGGAGGAAGAATACCAGGTAATGAAGAACCCGTTGTAGAGTGCCAGCTGAGGAAATTTCACTTCTGTGAATAAATTTTATTTGTTTTCTCCTAATACTTCTCATTCAGAACTGGCATCTGTTGATAATTCAGACTGCCAGACATTTCCTTTTGTATTATATTTCCCTGGGCCTCTAAAATTTATAAAAATCTCAAAGTTTTCTAAGTTCCTTTAATAAACCTCAATTAATTCTCTTGCAGTTCCTTGAATATATGACATTATAAAAATATGTATCCCGAGTTTGTGTTTTGACTGAATAACAAATAACATCACTAATGATAATTACTGACATTTAGTAGTTCCAAACTGTGAAACATTGAATCCTTAGCTACTAGTAACCATGGAGTTATGTGTGTGAAGACAACCCTATCTTTCAGCTTGTAGAATAAAATTTCACAAAAGATAACCCTCAGGCTATTTCACAGTGAGATTTGTTTGTGACTGTTTTCCTGTGAAAATTTAGCCAGGGAAGCTGACAGAAAGTACCAAGAGTAAGTGAAGAGGTACTGGGGAAAAAATCAGGGAATTCAAAGGGATGTGTGGCATAGGTGCCAATCAAGGCATCCCCCTAGCATAGTTCGTGTTGGCCTAATACAAGGTGTTACACCAAAACTTACTTGCTTGGGGAAATACTTTAGCTCCACTGACTAAAATGTCTCTTTGTTGCTGTCAATAATGCTGTCAGCATTAATGACTTTTTTATAGATGAGAAATAGAGAGGAGAATGTGCTGGTCCAAACTTAGATGTTTTAATATGCATTTTATTAAAAGGCTGAGAGATAGCAGGCCTTCTAGAAGGCAGGCAAGGTGCAAGAAAACTGGCATGAACTGCTCTAACTTACATTTAACTTTCCTAACTAAATGATATGAGTACAGGATACTTCTATGTTTGAGCTTCTTTCAACCCAAAAACAGGTTTAGCCCCTACCAGAGCACTACTAGAAGTCTGTGGGAAAGAAGACCTGGAATAAATTCTGAATATGTGTTTTCCCTGTCTGCTTTTTCTCCTGTAGCTTTTGCAGACTCTAGATTTGTTCCTGAGCTTGCAGGGATCACCAGTGCACACAACTCTCAGCACTCACAACTTTACCACTGCTTCTGTGCATCTGCAAGCACATTTCCCTGGTAGATCACCAGTGACCAGGGACTCCCGTCAGTGCTGTGCCAGTGTACCACCTGGATCAACCCTTTCTTGCCTTTGCAGGTCTGAAAATGTCAACCTAAAAATCAGCATATATACCTGCAGTTTGCTCTAGACAAATGAAGAAGTTAAAGTCAAGGCATAACCCTGAGCAGCACACATTGGTATGTGCAGCCTAAGTTGAATTGTTTATGACAAGTGAGTTGTCAAAGGGCCTGATTGTGTATGACATCGGCAAGAGGAAGGACAAACAAATCTGCTCACCTGTGTCCAAAGTCATAGCAAGGCTTATGTAGGCTGCTGAAAACTCAGCTAGCTGAGACTGTCAGAGGAACATAGTGTTGTTATTTCTGGTGTTCTCAGACCAGAAATTGATGTAAACTGACAAGCACTGTTTGCCTGTAAGGGCTGATATTTCAAGTGACTTTAGTTAGCTTAAGTGAGCTCTTGAAAAATTTGTATCACTGTCCTGTATCTTTCTTAGGAAGTACTGGGATGCATATTGAAGAGGTATATTCACTAATGATAGTTATCTGTAATGCTTCAGTAGGAAACTTACACAAGCGGAACATGAGAAGTGATGCGTTGCTCAGAATATCAGATGATGCAACCATTATTTTATCTCTTGATGAAGGCAACCAATGTCTTTATAATCATGGGAACCAGAATAGATGTCTCTGGTAGCATGGTGCAGATGTGCTGTAGAAAGGTCCCCAGAGCCCTGACCCATCACACACTCCAGCCAAATACTGATTTCCTGTGAGGCTAAAACTTGTGTGTGTACTATCCACTGGCACAGGTTGCTTTCCTCTGAAGAACAGGCAGAGGATTCAGGAAAAAAGGCAAGACTGCTGTCTGGCCTGGATGAGCAGAGAAATCTGGACTATAGGGGTAAGATCAGCAAAGCACATCTACCCAAAAATGCAGCCAGAACCTTGGGTCACTTGTAATAAACTGTGATACACGTCTCAGTCACTTCAGCAGAAAAGGAGGGAAGGCATCACCTCGAAGACTGCAGAAGGAAAACTGAACTACAGAGATGCTGAGAAACCTCCTACGTCAGTCAGTACAGGTGGTGAAGGTAAAGGTAAATTAATATATCTCATTTTCTCAGAGCAGCTTCTGCTGTATTATGAGACCTTCAATTGTCTGTGGAATATAGCGGTGACCAAGAACACTAAATAGCAAGTTCTATCCTTAACCAGGTGAAACTACTTTAAGAAGTCATTCACTTTTCTGTGGATCTGGGCATTACTACACCAACTGAGAGCTCTGAAGAAAAGAAAAAAAAAAGACATGGATGGAAATATATCATCACTGCAAAAGGAACTTCTGGGTCAATCTTTTTAGAGCAGGCAGAGATCAGATGCAAGTGGCTGTCAGAAGACTCTTCATGTTTGTTGCAGTGCTGACCTGTTACTGTTATGGCAAAGCTCCCTCAGTGTCCTGTGTATGGTTGACATTCGCGTTCTTTCCTGATGGTACACAGGCTATGTCACAGTACATGCTATTTCACAGTTGCAATCCTCAATTCAGTCAGTGAAGAGATTTGCATGGCTGAAACAGTGGCTGAACAGAGCCTTCTTATCAGGTGGCTCAATAAGGAATCAAGAAATAAGGAATAATCAGTAAGGAATCAAGGAATCATAGCCCATTACAGCTGTGTGGTAAAGTCAACACACTGGAGGGAAAGGATACCATCCAGAGGGGTGTTGGGGAGTGGCCCTGTGCATGAAGTTCAACAAGGCCAAGCGGAAGGTTTTGCACCTGGTTTGAGGCAATCCCATACACAAATAGAGGCTGGGAGGAGAAGACTTGGGAGAAGCTTAACACGAGCCATCAATGTGTGCTTGCAGCCCAGAAACTATGTTGCCCAAAACTCCTGTACAGAACTTGTCACAGTGAAAAATATTTGAGTTGTCAAATAGGTAAAAAATCTATTACATGCAAAACTAGACTAGCAGCTTGAAACATAATCTCGTCGTTGCACATACTTAGCTGGGATTTGGCATGTACAAACAAATGCACTCCCAGATTTCACAGTACAGTGGTTAGAAGAGCCTTCTCAAAATGCTGTCCCACTTTTGGTTGCTTTGGAAAATGAGAGAAAAGCAACGGCATTCCTGTAGGGAGAGGAGAAAATGTAATGGTTTGCTTAGCCACTACATGACTCCACTTTTACACTTGCTCAACCACAATGATGGTAATGATGCTGGAGGAGCCAGTTATTAGACTAATGAAAGGGTCCACCAGTAAAGTCTTGTCCACATACAAGTGAATAGTAAAACTCCAGTTCCTATCTTGTCTTCTGAGGACAAAATTTGTTCTAGTCAACCACTAAAATGTTCATGATTTGGTTTGACTGCCTCTAACTGTTTGACATTTCTAGTGTCATTACTTCATATCTGTTTTGATGATTCACACCCATATCCAACCCTGACTGCCTTTACCTAGAGTTGGTCCAGGCTCCCGATTGCCTGGAATTCAAAGTAAATTGGTTACTATTAATTATGCAGATTGAAACTGTTTTTATAAATATTGCCTTTTATGATTGGTTTATTTATCAATGTTGAAATTGCTGTTATTTGAGATTAAATCCTTTTTCTTTTTTGACAGTAATACATCAAGTTCCCTACTGGAATGCAATAGGGTGCCCTTTTCTGGGGAATTCACATAAAAGGGACATGATCAACTGCCACAAGATCTTATGCAATTCCTAAATGGTGTCAGGTTGTTCTGAGTCCTTTTAGAAATGTTATCTAAAAGCAGAACGAAGCATTAAGACTTTTTCATTTTCCTTGTTTTATCTCCCCCAAACAAGGGGAACACTTATCCTCTAGAAAGGGAAAAACAGTGAAACTAATGATGCATAACATGCCAAACAAACCAAACATTACAGGAACTACTTTTTAGTAATCTCAGCTGCCAGTAATTGTAGGCATTATTGGTAACAGTAAGTACTTTCTCTAATTGGATGTAAGAGCTGACATTGCTATTTTAAGCAGTCCTTGAAATTGCTCACTTATTACATTTTATTTTTGGAGTAGGCAAATAAACATTAGTAGGTAATAATTTACTAACAGCTTCTGCAGCCACAGGTGATGATGTATGCCTTTGGGTCACCCAAGATCATCTGCTCCAGTTCTCATCACAGCTGACCTCACACCTGTCCAGACTGCTAATCATATATCATGTGTGACTGCTCTGTCTCTGAGGAATTTGTTAATGAATTATATTAAAATATTAACCTTGAAGTCTGCAGTGTTAATTTTAATGCCCAGAAGCCTTCTTCATCTCTGTTACTTCTCCATATAACCCATTTCTCATAATTCTGCGTAATTCCTTACATCTACCTCATTTGCCATCTGTTTTCTTCTTCACAGCCAGGATAAATTGACTGTACTGCAGTACTGGTATGTCTGGTTCGATTCAGCTTAAAAGCATGAGCCTCCCATTGCCACCACTGCTTGACTCAAATGTGAAATTTTAGGCACACAGACCTTGATGGAATAATTTCTCTCGAGTTTAAAGGGACCAATTGCTCCTTCATCAACTGTAGGGAAAAAAGCACCAGACAGCTACAATTTGGTTAAAATAATTGCTTTCAAGAAGCTGTGACCTCATAGAAACAGAGAAGAAAAAAGAGTAAGTGATACTGAAAATATAAAATATTGTTCTTAGAGGTATTTCTTACATTTGCAGAATCATCGTTACTGTCAAAGGTAAAAAATAATAGTCTTTTGACTTACTTATTACAAACACTGGTCACTTGTCTGCTCCTTCCTAAAAGAGGGTTCCAAGTGTGGCCCCTTTACTCCCTTTTTCTTTCTGGGCATAAGATGTTCCTCAGAGCTGAGCAGTGGCCTTGGTTCTGCAGACCATTCTCTGTCTGTAACTATAAACACTGCGTGTTATCAGTCCTAGAAGCAAACATTGACTGAGAAACCTGCTGTTAATTTCAGCAAGTGCAGCTACTTGCAAGAGACATCTGCAAGTAAAATTACAGAACAGAAAATTAATTCTATCCTGGCCCAAACCAGGACAGATCTTTTCCTCATGAATCTTTGGCATGGCTGGTTAGAAGTACAGTATTCTTGGTACTGAAAAAAAAGCCATCTGTTTTTATAGATGGATAGGTGGTCTGCTTTGCAGTGTAATCCTGCCTGAATAGATGCCTGTATCCTGCCTATATCTGGCATGGTTTGTGTTGATTAGTTTACAGAACCATCTTTTGTTCTAGTAAGTGTATTGGAAATTTCAGGAAAGGACATTTCTCTTTGTATCAAAAATTAATGCAAGACTTAACAGGGAAGTGCCATTTAAGATCTATGTAGAGGTGATGAGACTTAAATGTCTTGCACACTTTTTGCTGGCCTTGCACACAGGCATGAAACTCACCCTGAGGCACTACATTAAATCTGACTTTCGAGCACTTGGCACCCTATCAAAAAAGCTATGCTGAAGTATTGATCCATCATCTTACTATGACTGTTCAAACTCAATAAAAATTGCTAACATTTGTCAGGTTTCCTGTGAAATCAGAAACATCTGTCAATTCCATCCTAACTTGAGGTTTGGTCAGCCCTAAGCAGATCAATTTATTGATAAATCTGTCTGCCTCTCTATCTATCTCTCTATCTATCCTGAAGCAGATAACAAAGATCCATGCCACATGAGCAGGATTACTGACTGAGGTTTGTGGATAACTAGTTACCCAGTCCCACAGGCTGTATTAAATCAGGTGTGATTCAGGTCAAGCAGGGACAAGGCCTGGTTTCAGTGATAATGACTGTGGAAGAGTGCTCAAGTAAAAGATTTGAAGACATCAAGTGCTCTTGTAAGACTGAACACCTCCTCCATCAACTGAAAAAAAAAAAAAAAAAAAAAAAAGAAGGAAATGTAACTTGTTTATTGGTACTGAAAGACAGACTGATCTGATTTATAAACTAAGAACAGATCAGGTTGTTCTAACTCTTCCCCTGCCTTTTTATGGAAAAGCGTGACCAAGCAACAAAACAGGTTTTTGTTTAGGAACACTTCCTCTGGTGTGAACTGAAAAGAGACAGTCCTGGGTTGCACCCTGCTGCAGTTTTTCAAAGAATAAAATGAACAACAGAATCATTCCTTTTGGTTTTCTCCAAAGCAGAAATGATGTGCACTACTAAATGCTGCAACAGATGATGCTGGAGGCAGAGTAGGAAAATCCTTTTTTATTTATTCTCCATCCATTTTCAAGCACTTCTGCTCAGGAACAGAGAAGAAAATTGGCCACAAATGAGACTAAACTACTTGTGCAACATTTCTAGAGACCACTATAATACCACTTAGACAGCAAAATGTCTTTAATTATAGTTAAGACATATAATACATCTGGAAATGCATAAAAACAATTGAATTATAGATCAATAGAGTATTTTAGCTATTTACATGATGTACTCTAATGATCCCCATTCCAGCTCTACTTAATGATTTTCAGTATGCAGTAGTATTGCCCATTTTTTGCATAGAGAATATATCTAAAACTTGAAAGTTAAATGAACTTTAAGTGCCAACACTCTGCATAACCTGCCACACTTTTTTTCTGCGCTCTTGATTTTTCCTGCAGACGGTATTCCAAAATCCAGATTTGAACACAAACTTTGCCATGGTTCACTCACAGCTGAGGTATGAATTACAACCCATCTCTCATCTCTAGTGTTTCTACACATTTCTTTCACAGTGCTATTAGCAAAACACAAATAAAGAACTCTGCCATGAGTTGAGTGGTGTTATTTCATCAGTCCAAATGGAGTTATATGTTGGAACGACGAGGTGGTCTTTGCATTCTGAAATGTGACACAGATTGTGCTGGCACAGGTAGTAGCCATTAGAAAATGTCCTCACAGGGAGAGATTTCCAGCTCCTACTACCTTCCCCAAGTTGAATTTTGTCAGAAATTCCTCTGGTGGTAGCTGAGATGTTTAAGCAGGATCATGTGCCTTGAACAGCTTGTGTGACATACCACTTGACATAATGAAATCTAACAGTGTCTGCACACCTGGTGCACCAGCAGGGATCCTTTCCAGGCAGGGATCACAAGACAGTGCTGCCTGCCTGCCAAAGGGAAAGAGCAGCCCATAGCCACACTGTGTCAGGTTACCTTGCTGGTGTCTAACTTCTGGTGTTATATATAAAGGTACTTCAGATTCATTTTCAGGTACCATGGAGCAAGCATATTAACTCCATGCCTGAGACAATCATACCTAAATACCATCCATACCTGTTCTTGTTGCTTCCCTGTGCCCAGACTGTGGAATAATATTCCTTCAGTCAGGTTTCAACAAAAAACCCCCTTAGTATTAGGCTAAAGCAACACAAGTTAATAGAGTTTTCCCTTCCTGCCCTAATGTAGAAACTTGAAGTGAACTGGAAATGTTTGTTTTCCAGGACTTTGCTGACAGGGAATTTAACGCCACTTTTGGCATCTGGACTCACCTTGGTCTGGATGTGAGCTGGGAGAAGACTTGTTTATTTGGATTGCAACCATTTTTCCTTGTCATAAATAAGTAAAAAAACTCTGATAGCATGTGTATACATTCCTAATTAAAACACTGAATTAGATGCAGCTCTTTTTTGTCCTTTGTCCAAAGGGCTTTAGTGGTGTGTAAGCTTCCTGAAAGAAATTACATTTTAAATTAACTGAAGTTATTGCTTCTGATTCAGTCTTTAGCCTTTTGCTGTCAGTTCTTACATCTCCAGTGATTGTGTAAATTTTCAATTCAGATGTTCACCAAAAAGATTTGCAACGATCTTTCATGAAGTCAATTTGTTTGGCTTTATGTAAGTACAGTTTCTGCCAAGTTTGGAGATTAATGTATTACCCCACCTACAACAATGGACAGCACAAAACCCTAAAATTTCCTAGCTTCAGGATCTTCTCTAAAAGTAGGTGAACCTGATCCAGACCTCATTTCTTCCCTGGGAAAATAACAAATGACTGAGATTCAACTAAATGTCTCTTCTTTATTGCTCACTCATTGGAATTATTCAGGTAGAAAGACAATTTCCATGGCAGCACACCTTCTCATCTGTTCATTACTTTGGCAGTAACATTCCTCTTCATTTGATGTTTTTCTTGTTTATT
Source organism: Phaethornis superciliosus (assembly GCA_023637945.1). Lineage (NCBI taxonomy): Eukaryota > Metazoa > Chordata > Aves > Apodiformes > Trochilidae > Phaethornis > Phaethornis superciliosus. Next base: position 67,480,182 of record JAJQWJ010000001.1, on the reverse strand, counting down.
TTAGTCCAGAGGAATTTTTAAATTATTCATTTTTTTAAATTTTTTTTTTTTCCCAGCAAAGCCGTTTATTTTTTGTTGCCTTAATAAGTAAAAAAATTATCTGTTTAATCAAAAAATATATATATTACAATTGCAAGCTAATCATCTGGTATCTGAAACAAAGGTTACCCACATGTTAAGATTTTTGCATTTTTACCTTGTCCTAGTGGATCAACCAAAAATATTTAAATAAGATGGTTCAGTAATTCTGACCCTAAAAGCACTCAAAGTTTTCATGCGTGCATCAGCAGAAATTTCCATTAGATGTTCCTGCTTGGTATTGGGACAACTTTTTCCCACTTAAGGCAACAGTGGCATTGAATAATAGCTCTTTGAAGGGTAGATTTTCCTTATTTGCAAGAACTGTAGGAAAACAACACATTTTACATCACTTTCAGGAAGTGGAGGCATGTCTAAAAGGGGAGAAAAGAACTTCAATACAATGACATTGATATATGTGAAATGCTTACATGTATAATTTCATTGCATCCAGTCAGCACTAAGACTGAAATTCTGAACTTCAGATCACTTTTGACAGCTTTCTGCTAATTACAGTTTTTATTACGTCATCTGTAAAACCAGACATACTCTTTTTTTAGGAACAAAAAGTCTTCCTGTCAATATTACTCTTTTTCTGAGAGCAGACAAATTAAAGTGCTGCTAAGAGATAGACAGGGATGCATAGAGAGGTCCTGGGGGAGGAGTCACCTGAATGCCAGCAAGCTGCATCATTCCATGTCTGATAGAAAGGGTAGGGATTTTTCATTCTCCTTTGCACTGTATAACTGGCAGACTCTTTTTATGGACCCTGGTCAACAGAAGGAGAATCATCTTACTGTGCATACCTGTCTCAAAATCCAGAAGGACCTGGACAAGCTGGAGAAGTTGGCCCATGTGAACCTCATGAGGTTCAGCATTGCCAAGTGCAAGGTCCTGCACCCGGGTAGGGGCAATCCTAATTATCAATACAGCCTGGGGGATTATGTGGTAGAGAGCAACCCTGTGGAAATGAACTTGAGGATACTGGCGGATGAAAAGCTGGACATGAGCCAGCAATGCACCTTTGCATCCCAGAGGGCAAACTGTATTCTGGGTTGCATCAGGAAAAATATGTCCTGCAGATTGACAGAGGTGATTCTGTTCCTCTACTCTGCTATGGTGGGACCCATTGGAGTATTGTGTCCAGCTCTGGAGACCTCAGCACAAGGACATGGAGATGTTTGGGCGAGTTCAAAGGAGGGCCACAAAAATGATCAGAAGTATGATGACAGGCTGAGAGATTTGGGGTTTTTCAGCCTTGAGAGGACAAGGCTCTGGAGAAACATTTAACAGCCTTCCAGTACCTGAAGGGGTTGTACAAGAATTATGTGCAGGGACTGTTTACAAGTGTGTGTAGTCATTAACGGTCTTAACAAGAGCAGGTTAGATTTAAATTAGACATTAGGAAGAAGTCCTTTATGAGGGTGGTGAAATACTGGAACAAGTTTTCCAGAGAGGTGGTGGAGGCCCTATTGCTGGAGACATTCAAGGTCAGGCTACATGGGGCTCTGAGCAACTTGGCCTAGTTAGAGATGTCCCTGCTCTCTGCAGGGGGATTGGAATAGGTAGATTTAAAGGTCCCTTTCAACCCAAAGCCTTCTATGTGTGTATAATTGTATGACTCTATGATACAAAATGGGATCTATCTTCCTCTGTGTGTCTCCCTGGCTAAAGGATTTGAGGAGATTAGTTAAACTGCATGACAACTGCTGAAGTTGAATAAAGTGGAAATGATCCAAACCAGAGTTCAATCTCAGTAGATTTATGAATTCAGGAGAAGTACTGTTCCTAACAGTTCCTAGCCTATTATAGAAAGATTACTCAACAAAACTAAGAAAACTAACAGAGTAAATTGATTTTGAATGCCAATGTAGTTGAGTACTGTAGACAACAGGTATTTTTTAATGCTTTCACTTAGAAACAAAGGAGTCTTATATGTAAATTGAAAATACACAAGCAAAGGAGAATGAAGGTATTTAAGAATCTCAAAAATAAACAGAAGTAGTCATACTGATTGAATTTTGGTTGCTTACAGGCAAAATTATCTTGCAATTATTCACCTGTCTCCTATGTTAAACCTGAGAAATGCAGATCTCTTGCATTTGTCTGCCCTGTTATGAAGTCATGTTTATTTTTTTACTTTGATGGAAAATTATATTCTGTAGCCATTATCCTCACAGCGATATGAGCTTAAAAGCTATTGCCACTTGAGATTTAGTGATGCTGAAGTTTAGTCAAAACAAGCAAATCCAATCTAATACATTGTGTGCATCTCGAAGCTCTAGTTTTAACGCTAGATGACACAAAGATACTTTAGGGACATTTTTCTAAGTATCTTGATAAGTTACTTTGTTACTGTGAAAGTTATTCAGTTTGCCCTAGCATTTCACTCAAAAAAACAAGAGGTGTGAACTGACACGTAGTCACAGCTGCCTTTTGAACACAATTAGAACTATCAACATTCAAAAAAAATTGCAGAGACTATTACACAAAAGTATTCTTTAGTCCCATTGTGAAACACAGTGACAATACAAGGAATTGTATTATAACTGGGTTATAGCTGCAGTGGTGTAAAAAAGTCTTGCTACAGAGTTAACTACATATTTCACAAACATTATGTATAAACACTTCATAAGATTTTAGTAGCATCCCTTTTTACAATGGCCTTACTAGTACTGAAGGGCCACTACAACTTCAACCATTTGGATGCTTTTGAAAAAGATTTGATGCATACAACCCTAAAGAACATTATTGAAGTGCACATGGTTGAGGCACCAACATATGACTGTGACATTCTAGGCCTGCAGAGACGACAGCAGTCTATCCCACTGATGTCTTCTTTGAGAAGATCCTCAAAAGGAATGAAATATGATCAGAAAAGCAGACAGAATTTCTATTTCCTGTTAAAATGTTAGCATAAAGATTCACCCTTAAATCAATAGTGTTGTTAATGTGGATTTCCATTCCAACAGTAATTCAGTAATTTTACTCCTTGTTGTCTTAATTTGAATGTCCTACTTCATTACCAATATTTTTCATAGATATTTTTATTGTGTGATGAGAGGATAACAGTGTTTCCTCTCTTGCTTGGTTTCTTTTTTTTTTTTTTTTTTTTTTTTTTTTTTGAGTGGGAAGACAATTAGCAATGCATTTTGGGAGAGATGACAGTATTTTCTTGTCTGAGTTTCTACACAAAAGTGTCATGAATTAGGCTTCAGTGTTAACGTTGAAACACATGCCAGAGCACTTAAAAAAAAAAAAAAAAAAAAAAAAATATTATCTTCTTATAATGATGAAAAATTTCCCAGTTTCTGCTGACAATGCCCATTCAGTCAGAGGCCTGACTAGGCACCAAGTCTTTGCATACATATCAAATAAGTAGTTTTATCACTGCATTGCATAATGTTTTCCTTTAGAAAACTTCCTTTTACAGCATGGTGTGCTGTGGTTCATTTGTGAACACTATGAAGGTTTCTGCATTCAGGGAACACTCTCTGCTGCCTGAGCGGATAGCACTGAACGTCTGCACTTGCCAACATTTATGTGCTGATTGTTTCTTGGGTGCTTTAGCTGTGTCTGTGTACAGTTATAAGTCTTCCACTTTCACATCTATTCCCAAGAATCAAATCCACAAAAACAATCCACGCAACTTCCATCCCACTCTCAGCATTCTGGGTTAAAACCAATAACACTGCTCCAACTTGTCATCAGATTCACAGACTTCTAAAGACAATTATTCACTCTTTGAAACCAAAGCAGAAAGATACTTCTAAGAGTTAAATAGCATAAACTCTTAAAAGTGTCAAAAATACAATTTGTGAAAATGTCAAGCTTCCAGACTGCCCTGCTTTTTAAATTTCATATCATCAACTTAATAGGCATGATTTATGTAGGTAAGCTTTTCTAAGGTAATAATTAGAATCAAAGGTTTGCTTTGCACAGGCTTTTCTCCATCTTGAAAGGGTACAGAGTTTTCTCATTATCTGCTCAGTTGCTTATTTTTCTTGTTTTCAGAAATCTCAATAGATGTACATTTTTGTGTGGAAATGTGGCCTCCTGTGGGAGAGAATAAACATTCATGTACCAGTATCTGCTTCAGGAATGTGTTTGGCTTTCAAATTTCAGCATATATCTAGGTGCTGAAAAATAGAAGCTAAAAAGCATACCAGATCCTTGATCAGCATATCATCAAAATCAGTCAAAAGCTTTCTTGAGGCTCTGATCTGCTTTCAAGTATACTCCCACTAATACTGAAAATTAAAAGCAAGAACAATTCTGAAGATTACTTAGGTGCAAATAATACTTGTATTAGAAATCAAGCTCAGTAAGGAGCTAACTCATTTAAACACTTTCTTTATTGCTCCATTGGCATTTTGGAAATGCTGGTGTTTGATTCTCTAGGCTTAGATAAGTACTCTTTCTGTGTTCAGAACAGACCATAGAGTGGTTTAATTCATTACAATGTCACAAATTAAAATGAATTTGATCCTCTTGTTCCAGGGCAGACTGAACATTTATTTTCATCTGATGACTGTCCACTATTCCATTTACCGTGACTGATTGGCATTTTATCAGAAAAGGTTAAAGCCTTCACTGGGGTTATTAGACACAGACTTGAGTCCCATTGCTAAAAGTGTGAAAAGCTGCACAAACACTAACATGATTCATTGCTGCTGAAATTTAATTTTTACACATCTTTCATTTGCTCTTACTCAACAGCACCACTTACATTCAAGAAACTGTCATCACATGAACGTTCAGAAATAAAGGTTTTCCAAAACTGCTGCTTGAACTTCCAGTTCACGATCAAAGAGCGAAATTGGGTGGAAACTGTCATGATAAAAGAAGGAAAAAAGTGCTGAAACAGATTTTCAAGTGAAAATCCTAGTGGTTTTCTCAAATCAAAAGCTGAAACCACACATTTCAGGTCAAAATCGAGAACTGCTTTAGTAATTTCAAAGCACTGTGTTTTGATTTAAATTTTTAACTAGCAGTATAAACTAATTTATATGATTTTTAAAATGCTATCTCTCATGAAAAAAAGGAACTCTTCATTTTGAAAATTTGGAACTGACACAAATTTACCCTTTCTTGTTTTATTAAGAATATTTTTTTTATAAGTTGAACTTTAATCAGCTTCTGTGTAAAGTCTCAGGTCCTAAAGGACAGAGCTAGAGGAGACTTTTTTTTTTTTTTTTTTTTTTTTCCTCTACTTCCCTTCCCCTGCTTCCTGGACTGCTTCTTCATCAGAATGATAATTTAGATGTCATGTCATTCTTGACTGGAAGACCCTCTGGCTAGGTCTGTGTTATCTTCCCAGAGTAGTCCTAAGCCTGGAATGATGGAGAACGATTAGTGATGGATGACTTGATAATTAATTATTGTCTCTTTTAACATTAAAGAGTACCACTGAAGGTGGATTTAGCATTGATCAGCTTTTACACATAGGGCTGGAGATGCAGCAACACATAGTCTATAATTAGCATTGCAGGGGAAGCTGTTAATTGCATTTCACACCAATTCCTGATCTGAAGAAATTCCAGCATTTCTTTCTTTGAGTAGTTCCCACCTGCAATATAGTTGCATGTAAATACAGGTGATCTGCCAGTTCAGTCTTGGCCTATTCTAAGTCAAAATGGTAATATACACAAGCCTGCACAGACCTTGATTTATATGAATAGCAACTGAACCCTAAACACATAAGAAAATTCCACAGAAGATTGTTTTCTCCAATAATGATGAAACATATTAAAATTAGTTGTCATGAGTATGAAAAACTTTACTATTGTACTAAACAAATATACTCTTTTTGGCAACAAATTTTCTAAATTCAGACAGATGACTCTTGACATTGATAAATTCTTTTTTTTAATAACCATTAAAATAATTGTTGATAAAATGTAAAAATATCACATATACAAATGAAAAAACATAACAGAACATTCTTAATTTTCTAGAAGAAATTCAGGCCAAGAAATTAGTTACCATTTTGAAACAGTTTGTTGTACACATAACAAAAGTAATGCATCTCCCATTCTAATTGAAGTCTTAAAAATATGAGAGCATTTTTGTATTTGTAGAACTAATTGACAGGAGATGAATTGCTACTATTGACATCATGACTGAAACATAGTATACTGCTTGATAAAAATCCTTCTGATTCTTTCTCCTCAAACTAAAACTTACTACTTTCTCTTGAGTAGAGCTAGATTCACTGTATTTGGCTGAATATTAGTGAAAGAAATTAAGCTGCATATACCCTTTAGGGCATACATTTATTCAAAATAAATAATGAAAAGTATGTATACTTTGCAGTGAACCTATTTTCCAGACAATTCTGGGCTTCTCATACAAAAAAAAAAAAAAAATAATCTGGAATCTGGCACCTAAAAGCAATGGGGTAAGCTGTATTCTGACTATATGAAACTCACCAGCATTAGTATACATGAAATTATGTGGTGTATGGCTGTTGGAAATATATAAAATATTTTTTAAGCATACCTCTAGAGATTGTTATACTACCAACTTGTAGGTTAGAATTATTTGATTTTTCAAAGTAGCTTTTCTTTTCAGAAGGCAAAAAAAACTTATTTAATAGTACTTCTATTATCTCATGCAGTGTAACTTTAACAGAATGATAATGTACATTGATGTACCTTGATTTACAGATGAACACAAAATGTTCTGCAGTCACCTTCTGAAAATTAGAAGCGGAACATCCCAAAACCCAACATATTCCATTCCTGCAGTGAGTCTCTAGGCTCTCCTTAAGAAACAGTAGATAACATAAAACTAAAGGAAATGCTCACTGTTAATACAATTTAGAACTGTTGCCCCTGTTTTACTGCTACTCACTGCACTTTTTTCATGAGTTACAGTACTGATGCTTATATTTGAGTCAGACTTTACAGTATCAACTCCATTTCACTCATCCCATTTTCCAGTGTGGGTTAACGGCCTATGATGTCCTTTGCACTTTTTTTTTTTTTCCCCTTAACCATGTTGGAGATAATCTAAGTAGTAAAAGAGTTGCCTCTTTATTTCAAAAGCTGAGTAAGGGAGGCTGCCTCCTCCCTTCTTATTTAATGCTTATCACAGCACCTCAAGTTCCTCTTTGGAACTATAAATACACTGGTACAGACAATTAAATCTTGTTTTGTGTTGCCTTTACTTTATTTGAGTTCTTTTGAGAATGAACAAAATAAATGCAGTGAAGATGCTGCAGCAGACGTCAAGTGAAGTACAAGAACTTCCAATGTAGAATATGACCTAGAGTATTCCTGGGTGGTCTTTCAGCTCTTTAAGGTACATTTGAGTCATGCCTCAAAACAGCTGCTAGACTAGACACATTAATACAACAGTGGAAAACTTTAAGAATTGCTATGAAAAGTTTACAGGCTTTCCAGATCCCATTATCATGCAAAATGTCCATAGTACAGGCACTGTTAGCTCTGCCTTTCACATGATCAGCATAGCTGCAGCCCAGGAGAGACAGAAGTCTTTGATACTGTATTCCAAATGAACACTGGTTACATTCTGAAGACTGTGTTCTGCAGAAATCCTTTCAACTTTTGTCAGAATAGACATTAGCATTTTACCCTAGACTTATTACAGCTCAGCCCTGACCTTTCAATCTGAACAGCACATCTCTAATAACAAAATAATATTCCTTAACCCTGAAAGTGAATAGTGAAGCATAGCTCAAGTCTAGCTGGTTAGACTTCCTCCTTCCAAGCAATAGGCAGGCTTTTTCCATAGTCTTTACTGACCTCCACACTGTCCCTCTGACCATGACCCTAAGCCTTTTGCGACTATGTTATTTGGTTCAGGTGCCAATCATATTACCTTTCTGATCATCATTTTTAGAATTTCAGAAGAACTGCAGTGCTACTATTACTGACACCTTCAAAAAAGAAAAAACACAAAGAAGCAAAGAATCATTCATGACCATAGTATACAGATATCTAGCCATGGAGAAACCGCACATAAAATAATGAAATTACTCCACTTTACACATTAACAGACAGAGAGCAAAGACCTTTGGTTATTTACTCATCTCATAATCCCATTCGCTACTAATACCTGTTAAAATATGTTGATTTAAAAGACATTCAATGAAGATTACTTTCTAAAATTAGTTGCTGTGTCTGTTTTAAATATAATAACCTTGATCTGTTTTAGAGAGAAAAAGCTGAAAAAGCTGTAAGTATATTGGCAAACATTTTGGGTTTTTTCCCCAGTTATTTTACTTGTAAATTTAATGGGAAATCTTTATTTTAAATTTGATAAACCCCAATCTTTCCAGAGGTTTCCCTGCAGAAAGAATGGTATATGGGTCCCTGATGAGTAAAGTCTCCACTAGTGGAGCTGCTAGTGCATCATTATTTTGTCAGTGCCAAAAGTATCAATCATTCACAACACTCCATTAGAATGGAATAAACTTTCACTGTCACTAGTAATTTTTGTAAATATATGTTTTTTCGAATTGGTCGTCAGTTGTGAATTAATGGGTAGAAATGTCAAGGTGCTTGTTTTGACTAACACCATTTTCAGCCATAATTTACTATTCTGGGAGAACATTTAATAATAAATTACGTCCTGTTGCCTGCCCAACCTGTGCTTTATCCTGAAGCATGCTGAACATTTTGGTTCTGAATCAATAGCTATAAGCACATTGGTGCTCACACTAAGATTGTTTATGGCAATTCAAACTTGTATTACTAGGAGAAGGACAGTTAATTTATAAGACATTGATACAGACAGCCTCGGTGAATGAGACCTTGCAGACCTTTCAGGATTCCCTTCACTAAATGCATAAAGTTTCCATTGCAGAAAATTAGTGATCTTTATAACCTGCATAATTTATATTTTAGGTCACAGTAAAATTGATTTGTAATTTACTTTCAGTTCACGAGACGAAGAAAAGTACTCGTATGTCATTCTCCTGCCTATTTGTATACCACAGCCTGCAAGACCTTCAGGAAGTCAACTGTATTTTTCCTATTACGTGTACTTCCAATATTACATATGGACCCTCAATTAAAACCCTTACTGAAAGCTTACTTGAAGTCTCTAGTTGTATGTTCCTGCAGGTATGTGTATGTATGATAACAAGTATCTGCAGAAATAAGGTAGATTTCTTCTATCTTTCTCAAAACTGTAAAACAAAGGATATTATCAGAGATATGTACAATTGGAGGTTGGGCAGAGACTGGACTGAGAACAGGCCTGAGGAGAAGGACTTGGGGGTGTTCTTTGATGAGCCATCAACATAAGCCATCAAAATGCTCTTGCAGCCCAGAAAGCCAACAGTATCCTGGGATGTATTAAAAGAACAACACCCACAGGTTGAAGGAGGTGATTCTTCCCCTATACTCCTCTCTCGTGAGACCCCACTTGGATCTCTGTGTGTAGTTCTAGAGCCATCAAAACATGGAAGTGCTGGAGCAAGTCCAGAGGAGGGTCACAAAGATGATTAGAGGGATGGATAACCTCTCCAATGAAGACAGTTTGAAAGAGCTGGGGTTGTTCAGCTTGAGAAGATACAGCTCTGAGGAGAACTTACAGTACCTGAAGGTGGCCTACAGGAAAGCTGTGGAGGGACATCTCACAAGAACCTGTAGTGACAGTGCAAGGAGTAAGGTTTTGAATTGGAAGAGAGTAGATTTAGGCTAGGCATTAGGAAGAAATTGTTTATCGTGAGGTTGGTGAGACACTGGCACAGGTTGCCCAGGGAAGTTGTGGATGCCTTCTCTCTGGAAGTGTTCAAATCCAAGCTAGATGGGACTTTGAGCAACCTGGTGTAGGGGATGGTGTCCCTGCCCATGGCAAGTGGGTAGGAGCTAGAAGATGTAAGGGCCCTTGCAACCCAAACCATTCTATGGTTCTGTGTTAAGCATTTCTGAACAAAGCAGCAGATCTCACAGGATCTTTCCAAGAGTTTATGATATAGCCTTCATATCTCATTACAAAATCAAAGAGATAGTTTAAGTTTTAGGAAATCAACTGGAGACATTGGTCTTATTCCTTGTTACGATATTGTCTAGCTAGTCAAACTTGGCACTTTGTCATTCCACGATTTTGTTTCATCTCTGGTCTTGTCTATGTAGACTGTCCTGTCAGTCAAATGGAATTCCACAGCTAGCAGTCTTTTCTGAGGTAGGATATTACACTCCATTCTAGTATATTCAGCATGTTTCTCTCTCCTACATTAGCTCAATGTTTTTTCCATTGCTCTTCATAAAGCATACATAACTCTATTTTGCCTCCCACAGTTCTGAGCATAGTTTGCCACAGAAGCAAAGTTTCTCGAGTGAAGCATTCCTGAACAATGAATAATGTAAGAGAAAAAAAGACCCTCCAAATGCAACGGATCCAATTATTTCAATATTATTTGGTATTCTCCAGCAGATGAACAATGAACTTCACCATCCTGGAAACAATGTTATCTCATTTTTCCCTTACATTATTTATCATGAGGAGATTTCTGTGGTGCTCACTCTTAAAGTACTAGGCACTTCTAACTCTTTTCTACTAGAAATATCTGGTTGTCCCTAGAATTTGTTGTTATTTCAAGTGAATTACAGGTTATGCAACTTCTCTGAATTAGATATCTCTTTCAGTCCTCTTGGTAAATAGAATATTCTCTATAGTTCATGATGAAGTACTGAAAGAGGTAGACAACTCGGAAACCATTTGCTGAAGTTAAGCACATTTGATCATGTTTCTCATACTTACAGAAGCACGTTATTTCTTCTCATGTGGATTTAGTCAAATCAAGTATTTATTCTTCATAGTAATTAAATTTATAGGGCAAAAAATTGTTTAGACAAATACTTGCAAAAATACCAAGACTGGTTTTTGTATTTATCCTAATAATTAAACCGTATAATGAAGTATGATAAGTCATGCAGCAATTTTTGCCTTAACAGTGTGTAGGAAGATTATCACAAGCACAAATATCTGTATTTATGGGCTTTTGGCCTTGAACTGTTTTCAAAACTTATGAATTATGTCTGAATTAGCATGCCAAAAAAAGCAGAAGTGTAAAAGCAAAGTAATTAGATCCAATATTGCATGTAATTTTTCATATAGTAAATTAACATTAGTATAGAACTGGGACATAGATATTTGCTTAAAAAATATGCTGCTACAGCTCCAGAAATCATTTATTCATACCCAGAGCAGTATTATATGTGTTTAACTTTCTACTTAGAGTGAGGTTTTAATATGACTTTAATTTTAAACATATGACAAAGCTATCTAAGTTGAAGACCGGACATATGTTAACTGCCTTACAGAACTGAAGCTCCTGATTTCCCAGCAAATAATGATCTAAGTCCTGACTGACACAAAACTAACCATGTTCATTGTTACACTGAAGAATATCCATATTTACTCATTTATAATGCAGTCAGACAGTTAGCTGCTTAGGCCAGTATAAATGTGACAATAATTAATGTACTTACATAAACTAAGGTAAAAGGGTACATTAATACTCTATCAATAAGCAAGTTAATTAAAATTTTTAACCTCATCAGTGAAGCTGCCTGACAACTGCAGGAAAAAATACATTGAAAAGTACATAGTAATGTATAGCAGATGAACTGAAAATACAGTAGTATCCCAGAGCACAGCCAAGTGCCCTAATCACTGGACTACAGCTTGATACTTTTTTTCCCAAAATATTTAATCTTCCTGACCTAATATGCAGAAATGAATGTTTTGGTACAAAGTAATGAAGGATGTCCTGTCCCAGTCTACACAGTCTCATTTGCATTGCTCCCTCTTTTTTATCCTGTGCCTAGGTGGCTTACTTACTTAGGATGAGTCCTAGCTTTAAATAACTACATTCAGTGATGTAGATGGAATTCAGGTTTAATATTTCCTAAGTGATTTATCTACTCAGATATTAAAGGCACATAATATTACACAGCTTCTCCTTGAAAACAGGCCTTTGAATAAACGAGACTTCTGTGCAGAAAGGAGGCGAGTGAGGTGTCTCTTAGAACACCTACTAAATGAGAGGCTGCTACCATTTTATTTGATGATTTGCTTCAGCTCTGCAGATAGTTAGTGGGTCACCAACAGAATTTAAGTGGGAAAAACCTCTCAAAATGCAAATCTGTCTAGCTTCAGACTTCTGTATTTGTGTGTCTAGAGAATATAGTGACGCAAAACTTTTGTGCCAGCAGAGCAAATCTCTCTCAGGCATTTAGTAGCCATGCTGAAGGGATTTTCAAGACTGTAGTGGGTTTTTCAACTGTCTAACACATTTATACTACTTCCTGTAGATTCTTTGACTCTACACTTTCTTTGTGTTACAACAAATTGGAGATAAAGTTCCCCAGCTTCAAAGAGCTTCTCTGAGATTGAGTGAGTTAGCAATACCTTTGAGCTCTATGGATGAAGGTACTGCATAAAGTAATGGTGCTATGGAGCTTGACAGAAAACATTTTTTTCTGCCTATGAAGTAAAAACAACAATAAAAAAGAATTACACTTCAGAGATATCAAAAAGTTTTAAGACAAGTAACTTTTTATATTGGCCAAAATTTGATAACAAAGAAAAACTGAGTTCTCCATAAATAGGAAGACAGTTTAACTCAGACTAAAGTAATTATTCTTGATTAATACAGCCATGGATAGTAGCTAGAGTGTAGGAAATCCATCATTTTATCATATAAAGCATGCTGAACTGTTAAGAAATATTTCCTACACTTAGTTTGTGGGAGTTATTGGTGTACATTAAGCATTTGTGATTAACCAGCAGCTTTAGACTTCACTAAAGCTGAAACAAAACAATTTAAACCAACCATCTTGATTTTCCTGGATATGATTTCCCAGGTACTGCCCTCATAAGCAATACAGTAGAGACATGTTGAAATAGAGCCAAAGCCTCAAGTATTAATAAGCAAAATGCAGAAGTCAGAGGCAGTCAGACCATGCATTCTAAACAGGCAATTTATGAGACTGTGGGCAAAGTATGCCCTCTGTATTATTAACAGCAAGGTACCATGCATGTTCTGTATACTCATAGGCTACATTCACAGATATCAGATCATTCCATTGATGACTTAAAGTTCACAAGTCATGACATTTCATGCTTTTGAATGACGTAGGCACATTTAGAAACATAATTATTTGTTATTATTAATAACTCATTATAAAGTTTTATCTTCTTTATATCTTATTCTATACTGAATAGTAAAAGTATTTTTCCAGAGGTTGATTTTTTGGTATACAATAAGTATTACTCTTTTTAAAAAATTAATTTTATGAAATTATATAAATGTCCCTTGCTTTTTAGTCTGCTTAGTGCAGATTTTACACTAAACTTCAGATTGGTAATAGAGTCAAAAATTCTCCCTTAACAAGAGAACTCATTAATTCTATACCTGAGATTTTTTATCTCGCACCTACCCAAATGCAAAACTCATTAGGCTTCAATATGAAGAAGCAGCTAAAGTTCACATTTATTCCATCAAAGAAGCTGTACTAAAGTAACTATCTTGATGGATTCTTTCTATTCTTGTATTCTAGGTGTGTTTTCACTTACAGGCTATTTTCTTAATCTTCATTTCTTAACCTGTTTTCCCTATCTATATGTGTTGGTGTGTAAGTGACACTACCTAGCAATTTTTTAAGCAGATAATTCATTTCAACTTAATTTGATATAAAGGGAAAGAATATCAGAGATATGCTCCTAATGGGTCTGTGGAACTGATAACCAGTTAAGGAAAAAGAAATCATCTATGTGACTGGTATTCTTACAGAGGAAAATATAGGAGGAGAGTTGACCATTACCTATTCTGTCTGGCAATACATACCTGGCTGTAAAAACATGTGTTTTGACTTGTTAAACAACACCGTCCTAGTACGCAGCCAGCTATGGTATCCATTACCTTTTATCCTGTAAACAGTACACAGGATTGATGATAATTAACTGAAGTGAAATAAATGTAGAGAACATGGATAGAGCTGGAAGCCACAACTGGCTCTAGCCACAGGCAAAGGTATTAAAATAGCAAAATAGACCTCTTCTAGCTTTTTAATTTCCCTGTGCTGATATTGTCGAAATTAAGCATAAACGCTGTTGATAAAAGGAGGACCAATTTAAGGATTTACAGCTACTACTGATAAAGAGATAGGTCTTTCCTTTGGCTGCAGGAAGAGTAGGAAATGTGAATGTAGGAATTTAGGATGGTTCTGTTTATTTGCACCGCAGCCCCACAACTTTCCTTTTCTACTTTATATCTCATTATTGGAGTGTTCCAAGTGCCTTATTAAACAACATTAAAATCCAGAGTGGGCTACCCTGCTTGAAAGCTTTGGGATAGCTCAGCTGGGTATATGGTTTTGTGAAGGAGGAAGGAAGGCAAAGCAGGGCAAAAAGGAAAGGAAAGGAAAGGAAAGGAAAGGAAAGGAAAGGAAAGGAAAGGAAAGGAAAGGAAAGGAAAGGAAAGGAAAGGAAAGGAAAGGAAAGGAAAGGAAAGGAAAGGAAAGGAAAGGAAAGGAAAGGAAAGGAAAGGAAAGGAAAGGAAAAAGGCAAGGCAAGGCAAGGCAAGGCAAGGCAAGGCAAAGAAAGGAAAGGAAAGGAAAGGAAAGGAAAGGAAAGGAAAGGAAAGGAAAGGAAAGGAAAGGAAAGGAAAGGAAAGGAAAGGAAAGGAAAGGAAAGGAAAGGAAAAAGGCAAGGCAAGGCAAGGCAAGGCAAGGCAAAGAAAGGAAAGGAAAGGAAAGGAAAGGAAAGGAAAGGAAAGGAAAGGAAAGGAAAGGAAAGGAAAGGAAAGGAAAGGAAAGGAAAGGAAAGGAAAGGAAAGGAAAGGAAAGGAAAGGAAAGGAAAGGAAAGGAAAGGAAAGGAAAGGAAAGATATTAGGAATGTAGGTAGAACTTCAAGAATTATATATCCAGAGAGCTGGGGGAGTGGTTCATTTCACACTCCAATAGAAATCTTCAGGAGTAAATCAGACACACAGCTTGAAGCTGTTAAAGGAGAGAAGCAGAAGACGACATTTGTATTGCTTTTTTTAATGGTGGCCATGAGATCTTGATATTCTTTATTCCCAGATGGCAAAGGACTATTATTTTTAATGTTCTTTGCAGGTCAAAACCAATTTTAGCCCACTTCTACTATATTAAGATTTATTGTAGGGAAGTAATTTACTTATTTTGAAAATGTCCCAGAGGCTTAGATTAATACTCATTTCATTATCAACAACCCTTTTAAACTAAGCTTTAACACATTTATTTCAGCAAGAAAGCAAAGCTGAGACTCTGTCTCAATAATTTTTCTATGTCTGTTCCTGCTGAGGCTTACCTAAGCAAGAATGAGTTTTCTTGGTTTTACCATCATTTCCCATTACTTTTGATACTGAATCACAGATCTATAGCTTTCCAGTAAGTAAATTTCCTCCATATACTCTTATTCTTGAAATCTCTACCTGAGTAATCTGACTTCTTGGCCAAATGAAAATGAATAAAACAAACAATGCCAATAATTCCCATATGAAGGGGTATTTCTCAGAATGTTACTTGTCAGTCTCAAAGGTATAAACCTCAATATAATGCAATATAGTATGAACCAGATAGTTCTTTCTTATTTCTCCTATTTCTTCAAATGAGCAATCCATTTCTAAAAACAAACAAATAAAGAAATAAATATACTGGAAAGGATAATGGGACATTATCTAGACCAGCTTTCTGCTTTTCACCTGAGAACATAGTGACAAGGGGTAATGGTTTTAAACTGAAAGAGAGTAGATTTAGGTTAAATATTAGGAAAAAATTCTTTACTATGAGGGTAGCAAGACATTAGAATAAGTTGTCTAAGGAAGGTGTTGATGCTTCATGCCTAGAAATGTTTGAGGCCAGGAGGGATGAAGCCTTGTGAAACCTGGTCTAATTAAAGGAGTCCCTGCCCATGCAGGGGTGTTGGATCCTAATGATTTTTAAAGTCCTTTCCAACCCAAACCATTCTATGACTCTAAGTTGACTAAGCAGCCTGCTGCAATTCTGCAAATGTTAAAAAAGATGTCTGAGTAGAAGACATTCAGCTCACTGTGCAGATTTGAAGGCCTTGTCTTTCCTACCTGTAATCCCATCAGAATATTTTACTTTTTAAGCATAGCCTTCCACACTGTCTTATGTAAAATTAATTGCTTACATAATATGCATTTTAAACCACAGAATTATGAATAATTCAGTGTGTGTTCAAAGGGGTGTGTCAGTTTTAGTAGTTTTCCTGGTTTAGTGCATTTTTAGGCATAATCATTTATCCACTTGTAATTTTACTTACACCTTTATTACATTAAAATTCAGAGCTGACTTGTACTTTGTACTAACTAGGTACAAACATCCTGATGATTAAGTACGTGAGTCCTACTTTTTCATTAAAACTAAACTTTTATGCTAAAGAATCTCTCAACTCAGCCAAATGGATGTTTCAGCCAATTATTAAAAGCATACTCTTAAGTGAAAATTCTCTGACAGATTAAAGGAAAACAAATAAAAGTCACTGGAAAAGAAGAAAAAAGTACAATTTAATACATGTTAAGTCTCTACTTTTTTCTTATTTTTTCTTCTCTTATACCAGTAAATTTGGGTTGTTATTATTTTATGAGTAGATGTAGCTAAATGCTTGTTGGGCTTTTAGAAGTTTTTAATTTAGGTGGTGTGTGCAGATGTATACATCATTAACTTTATGTAGGTGAAAGATTGTACATTTCATTGTTACTCTTTGAAGACTGCGTAAGGCTGGGTCAAAGGAAAAAAAAATGTTTCACAGTATTGGTAGGAGATCAGTGCATTACATTTTAATTTCTTTATTTTTACTCTATTGCTTTTCTATTAAAATTGTTCACTAATAGTGCACGGAGTTCTGTTATGCTGTGTGATGAGATCCTTGTGGGACCAAACCATTTTGTGATTGTACATGGAAACACAGGAGTATTTTTCTCCCTGTTTGTCGATCCTTGATTATCTCTCAGGACTCAATGTCTTAAGAGATGCTACTAATAACTTGATATAAATCATATCAAAGCCCTCCTTGAAGATGTCAGAGGACCTCTTCAGATAGAATAAGGGAATATAATACTTAATTTTTTTCACACCCTCTAAAGCCTTTCAATATCTTTCTCCCATCTCAGTTTACTATTGTATTGAAATCAGTCCCAGTCAATCCTTAGCATTGTTTGAATGAAAGGGAAATGGACTGGAGGGTCCTATTTTACTGGTGTAATCCTAATACTGATTATAAGACTGTCAGAAATATGAACACTCACAAAGTTAGAAATGGGCCAAGCTGCTGTAGATATGAGTGAAGGTCAGACATGTAGCATTGGTAGCATTATCTTAAATGGATATAATTTGTGATTTGAGAAAATGTTGCACATGAGCTGTTCAAATTTGGTCTTTTGGCTTGTTCCATTAACAAATATCAATAAATCGAAATGCACAACTCTATATGTCTATAATGGCTGCTTCTGATGGTTGCCCAAGCAACAGTTGTATGTAAACATATTTACTAAGAAATCTGATTCAGAAGCAATTTAGTTTTCAACATGAGTGAAAAATCACAGCATAATTATTGGCAATGATGTGGAACCTTCTGTAGTTGATTCTGAATGGTGCCATTGTAAATCTCTTACCAGTGTCAAAAGTTTGAATCAGTGCCACAAATTTACCATCACTCACCTTTACAGAGGTAGCTACATAGAAATTTAAGAAATTTAATCTCAGTAGTTTTAACTAAAATATATGTATGTGGGATTTTTTTTGAGAAATACATCTCGTGAATAAAAGTTTTCTCTCAGGGATCCTACTTGAACAGCTAGAAGTACTTTCCACGGTGTTCTGCAGATTCAGTTCTTAATGTTAGAAGGCTTCAGTTTAGAATTTATAATTAATTATCAGTTAGTTACTGTCCAACTGTACAGATTACACAAGATTGATGGAAAGTATTATTTTCCACCTTCAGGTTTCTTTAATGCTTTTGATACTGCTTTCCCATTTCCTCTTGCTTTAGGTTCAATGATCAGCTGCCTTTGATCTTTTGCTTCATAATTAGAAAAGATTTTGCTTAAAAGTATTTGTCCTGTCACATTTAACTGGTGTCATGGGGGAGCAATGTATATAAACCGTGTAACTGAAGACATTATACCAGTTCAAATTAACTTAGATGATTATTCATGCTGAAGATGACAAAAATGATTGTTTTACCTACTCATCGGAATTTAATTTCCAGAAGTCTCTGTGTAACAGATGCAACAATATGGCATAGTGAGTCAAGATTATTAATAACACCATCAGTAAAAGCAGAGTTTTTCAATTTTTATTTTACTTTTTAGAGGAATAAAGAAATTTTCCTTCTCAGATTTTTATTTCTGAATCAGTAGTACACGTACTGAATCAGCAAATTTAAGCAAATAAAATTTAATTTTTTTTTCAGTTATTAAAGACCTTTAAGATTTACTTTAGCCAGATGATATTTTTGAGTATTTTAATTTAATTTAATTCCATTTATATCCAGTTCATCATTTGATATTTTAAATCGAGTGTCAGAATGATTAACTGAATTCAATTCTCAACCTCCTGTATGCATCTCCTAAAATGAAAATCTAAGCATGTATATTACTTTTAAACTTTTATGAAACCACCTAGCTTATTTCAGTATAGAAATTATAGAACTTAATAGATTCAAAGCTAATTATAAAGTAATTCCTAGCAGAACAGAGACAACCAAACCAGATGAAATCCATTAAAATCATACTCCTGAGACTGCCTGGCATTATTAAAATGAATAATATTTCCATGCAATGGTGTCTGTTTTAATCAGTTTCTGCCTGGGTATCCACACCAGAGCTACTTCTATAAGCTTTATGTAGAGGTCAACTCCATTCACTGCAGCATCAAGTCCTGTAATACTTGACTTATTCAACTTAATTAAATAGACAAGTCCAAAAGGAGTCTGGAGATTGTAGGACCCTTAAAGAGGGACAAGACCCCAGAAAAATTGTACTGGAAACATTATGGTAAAAGCAAATATGAAAAGAAAAACATGTTAACAGCTGATGTGCAAGAGAGTGTTACTTAGATGATAAAGAAATTGTTTTCCATTTGGAAGCTCCTTTGGCTATTTATTTGGAATAAAATATGCTTTCTTGATAACACCTTCTCCCTTCCCCCCTGCCCCTTCATCTTAAGGAAGAGAAAGAATATGAAAACAGGGCAGTAAAAGAATTCCAACTTCTGGTAAGTTTTTGGAGGGGCACTTGAGCAGTTTGTTCCTGATGGACAGTGCCTGGCGGGAGGGACTCAGTTGGAGGGGTTCATGAAAGACTTTCTGCTGTGGGAGGGACCCCATGTTGGAGTAGGGAATCCTGAGGAGGAGGAAGGAGTGGCAGAGAACAACCTGTGGTGAACAGAACAAAAACCCTATCTCCTGTCCCCCATTACCCTTGTTTGGGGGGGAGGATGTAAAGATACTGGGGGCAGGTTGAGGGGCAGGTGGGGGTTGGTCTTTTTTCCCAGGAAACTATCAGCAAGACAAGAGGGCATGGTCTCAAGTTGTGCCAGGGGAGGTTTAGGTTGGATATTAGAAAGAATTTTTTTACGGGGAGGGTGATCAGACATTGGAATGGGCTGCCCAGGGAAGTAGTGGATTCTCTGTCCCTGGAGATATTTAAAAAGGGACTGGATGTGGCACTCAGTGCCATGGTCTGGTGACCAGAGCGGTAGTGGATCAAGGGTTAGACTTGATGATCTCTGAGGTCCCTTCCAACCCAGCTGATTCCATGATTCTATGATTCTATAAAAGAGAGGTGGGGTAAGTATTTAAGCTCTGTTTTTTGTTTTCTCTTTGCCCTGTTTTATTTGATTGATGATAAATTTAAGAGATTTTTTTTCCCAAATTGAGTAGGTTTTGCCTGTGAGCGTAATTGGTGTGTGGAACCCTCCTAGGCTTTGTCTTGACCCACAAGATTCTGGAGGTTCTGGGTGGATTTCCTCCTTGTCTTCCTGTAATAGGAGAGAGTAGCGAGCGGCCACGTGTCCCCTTGTTACTGGCCAGGCTCAAAACACTACAAGCAGATTTAGAAATTCCTCACGGATCTAACAGACATTAGATGCACTAAAACTGAGACTGAAGAACATCTTAGAAGTGAATATGAATCAAGTTATCTTCCATAAATCCTAAAATTATTCTAAAAAATAATATGCTTTATGTGTTTTAGCAAGACAGAAATAGTTAATTAGATGAAATAGCATCAAAACCAGATGGTTTCCCTAGCTGAATATTGTTAGATTTCTCACTTACGAACTTGAAAATTAATGTATGCAATAAAGCAGACCAACTGAACAAAATTAATATTATACTTATGACAAGCAGATCCCTTGGCCTTCTGAGCAAGCAGATGGAAGATAGGTAGTACTGAAAAAATACTAGTGGGGGAATCCAGCTGATTGAAGTGACAAAAATTCTTGCAGTTGCAGCACTAACGTGTTTATTGGCAGAGATGTTAATATGCATGTAGCCTACTTTCATTTTCCCAGGGCACAACTGAATTAACACTGTCATGTTGTTCAGGGTAGCAGACTCCCACCTAAGAGTCCTCCCACACTCAAGGGGACCCTGAAAGCTACAGAAGAAGGAATTTAGAACATGCTTCAAATTGTTGAGGCTGATAAAGAAAATATATTCACCCTTCATGTGTTTTTAAAGAGGTTCTTTTTCATTATGACTTGTAAATGGCTCCTCTGTAAACTGCATTGATAAAATTAAAACTTCCCCCCACCCCACCTCCCCCACCCCCTCCGCTTTTGGAAATCTCCATAGCTCCTGTCCTGAGAATGCTGATATTTAAGGATCATAGATAAAGCCTGTACACTTGCTTGGTTTGACTCAAGGTCAAATATAACTGAACAGCCCCTGGCAGATGCTTGTCTTCAGTGTTAATCATAAAACCCCGTTAGCACAGAGATTCAACAGCTTCCCAAAGAAGCTTTTTTCACTGTTTGCCAGTCTTTAAAATTAGTAATGTTTTATAATATCTCTGTAATAGATGAAGCAATGGCTTATGTCTTTGTTTGTTTGTTCTATGTTCTACAACTCTAGAATATTATTGGTTACTGCCCTCTTTGATATAGCATTTCATGTATTTGAAACTTTCTATGTTCCTCCTTCTGATTTCCATCCTCAGTGTTATTCTACCTTTTTCTCTTCAGTCTTAACAGCCCTAGTTCTCTCAGGTTATGCAGATTGTTTCCAAACTTACTGTAATTAATTTTAAAATGTTTGAAACTGATCTTTATATACCAAAAAGATCTTAGACTAATTACTGTTTTAACAATACATCTGACAATGCCATCTATCTAATCTGAAAGCGACTACATTGGAAACATATTTCCAGACTTTGTATTTCACCACTTAAAACTTTACTTCTGTAAAGTTTGTGCCAAGATAGTTAATTCTAATTTTCTAGTTATGCATTTGATTTTAATTCCTATATGTGATATCTCTACTTGTTACTGTGAATAATTATCTTCCTGGTATCACCATTTCTCTAGTTTACCCACATAATTTTGAACTCCAGTCTGATTCTTCAGAGTGTTTTAACCTTTCCCACGTCAGTGTCATACAGAGATTTTATAAGCATGTGGTCTATTTTATCCAAACATCCCATTGAACTGTTATTACCTTTTAGGTGTATTAGTTATGTTTCTGTATTGTTTCAAGGACCAAGGTTAAATGAATCCACCACTTGCTTTTCTCCAAAGAAGGTTAGAGGAGACCTTAGGCAAGCTAATATGGCACAGTCAATAGCACTTTGAAAGTTCACAGAGCAAAATGCAAGTCGTTTCCCAGCTGTTTCTTCCCATGACAGAAGTCCTGTGACAACGATTCTGCTTGTAAATAGTGTAAAGAGATTCGTAAGAGCTTTGAACCAAATAATATTTTTTTTCTCATGACAGGGTCTTGCCTCTATTATGCTAATCATTTCTTTGGCCATTACCTCATTAACAATTTCTACCTGTTTTCTCTTGGAAGGTGTCTTTTTCAGTAACCGTAAAACCTGTCACAAGATCACCCTACCTTGTATACGTTGTATATATTTCCTGATAGGTAGATATGTTAGAATAAGGTGGTATTTTATTTGTGCCTTACAATTCTTCAAGTTTTAATTAGCTTTCTTCTCAGACAGAATATTTTTTTCCCAAAATGGATAGGAAAAATATAAGTTTCCCACTGCATGATCTATTTCCTTCTACATATTTCTCAATTAATACTTCAATTTGATTCTTAGAAAAATTTAAACTTTTTCAGACCAAACATTGAAAGGAGTTGGAGGGTTTTTTTGTCTTTACTTTTAAAATATTATCTCAATTTTTACTCAGTTATGTTCTACTCTGGAATACAGAAAAATGGAGTAGGTTGTTAGGCTTCTCCCTGTGTAAGAAACTATCAAATCTTAGTTGGCTACAGGGTGGCAGAAGCCTGTACTGGAGGAGCTTTATAAAAATTAAGATTGCTCTCTAAAAGGCACATGGAGATGCACACATGCACATTCCCAGTTTGCTCCTGGCTATCTGCCTTGAGTTCCTCTGGTCTGTCAGATTAGATATTTTCAGGATGTTGTGTCATAGAAAAGAAAGTTTAAGTCCTGTACAGTCTCTGCATGTCAGGCTCACACTGGTGAAAAAGATACCTTTTAATAAATATCTGTAATAATTTGTCACAACAGAGATTGTCTTCTTGGAACAATAGATGATAAACCCTTATTCTTCTAGGTATTATAAACTTCTAATGTAATATTAGGGTATAATAGGTATTCCAAATTGGTTGATCTGCTTACAAAATTCTGGGGGGTTTTATGATATTTTTCTAACCACCTCTTTAGAAGGGCACTCTGATATCATGAAATTAGGTTTAGATTCTAGTTTTTGACATGTGGCTGTATATAAAAATAAAGGACATAACATTAATTTCCCCAAGATGGATGCCAGAAGTATTTTTCATATACTGTGAAGAAAACTACATCACACAATCAAACAGCCAAACTTTCTCCTTTGTTCTCATGTTTAGAAGAAAAATAGGAAGATATGGCAGCTGGCTCTGTGGATTTTACTCTGTCACTGTTTGATAATCACAGATAAATGACACACTTTTAATATTCATGCACAGGCAAATGTCCCATGATAGGACAAAAGCATAAATCCTGCAGGAAAGTGAAAGTGAGTGAGTCCCAGATGAACTTGGAGAATCACAGTTAAGACAATATATGAAAAGTGTACTGTCTCATAAGGATAATACTTCTGAGATGTTTAGTTTATCTGGATCTGTGCTATTGTATTACGTTCGTTAATTAAGTTCATTTGGCTAAGAACTTTTCAGGCAACGTGACAAGCAAGTAAATGATGTTTACCAGACGCTTGTGTTCTGTTACAGAAGGGGAGCGTTAACAATATTTGCTTTATTTAGTAAAAAGAAAAGAACAGCAGCCAGTGAAAAATGACAGGTCTTTCTCATTAACTCAGTTGGAAAAGATATGTAATAAGTAATTACTTTTATTCCTTCCCTCCATGTAGGTATATATCTTCACCTTGCGTACACATTGTCTTGCACGTGTGCACATACCTATAAATTTCTGAGTTAAGAGCAAGTGTGGAGACTGTCTTCAAAAGATTTTTTATTTTTAAAACTTAAAGAGTGTGTATGAAAATGTAACTTCTCATCTCACCTATTGTGTTTACTACCACAAAGTGTTTCAGAATACATTCATGTACCAGAGATTCTGAGTGACTCTTCATTTAGACATAATGGTAAAATTTTGTGTGTTCCTGTCACTGCACTCTGCTCTTTTGAATAATGTAAGTAAGAAGATAAGATGGCACTCAACAATAGCCAAGGGAGGAAAGGTTAGGGAAGAAGTTTTGGAAAAAAGCTTCATACTAAAATTCTGGACAGATCTGAATAAAAGTGAGCTTGATAGAAGAAAAATAATATTTCTGCAGAAGTAAACTAGCTGAAGACAGTGGACCCTTACCTCCTTTTGCTGTTGTCAAAGAGAATTATAAAATGACCAAGTTCCTAGATGTATTTAGGTAAAGGCCATTACTAATTCTGTGATAATTTCTTTTCAGTTTTAATGTTATACTGTGACATTCAGTGTTAGCAATTTCTTAAACTGTGAAATTTTACTGAGAATAAGGTCTATGTGGACCAGAAAAATAGGTACCTGCTGCTTCCATCAAATCCTGCAGTTATTTGTCAACTGTCTTTTGAAATCCATTACATATGCAACACAAAGCACAACTGGAAGAACAAAATAGCAGTCTAAAAGGAGAAACAAAGGTACCTTTCTGGCAGACCAATGACATTAATTTGTTTCCCATTTATTTGACAACTGGGGAACGTTTCTCATTTTATTTTAGTTTGACTACAACCATTTGGCAAAAGAAGAAAACCAAGGTTGAGCCGTAATTTTAAAATCCTATTCCTATATACATACAGAAATACATTTAGCATTCACTTGCCTCTTCATCATCATCAGCAGCAGCAGCCTCTGCACTTTGACTTTATTATGACATCACATAATATCTTTCAGTAAACCTACTTTTATTAACTCTATCATCAGTTTCAAAGTGTACTTTGTCTCCAAACACAGTAAGTCTGACAAAAATCTGTGATAGCTTGTATTACTGGCAAAAGTTTCCCAGTTCAGAAGGCCAAGATCATCAACAAGAGGAAGCAAACATGACTGAAAGTATTTTTATGTTTTACCCAGAGTATTTCTTTCAGCATGTCTGGCTTATAGTGATAGAGAGATTATTAATTACTTATATAATTGTTACATGTTTCCATTGTAGATCAGTTTAGACTGGTGATTCAAACAATGGATGAAAATATTGTAGGAATACCTACTACAGTGTTTACAACCTGATATAGTGTATGTACGTAGTATAGTCAACCTAGTGTATTCTTCATCTCAGCATTGCCACACGTGACAGCCAAATGCTTCTCCCATGTACTTACAGTGTGTGAGCTACTGGCATGGCAGGTGACAGGAGCCACAGAACAGGGCAGAGGTGGCATTTCAGGTCAAACATACAAACCCATGGGGGTTGTATGTCAGAGATTTTCCACCTCAGGGCAGAAGGTACATGCAAGAAAAGCTTCAGTGGTCAGAGAGTGTGATTATAGGTGCAGTAAGGAGCCCCTAAGTACAGCTTTTCTACTTGGGGATTTGATTCAAAGTTATGTTAGAAACTAAAATGAGAAACATGTGGGTCCTTCCAATGAGAAAATTAAGGCACTATTCTGGGGGTTAACTGAAGTTTGAACTATTTTCTGTGAACCTTATGTGAGAAGCATTTTCCTGAAGTGTCCTATACCATAAACTAATCTGACCTGAAAATCTTGTAACAGCTTTGCATCCTGATGTCTGAGAGTAAACCACTTGCTCCATCACTGTTTTGGTGGGACAGATAGACTTCAAATATTAAGCTTGTTGAAATTAATTTTTAAATGAGTTATATGTTTGTATGTTTAACTTATATGGGTTATACGTTACACAAAATTGCACATTCCAATAATTGTGTGAATCTCTATCTATAATTCTCTACCAAAGGAGAAGGCAACATATAAAAAATAAAAGGAGTTAGCAATACTTTTGATAGCAGTTGTTCACTCCAAAGATGTGGTGAAGAAGTAAACTCCCCACATCACTTAAAATCTGTCTGTATTTTTTGCTAAGATATTGACATGTCTTAACGACTTTGTTACAAACCTGTGTAGTTCCACTGTCCCTTCTTTAATTGATAGGCACTTGACTTTCCAGGGCATAAGCAGAGTGACTTTGTTTTGACTTAGGCTTTTACAGCATTATAGAAACTTAATCTTACTTGGTGCATCATCTGGGAAGAGGATTTGAAAGCAATTTTTTTTTTTTTCCTGCCAAATCTGATCAGATATTTACAGTCTGTTGCTCACAACCATAGCAATAACAAGTTTGTGACAAGGCTGATAAATAGATACTGTATAAACATGTAAGAAAAACTTCTATGACAACTATACTCTCTGACTCAAGGCCACATAATTGGAGACATCTGCCTCCAAGTCTTAGTTTTGGATGACCAATGAAAAGAAACTTACAAATGCAGGTCAACAATCCAGAATGGTTTGCAAGGAGATCCAAAAAGAAAACATTTTCTTCAAGGTTACTGAAAATAAATAGATTTTGCATATGGTTGTTAGGTTGTATTTAAAATTAATATGGAACTCAATGGGACACATAGGAAAAGTATTGAGTAAATAATCTAATTTTTATCATTTTTTAAATTCAGCAGCATTGCAAATTATTCTACATGACTTTCACTGGGTATGCACTATCAGAAAACTCAAGTCCCTCAGGAAACACTTCCCATTTTCAGTTATTCTGTAAATAAATATACAGTTGCTTTTCTTTTCTTTTGTGCCCAGAAAACTGTACCATTCAGTAGCTGGACCACTACTTAATTTAAGTGAAGAACATGACAGCTTTTACAGTTCTTCTGTTTCTGCGCATTTCTAAAGTTGCCTTGTATTTGTTTCTATTCTTGTTCCTCGCCCCCTGCCCACAGCAGCTTTATCAGCCTCTCAGCCTTTTAATATTTGTTTCTAACCTTATCAACGAGGTACAGATTTCAGCCTGTGAAGTGTGAAACTCCTTCAGTAGTCTTAGCCCTCACACCTTAGACGTTGTATATACATACTTTTCAACATTTGACATGTAAAAAGATGGAGTTTCCATTTTTATGACTGGTCAATAAGACATTTATACAGTGTATGAAACCAACGAAGATGATATGCAACCACTTTGCACTTGTGAGGCTAAATAGATACATGATCACTCATATATAAATCACTTTTCTAATGCCGGTAATGTGGAATAAAAATTGGGTTTTTTTACTAGATTAGGCTTGCCACCCAAGTACATCCAGCCCAACATGTCACACAAGCATATCCATCACTTCACCTTGCATGAAGTGGAGCATAATTCTGTGTACACATAACTGGTGTGGTCTGGGATTCCCAGACTGTTGGAACTACTTCCATTATGCTCACTAAGCTGCCCGTACTCTGTAAAACCCATACAAATGGTCAAAGACAATTTACATTGCCAAATGATATATTAGAAAATGTGCAGGTAGGGAGACTGCCTTGGAAACATGTTCATGGCAACCTTCCCATCTGGATGGTAAGCATTTTCAGCTCTGGATCTACCATGCATTTTGATCTACAGCCAATTTTCTTCAGCTCTTTATTCATCTCCTGTAGCGTACAACTGCTGTGTATATATTTTTACAAAGCCACATCTTGCCAATACTTACTGCCATTAAACAGTAGAAGTCCTTCCAAATCACAGATGAAAATACAATTTCCCTTGAGGGACTGTCAATTGTATCTCAAGGGAAATTAAAAAAACCTTGTTCCTATTTATCACCTATATACCTATAAAATCCCCATTTTGTATGGGGATTTTATGCTATCAAACAGAGGGAAATAACACTGCCATTGTTTCAGATGCTCAGGCTTCCATCAGAAATGGGCTGCTTCAAAGTTCATTTAACAGTAAGTACTTCAACTGTATTCAGATCATTATATCAGTATCACAAAATAGTTTCCCAGTGGAAATCTGAGATTTTTCTCCTGAGGAGGGAACCCCTCCACAGTTCATTAGCTTCTTTCTGTATAATTTTGCAATGGGCCAAACAACAACAAAAAAGGAAAAAAGCACTTAATTAATTTTAAGGTTTTTTAACGTGTTATATAATATAAGACTACTCACACACAAAAGTTGTAAAATCTATAAAATAGTTATTTATGTTATAAAATCTATAAACTTAATAAGCATTGAAAAGAAATGCTAATTATTTTGCTCAGCAAGTACAAAGTCATATTTCAGAAGTGTTATCCGCCTATGGATAGCCTACTTTATGACATGGGAGGAAAAGGTTTCTGAACACTATCTGACCTTTTTGCATCCCATGTTTGCAAAAAATATTATGCTTAAACCTTACGTACTGGGCAAATTGACAAAAAAGTCATACCCACCATAGCTGTTGCCAGTAGAAAACTTCTGGCACTTCCAAATCCATGTTATTTTCTTCTGACACTCCTGAGAACTCTGTCTCTTCAAAATGCTTCATGCTGGGAGGTATGCAGAGGAGTTTCCATGGCTGATTAGCTGGCTGGAAAGTATTATCTGTTTGTTTATGAACTACAAAGTGAGTCCAAAGCCTTGTGCCTGCTGTTGCAGCCCTCCTATAGCGAGGGAAGAGCATCATGATGGTTATAAAAGGTTCCTGATGACTTACTTTTGTAGTACTCCCTAAAGCAGAGGGCTGTTTCCTGATAGCAAAGATAAATTGGAACCAATTTTGGTAATGAGATCATTTTTACATGCCTTAATAACATCATTCAGTAGTGTACATTAAGCTCCCACATGGACGACGTCATGAATGCTTTGACTTTTTCCTCTTGAGGAAGCAGTAGGCTGCTTAGTAAGTAGTAAAATTAGAAGTTAGTCATGTTGGCAGGAAGTAAGAGTTTTATATATGCAGCACAATCCATTCTGAATATGGACTGATATTTAATTGCCAGGGTTGGAAAAGCAAAAGTTCTCAACAAAGAGTAAAAAGAATTCACAAGAAAAACAATAACATTTTATCTTTTGTTTTAAATTTCTGAATTATGTAATTGACAAAAAATGTTCTATCTGCCAAACTTAGGTACAGTATTTTTTTTACTTTAAAAACAAATTTAATATAAAATTATGTCATAGCATGTTACTATTTTTTTTTCAACCTTGTACTTTTGTTCTTTCTCCATCAATGTGTCACATGTAAATATGTAAGAAAAAAAGCTTAAGCCGCTATCATTTAGTCACATAGCAACCTGTTGCCTAAAGAACTATCACTTGAATGATATTTTAACTATATTACTTACCTCCAATAGGTAGGGCTGAATATATATCTTGGACATGAACTCTGGCACTTACATATTTTCCTTTTAAATGGCAGAACCCAAATACTCTGTTCTAAACCCTCAAGCATAAAGGTTTGGAGATTGAACTCACTGCAGTCCATGGCTCCAAAACATTTTATAATAGGTTCAAACTGCAAACTGGGACCCTGTTCAGGGTTGTTTTTTCAAGAATTACTTAGTCTTCTTTTCTGCTGGTTTCAAAGTGATTCTGTCATTTCTCACGTGTGGCTATAAGACAAACCAATTTGGGTTGAGCAGGCAGCCTGGTAAATTACCTATGTTAGAAGAAATTTCTTTGTTGGAGAAAACAATGTAAAATCACTATATAGCAAAGGAGAAAACAGGCTTGTTTTGAACACTGGTCTTATACTGAACCTTCATCCAGCAGAGGATTCAAGAATTAATAAAATAGAAGGAAGCCTTGTCATTAAATCCTTATTGATTATAGA
Source organism: Phaethornis superciliosus (assembly GCA_023637945.1). Lineage (NCBI taxonomy): Eukaryota > Metazoa > Chordata > Aves > Apodiformes > Trochilidae > Phaethornis > Phaethornis superciliosus. Next base: position 67,450,635 of record JAJQWJ010000001.1, on the reverse strand, counting down.
ATTGCAGAGACTGCCCAAATTAATTGGAACCTCCTAAAATCCCGTTACAGATATTTTTCAAACTTTGCTCTGGACCCCTAGCTCACAGTAATATTTTGTCCAAATTATCCTTTTGCTGTTCCTATTGAATTCCCTTTGAAATGTTCAGCAGGTACAAAACCTCCCTATGTCTATTGTTAAAAGTGTGATAATTTTCAAACATTGATTCCTAGTTGTATCCATATCTCCATAGCTTATATTATGGGTTACAAATTTTATTTTAAGGAATCAAATTTTTGTTTTAATGCATAATTAATGTTTAAGGGCACTGTAAGCTTCAAGGTTTTGCATCAGCTAGTTAAAACATATTTCATATGAACAGGAAGTAAGCTGGCTTCCCTTTCTTTGTTCTGTTTCACTTGTATGGATATCAAATAGACAGAAATGTAAAAGACAGCCTCTAATTTGTCTCTGTGTGCTAAACATAAAAAGAAGAAGAAAGCTTTTGCATTTCAGAGCAACTCCGTCAAAAAGATTGCTATATAGAGGTACTTCTGCTTCACTTCTCATTTGTATATGAAATCCTCCTTGACAGATCTCTGAGTGCAGAGTAAATTAAAAAAGTTAACTAATCTCTACCCATGCAAAGTCTAAAATTACCAATTTTTTTCATATACAGCATGCTAAGGTAAAAATTAGTAAAAGAAGGAAACTAAATTAGTAAAAAAAAAATAAACTCAGAACATATTTTCTGTATATGCTTCAAATAAAATCGTTAGCAATGGTTTTCTTTTTAATTAACCACTAATATTTTAAAGTGTCAAGATGTATTCTGCAATGGAGAGCTTTTGAACAGTCAGAAAAAAAAAAAAAAAAGAGCTTTAGGCATTTTTTTTTTAACTTTGACATTGAATTTGTTCACTTTGAAAAAAATAAGTTTTGGACTTGATTTCAGCAGTGTACGCTGTTTGACACTTTATTTGGCTGAAGTGGGTAAAACTTTCATGTGGTCGGAACTGCCATCATCTAGATAGACAAAGATATGTACACTTTTTGGCCAACTCTGTTTCCATTTGACATGCATTTGTACATTGTAAATTGTAAATCTCTTCACCTGAAGAGATTCTTTAAGAAATTTTCACTCTCTCCTGCCCAGAGCCACTTAGCAGCTATGTTGTCTTACTCATTATTGACAGAATCATATAATTATAGAAACTTAAAATCATAGAATTACAAAATGGTTTGTGTTGGAAGGGAAATTTAAAGGTCATCTAGTCCTGCAACAAGCAGGGGCACCTTCAACTAGATCAGGCTGCTCAAACCCCCATCCAACCTGACATTCAGTGTTTGTAGGGTTGGGACATCTTGTGTCTCTCTGGACAACCTGTGCTGGTCTATCACCACCATCATCATAAAAAAGTTTCTTCCCCATGGCCAGTCTGAATCTACCTTTTAGGAGTTTAAAACCAATACTCCTTGTGCTATAGCAACAGCCCCTGCTAAAATGTTTGTCCCCATCATTCTTACAAATATTGAAAGGCGGCAAAAAGATCTCCCCAGGGCCTTCCCTGGTTCTCCAAAATAAACAATCCCAAATCTCTCAGCCTTCTCTCATAGGAGAGGTATTCCACCACTCTGATCATTTTCATGGCCCTCCTCTGGACCTGCTCCAATAGGTCCATGTCTTGCTTGCACTAAGGATGCCAGAGCTGCACACAGTGCTCCAGGTGAGGTCTCACCAGAGCAGAGCAGAGGGGTATAATCACCTCCTTCAACCTGGGACATGGCCGTGCAGTAAAACGGACCACTATCATGGTACAACTTAAAAAAACTTAAAAAAAAAAGGTTTCTCCTCAAAAACTGGTTCTTATATTTAGTGTGGATCATTAAACTCGACTGTCAGATGAACAACTAGAAGCAGAATAAGGATAAGAGTTACCTCCAGAGAGAAACAGAAAAAAGGGATCTGGAGGAGGATGGGGTGAGAATTCTCAGTGTGGTGCCCTTACGGTGAGTGATGGAAAGAGTTTCCAGTATCTGATGGTAGCATTGCGTGCTCAGAAAGTGAGATGAATTGCTTAGCCTGAAAAGATTTAAACTACAGCTCCTATTTCCTGTATTGTTATCCTAATTACCTGCATATAAACTGTTCTGGCAGACTGGGGTCTATAAATCACCGCTTAACCTGCTGAATACATCCTATAGTTCAGAAGTTGGCAGAGCCATTGACCAAGCAAGAGGAGTCAAAGATCTGTAGCTCTGTGATTCAAGCACTTGTCTGGAGGAACTGGCACGCACCTGTCAAGAGTTTCAAAGCATTTCACATTAAGCTTCACTAGACAAAATTAACTACTGGTATACATCAGTTAAAAGGGATGGATCTGTGAATTCCAATTTGATATATTTGTCTCATTGCAGTTTAAAGATAAACATTTAGGCATCCAGTAATGGTAGGATTTAGAATTCACCCCTATTTTCAGCATTTCCTCTTGGACAAGTTTGATAGCACCGAATCTGACCCACTGACTGTTGTGATCTTGTGTGCAGTCCCGTGTGTTTCCCTAGTTTTGGAGATTCAGTATGTACCACTGACTGGCAATTCTGGTTTCAGAGTATATGCTTCAGAGTCATGAGGTGTAATGATGAGAAACACAGTGCATAAATCACTTTGGCAAAGTACTCATAAATGGTCAGGGCTTCTAGTAGTATCAAAATGAGAGTCTGCATAATCAGATTTGTATTCTTTATTGTTTCCAATAAATTGCCTAATTTCTGACTTCAGATATGAAATCTAATTGTTTTAAAATATCTGTCTATATTTTATTTTAAGTGAAATGTCTAAAAAGCACCTTTCCTGGCTGAAATGAGGATAAATCTTTGATTTTTTGCGGGTTGTAAAAGTCCTCTGTATCTGAGTCATGTTTCAGGTACAAACTTACCACAATCTGGGAAATCTGCAAGAGTGCAAAAAGTGGAATTTTTCATAAACTGGTGCCAGTGTAATGTGCACCATGAAAAGTTCAGTTTATGGACTTGTAGAGATAAAATACCAGAAGTCTGTAACTGTATAAGAACTTTGACATTTTTTCTAAAGTAGGTTTTGGAAAAGTAGAAAAGCAGATATTCAGTCATGATTTATGTCCTACGAAACCTTTTGGTTAAATAAGGTCATACTGATTTCCAGTAATAAGGACCTTATGTGAGAAAGAATTTTCCAGGTTCTCTCTCAGGAAAAAAAGCTCTATTTGATAGTGTAAGATTATCCTGTACATTGAATATTATTAATATTATTTATGGAGATTTAATTCATGGAAGTTGATAGCAGCTGAAATATATTTTGTGAAATTGCTTACCAGGGGACTTATGAATAAGAGTATGGTGACAAACTACTTATGAATAAGAGTATGGTGACAAACTCACTAAGGTTCTGCAGAAAACCTAGATATTTTCCTCTGATATCAGATAGAACAATACCTAAGCTAGTAGCAGTTTAAAACCAGAATAAAGGTGGACTGTCCCAAACTTAGCAAGTATTTGAGAAAATGCCTTAATTGTATCAGATTCTTTATTTTGATTTCCAAATAAATTCATAAAAAAACCAGATATATGAGCTCAGTTTACTTAGATGAGAGCATCTGTTACTCCATGGCAAAACCTCCATTGCTTTTGAGTTAGAATCAACAGGAGCTTAAAGTCTTATGTCTGAGCAGTATGCTAATTTGAAATCATCAGAACTAAATCATTTAACAAGAAGCTCAGCACGTTTTAAAATTCCTCTTTAAATGTAACTTAAAGTAGCAAATCAATTCTCATTGTTCAATGACACATAGAAGAGCAGCCAAAAATAGAATAAAAATACTTGTTATTTACCTAAAAATCATACTAAGAATGTGCTATAGTTGGAAAGGTAAAAGTGGCAAGCCACTGAGAAGAGTGGGAAGTAATATCATTATTGTGTAAAGTATTTCTGGTTTGAGACACTGGTTAAAAAACCTAAAAGTCCCTGTGAAAAAATTTAAATCTGTGGACTTCAAAAACGTGTGAAATAGTGCTGTTTAAAATGTGACTGTAACAAGCAAGTAAAGACGACTTTGCCAAAGTCGGTATTGATAAAGAACAGCCAAGGGATTACATAAAAAATGGGAACAAAAGTGAATCAATCATCCCACACAATGTACATCTTAAGGGAAAAGGCAGTAGAACTCAAACAAACTCCTGGAAGTGCAATTTATTATTTCATGAAAATAATTCAGTGTAGTTTATTAAATAATGAAAATCAAAGAGGTATGGGAATATGTCAGAACGAAAAATGTGGTATGAATTCTGTTCCCAAGATTTTAGGCAAGAAGTATCAGTCTATTGTTCTCATATACATAGTTTAACCCCTAATTTTTCCATTAATGGCTACAATCTTCTCAGATATACTCATATATCATATTATTAAGCACCCGCTATTCACAAATAGCCAGTCACTCCCATTTTGAAATGTTTCATAATAAATACTGGTTCAATCTATTTTTAATTCAGATCATTTTAATACTGATTTCTGCCATTGTATAATAAACATTTTGTCTTGTTTCTCTGACAATTTAACAGTCAAAAAAACAACTACCATGCAAACGGTATATAATGCTTGTTACCATTTATAGCTCATTCACTAATGTGATAATTCCTAGGACAGGAGAAATTCAAAGCCTGAAAGATGTAGGGTAGTCTGGCTCTCACCCAGTAAAGAATTTAAGCCCATATTTACAGTCTGAGTAATAGAATATTTGTCAAGATATGTCTTGAAAGAAAGCTCATGATTAAAGTCTTTGCTGAAGTGACTCCAGAGGGCTCAGGACCAACAACGTTGGATAAAGCCACGTGCTTGCTGGAAAAATTGTTATCATGATCAGACCTGTTTCTACTACCATTTTTACTTCACTATCCCATCATAAGTCACAAATTATCTCTACAGTTGTTTTGGAGCATGTAATCTGCGGTTGACATAGCATCAGTGTTCACTTTCAGTATCAAGATATTGACTTGACGCTGCATAAAACTATGCCTTCTGTCATTACCCCATCTCTTTTTTCATTGCTCTCTACTTTCTCCAGTTATTGTTGATGTAAAAGACTTTTTCTAGTTCAGTGAAGCTACTATTCACTGGGCAAAGAAAAAGATTCCCTATCCTGATTGGAAGTGCTGTGTCTGAATGCTTTCACAGGTGAAAAACTAAATGAGTGTAGAGCATGCTTAAAAAAGTTTCTTTAAGCAGAATCACAAAGAGGTTAAAAAAAAAGCAAAAAACCACTCACTCATCATTATAATCAAATACTTGCATTTCGACAACTTAATGGACTTCTTTTGAAGACAGGTTTGTGTTGGTGACAAATAAAAAAGGCAAAAATACATATACCGTGAAGGTTGGGTTTATATGTAGAACAGTTCATATTTCAAGAGTATTTTATGTTCACCTGTTCTTATATAAATATAAGAAAATGAGAAAAATAAATATAAATTCTGTTAAGAAACATCATCTTAATTTTCTCTTCTGATGCAGATTTGCTCCCGTGTATCCCTAAGCTGTAAAATATCAATATAGATGTATGTGATGAAGGTATCTTGATAAGAAGATTTTGTCTTCCCTCTCATTGCTTGGAATGTGGTGGGTTTTTTGTTTGTTTGGTTGGTTTGGGTTTTTGTTTCGGTTTTTTTGTTTTTTGTTTGATTGTTTGTTTTTTATCTGGATGGTTTCTTGTTGGAGTTTTTTTTGTGTTTTTATTGTCTTGAGTACATTCTTGCTGTCCATCTTGGATCCTGACAGAGAAAACCCTGCTCAGTGACCTGTGAAAGAAGGTGCCTCAGCTGCCCACAGAGCAAACCTTCTGAGAAGGGGTTTGTGGTTGTCAGATGTATGTGGGTCAATAGGAAGCACAGCTACCATATTTCCATGGGGAGTTCACCATATTATAATGCTTGGAGAGCTGAGAGAAGCTATTTAGTTAAGCAAACTTTTTTTTTTTAATGTATTATTGGCCTATTCTCCTTATGTCTGCCCCAAAACGTCCATCTCTGTGAAGGATAACAGGAAGGATTTGAATGGGGAAGAATGCAAAATTAATGGGTAGGCTGCAGTGTAAGGATGGCAGAGAAATTATGTACATGGTTTGTCCTGTAGTTTGAAAAAGCTTCCAGTCATCCTGAAGTATGTGCCAAAAGACCTTAGCGAGGACCCAAAATTTCTCAAGCTCAATGTGGAGACACCCTGTCTAAATTTGGTGGTCCTCATTCTCACGAAGGATTGACCTATCATAATGCTATGAGAGTGTTTATTGGTGAAAAGATCTGAAATGTACAAGCATAAGGACTAATGCTGCTGAGAATAATTATTCATAAGGCATGGGGCTAAGTAAAAACTTGTTGGGTTCTTTGCCCCTTGGCACTAGAGGCAAAATTAATCAATAGATAATTTAGGATGGGAGAGAATGGCTTCAGTGATATGGCTGTCAGTGCAAACCCCTACATGTTCTTTGTTTGAATTATTTTCATGGAACGTGTATTCCAGATGTCAAATTTTGTAAGGGAATAGATGTGCTTGCAGGTATTGGTAAGAATTCACAATACAGAATAATTTACTCTGAGCTCATAAAAGCATCAAAGACTGAAAAATAGACATATTTATTGTCTTTCTGACTGCTGTCTCGTCTCTCAGATTATTTGGATTATTTCTTGTTTCAGACCCATAAATCACTTAACTTTTAGAGGAATCGCTGCAGTTTTGACACTAATTCTGTGAAGCACCAATCAGATTTTGCTGCTGGCGAGATTGGACAAGTAAGTTCTAAGACTGCAGAACACTTTTTCATAACCAGTCAAAATAATTTACCACAGCTGTATGGATATATAAATAAATAATCACAGATGAACTTACATAGTTGTGCTTTTGTTCACAAGTCTTTACGTAAGTAGCACTGTTGTCATTAAATCTGACAATACTGAAGAAAACAGCACTCTAAATGGTTATATTTAAGTGATTTTTGGACATGAAGGAATCTGGTTAGTGAAGTCATGGCATGGGTGAGTGAGAAAAAGCCTATAACCTATGACAAAGAGCTGGTTCAGCTTATTGTTATTGAAAAGTTTCCATTGTAAGGCTTATCTGGCAGAAAAGGCAGAATTAAATTTATGTATTTTGCTATAATTAAGAGCAGGTACCAGACCTGAATGTTGAAAAGGTTATGAGGCATTGTAAGCTAAAATAACTTCTGAATAGTTCCTCTGAATTCAGATAATCAAATCTCGTTGCTGAGGGAACACTTATCATAGGAGCTTCTGTGCTTATGTGTTCATAGGTGTTTTATGCTCTCAGACTGTTATGCACAGGATGCATAAATACTATTGCATTAATTCATTATTTTCACAGAAAAGTAATATTTCTATGACTTAAAATATGCAAAAAACACCATTTTAATTATATTTCCTGGATACATAGTATTCAGCAATGCATATTTTAAAGACATTTTATGTCAGGAAGAATTCAACAAGAAGAGGAGAAAAAAAAGTGCTTTACTTGCTATGAAATATATTCTGACCCATTAAAGAGTCTTAGCATAAAATTAGAGAAAAATAATAATCTGACAAACAAGTAGGAGTTTTATTTTTTTGCAAAGAAAACAGCAGATCTACTCTGGGTTGATACACTGAGAGGTAGGTTATGAATTTCAGGTGGGAAGGTTTTTTTCCCAAATTCTTCATCTACAGTGTCATTCATCTTGAGACTGAAAAACTTTAGGATAGGTGTACATGTAGGTGTCTGCATATAAGTTAGCTGAGATATCTGAATGAACCCCTAAAGACTGTGGATGTCCAGGTGATACAGACAGGAAAATCCAAAGGGCAAATCACCTTAGCAGCCTGGGATGCCTTATTCAAGGAGAATTAAACTACAGTACATTGTCTTAGAGTGGGATTGTGCTGGTGGCATTGCAGGTGCTGTGGGAGGTACCATGACACCACCAGGCTGTTTCATGAATATGCAGATTTCCTGTAAGGCCTGTGTTTTATCAGGGAGTTCTGTGGTTTGGATTTTTCTGACACCTCAAACAGAATTCAGCCTTGTATTTAGAGAACTGAAGCCTTCCCCAGGTCTTCCTTGACTGAACCTTGGACATGTAACTCACTGGATTTATCACTAGCACATATGCACATGAATTCTGGTAATTTGCTCTGAAGGCCAAGTCTTCACAAGTACCCATAAATTACTAGCTACATCATAGGACAGGTAGGAAGGGTAGAAATAGGACTAGGAACATATTTTTGTTGTCTTGGTTTCCCCAGTATACAGAACACAGACAGCTGTGTGAAAGAGGTGACAGACACATCTAGTTAGTTTCATAGCACTGTTAATGAAAAAAACATGTCCAGGTATAGAGCAGGGGTATGCTGAATAAGCCCCCAAATTTTCCAGAAAGCAGAATCCTGATTTCACTGTCAGAATTATCCAAAGAATCACTTAATAACAATAATCAACAAGTAAAAATGGAAGAATAATCATAGAGCTCTTAAGAAGTCCCAAATTGTCTGCTTCCTTCTAATCTTATATCGATGCTGTGCAATAGCTTTAAGGTGATTTGCAGCTATTTAGATGTCAAAGATGGGGTGCAGTATGTTGTTGAAGAAGACAGTTTGATTTTTTCAAACTTTCTTTAGTTGTAGAGCCATATGGCACAAAAATTCACCTGCTTAATTTTTTCCATTATTTTGAATTCAGGCGATAGTAAATTTAGTCAATTCTGCAGTGTAAGAGGTAGAAATCATATTACTGAACTTTTGACCATGTAAATATTCATCCCTTCACCTAAATTGTTCTTGAAATTGTTAGTTTTAGCAGCAATTCATCCCATTGTGCAGATATCAAGCACATTATAATCAGAGGAAAAGCCTCTCCCTGTAAACCCTATTGAAGAGCTCCTCATAATTTCATGTCTCATCAAATTCACTTTTTAATGCTGTGGAGAAGAAAATGTTTAAATTTACTGAAAACTTGATGACAGCATGTTCAGGTCTTGATTCTGTGCATGGCATACAGATTTATTTCCCTTGGACGTATCAGCCAGGGAACTCGTGTGCATATTGTCATCAGCTGAGCTCTTGGAGCCAGCTCTGGTAGTCTCTTTAGCAGAACTCAAAGTGCAGCCCAGGTTTTCTATGAAGGTTTCATCTACATGCATCCCGATTTGCATTTCATAATCATCCTGATCACTGATGTTTTGCATATGCGTTTTGTATATGAGTAAAGTTTGTGCTCGAGAAACATAGCGATATCATTTATATAGCCTCTTCTAGATGAGCACATTAGATACAGTTCATCTGTCTAGTCATTTTATGGAAGGTTAACTTAACAGGTCAGCAATAAATGTAATGGAAATATTTTTAGCAGAAATTACTTCATTTTCTTCCCTGTATAATAAATAAATAAATAAATAGAGCCTTTCTTGGCAATGAACACACAGTCGTTTCAAGCTAACACCTATTTTGCGGTCTACAAAAAACTTTGTCTTCAAGAAAGTGCCAAAGGAATGTGCAGTGAGACTGAACTTAAGAGATACAATTACTGCCAGTCAGGAAGTCCTGAGGACTCATAAGTTTGGGAACATTAAAATTCAAGTTCTAAAAATTAATGGTGACTGTTCAAAACTGCTCGGTAGATAAGTCTGTTCTCCTGCATGGCATATGCCTTCACAGTAGAAAAAAAAATCACCCTGACCATTGAGTGAACAAGAAGAAAGAGAACTGTCTAGAAGATGTGAGGGCCAGAGTTGAAAATTGAGGTCAGGAAGTGATTGTCCTACGCTGCATATAAAGGGCTTTTCTAAAAGGTTATGTCTGGGAGCTGGATTCCTGTCCTTTCCTCTTTTGGACTTATGCTTACAGTGCCAGAAATCAGATACTGCCAAGTACCACAGAAACTGTGTACTCATTTTGGTTTGTTTTTTCTTTTATTTTTTTCCTATTTTCTGTTCTACTTGCACTCTTACCTCTTTCGTGAAAGAAGTACCACATTTTGGCACCATCCAAACAGGGAATTAAGTATGTGTGTGGGTCTTCCTGCAGTGCGACTACACATTATTAAGTCAAACATTAGGGATGTAGCATTTTGCTAGATTTGGTCTAAAACACTTTGTATCTTTGACTCTGATCCACCAAAGCAGTTAAACACATGCATGATCCTAAGCTTTTACTTCATCTGATCTGAGACATTAATGTCAGGAAGTTACAAATGGGGTAAAAAAAATTAACGTTTGAACACGTACATAACTATTTTACTGGATGAAGGCCCAAATGCTTTCTGTTAAACTATTTATATTAGGCCCTAATCCTGTATATTTGCAGCCCATGAGAGCTGGCTTTCAGTTGTGTTTCTTTCCCTATTCGAATGCCTTTCAAAATTTAGTTCTACTCTCTGGGCTAGCATGAACACTTGTAAGAACAGGGTAATTAAACACAATTACAAAGATGTGCATGTTCCATGGCTGAACAACCGTAGGCCACTTTCCCAAAACCTCTTTGTTCTCTCCTCTTCATCTGTAATTTTCTTGGCTTCTTATTTTTGCTCAATTTTCAAACCAATTTGAGTGAGCCTGGTATGTTTGTGGTGATTTTGTTGCTATTGCAGACACCTACAACACTGATGTGTAAAAAAACCCACAAGTGTAGCAAGGTGAGAAGATTCAGTAATCTGAGGGGTCATAGTTCTGAATCACAGTTTCCCTTGTCTTTGCCAGCTTTTACTCAGGACCATGTTTATAAAATAGCCTAAGCATCTATAAAAACAATGTGACTTGGCCTAACTTATCCCAGTCTGTAATGAAACTGATGATGGATTTGTGGGAATAATTTTATAAACTAAAGGCTACGTTTGGCCTGTGAAAACTGGGAGGTGTTTTCCTCTCAAGTAGCTGTGCTTCAAACATTATAAATATTAGCATTTTCTAAACAGTTTTGTGAAATATATCTGTGTTCTTTTTAAAGAACTTCATTGTCAAACCTTCAAGACAGTTGACCAGATATGGGTTTTTCAAACAAAAACATGCATTGTATTTTCATGTCAAATCTTTTAAAATTGTCTGGCAGAATTATTTTCAAAATGCACAGTTTGTAATCTTACGTTATCTCTTACTACATATAGCTCTTTCAAGCTGTTGTCAAACAGCACTAAGTTCTACATTTCTTAGTAGCTATCCAGAGAGAAGACATGTAATGAACACTAGATAATGTGGAACAAATGTTAGGATATAATGGTCTAAGCTTTGTTATTCACTTAAGAACCCTTAAATATTTATAGAAAACATCAGTCATGATGACAAACTTCCACTGCTGTTGGCTAAATTAGCAGGTTAGTTAGTGGCTAGAAAGGGGCAAAAATAGCTACCAAATCCTTTGTTGAAATACTGCACTGTTGCTTTTCAACAGCGTTGAAGTTTTGCTTATTTCTTCAGAGTAAGAATCAAGCTCTGATGCATGTATTTAAATCATCAAACGAAACTTCTGGGTAGTATTCATATTATAGAAAATATGAATATATAATAACATTATAATATATATTGTACATAGAATAATATATCATTCCTATTATACTCAAGACAATGAAATAACATACTATACGTGTACCAATCTATTTTTCTCAGCCCCCCCCAAAAAATAGCCAATGGATAGACAAACTTCTTCAAAGAGATTCAGAGCATTCAGATGAGTTCCTACCCAGAAGCATTCTATCAGAGAACTCTTTTCCCTTTGGTTATACAGGCAGCTGTGAGAGAGAGGAGCAGCAAAATAAGATGCATGAAATTATGTGATGAATCCATCCCCTTGCAGTCCTAATTCTAACCCACTGGGGATCAGGAGACTCTTTGTACATCACAGTCGTGTGAGAGAGAAAATAGTAATAAATACTCTATAAACAAATAAATAAATACTTCTATGAACTACCTGTCAAATAAAAAGGAGAGAGGGTAAAAGAAGGAAAAGCACCAATTCTTTCTTCTGTCCATGAGAGTTTCATGAGTTGTTCTGTTTGGCCAATATTCAATAACATTCTTTCTTTGGTTTTGCTTCTCATGGCTTCATTGTCAACTGTGATAAACTTTTGTACTCTTTTGTTGTTGGTTGGGTTTTTTTGGTTTTTTGTTTGTTTGTTTGTTTAGAGTGTCATTCTAATTCAGTCACATAATTCCCACTATTAACTAGATCACAGGACCTCACACTCAAGAGTGGGAACTGATGACTGTCAGTTCAATATTTCCCCAAGAGAAGCCCAAAATGGGAAAAGTAGCTAATAACAGATCATGACTGTGGTTCATAGTACTATGTGGGACAGGCTGCCACCCGCTGATCACTGACTAGTGTCCAAGCTGAGAAGTACAGATTCACATACCAAACGTAGTTAGAGAAATCAGAACCAGGCAAGAAAGGAAAAAGAAAATAAAAAATGAAACTCATCAACACCAAAGGGAAAGAAAGCATATTCCATACTTCCTTCACAGGAAGTAAAAAATTCATAAACTTTTAAGGTTACAATAGGTTTGAACATATTACTACTCTTTCTGCATTCCAGAACTTTTAGGGCTTGCCCTTTTTGTTCATCACATACAAGAGAATGCGTGGCTGCATAGTTTGCATACTTGAGCCTGGATTTATGCTGGTGTTCATTGCAACTACTTTTCATCTGGTGAAATGGCAACAAATTTTAAAATCTGAATTAATGATAACACCCAATTGCACTGTGTCATCTATCAAGTTGTTATACTACATGTTAACAGATACACAAATATACGTAAAGCATTTTTGGAAAACAAAAAATTATCTTGAACTACTAGAAAAGGAAGCAAGTCTCTTTACTTATATGTCTCACTTCACTATGACAAAATATTTTAAATCATAATGCTGAAAGGAAATTTCCAGAGAAACTCCTCAGCATAAACAGGCATATGGGTTTTGCCTCTGTCTTTGAAGAACATATTAAAAATTTTGCCTCCTTTACATCAGATGCCAGCAAAAGCTTTACAGGATGACTCATAAATTAAAGACTTTCTTAGTATGAATAGAAGCAGCTCTTGATTTGGAGTCGGCTCAGGATTAAACTCTTTCCCAACTGCATACAGTTGCTCTCAGGCAATAGATCATAGTACAAAACAAAAAAAAACAAAAAAACAACCAAACAAAATAATCTAGTGTTCAGTTGACCTGTGCCAAGCTTTTTTTGTGTCTGTTCAACAAAAAGAAAAGTAGCAATCAAAGTACTTTTTCTCAAAAATACCAATAAGAAAGCCATCACAATTTTTTGGAAGGTTCTCAAAAACTATTAGTATTACGGATTTTTGTTCTAACTTTTAATGAAAACAAATAATGAGATATCATTCACTACAGAAATAATAAATTTCTCTAAATATTAATAAAAATTGTACCAGACTGGGCTGTGATGACAGTAACTCATAGCACACCTAAATAGATAAAAGGCAGCATAGATAAATGATAACACCCTTTTGGAATTTGAAATCAAAGTCTTAGACAAAAATCTTTCCTCCTTTGTTCACTCTTCAGTCACCTTTTCACAAGCTATGAATTATTGAAGCACAGAAGATCCATGAGAATTTAGAATATTTCACTGTTAGGTGCTACTGAAATAATTAGAAATTGTGAAAATATAACAAAAAATAGGATTTAGGATGGTAAAATTATAAATTATAAATAATAAAAATACTTGTAATGAAAGGTAGAGTCTGAAGACAGATGAGTGAAATATGGTATTTAAGCCTAATATAATAAGTAGGAAGAAAGATCAAATAGCTCTAGTCTTTTTGTTCTTTTAAATAGCAATATTCCTACCAGAAGTAATCACTTTGATTGGGGGAACCTTTATTCTGTGATGTTGCTGAAGTGCTTTGTTCATAGCTCTTACCTTGCAATCATCAGTATCATTATGACTTTTATCATCACGGTATACAATACCTAATTAAAGAACAAGACTGTGTTTGCATATGTTTTATAACTTTACTGAAATCCTGATTTTGTTTTTCTAAAATCTCAGAATTTACTCTAAAATCACATAGTTTTTTTCCACAGGATACTATAACTAAATCCACCCCTGTTAGCACATGTGTATTGTCATTATCCCATAGAAATATATAAAACTACAAGGATGCAGAAGAGTGGCTGAAAGAACAGAATAAAAAAGAAATGTTTCTTGTTATGACAGTCCTCAGCTGGCCTTATGAAGATATTGTTTTATTTTTTATTATGGTCAAATAACCACCTTATGCATTTTTAAAAGATAAAATAAGGATAACTTCTTTTTCTTCTGTTTGGCTAATTTTATTTCTCCTGTGCTACTTAATTCCAGTGGGGACTGTCTGTGCACGATGGCCTTGCAAACCTATCAAAGTGGGATGTCACATGGTAATTTTGTCTTTTAAATAGGAGTTTATGTGCACTTCTGTTTGCATAGGAAACAAAAGATGATGCCACTTAAAGTGACAATATGATGCTTTTGAGCTGCTATGTGGTACCTTCCCTCAATATGAGGCTAAAGCTCCTCCACTTTGTGATTCTCTGCTGGACCTGTCATGTGCCTGTCTGTCTCTATTAGTCTTGTCTAAAATGCCCATTCTCTAAGAAGTAACTTATCCCTTTCTCATCTGTAGGGATTCTTGCTTCAAGGTATATGCAAAGCAAATTCATAATCCTATAGCATAGTAAATTGAGTAAGGAAGGAGTAGATTTCAGTCTTCCCTGTGTAAAATATGATGTAATGTATAATAGAGTAAACAAACCTTTTCTGACAATTTTAGTGCTTTAAAATGCTTTATAAATTATTAGTCCAATGTAATGGAGCCTTGACATCATTGTTATCATTATTCCTCTCTACTTTTTGTGCCAATAACCAGTATAATCCTGGTGCAGACTCATCCACATTCTGCATAGGTATTGTCATAAACTTTTGTGATAAGATTAAGTCAGTCAAAGCTTTGAATTGAATTTGTTAAAATATTTTTTTTCTTTTTTCTTTTTTAAAGTGTTTTAAAGAACTGAAACACTTTTTCTAAAAACTAAAAGCATAGCTACCAGTCTTGCTTTCCTCCAGTCTTCCGTTCTGAGCTATTGACTTTCCAGCTGCTTCAGCTAAAGTAAACTGTACGCAATACTGTTTGGTTCCTTTGTAGTATTTCCTTCTTTCCTCTAAAGATCTAATTCTCTGCCCTTGCTCCTCCTTCCCTTCCTGTTTTGTGTTATCTGCCCCACTCAGACAATGTAAATGTTCTGCCCTGCTCTCAGCCACTGTATTCAGGATACCGGCTAACAAATAAAACAGTTATAGCATCCATTACAGTCTAGACGGAGGTAAATTTTACCTTTTTTCCTCTGATACAGAAAATTTTTCAGACCAAAAATCTGTCTTTCGTAATCCTTGGCCAATTTTTCAACTCATAGTACAGATTCTTAGAAAGATAACTAACCTGGAGAAATAAAAAATCAGGAACAAAAAGGAAAATGGTACTCATCAATTTATGTAATAACAAGTCTTTCAATACCCAATGAAACTTCTTTGTAAAATATTCTAGTGATGCAAATATTGCTAATGTGAACTTGTCTCTTGAAAAGATAACTCTACCTCCTTATCCAAATTACATTATTTTTCATATCACTATGAGCTGGTCTTATTGTAATGAAGTACTTAACAGGAGCAATTACATGTTGTTTGTGTATTTTACTGATTTCTTTCACAGTGAGTGGTTTAGCATAGGATGAAACAAAAGTGGGAACTATTATCTAGTTGTATTTCAGACAAAAAACATTCTGTTATCCTTACCACCAGTAGAAGCAAATGTGGCAGCAATTCATCTTATTGCTAACTAATTTGTTTTAATTAGTGAATTCCAGGATATTCTGGAAGAAATTACTCTTAATATTCCAGTTAACTGAGGTTCCACTATACCTTCAAAATGGTTGCATCAGTATTTAAGCAACTTTTGCATGAAAATGCACATTACGAATACTTTAAATTTCTAGCAACTGTATGTCTCAGTACTATAATTTATTCTCCATCATTCTTATGAGAAACCAGAGGTCCATTTTATGTGCAGAAGAAAGGGTAAAAACACTCATCATTTGAAATAGCATTAAGATATCCTTAGCTGAGCTGCTGTTTCTGACAACAAAAAAACAATGCCTATTGTGCTATTAAATTCAAACTGTGCTCTGTTTTGTAAATCTAGAAATATAAAGGAGCAGGTTCAACCATTAAAAGTTTATTGTCATGAAAAACTATATACTCTACTGTTGTCTCTGTGACAAAACAAGCACCAGTAGATAAGATCATAATGCATCAGTTGATTGAGAGATTGGTGAGTCACAGCAGTAGGGTTTTATCAGAATAGGAACAGCACAATAAAATAGTTCAAGTAGTTAATTGGTACTTAGAAACCTGTATATTTTTCATGACAACTGACTTTACTGAATCCTCAGTCAAAGAAGGCAAATAGTGAAAATGTTTCTGGCAGTATTCACATGGCATTGTTAATGAATACTCTGTTTATATTACACTGGGTTTTGGTGTTTTTCTGTCAGTGAACTTTCTATCACACTCAATGAAAGAGATGTTCAAATTACAGCAGCGATTCCTATGTGAACAAAAGTTTTTAACACATATCAATATCGAGCTAAGATTTTGCTTGCACAGTTAACCAAGTGTTGGAGAAAACTAAGCTGTGGACATTCTCTAAGCAACCAGCACACCCTCCATTGTAAATAAGCACTCAAACTGAGCAGTTTAAGTGATTTGAAAGTGTATTTATCAACAATTTTAAATATTACTAATCTGAATAAAAATACAGTTACTCTGAAAGGAAATAGCTGTAAGTGTGTCAAGGGACTGCATTCATAAATCACTCCTTTGCTAGGCATCATTTGTTTAGTAGTATTCCAAAACTAAATTGTGATTGAGCTCTCAAGAGGTTAAACTGCGGAAGGATAATCAGCATGTGAAGGCTCACATTGCCAGGTTCAGTACCTGCCTTTCAGATCTTTGTTGATTTAGGTCTCTCCTTCTCTTAGGCTTTTAAGGGAAGGTCTTTTAAGAAGGCAATGCTTAACTTTGACATCTCTGTGATCACTGATTGTAGAGGACCCCAGGGACAGATGTTTCCTATCTCAAATACAGTTGTCCAATAGTAGATGATGCTCTGAGGCTACTGTACTGCAGCAATTAAAGACTTTTCCTTTGATTTGGAGAGCTGATGGATTTGTCCTGTTGGACTGAAAAGACTAGAATCCTCACAATAAATTTAAGCAGGAAAACACTGTATTGTAAAATGACATTACTGAAAAGGTTTCATAAGCCAAATCTGACAAAATCTCAGCAACTCAAAACATCCTTGCCAGACATGGAATGTAATACCACTGATTAGATTTTGATGAAATGGTCCATGTCCTACTCTGCTGAGAATGTCCTTGTGCTCATATTATAAAGATACAATCATCATAGGTTCTATCAGTGATGAAATGTAGAAGACATTTGGCTTAAGCCTTTGTTCTTTAGATTCCTAAAAATAAAAAGCTATATTCTAATTTGCCATTAATGGTATCTGTCTTCATTGAATTATATTTGTTCCAACTTTCTATCAGAACATACAGCATGGATTTAGGAAGTTTTAGTAAGCTGCACATCAAAATTAATACGCTTGTTCTCCAAGTGTTTGTCTGTCTTGGCATCAAACCATGGCTCCTCAAAGGTTGAATTACAAGCAGACACTGAACTAGATTTCTGCACAAACTGGTAAAATTTGTGCTTCTTTTAAATGGACAAAAAATCAAAATAGCTTGCTGATGTGAAAAAGTTTTACTAGGGAAAGCAAAATATGTATACTATGCTTATTTCAAAGTTATTTAATTATTCATGCTTAATTTAAAAAATAATATGTAGAGAAGTATTGATCAGAGGATAAAGTTATCTTTGTAAAAAGCTGTGGGCAAGATTTCAAAGTTATTGATTACAGACCACTCAAAAAGAAAAGGTCTACTTTTATGAATGTTAGTATTCAGCATTTTCTGAAGATTATTTTGAGGTATCTCAAATTAGTTCCTCAATAATTTTTGCATCTACTACATCCTAGGACTTAGAGAGGCATCCACTGAAATTAAATCTAAATGTTGCAACTGCTTAATACAGGTTATCCATTTTTAAACATCATTTACCAAAGAAAACTCCTGAAGATCTTTTACACTAGATTTGACACACTTTTAAAAATGTAAACTTTTTAAAGCAAATCTAGCCTTCTTCACATTCCATGTTTCAGAAATGTGTACCTAGTTGATCTGCAATGCAGAATTTACTGAGATATTTAACTTATAACTTACTGAAGAGATAAGTAAGTGAACAGCTATACTAGTTGATTCAGTTGAACAAAATCTTCATTACCACATTCTTAACTTTATTACGGAAGAGGATTTGTGAAGGGGATGAAACTGATGTAATTAACCTCAGCCAGGGCTAGGCATAAATCAGACTCTTCTTATCACCTCATTCTTAAACTAAGTCTATTCTTCAGTAGAACTTCATTCCTAAGCATACCCATCATTGACTTCAATGAATATTCTCAAATCCAAGGTTTCCAGATTTCAGAGTAACATAGCAACAGAGCTCTGCCTTCTCCTTGCTGCTCATCTACTGAGATACAGATTCTCTTGCCATGAAAATCCTCTTTAACCAGTTCTTAAAAGACTAAAAGATAAAAGCTTTTTCCTACATCCATTCTAGCAGGTAGCTATAGAGAAAATCCTGTAATTTTTCAAGGGTTTTTGCCAAAATATTTGTTTGTAAAGAAAATGGACATCAGGAAGAATTTTTTGTTGTAAGAACAGTGGAATGATATTAAGCAAATATGAAAGGGAAAGTATGAACAGGATATCCCCAGGATAATATTCAGATTTATTTGAGCAACAAAAGAACTCTAGGTCTTTACATTTTCATTTGTTGACTTGTAGGCATGTTCTAAAAGAATAAATAGGAGAAGCCAGAATGAAATTGACATGTAACCATCATGATTCTCAACCTTTACCTGTCTTTCTTTAAATTGTTTATAGATTTTAAACATTTGAGAAGATTTGTCTTACCAAACTTTTGTAAGATTAAGTACTAAATAATTCTATTAAGGGTGTCTGGCATGTATTTGTAATTTTGATAATGTATCTGGCATAAGGCTCCAATAAAATAGAAGGCTCCTCCAACAAAATACAATCTATTCATTCTTTTTCATTAATAGCATGACAAAGTGCAAGACCTGAATTCTCTTCTACTGTCACATTATTTACACCTTATTAAACAATTTAAAAAAATCCTTTGGGTCTTATTAACCATTTAGGTTCTTTTTATTTTCATGAAACAGTAATCAACACATTCTCAGAGTGTAATAGAATGAAGGGGATTTTTCTGATCATATACTTGCTGCAATTTAAAAACTATTCTTCTGTAAGACTGGCTGAAAAGTGGCTGCAGTTCTTTCTCCCCTTCAACAGGCTTTACACAGTTTCATGAGTTTACAATTGTTTTAAAGTTTAAATTAACACAAATTTACTTTGCTATCTGTCACTTTAACATATTGAAAAAGTGTTGGAACTGAAATACTTTTTACTGCAAAAGATGTTTTTTTAATACTTTGCTGTTCAAAGAAAATAAGGCAGCCAAAATTCATTCTCAGGCCAGGATGGTGACCTGTAGTTAGCATATCTGGTGATTTTTAGAGCTCGAAGACAGATAGATTTTATTGTAAGAGTCTGTTTTCTCGAGGTAACAAAGGCATCTAATTCTGACAAGCCACAACAGAGAACAGCACAGCTTTTCATTATAGTGGTAAGGAAAGTAGATCTTCCAGCTTTTAAATTCAAAGGTGTATTGTATTAGTGGTCTGGTGAAGAATGTAGTTTAAAACATATTAGAGTTATCAGAAGAAAATACTACAATCTTCCAGGAGTCCACATTGTCAGCTGATGATGTGGATGTGACTGCATGTCAAATTCAGCAAAAAAACTATCTTGCGATGGACACCAGCAGGTCAGAACACTGCACTTCTCATAAAACAAAACTTGTAATCAGATTGATTTGTAACACGAATTAAAATTGTCTATCAGTAAAGACAGTACTTATTTATATCAGCTGAGGTCTTCCATTTTGTTTTGTTAAAAATTATTACATGCTGACTGGGATAATTTCTGAGTGGGACTTTCAAGATCCACCAGGAACAAAATGATGATTAGATTTGCATGGACTTTCCAAGGGCCAAGTAGAAAACTCAACATTTTGGGGATTCTGAATTCCACCTAGTTGAATGCCCAGATGATTTTAGGTATCAGTGATCAAGTTTCTCCCTTTAAACAGGTCTTGGAAAGGTGTGGGTGAAGATAGCAGAGCATCACTACCTTTATTCCACCTGAAATACTACTGACAGTCACTCTTCAGTGTTCCAAAGTAAGGGTCTCTTGCCTGAAAAAGTCATGAACATCCTCCAGAAGGCAGAAATGCATTCTTACTGTCCTTTCCAGCCTGTTCCAGAGCTAGATGTTACTCAGTTGAAAAGACAGACTGTTGAACTGATTCTGTCCAATATCAGGAAGGACTTCTTCATGATAGGACTTTAAAACTCTAATTAGTTTTCCAAAAGATGCTATCTTGTTATATCAAGGCTTCCCAAGATCTAGATCTGGTCTCTAATTTTTTTGTGTGTATGCTGATTTATAAATGCTATAGCATAACATAGCCTCAGTGCTTCCAAAAGAGAGAAAAATATATACAGCCACAAAAGGAGAGAAAAGAAGTTAATGGAAAGCTTCTTTGTAAGTAAGAGTGCTGATCAATATTTTTGAGTATTAATGATGAACCCTTCAGAAACTTGACATTTGCCAAATATTATTATGCAACTGACACATCTATTTGAAAGAGCAGATATTCTACGTGTCAAAATCCCAAATACGGTTGTGGATCAGCCAGTAGTAATTGCTGACTTTTTAACACTGGTCAGGAATTCTTCATCTTTTACTATCATGAACATTAATTTACGGAAGTGTCCAGGGGCTATGTCTCATGAAAATCCTTGACATGTACTTTCTGAGTACCACTTTGCCTAGCTTTCAAGAGTGTGGCCCACAGCAGGATTTCAAAAAATGTAGAAATTTGGTATGGGTATACATGCCTCAGACAGTCTGCTATTCCTTTCATCCTGTCTCTGAACACTGCAGAGGGAATTACCTCTGTCACTGCATCCTGCAAACCTCCTAACTATCTCCTTCCATGGTCCTGCTTTCTGCCTGGAGATCATGGCTTACTGCTTGCTCTTGTCCATGAGGAGACCTCTCGTGTGGCACATCTCTGGGAAGTGTTTGGCTCTGCATGCTGGAAAAGTCCAAGTCATCAAAGCAGTTAAAATACAACAGAAGCTGTGCCTGAAAGCCTGCACAATTCCAGTACTTAGGTAAGAGAAAGGTAGGCAATTCCATCTTAAGCACTTCTGGAACCTTAAATCTGTTTCTGAAGATAGAGACAACCATTTTGTGAAATACTTAGGCAGTATTCATAATTTGCTTTTATAAAATTCTGTATTCATATATCTCAGAGCATGGCTTATTTTTTGCACTTCTAACTATTCTCTCTACATAATTACTTGCCAGAAGTGGTTCTTCTCTTTGAAATTCTTGCTATCTGAAGTATCTTATTTCTTCTAACAAGTTCTGCAGATAGAAATTTCCCTATCCAAGTTTGATTAAATGCACATGAGGAAAGACAAATATAAAATTTAAATTTTGATTTTGTGTGGGCTTACTATGCCTCATTAAATTCATTTCAACATTCATTTATTCATCTTCCCAGAATCCTTATGGGGTAGCCATGTATTTTATAATACTTTTTATAGATGGAAAACTACTTTGCTGCTGTCAAACAAGTTAGTCATTCACCCAAAAAGTTTTACAGACCTAAGAATAGAATCTGGACATCCTGCTTTGCATTCAGGACTTTAATTTCAAATATTTTCCATTTCCTGGTGTCAAGAAAACCAACAACCAACCAAAAAAAAAAAATAAAACCAAACACCACCCCCCCCCCAAAAAAAAAACAAAAACAAACAAAAAAACACCCTAGAAAAAATATATACGAATGCCTGGCAATATTTCCTCAGCTGTGTTGCATATTGCTGAATAAAGTAAATCAGAGGGTAAAGTAATACAAAAGTATTTTATTGAGCTACTAGGGAGGTCCAGATGATCTCTCATTTTTTTGGTCTGTATTAGAAGTGTTGGGCACATATCTGCAGAATCTTCAGATGGTGCTGAGGACCTTATGTTCATGACATATGTGTTTCAGGATACTTTGAACTAACTCAGGTCTGGCCCCATGCACCAAGTATCCTCAGCAGCTTGAGTGCTTTAGATGTAATTTGGAAATACACCTACTTGATTGTTTTACCCAAATGAAATAGAAAAGACATTCAGTGTTTCTGAGCAGATGGTACTGCAGGGTGGGAGTTGCTTAACAGAAGGGGAAAGTTAGGTTGGATATCAGGAGAAACATCATTGCAGAAAGGGTTGTTAAGCACTGACACAGGCTTCCCAGGGAGGTGGCTGAGTCTCCATCCCTGAATGTGTTTAAAAATCACCTGGATGTGGTGCCTGGGGACACGGTTTAGTGGTGGGTCATCGGGGATAGGGTGGTAGGGTTAGGACAAGGATGGACTCGATGATCTTGAAGGTCTTTTCCAGCCTGAGCAATTCTATGAGTCTACGTCAATAACCACAATGCTGCTCTTATATTATTAACTCTAGAGGCTCAGTTAGGTACCAAGTCTGAGAAAACCCGTGAGGTTAGTTTTTCTATTAACTTGTCTGTCTGTCTAGTAACTGTCTAGTCTGTCCTTTCTAGCTCCACCTGCAAAAAGCTCTGGTCTTTGGGGGTAGACTTAAGAAGTGGAAAAAGAAAATGGACAATCACAATCATTATTTATATAGTTTTTAAAGTTTATTTGCAGCTGTATAGTGTGCTGTTAGGAGAGCCTCTGAGCAGGAAATCTTACAGTTAAACAGCATGAGCCTGAAACAATATGTTCTATTATGCAAATAAATACAGAGTATTTACTGAGTAGATACAGAGTATCTGGCTCAAAAGGACAGATAATGTGGATCAGACAAGTCTTATACACTTACGTGGTACTCAGGCAATTTACAGCCATTGAGAATCTGCCCCAAGATCCCTACAGATGGGAGGCTTTGCAGAACATCTGTATTTGCAGATGTTTTCTGAGAAAGGGATAAGAAGTCACTAGGAGAATGCTGTCCAGGCACACAAGGAAGAACAAAAGAAATCATTAAAAACAGAGGAAACAAACAGAGTTCACATAGTGGAGAAGAGGAATTCATGAAGTGTTATTAGGGAAGCAGTTACAGTCACAGTCAGTAACTTCAGATGAGCTAATACATCACTGCTTTCTTGACAAGAGGTAGTCTGTTCCAGACTGGTTTGAAGTTTATCATTTGAAGGAAAATTGCAAAATGTTTCTATTTTCTGCAGTAGATTTTGTTTGGTTTTCTTTTCCTAGAACGTATACAATCTTGTATATTTAAATGACCTCTAACACAGTATGGAAAAAATTAATAATAAAAAGCATAAATTAATTATCTTTCCAGCTTTTTCTGTACAGAGCTTCCATCTTGGCTAAACTTTGAATTTATAGGCAGTTACTAAGGAGCAATTTATAGGTAGTTACTAAGGAATGATGAAGCTATTTTGCTTTTGGATTAATTGAGAAATCTGTGTTCAGCTCTACACTGTATCCAAGATTCAAGAAAACTGATGAAAAAACTGTTGGGCTTTCAGACCCTAACCTCAAGAATGGAAATTGCGTTGAAATGCATGACCTGAAGGAAGAGATACCTGGAGTCAGTCTGCTTAGAGAAGGCTGATATCAAAGTTCAGATATGTGTAAGGAGGAAAAATAATGTCTAGGAAATGAAGTCACAATTTCATCATCAGGATACTGAAATTAGACAAGTTCAAATTAGAGAAAAGGCAAATGTTTCAGCTGAGAATCTCCCAGTATTTATCTTTTAAACAGTTTTCTTCTGAATAATTTGCTTTGTCTTTTCTAATTCACATTTAAAGTATAACAGTATCCCGAGAGATAAGCATTAAAAAACAAAAACAAACCCCAGAACACTGTATATAAATTTTCACTCCACAGTTTTTAAACCTTAGTTGTAAACCTTGGTAGTATATATCTAAGTTTTCCATGGTACAAATATATGTGCTTAAGTCACAGAAAAAAAATTATTATCTTGTGCAAGTGTATTCAGATCCAGATGTTACAGTTACTAGAGCTGGATGAAGAATGGAAAGAAAGTCAGCTTTGATAACTTATGACCAAAAATCCCACAAAAAATATCAAAAAACCCCCCACTAAACTTCAGTGACTTCTTTTTCTTATTAAATGTGAAAGCTGTTATACTCAGTAGCATGTCATCCACAAACCTCAGTAAAGGAATCATCACTAATTAGGAACATAGCTGGTAAATATGAGTGTAATTATTCTAAGCCTCCTACAAAAATCCTCTTAATTGAAAAAAATTAAAAGTTAGAAGGAGCTCAGAAGACAATTTAAAGAATTGATAAATAATTGACATATGGTCTGATTTGATTAAAAAGAGATTAACATTAAAGAATTGGAGTGACTAGATTAATGTCACTGAATAGACAGTGAATAGAGGAGGATTTAAATACTTGTAAGTAGCAAAAAAAGTAGTGGGAGGAAGACAAATGCTTGCTTTATGTTCTGAAATCTGCTCACTGAAGAAGCTGGGTATAGTCATGGCTGCTTACAACCTACATACTTCTTCAAGATCAAGATTATTCAGCTCTCCTTCTGAAAGGTAAAAATTTCAATTAGGGAGGAAGGGTTTTTTTTTTAGCTTTAAATAGTGCTTTGATGAGTTCCCCCCTTATTTTTCTTAATTAACTCACAAATTTATCTTTATAAATTATTTTCATACATGAACAACTGAATTCTTTTTAACAGCTGAATGAAGTGAATAGGGAATACTGACACTCCTTGAGTAAAGTGCTGTTATGAGAAGCAGGGTGTAAAAGGGAGCAGCCATCTTTTTCACTCTGCTGATTAAAGGACATGATGCCACTGAATGCAGCCACAGGAATTCCACTTATTCAAATCAATAGTCCCTTCAACCTTTGGACTTTTAAGTTCTTATTTTCACAGCACAGGAATTTAATACCACAATTCTCCATGAACAAGACAAACAGTGAAATACCCACTATGATAAAATCAGTCATTTCCTTGGCCCACTTTGTGCTAGTGTTAAAAAAATCTACTTTTGTTCTTAGCATGAGCAAGGCAGTAGATTAAAAATAATTTTAAAAAACAAAAAACCCCCTAAACTTGAAATTTTAAAAGTAGAGTTTAAAACAGCACAGAGATTTAATAATGTTTGCATTCCATTTTTAGTCAATAATTAGGTCTCAATAAAGGCCAATGACTTATCCTCAGTTAGTACTTGTACAACATCAACAGGTTGGCTATGGAGTCGAAGGAAGAGGAATAAGAAGGCATTGCAATGACTGAACAGAAGCTTAAATCCTCTGTGCCAGCCATTTTGTTGTTCCTTTGTGCCAGCCACAATAGTAGTCAACTTCTATCAGAGATTATAAGAACTTAAAAGAGAACCTCTAATTTTTTATTATTTTTTTTTTTAGGTAAGCCAGAAACTTACCTACAACACCATCTTCTAATGAACATGTTCCCAGAGAACTGTGATCTTCAGTTTATGAGAAGTGCTCTCCAATACGTGGATTATTCTCACAGAATTATCAGTTTGTGCAGCAGTTGTACAGTGTGAGAAAACTATCACAAAATCACATACAGGCAACAAACACTATCATCTCTAAAGTAATAAGCTCTAAAGTTTGTGTGTGCAAACCCAGTCTTTGTTTCAGGATATCAATGTGTATCTGTTCTGTTATTTTCTTCCAGAATAAATTCTTTTCTGTTTTCTGGACACATGCACAATTTTATTCAGAGGTGGTCATAAAAATAAACCTGAGATCAGTTCGTTATGAAACAAGGATAAAAACTGGGGACAGGATGGTAGGAAGGGAGAGAGGAGAGAGGAAGGTGCAGCAGAGGCATCTTTCACCATGTGAGGAGAAGTCCAGAGGTCTTTCTGCAGTGGATGATGTCTAACAGAGTATCCAAGCTAAGACAGTTTGCTGCCAATAAGTCCCTGATAGATCTTATTAGTGTAGACAAAGTGCCACGTGAGTAGCTGCTTAATTAGGTGGCAAAAGAAATAGATTCACAGCCACATGCCTGCAAAAGCAATGCTTGCTTACTTTGACAAAAATACTGCAGCAAGGTAAACACCAGGGAGAGAAAATTAACATGCCTCAAGAACAATATTGGCACAACAAAAAACCAATAAGCAGATTTGGAAAGAAGAATGAAGGTAAATATGAGAAAAGTTTTCCAATAACCTTCAAACAGCTCCAGATAGTCTACTCTTTTCAAGCTGAAGCTTGCTATATTTATGTGTGGGATTGTACGTGACCAGAAAACTGGACAAGATGCTGGACTAGAACACCCTGTGAGTCCTATACAGAGCTCTTTTGGCAAATGACTTTGATATTGAATATAAAGGGGGACTAGCTAGCATTAGTTTTCATTAAACTCTATAATAGTAACAAATTTAAGCTGGGGGAATCCATTCATTTTAATGAATTTTAAAATTTATCAAAATTGTAAAATAATTTAAAATGCAATTTTAAAATACAGCAGGATAGGCAGCTCTGGGAGTTATTAGTTGGACAGTTTTTCAAGATGTATTTCTGATCAGATAAAATTTCTTCAGTTGGGAAAAAGTTTTCTTTTGAATTTCATATCAAAATCAGTATTTAATGCATTTTTTTTCTGCCTTGACTGTCCTTTATGTCTTGATTACAGCATAGTTCACTGGGTCTTGCCAAAATGAACTCTTAATCAATTTCTGTCTCTCTTTTCCAACATATTTCCCTTCAGGTCAAAGATTAAACTTATTCAAATCTTACTGAGGCATGAGTTGTTGGAAGAGAAGAACTGGATTTTCTCTGGAGCAAGGATGTTAGAATCTGACAAAAATATGAGTCAGTATGATTGTAAAATTGTAAACTGTGTGCCATTTGATTCTAATTATTCTTAAATGAAAATGAATGTAAAAAGATTGGATTTAATATAGCATTTTGGTGAAAATTGCACAAATTATGCGTAAGTAGGGCTGTGGGATTCTCTTATGAAAAAGAAGGGGTGACATCAGAGAAGAGTGGTATAGCTTTAGGTGTTGCCAATTAAAAAAAAAAAAAATAATGTCTTAAATGGAATTTATGAAAGTCAGATTATAAGGCTTTCAAGTTAGGCAGCTTTCCAGAGGTGCAAAGAATAATAGCCCTCTTTATATCAAAGTAATAAGATTTTGCACTTACACAGATTCCATTTACTGACTCTTGTAGGAAATGTTCCATTTTATTGCCCAGCTCAGCTAATTACCTTAAATTTAAAGGAATAGATTAGTAGGAAATAATCATTCTAATGCTTACTGGTTTGCTTGAACTTTGGTAGAGGTGCAAATCATCCATCAATAGGGAAAAAATACATTGTCGTAGCATTAAAACTTCTTTAAAAAAATCTGAAATAATAGAACATTTGTAGAAATATGAAGATGTTTGATGTCATGAAAAAACTTAGGTACCATTTAATGTAGTTAAGAACTGAAGATTATAATCTTTCATGGTCAAGGGTTAGATATAAATACATACAATCTCTGCAAATTAGTGCTGCAATGCCTCTGAGTAGAATGCTGGTCCTTGAATTAAGAGTACAGGACATCTAACACAAAAAGAATTGGGAGATGTAGATGCTTGAAAATGGTAGTCTACAAGTCTCACACATTGACAGGGAAGCCATCCAGAATAAAACACTGGGAAATGCTTGACTGTGGCAAAAATCTTACCTTTCAGAACTGAGTCAGAACTAAATCTTTGCTTTTCCACCTCACATTTTTAGTCTTTCCTCTTCAGGTGCTTGTCCCAAACAGAAAGGGGGATACAATTCAATAATTTCAAATATGGAATGGATTTTTTCTTATCTCTTTTCAGCTTTCAGGCCAGGTTGGATGGGACTCTGAGAAACCTGATCTAGTTGAAGATGTCCCTACTCACTGCAGGGGGTTGGACCAGATGACTTTTAAAGGCCCCTTCCAACCCAAACCATTCTGTGATTCTGTGATTCTATGATTCTATAAACAAAGGGCAGAGAATAGTATTTCCCTTCCACCTGTCTTAAGGACATCTTGGAGATGCTAAAAATTCTCTTTTACAGGGCCTTACACCAACTAGATGTAATTTCAATGCCAATCCTGCTTCGAGATGGGATTCTAAGTAGATGACTACTTTAGGTCCTTTTCCACCTGAATTACTCTGTGATCCTATGAGATAGGATAGCCCACAGACTTTGCCTGGAATGGAGCTCTGGACAGAAGCACTGGAATAGATTAATTCTGTTGTATTCATAGTGAGCCAAGATAATGTCTTAGACCAATCATTTATATGGCAGAACTTAAAAAATTCAGAGGTAATCTGAGAGTTCTCAAAAGACTATGCAAAGCAAAATGTTGCCATCTGACAAAGGGCAGAAAAGAATGGAGAAATTAAAAATCTTAGCAATCAGAGTTTGCAGATCCAGGGGTGGAAAAGGCAATGATTCCTACTCCTAAAAGGGGCACCTCTTTTCTCTCCTATAGCTGCTGCCAGAGCACATGTGCTGACTGCTCCCTCAGCTTCAGTGATAGTCAGCTTGGGTTTTTCAGAATCCAAAACTAGACAAACTACCTATGTTTCTTTGACACCATATATAGTTCATTTTTTCCATAGTTGCCTTCTTTTATCTATTCAGTGCAGGCCATATATTAGTCAACCCTTAAAATCAACTTCAGATCTCTCTTCCTTTATTGAAGCTAATTGAAGTTAGATGAAATATTTAAATTCACTCACTAAAACACAGAGGAAGACATGCCTGCAAGCCCAGAATCTGAATTGTCCTATGGAGAGAGTTAAATCCAGGAGAGGATGGATGTACATGCTTTTCCTGGTCTGTCCTAATATAAAAGGCAGCTCAATTCAGTACAAACTCTGTAAGAATAATACAAAGTGAGACTTTTTCTCCAGGGCAGGTTGTGATCTCTTTCTTCTGGGAAGTCTGGGCTTTCTCTGATATTTCTGTCTGAGAATAACTTCTACAAGGACTGTGATTCTGTTTCCTACATCTCAGCCCAGTTCCTTCAGCTGCAGCCTAAATTCTAAGTTCTGTCATCTTGGGCTGCTGGAGCAAGGGGCCAAATCGAGTTTTTAAGTTCAAATGCAAAATCTTTCTGTACTGAGAATCAGCAGTGGGAAGTTTACTGCGACCGCGACCATGAGATCCGCTGGCAGAGCCTGTACTGAGTGTTCAAGCAGTGCACTGCCCTTCATAACTCACATGTGGATGCAAATACAGACACCCACTCAGCATTTACAAAAACCTGAATGTACACCTACTACATAAATACAGCTCTATTATCTGCAATTTCTGGCCTCTCAAACTGTCATTTCAAAGGGGATGCTGATGGCTGCCTCCTGAAGTCTTAAAATAGACCTGGTCAAGTCACAAAAGGGTTCTGTGGTTGCTGTTCCCTTCTGTGACTGATCCAAATCCCAGCTTACGAATGCCAAGGGGAATGTGAAGCATAATTATTTCAGAAAGACAATAACAATGATTACATGAAAGCTTTAAATATTCACAGTGCCTTTCTTACTTATATGTCTCTACCTACATTTTCAAGAGGAACACAACTCTGAAGTCTGGCTCTAAGAGGCTTTCTAAAAATGGAGATTTTTGCAAGGTCTGGGTCATGGACACTCTATTAATACATTAGACTTAGAACAGCACTTTGCTTTCTATTTTTTAAAATCATTCTAATGACATTTTTTACTTTTCTCTTTTCTTCACAATAGCTTGATGACAGTCTCCTCAATGTTTCTGAAATACCCTAAGCTAATTAGGGTCCAACAAAAGTACATTCAAAGGATTTTTATCTTTAACTGGGTTTTGTAGATTCTTCCTCATTACTCCCTCAAGATTTGCAATGGTTCATGACATTAACTGTGATTCCCTTGGTTTTGTTTCTTCTTATACATTCTAATATTTGCTTAGCTTGTACAAATAGCTCTGATATTTGCCTTGAAAATTCCTCATCCTAAATGAAAATGGCCTGTTGATTCTTTATTTCACATTAAAAGCTTTTAAAGGAATTAGCAACTGATCTAGGAAAAGCCATACAGTTAACCTTTCCAGAGGTTAGAAAAACTTCTGTATGTTTTCAGTTTTTATTTATTTGTCATTCAGGTGCCTCTGCAGTGGTTTATGCTTTTAGGGAAGAGCCACAGGCAGACATAAAATGGAATCGATTCTGTCACTGAATTTTCTGAGTGGATTAAACCAGGAAACACTGAAACATGGAAGAAGTTCTGTTCCTGTAAGACATCCAGGAAAATCTGTTTGACAAGTTATTTTTATTTTTGAAGCTCAGGGAAACAGACTATTAGGTTCTTCTTTGATTTTCTTGGGCTTTTGAAGTTCAGCATCTCTCTATGATAACTTCACATTCTCTATTTATTTAACCTCTTCAGGGCTCAAAAGTATACATTCCTTGTCTTAAGTGCTCAGAAGTACATTTCAAGTGCTTATTTTTATGCACAAGCTGCAGCAACAGCAATAATTCAGAAGACAAATTTTACAGTTGTGTAAACAAAGTAACAAAGATTATGGGAACACAATCCCTTAAAAAGTACTCCTTGTTTTGGTGTCTGCTTTTTTTGGAGGAGGAGGGAGGTTTGGGGTTTTCTTTGTTTTTTCTGTGGTCAGTTTTGATTTTAGCTGGTTCTGTAGTTTTATCTAGCTTACCTTCCGGGGCACTGAAGGCAACACCAGACCTGGCTGACCCTTCCCAGCATCTCCCAGCACCCCCAGCCCTTGGGAAACCACAGCTCATGATCCCTACAGATTACTGTTCAACCAAGGGACATCACACTGACATAAGGGAAAAATGTCACCAGTTACAAAGGTCAGGAAATCAGTGCCTTACTGTAACACTTTTTTGTTTGTTTTGGATTGGTTTATGTAATTTACACTTATTTATAATCTTTCAGCTTGATTGCTTTCCAGCACTTCATATTATCACCAAAACCGATCTGGGTAAACACCAGGTTGATAGAAGGAAAAAGTGTATTGTCTTAAAAGAAGGACTTGATACTGAAAATGTAAGTTTGTATTAACTGTTGATCAGAAAAATAAATGTTTTTTTGTTTCTATATTTTACATAGTGTGTTGATCAAACTGTTCTCTATGATTCTGCAGACAGGGAAGGAAGAGGAAAAAAAAACCAGCAGGAAATCATTTATGTTAGGCAATAATTTCTAAAATAGCTACAGCTGAAATTGAATAACAAGAATACAGGCTGGTTTTACATTAAACAAAACTAATACAAAACAAAAATGAAAGAGGGGTTTATGGAGTCTGACCAAAGCTTAAGGGTTCTGTTATTTTGTCTTGGGCTAAGCTGCTGCTTTTCACTCTGAAAGAATGTTTATCTTGCTGAGCTTTGCTTAAAGGTACTTGAGTGCATTGTTTGGCATCTCCTCCCACAGAATGTGAATTTGAAAGCTTTGTGAGTCTCAGTAAAGTCCAGTCACTGAGTCTGTCTTTTGGTTTTTACATATGGTGTCTTGAAGGTCCTCTGTTGAACATCAATCTTGAGGACTAGGAATTTCTAACCTAAATGCCAAGGTCCTCTCTTCCAGAGGTATACCTCTTGGACATTCATTTTCCTGAAGTCCAGGCATGTGATCACTGTGACTTACAATGCACCTCTCCAAGGACACAGAGTAACTGAAGATCCTAAAAGCCAAGGGTCTCAACAATGTCTACAACTGTTTTCACAGTTACAACCAGAGCAAAAATACAAAGGAGAAAAACTGCACACTCTCCTTTATTTTCTTCACTATGAGCCTTGTTATGGGGCTTTGTCGAGAGATCTTCTGAGATGTACAAGATCACCCTCCTTAGGTGTGTCTCACTCTTCCCTTATTTCCCCTTCTTTTCATCACTGACATTCTAGGCTCTCTGATGTGGCTGGGGAAACCTCTTTCCCTTAATGTCAATTTTTCAGATGAGACTTCCATCAGTCTCAAAAGCTGATCAAATTATATAATTGCATAAACTTGGTTGACCCCTTCTTTACCACATTGACTCTGTAGCCTTGTAGACCTATTGAAAAATGCATTAATCCCAGCACTTCACTCATCTTATTCTGATTTATCCACACGAAATAAACATGCTAGCCTATTACTTATCTGTACCTCAATGTCAGGTGGAATATCCTGGGAAAAGTGTTAAACTTCTGCAGATAAATAACAAACACAGCAAGGTTGGGAAGAGAAATTTCAAGCTTATACTGAAAGGTTAATTCAATATATTGCATCATACTTTATATTGTATTAGAGAAATATAAAAACGTCCCTTTCATTGCATGAATTGTGAAAGTGAGCAGAAAAAAAGTCTACAAGGGTCAAGATTACTGCTTGTAGGTGATGATTAATGAAACGGTGAGTTGAAGCTTATCAGAATGACAAATAGTTAATATAACATCTGGAAAGTTAACAAGCATAAGAAGACCTTGGAAGGGACCAAAAGATGCATTCTAATTCAGGCTGCTATCACACTTGAATAAACAACTGATCTTAACTGAAATGCTCCAATGTTGTTTTGTTGCAGCCCAAGTCTTTTAAGGCGTCAGTTATCCAATGTTCATTTCTCTCTACTGAAAAAAATAATTGACTTTCCTGGGGTTTTAAGACACAGGATCATATCCTGGCTCCACTGAAGAAAATAAGGGTTTTTCTATGATCTTTGCTGCAGTCAGTAAATGTCAGTAATTTAGTAGGACAGGAACTAATAATTAGGAATATGAGGTAAGCAGCATTATTCAGGACACCCAGTAGGCCTCAGACGGCTCCCAATTCACAAAAGGGGTAAAAAGTGTTCCTCCCACTTTGAGATTTACCCAAGAGTAGCAAAACAGGGTCCTTTTCCAGCCTTAGTAGTTGCGGTAAAGAAGAAACGGGATATACAGCTCCCTAAGGGATGCAGGAAACTTATTTCTGAGCCACCTAGGAATGTGTGCAAGGTGGTATGGACATGTGTTGTGATCATGAAGTAGATGAACTCCAGCCCATGATAAGCTCCTACAAGAGAAAGAGACAAGATGGGCAAGGGAAGGAAGTTGTTTACATGTGTTTTTGTTATGGCTTGTCAAACTAAAGCCCCAGCAGTGCTTCTTTAAAGAATCCCTTTCAGGGGATCTCCATAGGATTATGACCTTAATAGTACTCTAAATCTGAATAGTAGTTTTCAGAGAAATAAGAGAAATTAGGTGTGTTGGTCCAAAGTCCCTGTAACTTCAACAACAATAAATAAATACAAAAAGGAAAAAGAAATTAACTTACTATCAGTTGTCCAGCATTACATTTTCCCCAGCTGTCAACCAAATATATTTTACAGAGCTCCTGGATGAAAGCACTGAGTCTAGAAAAAAAAAAAAAAATTATATGAGAATGACATGCTAGAATGTAATTCAGTATACTTGCATGTGACCTAAAATCCAATCAGGTGTTAGTCCTAATGCAGTTTTTAGTTCACATGTAATTAATTGATTTTTGGCAGTGCCCTATTTCATCTTTCAGTATCCTGAAATTTAACTCTTGTTTTTTCAAGTAATTACTATAGAAGAGGGTACTGGAGATGGATTTTTAGGACAAATATAGAAGAAAAGAGAAAGGAATGTCTAAACTTCCTGGAGGATAAAATCTGCTTCCAACTTGAGAGGGAGACAGTAATTAAAAGAACTATCGCACTAGCGGATAGAGTCAAGGGTTTTAGGAAAAAAGTTGGTAATACAGCATAGGTCCTTAGAAAAAGGTCAGGATTAAGATTTTCCCACCAGCAACCTGGTAGCAGCAGCAACCAGCAGCAAGAGAGCTGCAAAGGAGAATTTTGGCAAGGACTACAGTAAACCAGAATGTATTTAGAAAATGTCTTCATTTCAGATTTGAATAACCAACTTTGCATCCATCACATGCATTAGAAAAAAAAACCAACAAACCAAAACAGCCCTTCCTCTTTGAAATTAAAATTGGCCACAGTTTTGCATGAAAAGTTGCAGAACTTTGGAAAGTTTTCAAATTAATTCCCAAACTTTTGGCTTTAATCATTAAATTGCATTGAAATGCTACATTAGAAGAAAGGAGAGAAAAGAAGAGAACATTTGAATTTTATCTGCTGCTTTCATTCTTCTTTTATCATCATATTTATTAATTACATAGAACTCTAACTAATCTATACCAGCCATACAACCAATGTTACAGATATCTGAAATGACAGAGAACCCTCCTGGAAAAGGTCTTGTCCCTTTAGGGAAGAATATAGCTTAGGAGTGACTTTAATGGAGGTTAATTGGAGTTATGGGTGCTCAGCATTTTGAAAACCTAAACAAGAACACAGAAGTCTAACAAATGTCATTGCATTTTGAAAAATTTTGCTTTTAGCTGTACAGTCATCTCATGCTCTTTTATATTATTTTTTTTTACAGTAATGTCTTAATGTCTTTAGCATACTTTCGTTAGTGTATAATATAGCACCTTCTTCAGACAAAGCTATATATGAAAGAACAGTAGAGTGCAACTTTATTAATGTATCTTTTTGCAGAAAATTACAGTTTGATGTAGAGAAGTAATGGAAATTAATATCCTTTAAAATATTTTATGATAGAAGCCAATGTCTGGCAACTAAGTAATTTTTTTTTTTCTTTTTTCCCTGCTCTCAAGTAGTGACTCAGGAAAGGCAGGGCCCTCAGAATTTTTCTGGTTGGCCTTGGTGGTCATAATTTAATACTTTAGTCTTGTAAAGCATCATCAAGACTAGTAAGAGGAATTATTTCTTATTGAATTTTCCTAAGTCAGTAGCCACTGCTGTGGTCCAGAATGTATTCCAGGTTGTCTTGTATTTATTAGAAGTTAAAGATTTCATTATACTTACCTGAAATAGCTAAGGAGGAATGTAAGAATATGGGTGATATAGGACAATGACAGTCAAAAAGGATTTTTCCTCTATTATATGAAAATAGCTTCCAGTAAAATGAAGAACCTCTCACAGGTGCTTAGATGAGGGCACTCAGTAGAAAGGTTGTGGTGTTGTAATAAATCTCAAAGTGGAAAAGGGGACATGATGCAGTATTTCTGAAGAAGAATTTGTTTGGATCACTGACCTGAAGAACTGCAGTGAGAGGATACACCACTGAATTCCAGAAAAAAACACAGAGAATCCCTAAAGAAGATTTCTATCAGCACTTCAGAATTTCAGTATTCTAGGAACCGATGGTCTGTAAGTTGAGTTTAGGAGAGTTTCCCATTAGAAAAGTAAATAGTTCCACAAGCATAAAAATTTGCTCTAATTTTCAGTGGATTTTTTGAATTGGCTCCTTTTTTATAATTAATATACCCAAGACTATCGTTTCAGTCTAATCATCCTTAACTAGAAAAGGCATTAATAAAGGTACATGAGGGAAATAGTAAAATTATCTTCCCCATAAGAAAAAAAAATAAGGTTTTATTTTGGATCTCTACATCTTAAATACATTTATTTTACATAGAAACAAGGTGCTGCCCAGGTATCCTCATATCTATTTCCTTCAAGAGAGAGAAGCTGTAAACATTTATAATAAGCTAGTGCTGCCACCTGTAGTAAAAGAGACCTTGCCTTTTAGCCTATAACAAGCATAGTGTAAATTGAGTCATATTAGGAAGAAAATAATGCAAGAAGAATAGAATTACAAAGAGAAAGTAGAAATTGGATGGTGGTTCACTGAAAATTTTAAATCTATATCAAACAAGAATAATTATTTTTATAGGTTTTCACCAATTCATTTTCTAGCCTTGTCATAAAAGATTTCACAATGTCATATAAATCACATTTCTCAAAACACTATTTTTTAATCTTGTGAATACCAATCTGATCATGATTATAATGTCAAAAATATGCTTAGAACTGAGCTAAAACTTACTTTTCCAACTATCTACTTCAGGTGTACTCTTCTAAGTTATCTGGACATGAGTTCAGGAAAATTTTCTGTTGCAAGTTTCACAAATTCTCATTTACACAAAAGTGACTTATTTCATGGTCAGGTCTTCAAATTGACAAGCACCAGTAGATTTAAAGGGTTTATTTGGAAAAATGACCTTGCTTCTACACTAATTCTGTAGAGTGTCACCAGTCCCTGGTTATCCTTAGTGTTTGAGATACAGGACAAGTCCTGTTAATGATTTTTTTGAAGAAGAAGCTGATGGTCATCAAAAATAATTGCCAACTAGTAAAACACACTGACATGTTGAATTCTCCCATGCTTTTGGGAGCTTCAGAGATTTTAGCTCTTCTTTAAAAGATATGTTAATATAGAAAGACCTTATTTCCACAGTACTGGAAGGAGTAATTTGTATGCTAGTAAGTTCGAATTGCACACTAGGAATGCCATACCCCAGATAAAAAAATAATTATTAAAAATCTGTAGGCAAAATATATCAGTAACATTATGGGATAGAAGGTTTCTTGGTGGAAGCCTAACTACCATCCTTAGCAAAGACACATGGCTGAAGGACTGAAACAGAAAAGAGACTTGGAATCAGACTCCAATTCAGTAAAAGGATAAATATGCTGCACAGGTAAGATGAAAATGGTGTGTTTTGAGTCACATGACATTATTCTAACACCCACAATACTTTTTATGAGGCCTTAGCTGCATTATGTAATTTTTGTATTTTATAGCAAATAAAGAAAAAATATCCAGAAAATACTCAGATTAATAATGAGACCTTGCCAGTTATAATAAATATACCCTAATGGGTAAATATTTGTTTATACAGCTGGAACGAATGCCTATAATTTATTTATAATTCATTATCTAACAAAATCAGCGATGTTCCCTGTTCCAATGCCCATGCTTATTTTAGAAAACAGAACTCTTATGGACAAAGTAAAAGGAATTATACTTGTTATTATCAGTAGTAAAAAAAGATTAATATTAGCACTATATGTATATTAATTTTTATTTATATTTACATTAAGAGAAAGATAATAACAGGAACGGATTGCTTAGAACAATCTTGAAATCTCTATCATTTCAAGTCTTTATAAACAAGTTGGAGAAACATCTGTCTACCATGATTCTTTCTTAAAGAAAGGAATAGACCCAATAAAACTTTTTCAGCTTTTCTGTAGCCTTGTGTTGTGATTTTACAAAATTATCTGCAGTAATATTACCTTGATGCCTTCCTGTTCTGCTTATCTGCCTCTGCCTTTCATTTCTCCTTACCTTTCCTTAGCCACAGCTTAGGCTGCACAACTGTTTGTATGATTATACTATGAACAACCACACAGGAACCTGGAAAAAACCAAATCTTTAAAAAAAAAAAAGTATTTTTCAAAAGCTTTAAACAGCTGCTCTTACTAAATATTTGGTCTTTCAAAATCAAGACCCTAGTTACTGCAATACTGTGAATTTCTATAAAAATTTAATAGGAGTAGAGGAATTCTGAATTTCTACAATACATTCTGAGCATCTGTCACGGTTTAACACTGGTCCAGCAATTAAACCAAATGACAGATTGCTCTCTATTAATCCCTCTCTCCTCCCTGATAGAGGAAGGAGAGAGAATAAGGGAGAGAGACTTATGGGTTGGAAACTAAACTACACAACTTTAATGAAACAGTAATGATAAATAGGAAAAATTACTAAATATATACAAATATACAGGAAAATTGATACCATGCTCCTCCCCCCTTCCCCCAATAACTCTCGCGTCACCACCGAGGCTGCAGGGCAGCCCTGGGAAAGTCCAGGCTGGAATCCTGGAGTCAGCAGCAGTCAGGAGCTGGGGGCAGGAACACACAGATTCAGGCTGGCAGGGGTCAGGACCACAGGCAGAGGGACGGATGGAATCCTCCCAGGATGCCGAAGGAAGCAGGGAGGGCAGGGAGGGCAGGAAGGAAGCAGGAAGGAAGCGTTTGACCCTTGTGATCCCTCAAATTTGTACCAAGTATGACGTGTATGGGATGGAACACTCTGTTTGGTCAATTCTGGCATCTATCTTGTCCAGTTTATCTTGTCTCCCAAAGGAGAGTTTCAGGTGGGACCTCCTTACTCCTTCTGGAAGGTAAAATGTTCCTCAGAGCTGAGCAGTGTCCTTGGCTCTGCACACCAGTCTCTGGCAGTAACTATAAACATCGAGTGTTATCAGTCCTAGAAGCAGACACTGTCTGAGAAACTTGCTGCTAATTTCAGCAATGCAACTACTTACAAAGACTTAGCTGAAAGCAAAAGTACAAACCAGAAAATCACCTTTATCCTGGCCCAAACCAGGACAGCATCACATTGTCCTAGCACAAAGTTCACATAGAGCTATTTAACTTATAAACTGTATTGTTGGTAACAGCAGTCTATATCCAGCCCATAAAAGACAAAATGCAGCTTGTGTACAAAGGAAATTCATTATATAGTTCTTCTTGCAAACCAAAAAACTAAGCAAAAGGAGATAGAAAGTCTTGCTCAAAAAGGCCTTTCAGCAGATGTCTAATTTAAAGCATCTGGGCAATTCTAAAATCAAAGCACCTGTTTGTATGCATAAGGATTTTTCTGGATCTTCTGCAGCAGTGGTATGAAGTGAGGGATGCCATAGCAACAATAATTCAGAAAGCTCTTTCTGAAGGAAGGAGGAATTTACAGCATTTTTCTATATTCAATCGAAGCCTCTTATGTTTATTTTGCAAATGTAATTCACAAGAAATTCACTGTTTTTTAATTAGGATATTCATGCATAGTACCCCAAGAGTTCTGACGCCTTACTGTGGAAACAGCAGGTCATAATCATTCCACTGACTTCATGCAGTGGTTATCAAGCAAGAGATAACTGCCATATAAGAAGTTTTTTAGGCCTCAGGCTTGTCATCAGTTACAAAAAGTGATAACAAGGCACGATGTTCAGCCTAAGGTATCACTGCTATACTTTTGTGTATATTTGAGTGGGTTATAGAAAGATACTTAGTTTCTACAGTTCTTCACTACAACATTCTTGCTACTCTTTAAGTCAGTAACAGTTACATTTATTTTGCTCTCCT
Organism: Phaethornis superciliosus; assembly: GCA_023637945.1. NCBI lineage: Eukaryota > Metazoa > Chordata > Aves > Apodiformes > Trochilidae > Phaethornis > Phaethornis superciliosus. The sequence continues at coordinate 67,411,282 of JAJQWJ010000001.1, read as the reverse complement.
TTGGTAAAACCCCATGAGAATAAAAAGTTTATCTTTGATACAGACTGCTGCTGATCCATAGCATGTAAATCATCTAAACAGTTACCATATTCCCTCTGTAGTAAGTGGAGAAGGGTGGGAAACATCCATCCTTCCACATATATGTACCTCATGTCTCTCATCTGTCCCTATACACTGACTTTTGAAGACTACATTATATTGGTTTGGTCATTGCTTAGCCTTTTCAATGCAGGGGAATCCTTTGACCTCACAGGGAATTTTTTGTCCCAGTGAATACAGTGATACACAGATCACCTTTTTTTCTGTGGCATTTTCTTAAAAACCTTGGAAAAAAACATTTTTGTTGGTATTCATTTCATATATATGCAAATAGATTTGTGTTCAGGTGAGCTGTTGGATAGACAAATCTGATCAAAATTGACAAGAAGCATTAAGAAATATGCAATATAGACCACAAGGCATACTTTTTTTAAGGGTTGGACTTAATGATCTCTGAGGTCCCTTCCAACCTGGCTGATTCTATGATTCTATGATTTTTCCTCATTAATGAAGAAACGAAGAATGCATCTGTATAAAATGAGGTGCTATTTATCTCTCACAATGTCTTTACTTTTGTTGCTTTTTTTCACTTCAGATGATGTGGATGTGTTATTTTCAAGGTCTTTATGTTTTCTCTTGCATCAGCTGCTCACACAATTACATAAGAAATACAGGTGAAAAGGTGTTAATTTGTTAACAATGAAATGTGAAGTTCAAATCAGAATTACATTGTGGTAAAATTAACACTGAAATAGCAGACAATATGATAAAATGACTTAATGAGCATTAAATATCAGGGAAAAGAGGAGGGGAAAAAAGCTACATTTAGCTTAATTAAACTGAGGCCTGCAGACATTTATTTACCTGCATGTGGGAGTCTTTTGACTATCCACGTGAGTTGTGTATGCATGTAAGTAGCTATTAATTGCTTCAGAGCCTTAAAGAGTGCTTTTTTTCAGTATTTACAAGTGCTGTTTTCTTCTCAGAGGGACTGGTATCACTTAACTCTTCAAAACATGTCACAAATGCTGTGTAGAGCGAGGTAGGATTTTAGTTAAAAAGACATGGGATTTGGCTTTTTTTTCTGCATTAGTAGACAGAATGACTTATCCCACATTTGATAAAAAAAGGCATTGCCATGCTTTTTCCATTTCCTCTGGGGCTCAGTCTTCATCTAAAGTCCCCTCCAGTAGCCCCTGGTACAAAATCTGATTTCTCTACAGTATTGAGACTGCACTATATAGATCCTGTTGAAATGAAATACAAAGTCCAAATTAGAAAAACTTAACAATAATTTGACAACTAATTTGCCCCTCACAATAAAACAGGTGAATGACTTGGAAAAATGTGTGCTTGGCTGTTTTACCATGAGTCTTGTCTTGCAAAACATGTGGGTTTTAAAATTTATTTTAAGAGGTGTAGCAGCAGTCAGCATTTCTCCTTTCATAAAATGATTTCACTGTATACCAAGATGTAGGATGTTTGTCTCTCCTAGACTCTTTTATCCTTGCCAAACAGGGTTTGACATTGCTTATAAAAGAATTTAACATAGAATGGCATCAAATAATCCATGTTTTAAGATTGGAGACATGAATTGTGATTAAATTTTGTCAGGGATTAAGTTTACAAAAACAGACAGGTGTGTGAATTGCACTACCAGTTACTGTGTTCCTGCCTGGCCTCAGTAACACTTTGCTCACTTAATAGAGAAACAGAGGAGTATACAAAACAAAGTTGTCACAAGTCACAGGAATCAAACACAGTGGTATTCGGATTAGAATATGAAAATAACACTTTGGCTAGTGCTTTCTCAACTGTATTTTACTGAAACTTTACATATGCAGATGGTCTTCCCTAAAAGTCACACTATCAAGCCATAACTGGGTTTCCTGGAATTTCTGGAGCCTAGCCAGATACTGTTCCAAACGGCTTTGGTGTTGCATAAAGGACACATGATTGGTGTCTGCAGAACTGGCATCTCTGTGAGGAGGTCATTGTTATTTTTAAACAAAGTCCATTTTCTCAATGGAATCTTAATTTGGAAACATTTACTCAAGTTGCAGCTCCTGTGTGGAACCTGGTAAACTATATTTAAGTCTTAAAACAACACAGACAATTGAGGCTGTGTCTGATCCAGCAAAACCTATTTTTGAGGTATAGATAATTGTAGTCTGTCTTTACTGAACAGTATATAGTTGAGTTAAAAGAACAACCACACATCTATAAAAATCTCAAACATGAACATTTAAGGGGGAAATTCCATTAAAATCTAAGTGTAAAACTTCCAGTTTGAATTCTTTACCCTCACCTATAAGTGGCAAAAACTATTAAATAATTAAGATTAAAAATCTATTCACCAGCACTATTTTTATTTTCAAACTTAAGTTTTCCTGTTTCTACTTAGACCTTAAAAAAAAAGAAAAAAAAGCATTGAATAAAATTTTAAAGGATTTAAGGAGCATTCCTACTAAATCTAATGAGAGGTCTGATGTGCAGCATCTGCTTAACACTTCCTAGCTTCAGGTACCTAAACTCAAAACTATGTTGTCCATAATGCCTCATCTAGTCAGAGAAGGTAGACATCCAATTTTATGTGTGCTGATATTCCCCCTCCATTCATTTTATAATAACTATGGCAGTATCTTAGGAGCATCAATTAGATGTGTAAAGCTTTATGGGATGAAAAAAAAGCATATGTAAATAATTGAATGCAAAGCACTCTTAATGCATTTGCTCTTCCTCCTCTGATTCTTCCTGCTCCAACACTTATTCTGAAATACCAGAAATGTGCTTAAGTTAAACCTTAAGGTTGATTATAAATTTATCTCACTAACAAATACTGCTGCTGCACAAGTTTTGTGATATTTATTTCACGTGGTTAAGTGAACACATCCAAATCTGTGTATATCAGACTGGATAGAATAAAATAACTGCTGTGAAAGGAAAAATAGGAGACTGCCATGGCTTAGTGTCTTAAAAATTCCTTTCTACAAACTTGGCTTTACATTTTCAAAACAGCATAGAGGGAAAATAAAATATGAACCACATTATTCGTACCAGACATATCTTAAGATCATAAAATCACTATGCAAACCAGCTGTCAGGAAAGATCTGATAGAGCCAGGGGGTCAGAAATACACAGAGAATTTTTCAACATGCAGCACCCCCTACCTTGCATAAGTAATGAAAATTCTCTGTGTAATGAGAACTACTGTATCTCTTGTTAATGAGCTTATTAATTCCCCCAATTTTTTTTTTTTTTTTTTTTTTTTTGCATTGCGATGAATGTGAAACCTTTTTTTTTTTATACACATACTTTTTCTATAATAAGTTTCTATTGATTAACTTGTCAATGCAGGCATAATTCTCAAGTCTATTGGTTAATTTGGGTGTGGATCACCACTCCTGATAACATGTTGATATGAGCATATATATGACAATATGTGAGAACTGCATAGTCAACATTTGTATGCTACATACATGAATTATAGCATATATTTTAATGATACAAAATTTTATCCTTCAGGTTAATTTATCTCCACAGCAACAGCAACATAAAATTAATAAGACATATACTTAATATCCAGATCCATCCAGACTCAATCCTCAAAATACTGTTTTCACTGTATTTCATAGAATCATAGAATTTTCAGGGTTGAAAGGGACCTTTGAGATCACCTAGTTCCAGCCCTCCTGCCATGGACAGGGACACCTTCCACTAGATCAGGTTGCTCATAGCCCTGTCCATCCTGGCCTTAAAAACTTCCAGGGATGGGGCTTCCACCACTTCTTTGGTCAACCTGATCCCGTGTCTCACCACCCTCGTGGAAAAGAACTTCTTCCTATCTTCCAATCCCAATCTCCCTTCCTCTAGTTTGAATCCAATTGCCCTAATCCCCTCACTACCTGACATCCTAAAAAGTCCCTCACCAGCTTTCTTTTAGCCCCCTGCAGGTCCTGGAAGATTACAATAAGCCTTCTCCTCTCCAGGCTGAATAACCCCAGCTCTTTCAGTCTCTCTTCATAGGAGAAGGGCTCCAGCCCCCTGATCATCCTCATGGGTCCTTCTCTGGACACACTCCAGCACGTCCATGTCCTTCCTGTAAAAGGGGCTCCAGAACTGGACTCAGTATTCCAGATGGGGTCTCACAAGGGCAGAGTAGAGGGGAAGAATCACCTCCCTGGACCTGCTGGCCACTCTTTTCTTGATGCAGCCAAGGATCTGGTTGGCTTTCTGGGCTGCAAGTGTACACTGACAGCTTATGTTGAACTTCTTGTCCACCAACACTCCCAAGTCCTTTTCCTCAGGGCTGCTCTCAAGCCAGTCACTTCCCAGCTTATATCAGTGCTTGGGATTGCCTCGATATAGATGCAGGACCTTGCACTTATCCTTGTTGAACTTCATGAGGGGCCACCTCTCCAGCCTGTCAAAGTCCCTCTGGATGGCATCTCTTCCCTCCAGCATGTCAGCTGCACCACACAGCTTGGGGTCATCAGCAAACTTGCTGAGAGTGCATTCAATGCTACTGTCTGTGTCACCAGCAAAGATGTTAAACAGGACCGGTACCAACACTGATCCTTGAGGGACTCCACTTGCCATTGGCCTCCACTTGGACACAGACCCATTGACAGTCACTCTCTGGGTGCAGCCATCAACCCAGTTCTTAATCCACTGAGTGGTCCATCCATCCAACCCATGTTTTACCATGTTTGGAGGCCAGGATGCTTTACTTTTTACTTATACAAGGTAAATGACATCAGTTGATCTTCTCATGTCTAGTGATGCTGTGACCTTTTCAGAGAAGGCCACAAGATTTATCAGGCATGATTTGCCCTTGGTGAATCCGTGTTGATTATACCTGGTCACTTCTTCATTATTTTTCTGCTCCAGCAGCACCTCCAGGAGGATCTGCTCCATGATCTTGAAGGGCACAGAGGGCAGACTGAGCAGCCTATAGTTCCATGGATCTTCCTTCTTTGCCTGTTTGAAAATGGGGGTTATGTTTTCCCTTTTCCAGTCAGTGGGGACTTCACTGGACTGCCATGACTTTTGGAATATAATAGACAGGGGTTAGCAACCACATCTTCTTATTCCCTTGGTGTATCTCATCCAGTTCCATGAGCCTGTACACTTTCAGGTTTTTCAGATGGTCACAAACCTGATGTTCAGTTACAATTGGCAGTTCTTCCTTCCAACACTTACCACTGTCTTCTGTCTTCATTTAACTCATATAATTTAATCACGACAGGAACTCAGAAGTACTTGACTAACAAGAACAGGTGTATGTAAGTTTGAACACTGAAACACTGTGTGCTGGCAGTGAAGCATGGGTACTTTCAGTATGTAGATCTGTGACTATATGCCATTGATTATGTCACAAAATCACAAAGGTTTTCAAGTCTGAGCACTATTAAAAGCAACAAAAATTTCCATGATGGTTGATAAATGTCAGTTTGTGAGCTCCATTCTAAAAGCACAAATGCAATAGTATCAAAATAAAAAATAGTCAATCTTCTAGACATACAGCAAATGCAATGACATTTAAGCACTGCCACAATCCAAATTCTTGTTCAAATCTCATCAGTACACATGTGAGTTTAAATAAAACGAGAAAGTTAGTTTCTGAAATAATTTACTGAAAAGCATATACTAAATATTTCTGGGAACATGGGAAGTGTTGTTTAGTACTTCAGCATCAAAACACAACTTAAGCACTCCTGCAGCTATTTGTAAACAGTTACTTATTTTGACATATGATTTAAGCTAAGCAGACATATTTTCAATGTGTTAGCTTTAGAAAAGAATGTGCTCTCTAGCTGATGTATTGGTATACTCTCTGTCAAGCAGATGTCATTCCATAAGCCTATCCTAATCCTCTAGTCAGACATATATTGATTTTTCTTTTTTAAAGCAGCCTTAGACATTGTAGCTTAAGGGTAAAAGTGTCAAAATTATGTTATCTTCAATATATGCTCCTCAAGTATTACAGAACAGTTATGAAATATGTTACCATTCCCCAAAGGTAAGGATGTACATGAAGAACATTTGCTAAATGAGAGACCGATAATATACTATGAAACATCTTAAAATACACTCTCAGCTGGTACAAACTTTCTTATGTCATATCTTAAAAAGACACTGATATCTGTCTTGCTTAGGAAAAAATCCGTGTAGTAGTAGGTCACAGAATGGTGCACTAGTTGGTTGTTGGTATCGTCATAGAATAATAGAAACACAGAACGGTTTGGATTGGAAGAGATCTTAAAGTTCATCTGATTCCAATGGCATGGAATTAGATGGGGAATTAGACCATGCCCCCATGGTCAGGGTCTCCTCCCACTAGACCAAGCTGCTCAAAGCCCCATCCAACCTGGTCTTGAACACTTTCAGGGGTGTGGCAACCACAGCTTCCCTGGGCAACCTGTTCCAGTGTCTCCAGTGAACAATTTCTTCCTAATGCATATCCTAAATCTACCCTCTAGCAGTTTAATGCCACTGGTCCCTTGTTGCAACAGACTTCAGCTTTCCTATAGAATCTCTTTGGGTACTGTATGGATGCTATAAGGTCTCCCTGGAGCCTTCTCTTCTCCAATCTGAACAACCCTAGCTCTCTCAGCCTGTTTTCATGGGACAGTCCTTCTTGTGTTGGGGGCTCCAGAACTGGATGCAGTACTCCAGGTGGGGTCTCACAAGAGCAGAGCAGAAGGACAGAATCACTTCCTTTGACCTGATGGCCACGTCTTTAATGCAGACCAGGATGCAGTTAGTTTTCTGAGCTTCAAGCTCACACTGACAGCTCATGTTGAGCTTCTCATCAACCAACACCCCAAGTCCTTGTATATGTTTTCAATAATTTGTGCACATCTGAGACATTAGCATAAGTATATCACAAAATGACTCCAAATTCTTAGGCAGTGACTTTTCCTTCTTTTTCTTAATATAACTTTCTGATAAAGTAATGGAAAAGAATCATTCACAATATAAGTAAGGATAAGTGGAAGAAAGGTTGATGTAATGAATCAGCTCAACATGGCATGGAAGGAATATGCCTAAATAACTGTAAGATGAGAGATCAGCCACTGGGAAGGTTTGAAATGTGAGGATTAGTGTGCAAAAGTCTAATCCATCTCAGAAATGCAATCAGAAGTATTGAACATTAAACACCGATAAAATTACTCTTTGGAGTAACCCATACAGGATTTTTTCAAAGGCCTGTTTATGGTATTTATCAGCCAGTGGAGTTATTTATCATCTATGAAATAATTCCTTCAGTAATTATTTGGAGCAAAGAATTGTACCTCCAGTGTCAGCAAACATTAGTAAAAATAACACATTAAGTTGTTCTGGGTCTAGGTCTAGGCTCAGTAGCCACTTCCTTAGTAAACAGGCAGTTCACATGAGGTCACTTTCTTTTTCACTTGGCTTACCCCCTGAATTTCCACTATCATGTCATATTTAAAGAAAAATGATCTCAAGATGTATTTTCCCCTTGCAGGTGTTTATAGAACATTTCAGTGAAGTTGAGGAAATTGACTGTGGTTATGTTTTTTAGCTTAGGAAAAAGGAGAGGGAAAAAAGGCAATTTGTTTAACCAGAAAGGGAATATATGTATACTAATACATGTTTGTTGAATGAAAACTGATCTCACTGGCCTTTTTGCCAGACACAAAAGCCAATTTTTTGTCAGTTACACATCTTACTCTTGCCTCCCTCTGCTATGCAGTACATTCATTTTTTAGCATAGCACTGTGCACATCCCATCTGTATGCCTTAGCAAAACCAGCTGTTGCAGAGAGGAATAACTTCCCCATTTTCTGTCAGCAAGGTAAGGAAATTATGTATGAAGCTATTTTCATAGCCCACAGATTTTCACAGTTTGAGTGACTACACAAATGAAGATGTTGGAAAAGCACTTTCCATGCATTATCTTCTTTTGGAGAAAATGAAGAAAATCTCCTGGAAATTATTTGTCTAAAGGGCTCTTTCCACTGAAACTCTGTGTTTTTATGGATAAGAGTTTCTCTGTTATGGACATTGCTAAGAGAAATGTTAAAAGCTATGATTTTCAAATCATCTAGAGGTACCAGAAGATTGTATACTGCATTTTTTCACTATGGAAGGAAATTACGTTTTGCTTCTAATTTGCAGCTGAGTGAAGTGACAAAATTCTTTACAGTTAGCAAGCGTGGAAGTGCAATTGCAATTGCAAGTGCAATTTGTTCAGTATCTGTGAAAATCAGGCTAGTTGTGACTGTCAAAGTGATATTGTAATGCATACATGTGCAGGTTAAAAAAACCTGCTTCATCTACATTAGTATTAAAGGCAAAAAAAATGTAAACTTATGCACACTGGGTCATCTTGCAAAGTTTGCACTAGACACAGAGGAGACGGGAAAAAGATGTTCCAAATACTAAAATGAGAAAGGATGAAGATGTTATAAGCCAGTGAAATAAGGCAAAAAGAAGCATAAAAATGGATTGTGTTCACTGGAAACAGAGATTTAGAGGATAAAATAATGAGTATCTTTAAGAACTGAGAATGAGGTATTTGAACTACATTTGGAGTGAATGAAATAATAAAGAATAAAGATCAAAGGAGAGTGGGATGGAGTTGTGATGTTAAGGATTAAAAGAAAGTAGATTTTGAAATAAAAGATGGAACACTAAAAATATGTGCTGAGAACATACACATGAAGAAAATAAGGTTGAGGTGCTAAGGAATTTTTGTTGTTATAATAAAAGTATGACTGACAGTATCCTATAAGAAGATCTTCCACAAGGAACAATTATTTTGGATTACAAAGACAGATTCAAAATAGTAACTTGTAAAGGTTTCTTATTATCTCATTTTTGAGAGGAAAGGAGTTACAAAATAGCTTTGATAAACAACGGAAATTGATTTTGCTTTAGAAAAACCACAAATACCAACTTCATGCATGGTTATGAAAAAAACTTTTCCCATGATGAGGACAGTACATTTGCCAAGGTACATCCTGTGAAACAAACTCCAAAACAACCAACTGACCAAAAATACCACAGATGATTTAGAATATGCCATGTAACTGACTGGAAATATGTTTGTGTCAAATTATGAAACCCATCTTTTGTGGATCAGAACATCTGAGACTGGGCCAAGGGTCATTGAGCATCTTCTCCTTTCTGCAAAAATGTATTTTCTACCAGAATAAACACTGAATTTTAGTGATTGCAAGTGGAGAAGTTAATCACTGTTAAAAAAAATGAAAGGATGGATCCAGGAGCTGTCTTTGTAAAACTATGAGAACAGAGTGATATAAACTGCTTTAAAATCATAGAGGATATAGAGGACATAGAGATCAAATTAAGAAGACAGGACATGCATGCTTCCTGGTCTGTGAATTCTGTTCAAATTCAAAATCAGGATGTTATATGAAAAGTAGCTCTCCACTGGTACCTACACTTTTGTCTTTGGCAGGAAATTCCTTTTCTAAATGCCTCCATTGGACATATTGTCCCCAAAATATTTAACCTGAAACCCACAGGTAGATTACCACTAACAATATTTGCACAAGCATATGTCAGGTCTGGAGCTCTGATTTCAGGTAGCAAGATAGCAATCATGCTGTGGCAGAACAGATACCAGCATCCCTGAATACTCCAAATCATAGCTCTTGACTGAGTGTGCTCTGTGCATCCATATGCACAGAGGGATACTTTCCACCCAGGTGAGCCTTTCTATCTAGACCATAAGAACTAGATTCTTTGGTGTGTGTATGCACAGCCCTCTGCATCCTTTGCTAACAGCTGAGGCACCCAGACTAACAACTGTGTGTCAGACACTGTCTGGTCCTTCACTGGTCAAGGCTGTGAACATGCTGAGCACCTGGGAATGGACACAGTGGAATGCAGTGTAATTGCCATAGAATAATAGAATGGCTTAGGTTGGAAGAGACCTTAAAGGTCATCTACTTCAACCTCCCTGCCATGGGCAGGGACACTGCTCAACTAGACAAGGTTGCTCAAAGCTTCATCCAACCTGTCCTTGAACACAACCAGGGAGGGGACAGCCACAACTCTGGGCAATCTGTTTCAGAGTCTCACCACTCTTGTACTGAAGAACTTCTTTATAAGATGTAGTCTAAACCTATCCTCCTTCAGTTTAAAACTGTTTCCCCTTCTATTGCTGGATGCTCTTTTGAAAAGTCCCTCTCCACCCTTCCTTTAGATTCCCTTCAGATATTGGAAAGCACTTATAAGGTCCCCCCAGGGTCTATAAGATTATATGGAAAGTCTTTTTTAACTGTAATAAACACAATGGTAATATTAAAGAGGAATTAATTCCAAATATATCTCGGTCTCATCTACTTACCTCCCTTCTCTAAAGGGATCTGGGACTTCTTACCTTCTTGAATCCTTTAGTATTTTCCTGCTTCACCTGCTCACTGCCCAGTGACACATAATCCATGGTCCATTGCTGCTCAGATTACATCTTCCCTGACCCTCTATATCCTTCTAGGCTGTTGGTATGTGGATCTGCTTGTTTGCTGCTTTGCTAGGAAATGACAGGAGACAAGGGGAAGGCTGAATGTTGTATAAACAGTTGCCATGGCTCAGAGCAATGAAACCTGGTAAGGGCAGGAGAGACAGGGAACAAAGTTGCTTGATCAGGACCAGGAGGAAGGATATCACCTCTGTGAAATCCTCCCTCCTGGCACTGAGACAAGTGCTGCAGAATGGCCTCTTCCCACCTACCCATCAGAGTCCCCTTCTCCCATGCTTAAACTTTTGGCAGAAATGCTTTATTCAGAGTCGATGTCTTTTCTGCTTTCTGATGGACTGACAAGAAGTCTCTGCTCCACAGCATCCTAACAGCCAGGTCTCTGGTCTCTCCAAGTAACTCAAAGTCCACAAACCCTACTCCTCCTCTGTGCACCCCTTCCCTCCCCACTCTCTCTGGCTTAATGCTCGATACTCAGTGCCCCTGGATCCACTCTCCTTGTCCCAGCAATCTGTCATCTCTTGCAAAAAATTTCCTATTGAGAAAGAATCTGTAAGCAAAATTCAAAAACTAATGGGAGCACATCTGCTGATGAATAGAAATGGGTCATCAAAACAGTTCATACAAAACCATGACTGCTCCCTGAGAAAGCCAACATAGCCCATAACTTGTAAAGACGTGAAAAGGGAAAGGATGGGGGACTGTGTACCGTCATGGCTCAGAACTTTTTCAATTATATCTGGGAAGGAGGCAGAAAGCCAATATGTGTTAAGGGTAAGAGAACAAACTGGTACAGAGCAGTTTTGGTAGGTGCCTGCTACAGTCTACCTGATCAAGAAAAGGAAGAAGATGCCTTCTTCAGGCAGCCTAAATAAAGGCACAGGCACAGCATCTGTGCCTGCCCAAATATTCATTTGGCCCAAATAATCACTGTTTGGTCATTAACCTGTGTCCCGCCAGCACATTTAGGCATCTGCATTACAGCTCTGTAGAAGGAATTCTCTTCCAGGTAAGGCTGACCATCCCTGACTACTTACCCATACTGGCTGACCTGGAAAAAAGAGTCCTCTCCCAAGCAAGACTTCTTGTTGCCCAATGGAAGACACTTGAATTCTGGCAGCAAACCTGCTCCAGAGCAGGCTCCTCTCTCCACACGGTGACAGGTCCTGGCAGGAGCCTGAAAAAACCCAAGCTAGCAAGAAGTATCATATTTCTTTTATCTGGGGGGCTAAGCAGTAAGAAAGGTGTGTGAGGGAAAGAACGAAAAGGGAGAAGCTGTCATTTCAAAGAGAAAAGAGCTTTTCTAGCTTGCAAAATACTTCTTTCCAAATTCCTAGCAACCTATTAGCTTGTATGCTCTTTCTGTTCCAGGCAGTGCTTTTACCTGACACTAGTGCTGGTGAAGTCTTTGTCCCATTTCTAAATCACTGTGATAGAATATCTCTGTAATTACTAGTCAGATGTTTCATGAACTATTCACATCTGAAACATTCATGATGGATCATCACTTAGTATTTTCAGTTCTCAGTTTTTTTGGTTTATCTGGTTGATGTCCCTGATACTTTCATCATTACCCTTATTATTCTATTGTAATTAATAAAACAATCTTCAGCTACAGGAATTAAATTCTATGATCAAAAATTCTCTAAAAGAATATTTAATTAATTCAGCTGATGACTGAGAGTATGTGAGCTATAGATGTGTCAAAGGATTAACAGGAAGGAAACCGTGCTTGACTTCCCTGATTCATTCAGTGACAGATGCTTAGGTTCAAGGAGGAGGGGGATGTTAGAAATAAGTATTTATTTATTCATTTCACAGCCTTCTGCAGCAGAAAAACTACAGTAGTGACAGTGTTCACCCACACTAAACAGCTTAGAAATGCCAATTTATGCTTAAAAAAAAGCTGATTGTTCTGTTAACATGGAAACCTTTCACAGCACAATAAAGGAAAAATTCATCTACCTCCAGGGGTCTACTGGCTACACAGTATGACACATGCGATAGCACATTACCACAAGTTTTATTTATTCCAACTTGAAAGTCAGGATGGCAGATATTTGTGCAGAATTGCAAAGCTAGGATTCATGCTGATCCTTTTCAGAGAGCTTATTGTGGCTGAGTATATTAGAAATCTCTAAAAATAAAACCAGCCTTTCTTGGCAAAGGGTTGCATTTTATCCTGAATGCAGATGTTACATCAAGATGAATGACCCTCCCATCTCTTCAGTCTCTTCTTGGCATTAAACTTGTCACGAGAGGTGTCACAAATAAAATTAGATCAGTGCAAGGTCAATTATAATTCCCTAGCTCATCAGTCTTTGCAGAGCCAAGAAAGGACAGTCACACAGCTTTAGCATCCATCAGCTCCTTCACTTTGAATACTTTGAGATATCCAAGTCACACATTCACTGTGCCAACGTAAACTTTTATGATCTTGGTGGTGCTGGTGTGGAAGAAGGGTGCAATTGTAAGAAAGCCTTTCCACTATAGCCATTCCATTCCTCTTTTTAATTTTTTTTCCCCCCTTAACATTTTTAACATTCAAACAAATGTTTGGCAGAGAGAAAGGTCTTCAAATCTTACATTCTTACATCTCAGAGCTTGCAGGAACCCTCAGTTTGCTGGCCAGTTTTGCCTTCACCCTCATCTGAATACTGCCCCAGGATAGTGGCCCCACAGAACTGGTAGGGTCCCTGCTGGAAGGGAGGAGGTCCAGGAGGTGGATGATGGTCATCACTGGGTACCACTGGCTGCTGGCTTTGGGAGTAGTTCTGATGATGATACAGCATATGAGCTGAGAGTGCACCAGTGGCCTGCACTATAGCTCTGCAACATAAAGTCAGCAATATCCAATCTGCTGCTTCCAACAATTGGGGAAAATCTGTAATTTGTGACTGATTTAGACTATTACACTGACTATAAGCTATGATACAGGTGGTAAAGATAACTGCACAACAAGTACAATCTTACTTTGCTCTTTGATCTTATTTTCCATCTCTTTGTCTTCCTTCACTAGTCCTGAATGTGTAGCAGTGCTCCAGTGGGGGTCTGCCTAATCAGAAAGACAGGAATGTGACCACAAAGCAACAGGTTCCTGGTTTTATTTAATATTTTAAAATTTTTTTTCCCCTGGGATCATCAAAATCAGGCATTTGATGCCTCTTTATAGGAAGGTGCCCATCTTCAAATATGTCCTTATGAGACATTATGACATGTGTGACTCTGATAGAATATCACTATTTCTAAACTCAGGCAACAATCTTTTGTGTGCCTGCTTTTTTTCTTTCCATTATCTTGAGGGGCAGATACAATGGCTTTCTCCTGTTAGCTATGTAGTTTTATTCTTCAGCAAAATTCCATCATTTGCTCTGTATTTTTATGTATTAATTATTCCACCATTTGCTCTGTAGCTTTATGTATTCATTAAAGGTCTGCAAAACATGCTATCAAAATGTCAAGCACCTTGCGGCTCTGATTCATGTCTGCTCAGCATTCAGAAATTAGCTCTTGCAAAACTGCTGGGAACTTTTAATTGCAGCAGGTACAGACTTTGTTCTCTCCCTGCCTGTCTACAAACATCTCTCAAATGTGAGGCATTTCTCTACAAAATCAACACTAATTGTTGATTGGCTGGCTGGCTGAAAGTGCTGTCAGTGCCATGGAGGAACAATTAGATTCTACTTCATTCATGTGACTAAAGAAAGATAATCCAAGCAAGATCAATAGAAGAAAAAAAAAAAAAAAAGTAAAATTTAAAAACTGATGTATCTCAGTCCTTTTCACATTAACCAGAGCTATGAACTAGAAGAGGTTTATTTTCAATTTCATCTCTCAGTAAGCCAATATGCAGTCAGTGCAGTGTGACAGAATGGCCACAAATGGTCCACCACTTAGATCACCAGTTTAAACAACTCCCCCAGAGTGGATTTTCAATATGTCTAAACTTGGGCCATGTCTGACCACAACACAAAAGCAACAGGGTTTCACTGAGTGTCTGTAACTACAACATAGCAGCAGTGTACCTGTGCTAAGTCCCATGTCTCTTATCCCTTAGTATGGCTTTTTATTTTCAACCTCATTTTATCCCATCAGCTACATTCATCCTTTGTGAGGAAATATATACCTGACTTGGACTTGGTTGTCAGGTTCTCTGCTGTCCAGCTCTGGTCTCCATCCAGATATCTTTCTTCCAGCATCACTGCATTGCAGAAACTCCAAATGTGTGTTTTTCCCAGGTAGGTGGTATGTCACTGTACCCTCACACTGCAGCTTTGAACCTCCCATTGCTCTCATGCCTCTTATATACAAAGTATTCATATTAATGACAGGCTTCATAAATCCCCAAACATTTAATTCATTCTGGCCATGACTGCAGGAGCCCTCTGACTGCAAATATTACACTTGCAGACATGACTCCTCAGAGCTTTGACTTATAATCTCTAATGTGGAGACTTAACAGGTTACTGGATCCAGATATTTTTCCAGCCTCCTGATACTGCTTAGCCACTTCATATCACAGGCTGACATGTTAGCTTAAATCACTAACCAGGTTATTTCATGGTCACAGAATCACAGAATTATCAGAGTTGGAAGGGACCTCTAGAGATCATCTAGTCCAACTCTTCCACTCAAGCAGGATCACCCAGAGAACATTACACAGGAATGTTGATAAAGCAGTCTATGAAGCATGACAGCTAAGAGAGGACCTTCTTCCCTTTTGCTTCCTTGAACAAAGCACAGAGCTAAGGGAACAGGAAAGGGTGACACTTTAAACTCACACAGCATGAATCTATGAAGGTAGTGATTTTGTCTTCAGTTTCAAAGTTTATCTAGTGGGCTTGTAGCATTCTGTCAACTTATACAGCCTGGAAATCTGCTGCTTCTTTCTTCACATTTCTCTAC
The DNA here is from genome assembly GCA_023637945.1 of Phaethornis superciliosus. NCBI lineage: Eukaryota > Metazoa > Chordata > Aves > Apodiformes > Trochilidae > Phaethornis > Phaethornis superciliosus. The sequence goes on along the minus strand of JAJQWJ010000001.1, from coordinate 67,395,860 downwards.
TTAACAATATATATTTTTGCTCTTACTTTCTTCAGTTAAACAATCTTCTGCAAACCATACAAAATCGTCTTTAGCATTTTTCCATTTGAGTTTCAGTGCTGCCTGTACCTCAAGTGGGTTTCTGAGAACATGTTCAGAATGTCTGATTTGACAATGAAAGCTAACCTTTGGTGGTTCAGCATTCGCAAACACTTAAAACACTATTTCAGACTGAATTTACTGCAGAAATAATTTGTAAAATTTGTCCTTAATGAAATTAACTGGAGGCTTTGCCATTCATTTCTGTTAACCAGAGTATCACCTTTAATTTCTACATATCACTTCACTTAGAAATAAAAAGAGAAGGCACTTATTAGTGTGGTCTTTCTAGACCCTTGTCTATGCCCCCTAAGTCTGTTTCCTAAATCAGCTTCATCCAGCTAGCAAACATGTAGATGCTATCTCTAAGTGTTGAATGAGTGATCCTTTTTATTAATGATCAAAGTCTAAATGACAGCTCTGATGCTGCTTTCTGACCAATACTATTTGTACTACTGCCCTTGAAAGAACTGGATAAAGAAAGAAGTTGGCATCAGAATGAGCATCAACACTTAGGACCCCAGTCAGGCTGTGGTTGTTGAAGAATGTCCTGTTGTCATAAAAGTCATAACATGATGTCTCTAGCCATAAAGCCAGAAGTTTATTTGCATTATACACCTATTTCTGGCTGTACCTTTTCCTCTAACAGATAAAATGGAAGAAAAGATAACTTGAGCACAAATACTTTTTACTTGCATCTCCACAGCTTTGCAGTCTTCCTTGAATCTGCTCAGGTTTTGTCTTGCAGTGTTATTCATGCCCACAGGAAAGAGGAGCAAGGGACCGTGGTTTTTGCTCTTGATAAATCAGTTGTAGTATCTGCTCGATAACACCTCCCCTTGGGTACCCTGTGTCCCAGAAGGCTCCTACGACCCCTGGTCAGGTCAACAGATGAGTGCTTCATTGCCCCTCAAGAGAAAGTCACCCACTACAAGCACACATCACTTCCTTTTGTGGTATGCCAAGATCTGCTCCTCCATTGCAGATCGAGCTGGCACTGGAGCAGCTTCTCTTGGCAACTGACTAAGTATAAATCAAACCAATGACAACAAACCTTATTCAGACTTAACACAGGGTTTCCATGATGAAATCCGTAGCAGAGAGTGTAGTAGAGGACATTGAAGTCTTTGAGAAATGAAGTGGCCTCCTTGTAGAGAGGAAGATGAGAGCTATATATGCAACTGCTTGTCATATATCTTGATTTGGTAAATTCCTGAGATACAACTACTTATTATAGAGTCTTATTGTAGAGATTATGGAAGATGGGATTCTTGCTCTATCAGAAGTGGCTTATGTGGATCCTAGCTGTGTCTGGTGGTCAGGATTCATGTCAAAGTGACAGACTAGAACAAGCTTTCCTGCTATGGAGTTATTGTCTTTTGGCACAATAGCATTCCTTTTTCCCCCCATTTCCTTGATTTCTAGAACAGTTTAAAATTCTGATACCCTGAAGCACTTCCATGCTCATTGGAAGGATATAAGCACCACAAGCTCCGCACATGGAGAAACAGTAGTGGAACCACATACAGCTCTCCCAGCTGGAAGAGAAACATGGCACCTAGAGTCTTTAAAATCATAAGGAGAGGAGAGGAGAGGAGAGGAGAGGAGAGGAGAGGAGAGGAGAGGAGAGGAGAGGAGAGGAGAGGAGAGGAGAGAGGAGAGGAGAGGAGAGGAGAGGAGAGGAGAGGAGAGGAGAGGAGAGGAGAGGAGAGGAGAGGAGAGGAGAGGAGAGGAGAGGAGAGGAGAGGAGAGGAGAGGAGAGGAGAGGAGAGGAGAGGAGAGGAGAGGAGAGGAGAGGAGAGGAGAGGAGAGGAGAGGAGAGGAGAGGAGAGGAGAGGAGAGGAGAGGAGAGGAGAGGAGAGGAGAGGAGAGGAGAGGAGAGGAGAGGAGAGGAGAGGAGAGGAGAGGAGAGGAGAGGAGAGGAGAGGAGAGGAGAGGAGAGGAGAGGAGAGGAGAGGAGAGGAGAGGAGAGGAGAGGAGAGGAGAGGAGAGGAGAGGAGAGGAGAGGAGAGGAGAGGCCTGAACGTGGCTTTGTGAAGCTAATATCCAGCTCTGCTCTGAGAAGATATGAAGGGTGACCTCTAATAAGTGATTTACTTCAAAACAACACACAGCACTACTCCTGTACTGGAAAACATTCTTCAAAAAATGTAAGTCATTTCCTACTTCACAACAGCATTGAATCAGCCTCTTGTGTCTCAAATGTAGTGGGAATATTGCGACTGAAAGTCTAATTACATAGTTTCTCTTCCTATATATGAATCTAACTTTATTTTTGTTAGTATGCAGGCAGAAGTTCAAACATAAGTCTAAGGATCATAAGACATAGTTAAAATAAAATCTCTCTGCAGTCAAGACCACTTTTTTGAAAAGGTCTTCTCACATGTAAAGAATCTGGTGTGAAATTCGAGCCTTGAAAAGTCTCCTATTGGTCTCATTTATTTCAGACACATATACTAAAAAGAAAAACACTTTTCAGTGAGGGAGTGATCTGGAAATGTAACTTTATGAATAAAAGCCTTAAATATTCTTCCTACAAGATTTTGCTTTTGTATTTCATATTTTAGACTGATTTTTTACTTTTTTTCCCTCTCCAAAGAGCTGTATTTATTTCATGTGGTATTTTGTTCAAAACTAGCTTCTGATATTGGAAGGAATTTTCCTGCTGACATTTAAAATTCTAACCTGATTAACTCAGTCCTTTTGATTTCCTTTTTGATTGCCTACAGATACTTGACCCATTCCAATTAACTACTACGAATGATAAAAATAATCATCTTATTAACTAGCAGCCACAGCTACCATGGTACCCTCATTTGGTACACTACAAGAAAGTCATGCAGAAATTAGAAACTTTAGAGAAGTTTTAAGCATACACAAATTATAGAAAATATGAAACTAACTCCCAGCTCTACAAAGTCTCTTTTAGAGAAAATTTTATATCATCTGAGCACCACGATCTAGACTGGAGACTAGAATACAGAATGGAGATGTGCTACTGTATTTCATAGTTATCAGAAAAAAAAAGAAAAAAAAAGGTATCTGGATCAAAAAAGAAGACCAAAACTATACAGCTAAAAATAGACACAGACAGCCAAGAGAGATCATTCTTGAAAAATCATGTCCCAAGAGCATGAAAAATGTCTACGCTATTTCTGCCATTATAAAGTGAAATTGAAAGTCCAAATAGGCATTTTTATCTTTTAAATATCTTCAAAACACATTCTTAAATTAAAAAATATTGTCAAACACTATAGTTCTTTAAATATTTCCATTTAATGTGGGAAATTGTTTGGAAAAGTTGTTATGTATATCTTATCTGTCAGACAGGGAGAAAACTACAAGTTCTGTCTCAGGCAGCATGCAGTCCTCTCAAGACAGTGAAGTTCACTCAGTTTCAGGATCAGCTAAAAAAAGGATTGAACTATGGAAAATTTTGGAAATGTCATAGCCTTATGTGTTTTTATCTTTAGAATGAGACATTTCTGAAGGTTTTTTTTTTTTTAGCAATTGAAAATGTGGGTTAAAAGCTAAAAAAAAAATAAATTATCAAGGTATCAAGTACTTTGGAAACTAAGAGAAAGCATTTTAGTTTGACTACACAATAAATAACATTACTACAAACTAGAAATATTAACTAGTCTCAAAGCCTTTTTCAGCAGAAAAAAAGGATGGGTTAGAAAGCCAGGGTAATGCCCCTGAATTGTGAGGAGTGTCTGTCAAAAAGCTCTCAGCACTGCTGGAAAATTGTTGCCTATTCACTGAAAGTAGATTCCTGTCTAAAAATATGGGGGTCATAAAGATGCATTTCAAAGTTCCTAAGCTATTCACTTTTTCCCCTCAATATCTAAGCCTAAACTATCTTCTCTTGTTTGCTCACTGGAAATGTAAGGCTATGTATTAAGCAAGCTATCAGTTCTACTTTAATTTTAATTTCCATTTTCTAGCCATGTTACTTATCAAAATGACAACAAGCATTCTCCAAAAAAGCAGCGATAAAATCCATTATCCTCTGAGGAAAACTGCTTGATATTTGTGACATTTAAACCTCATTCTTAAATGTTGTCAAGGCATGTGGTGAGAAGAGATGGCTCAATCAAAGGAAGGAAGACATCACAGAAACACAGGTTGTAAAGGATGGTTCAGGGGTGTTCAGTATGTGACATTGTCATCAGTATGAAGACATTATGAAGACAATGTGTCTTCAATTGCTGCCTGCCACATTCTGCATTGATGAAAAATGATGTGCTATTTTTTATTTTTCTTTCCTCTTAATCATTAATAGCACAGAACATTGTCACCTAAGAGTGCTCCTCTATTGCATAGGCTAAGGACAATGCTGTTTTTTCACTTTTCACAAATCTGGAATAAAATAAACCTGCAATAAAATAAATCACAATTTATATGTATATCTGTGGCTTTGTGACTGTAATTGCTACAGCCTTGCTTCACACTAAAAGTGCAATACTTAAAATTATTTAATTTTTGGAAGTTTTCTGAAAATTCTCATCTTCTTAAGCCACACCAGTATAACAGGAGTCTCTGGCAGAAGTGTTTTGTGACTAAGCAAAGGTTTAGAGCAGTGAATTCTGACACATGGGCAAAGGGACAGTGAAGAAGGAGGTTCTGACACTGAGAGATGAAAGTGTTCACACTGTCAGAATTTTGAAAATGGTATATGGAAACTTTCAAATATCTTGACCAATAACACATTCTATAACTGCTGGAGCACCTTAGATAAATAACTTTCTTGCTTGACAGGATTAGAAGCTTAATCGATAGCTATTAACTATAAGAAGAAATATCAGATTCATGTAGGTGATTTACCTACTTACCTGCATCATCAAAGTACTACTGATGCTTGTTTTCTCCTCAGCTGTCTCCTGTTCATGCCTCTTTCATTGGTTTTCCTGAAAAATACACTTCATAGTATTCTTCATATTAAAGCCAAATACATTCATTTCTAAGGAAAAATAATGGCATTAAAATTGACCATTGTTCTGACTAAGTTTTATAACATATATAACATTTATCACATTAAGCACTGTCAATAGTAATTATTTTGTTTTTATAATAAAATCTGTTTTTCTGTGCTAACATTCATTCTCAATCTCAGCAGTATAAGAACATCAAGTCTGTATACCTCTTCTATGGCTTTTTTTTTTCTTCAATCACAGCATTGTAGAATTTCTATCTTTGATACACACATGTGAACCTTATTGCAGAAAAATAGCTATTTAGATGGATGTTTTTATAGCCATTTCATTGTCACTTTTTAGTAGACACATTCTTTATTTTATATTTTCCCAGAATTTAAAGTGTCTTACCAAAAAAAAAAAAAAAAAGAGTATATGTCTGCCATTATATATGTACAGTAGAAGTCTCAGTCCTTGCTATTGTTCTTGTTGATGTTTCAAGCTGCACTGTGTCAAGTTCTGGTGGTAGTCGATGTTTTATGCCCTAAAGGCAGATGTGGTACAAAAAAGCTAAAGCTGTGGTACAATGCATCACATGAATTATCTGTAAAGACAGTTCAGATCTCTCTGATGACATACTGGGACTAATGAGATACTAATATTCACTTTTTTTTCCTAAGGAATGTATTTAAAGCCATATCTCACTCATGGATTAATACTTCAGAGTAACAAGAAAAAGAAGGAAGGTATTTTAATGATGAGACAGAAAATCAATTGCTTTTCTGTCATGCTTGATCTGTATCAGGAAGATCAATTGAAATGCTCCAAAATATTGACAGAATATCTTTGAACAGAAATCAAAGCCAAAATGAAACACTAAAGTAACATGAGTTTTAAATGGAAAGATTGCAAAGTCATTGCTGATTGCCGTATTGAAGTAGAGAAAGACCTTTTATTTAAAGCTTAGTTTATATTTGAACTTTTATTCATAGATGCACTTTTTAGTGTCTGATCAGCTGGACTTATTTAGTTATGTTCTTCATTAAATAAAAATAGCTATATCTCCATAGCATCAAAGGAAAAAAACAAGCCTAAAATACTTGTACAACTTAGTTTGGATGTGTGGTGATACAGGAGGAAATTAGATTCAGTTTGTAGATTATGGCACCTAATTCAGGAATACCGAAGTAGACTTTCAGACCTATGTTGAGCAAGGTGTGTAGGCTGTTATTACTCTGGGGAAATACACATTATGCTGAGACTGTAGATGACAGTGTGTGAATATATAAATTAGGTGTCTAAATACTAGCCATGTTGTTTTACCTAGATTATTAATCTGCAAGATGAATAGCAATTGAGACAGCCAGGCAAAAAGACTCTTGCTCATTTAAGAAGATGTAGATAAATTTTTCATGAGACTCTTGTGTTGATCTCTGTGAGACTGAATTTAATAATCTTTTGCTGCTGTGAGATTTGACTCCTTCAGTTTTTCCTTGTGACAAAAAAAAAAAAGCAAACTAAAAACCCAAAACACAACAACCAATAAAACAAACAACCTAAAAAAAACCCCAAAAACAACCTCATAAAAAACAAGAAAACCCCAGAGAAAAGTGATTGACAAAGGGCTTGAGAATTGATGGAAAGACTGACTACAGCTGTTTGAAAGACTATAAGCATTAGTATCCATCCATGATGGATACATTTGAGCTGAATGTATTATTTGAGACCATTCTCCATACTAAGAAAATCTCTTACCTTCTAAGCAGATCATCCTTGTCACTGCCTAATGACAATAGCATTCAGCCCATGCTAACACCTCAATAGCACCCAAGAAATCTTTGCAGCAGTGCTAACTGACTTGGGTCAAATCACCACAGGACCTATTCTAACAATTTAACTTCATAAACTGGTCACTTCAGGGACTAGGATTGTCTCTTTGCATTATTTTTCTTCTATTTCTATAGATACAGCTTTTTTTTGTTTATTTATCAACATATTTATAGCAATGTATAAAGTTGTGAGTGTTCCTGTGCTATGGTTGAAGATATGTATTTGGATATGACAAAAAAAGCACACCAATAAATCTTTCAGACACTTATTAGAGAAAAATAGCAAGATTGAGCCCCACAGTTGATGTACAAGATTTAATCTTGTAAGAATATTGTTGAGGATCAAAGCTGCAGAGAAAACAGTACTCTCAAGGCAACAGCAATATAGAGAGGGATCAGAGTTTTGTAGGAAAGACCTTGGAAAATACCCAGTGTCCAGTCACTCCAGCAAAGTCAAGATAGTACTTCTGTGATCCATTTTGGTGAGAAACAGAAGAGAAGATGCTCAAAATGTGGGTAAATTATAACTGAATTTTCCTTTTAAAACATCCAATGATTTCAGGAATTTAATTTATAACATTTTTCACATTGATTATTTTTCTGCCCTTGTGTATCTCCTCATTTGATTGCTTCAGAATTTTTTTAAGTCTTTTAATACTCTTATTTCCCAAGTTGTACGTGGAAGGACAACAAACTTACTGATGCCTATTTTTGTTCTCCTGAATTAAAGTATTTAAAACTTGCTGCATTTCTAGTTTGTATGTATTGAGTAGATATCTGTCAATATTACCTATCTGGATTTTTTTTTCCTCTTCTGCATGTTTTAATTATATTTATTTTTCCTATTTGCAGGAATTCGAGCAAGGTCTGAATGCTAAGTTGAAAGAGTGTCTTTCAAAGAATTAAGATAACAAAATGGTTGAGGTTGAAAGGAACCTCTGAAGGTCGTCTTGTCCATCCCCCTGCTCAGCCAGAGCCACCTAGAACCAATTGCCCAGGACCATGTCTAGATGTCTTTTAAATATCTCCAAGGATGGAGACTTCACAATCTCCCTTGGGTAACCTGTGCCAGTGCTATGTTACTCCCACAGTAAAAAAGTGTTTCCTGATGTTTTCCTGTGTTTCATTTTGTCCCTAAATATCTGGTCCTGTCACCAGGAACCACTGAAAAGAGTTTGTCTTCGTCCTCTTTGCATGTGCCCTTCAGTTTTTATACACACTGAGATGAGATTCCCTCGAGCCTTCTCTTCTCTACTCTAAATAGTCCCAGCACTCTCACTGTTTCTCCAAATGGGAGATGTTCCAGTCCAGTAATCATCCTTGCAGACCTTTGTTGAACTTCCTCCAGTGTGTCCATGCCTTTCTAATATGGAGGAGACCATAACTGGAAACAGTACTCCAGGGATGGCCTCACAGCACTGAAGAAAGGAGAAGAACCTTATGTGCTGGTAATACTTTGTCTAATGCAGCTGGGGATACCATTGGCCTTCTTTGCCACTAGGACACAATACTGCCCTCATGTTCAACTTGGTGTGCAACCCCCAGGTCCTTTTCTGCCAAGCTGCTTTCCTGCTAGGTGGCCACCAGCACGTACTGGTTCACAGGGTGGTTCTTCCCTAGGTGCAGGAATTTGCAGTTCCCTTTGTTGAACTTAATTATGATACTGGCAGCCCATTTCTTCAGCCTGCTGATATCCCTCTGGGTAGCAGCACAACGTACCAATCGCTTTTCATAGTTTGGTGTTGTCTGCAGATTTGATGAGAATACATGCTACCCCATCATCCAGATCATTAAGGAAGGTGTTAAACAGGACTGGATCCTTGGAGTACACCACTAGTCACTGGCCTTCAACTAGAATGTGCCCTCTGACTTCTGGGGCCAGCTACTTAGCCCATTTTTAATCCACCTCACTGTCTGCTCATCCATCCATGACTTCCTTTGGTGAAGCCATGTTGATTACTTCTGATGATTTTCTCATTCTTAATGTACCTGGAAATACTTTCCATAATTACCTTCCCAGGGATCAAGATGAGGCTGACCAGCCTGTAGTTCTCTGGATCCTACTTCTTGCCCTTCTTGATGACAAGGGTGCCATTTGCTTTCCTCCTACCCTTAGGCAGTTCTCTCAGCTGCAAGATGCCTCAGTACTTGTGGGTGCAGCTCATCAGGGCTCATGGACTTATTCATGCCCAGTTTGCTTAAGTATTCATTGACATCCTCTTCCACTAAGGGTACTATTTTTGTTTTCAAAAGTCTCCCTGGACTCTGGAACTTGAGATTCCTGAAAGGTGGTTTTGCTAGTAAAGGCAAAGAAGTTGTAAAGCAGAAGGTAGTAAAGAAGCAAAGAAGGCATTCAGTACTTCTCTTTTCTAGGTCCTTTGTAACCAGGCCCCCATCTTGATAAGCAAAGAGCCCATGTTTCCTCTGGGCTTCTTTTTGTCTTCTGTGTTTTTCTGGTTTCTAAATTACAAATGCTGAAGGATCCATCTGTATGGTCCTTTACACTATCATAAAAGTGTCCTGAAGAAAGGGTTACAATCCAAGAATGAAGCTGCGGACTGCCCTATTGACAACTGCCTCTGAGTATGAAACCTTTGACAGGTAACATACTGCCACCTATAGTTCAATGCTGGTGTCTTGTCTTCTGTTTTCTGACTGCAATTTCCAGATCCTGCTACATCTGGATCACGGTATCCTGCACCAGGATAATTTTTTTTTTTTTTTTTTGTGCTGCAAAGGGCTCCATGTCTTGCTGTCTGAGTGCTAGGGCAACCTGACAGATGTTGTGGAAGTTCTGGAAATGATAAATAATGTCACCTCAAAATGCACAGGTCTCAGTCTGACCTCCCTGAAACTGCTATACCATGGGGCTCAGCAACATTACTGATGCTGTCAGGCTTAGGGAAGAACCAGACCCACAGACTTGTGGAGAAGGTCTGCAGGTGGTTGGTGGCAGGTCCTGAACGTGTCTGTCAGAGATGCCAGAGATGCCACCTTAGGTGTCTACCCTAGTTCAGGAACAGCTGCTGGCTGGGGCTAGCCAAGATATATATTTGGGAGGGATTACCCACCACCTAGTCCTGTGTTGGATATCTCCTGTATTATAAAGACAGTGGTTGATGAGCAGTGCAGGATTTAAAAGAATAGCAGGAGAGGAGCAGAAAATGGAATGTTTCGAAGCATTTTGCTTTTGCAAGCCTGGCCTGCTCTGAGGTTGCTAATATCTACTTGGTTTTGACCAGAACTTATTTTTATTATAGTCCAGGAAAAAAAAAACCAACCCCCACACACATCAAAAAACAAAAAACAGCTCCTCCCCCCCCCCCCCCCCTCAAAAAAAAAAACCAAACAAACAAACAAAAAAACCCCAAAAACAGGCAGAAAAAGAGTATGAGCATGGTAGTTCTGGTCACTGCTGGATTTTTTCACTGAGCTTGGTTTGTAGTTGGAGAAACAGCAGTCTGTTAAAACTCTAATCATTGTATTCAGTGTGACATTGGTTACTATGGACTTAAAAACTGTGGAATCTACGTCTTCAGATGAAATAAATAGTTCTGGTGACACTGACTTGTTTGGATATAACAGTTTGTATAAGCTAAGAACATCCCTGATATACATGTCGGTAATGTATAGGCACCACTTGCAAAAAAAACTTGCTAGAGTGAGGTGTTATTTTTCACATGCTGTGTAACACAGTTTTCTTCTTAAAGTAATTAAAAAGTAAATTAAACTCTATGGAGTGGAATGGAATGCAGGCTTTAAATTAGCAGGAGAATAATTCTTAATAACTTTGACAACTCAAACAGTTGTTCCAGTTCACAAAATCTCTATCATGCTAATGGTACTCATTAATTTGCTCAGTGCTTAAAAGCAAAAATGTTGACATATGCCCACAAAGATTCTTTATTTTTATATATACCTGTTAAAATAAAAATCTATGCAGATGTTCCAACTCATACAACTCATGGTATTTAGTAGGTAAAGATTGCTTTTAGTTTTTAGAGTTGCAACTGAACAAAAACATGATTTATTTTAAGAGCATTGTGTACTAAGACATTTGTTAGAGTGTGAGGATCTGCCTCAGAAGTTTTATATCAAGAAATTATTTAATATTCTACCTAAAAACCCCTCCGTTTTCAGTTCCTTAGCATTCATAGAATTTATATCTTGTTCTCTTTTTAAAGAAATAGTGACAAAATATTGTAAAAAAGTTGGAAGAGTTGCAAAAACATGTTAAATTATGGGTCTCCTAATACTGAATTTGAAGATAATTCCATTTGTGAGTTTAAAGAGGCTTACAAACTGAGTTTTAAAAGTACTGGTATTAAAATTATTGTTATTAACTATTAAACTGCAGGTCATACTTACAGAATCTTCTGAGAACTATAAAATTTCTTTACCTTGATAGAAAAGCATATAACAAATAAGTATATGACAAAGAATGTACCTAAAAATTACCATTTCTCTAAATTATCCATGTCTCCTTATTTCCATGATGCAATCCTAAGCCTTTCTGCCATAACACCCCAAAATCAACATTTCATGTTCATATTCTGTTGTGATGTAATGTGATTGCAGTGGAAAAAGGGTAAATAAAATTGAGTTTGGAAAAAACTCCCTGTGACACAAGCAGATGGATATCCCTACTAACATTAACTATTTAGCTATGCAAAACCTTAGTGTACAGAAAATCTTGCAAAAAAATTTCTTTAGAAATAGTAACTGTTTAAATGGCCATTAAGATCATAGCATTTTCTGAAAGGGGTAGTACCTCAGAATTCTTTCCAGAAAATTATTTTTGACATTATTGGATTTTTACCAGTTTTGTGCACCAAGGATGAGTTACATGATAAGTTTAACCCATGGTTGCAGAGAAATGTGCACAACAAAGAAACTTTTCTAGCATTTTTTTGTTTTGTTTTGGGTTTTTTGTTTTTTTTCTTTTTAAGAAAACAACCTATTCTTGCTAACACTAAAGCACATATTCAGAATACCTGGTATTTTGTAGCAGTTTCAACATTTGCCTCCAGTGCAGAATGGTTTGTGAAGCATATTCTCAGAAGTGTGGGTATCATACTGCCTGGCACATCTCTGCTGGATTTTCAGCTTTCTTGTATGTGTGGTGGCATCTTCACAAGTGTAGTACAGATGGCCCTCATCATGCATTGGCCAGACCTCTAACCATCTGCCCTCAAAATGGTATCCCCAGAGCTATGGTGTCCAGGAAATTTGCAGAGATGAAAGTGGCTAGAGTACTTCTTAAGCTCTTTCCAAAAGACAATTATGATTTTGGAACATCCTAAATTCAACAGCAAAGAATACTGAGATCAATATGGAGGAGTCGGGCTATGTTTGAGAATGTACCAGGTTTTGGTCTCCCTCTAGCTGGCTCAATAACATTATAACCACTGCGTTAGTCTCTGGTAGTTCAGCACAGCTTTGAGTTCTAGAATGAAAGCAAATGTTCTTTTCAGAACTTTTTTAAGAGGTTAAAATACAGAAGACAAACTTGCCACATATAGGTTTGTATAATACTACACAAAAGCCTTGGTTTGCTGAAAATGCTATATAGTAAATATACTTACACTTGCGACTATGTACTTTTTTTTTAATGCACATTCAAATCATGGCCTACTGCCTTAACATATTATGAACAAGATTTTTGCAGTATAGCACTCCACTAACCTTTCTGTGAAACATCGTGTGCTCATTTTCACATTCTCCACAAAAATCTGACAAAAGAGACATTTCAGCAGTGTTCCAGAAAGCCATTTTTCATCCTAGAACAAGCACATATGAACACCTGCTCTTCTGTGTTGGAAAAGTCTCAGAGGCAAGAAAAGAGGCTCTCATGTGAATCCAAGGATTACTCAGCAATGCCTGCTGCTTTCTTCAGCAAACACATTAGTCTGTTGCTTAAAACAGATGCAGGTCACGTTCTCTGGGCCAACAAGCACAGACAAGACTGTTGAATTGCCATCTGTGCTTAATCTGTCACTGAAGAGCAAACAAGGATGTTCCAACCTTTCAAAGGAAATGCTGACTGGTAGGAACACGTGCTGAATTAGAAGGCCCTCCAGTCACAGGGCTTTCTTCACTTCTGCCATCTGTTTGATTGCTCTCTCAATTCCTTCTCCAAGGCACCTAGCTTTATACTAACATGTTACGAGGCTGCTCATCTTATTTGGTATCTTCCTTTCTCTTTCGATTACTTTTTAAGACTTTTTAAAAATTACTGTTATTATTATTATTACCCTTGAAGTAAAAAAAAAAAAAATCCTAATAGTAAAAAAGAATTCACCTCAATAAAATGATAATCCAAACGGAAATCTGCCCTGGTAAACCCTTATCTGGGCACTGAATGAATGAATGAATGAATTTTATCCATAAAATATTTTCAAATCACGAAGACATTTATAGGTAATTAATCTAAAAATTGAATGCTTATTTGGCCAAGATAGATATCTTAACCAGTGTATGCATTTATTTAAAAGATTAAGCGCTGAAAAAGAAAAAAAAATTCTCAGTCTGTTACAGCTGTTACATAATTTCTGAACATGTCTGTTCTAATAAGCCATCTTCCTGCTAAAGAAACCCTGCTTTTTAAAGATGATAGAACAAAGTACATGCTTAGGGATGTAAAAATGCACAAGTACTTTCAGCTACTTTAGTTTAATATATTATCTTGGGGTTTTATTTTTTGAGATACAGCTCACACTGGAGCTTGTTTTCAAGGAGAAATGTGCTGCCAAAACCTTCCGTTTGCCAGTGGGTTCTTTCAACCTCTTTTCTACACTACTTCTGTGGATTAAAAGTAGACATTACCCTGCCAAAATCCATCTTTTCTCTGAATCTCTCCTAGGCACTCACTAATTCATGCAGCCCCCTCTATCTTATTGCCCATCACCAAAGAAAGGATGTGATTTCAGAAACCACGAACTATGATTTGGCTACTGTAGTAACTAGAGAAACATATTCAGTTACTTTCTCTCTAGAGGCAAGACATCTCTTTGACAATTAGGCAAGGCAGCAGAGAAGGTTGATGAAAACAAGTTTAAGATAAATCTCCCTGGATTTAAATAATATAGATGAGATCTATAGCTTGTATGAACTGATGAGAACTCCACCAATTTAAATAACAGCCTTATTAATACAGCCTGAAAATTAAGCTTAATGTCTGGTTATTGCAATTTATCTAACAAACCACTTATCTACTTGCTGTCATGGACTAGGAGTTGGGGGTAGGAAGGGATAATAAAGTATAAATAGGCAGTTTATTTCCCCAGGCAGTTAGAGGGCCTCCCAGTGGAGTCATTGAAATATGAGGAGGAGAATAATATTGTCCCACCTTTCATTCTTCTGAAAATCTACAGCAAACTGGACAATTTGCTAGCCTTTAGAAAGTCTGCATGAGCTTGATTACCTACAAAAGAAGCTAAATTATGAAGAGAATTACTTCTGGGGAGAACAGATAGGCTTGTTCAGCTCTGCATTGTACATGAAATCCTGTGACATGCATTTTTTGTAACCTTCCAAATTTTCTGGCCAAGAGCCTCTTTTTCTGAAACTCACTTTTGTATTTCAGTAAGTGTCTGTCTCATCAGGTAACTGATTAAAAGTAGGTTTCCCTCTACATTTAGGAGGAGAGACATCCCTAGTCTGTACTTTGCTGAACCTAAAAAGGAGAAGATTCAGCATGAGAGCGATAACACTTCTTTTTGTGTTCAGCTTTGCCAAAGTCAGTGGCATATTGCTTCAACCATAAGCACATCTGTAAATACATCCCTATTTTTTTTACACCCTATGGACATAAAATCATCACTGTACTTCATATTCAGGATAGCTTTGTGCTTCCAAAGCCTATTTTGCAGAGATAATGACATTAAGAATTTTGGATGTGGATTTTAATTTTTTTTTTGTCTCCAAAACACTATTAGACAACTCTATGATATACCCAGATACATGTCAGTGTAATATAGTGGTCATTTCGAGCAGTCTTTAGGGATGTACAATGTAACTTAATTCTGGTCTTACCAAGTATAGATAATTCAGCTTCCCCAGTTTTCTGTGAATATAAATGAAATATTATTTGGAAACAAAACCAGAATATGTTCCCTTTTGCTTTAAGCAGAATTTCCCCTCTGTCACCATTGTTATATTTTAAATGACAGTTTGTCACTGTCACCCTGAACTCTGTATTTCATTTTTGACAAAGTGTTTCCAAGCAGGAAAATGCTCTGTTGGACTCTGCCTAGCTCTGCAAACTAGATCTGAGCAGATGGAAAGCTACTTCTACTCCCACCACCAGCGAGATTCAGGGGGCTGATGCTTTTCATTTCCCAGAATTTTTAACTGGCTTAAATTTTTTCTCCTCCCACTCCCAACTCTCAGTCCTGAGCCTGCAACCAGCTTTTCTTTGGTTTTTCAGTTCTTGCTTCTTAGTAACAGTTAAAAATATTTCCCAGTCCATGTAAGAGCTAGGATGACCACAAAACAGAGACACTTGTATTTCTTTTAGTGTCCACTCAGAGCTTGTTGAACACTTTATGAATGGACTGAACACACTGACATATCTAGTAATATCATTATTATTATCCAACCTATGGAAAAATCAAGGCTCAAAATATTTTGGCAACTTTCTTATTCTTTCTTATTCAGAAGGCCAGGACGGGAAATGGATATGACTCCAGTCAGTGGAAGACTGGTCTAGTGGAAGGTGTTCCTGTCCATGCAGAGGGGGATGGAACTAGGTTATCATCTATAAGGTCCCTTCCAACCCAAACCATCCTCTGATTGTGTGAACATTCATGATTTCCTGAGCTTTTTTTTTTTTTTTTTTTTTTTTTTTTTTTTTTTTTCACTTAAGTATCAAACTGTTATGGCTATTAAACTTTTAAACTGTTTAGAACTTGTCCTAAAAGGACTATCCCTTAGATGCCAAAATACTGTAGTGCCTTAGTGTTCAGCTGTCATTTATTAGGGAAGCTGAAAGGGTATCTTGAAGTTGTAATTTGTTCCTTTCAGGTGACTGTCACTTGGTGCAAAAAGCTCTGCTGAACAGAGAAGGGTCTCAGTGTAGGCAAAGAAAGCTTGGATCTAAAAAAACCCTATCACAATACAATCATTAGAGTATTCCATCAGAGGAAGAACAGCCCCATGAAACTCTACAGGGAAGGGGCTGACCTGCTTTAAAGCAGCTCTGGGCAAAAAGACCTGGGAGTTCTGGTGGACAACAGGCTCACCATGAGCCATCAATGTGTCCTCACACCAATAGGGCCAATGCCATCCTGGGGTTCATTTTAAAAATTGTGTCCAGCAGGTTGAGGGAGGTTAAACTCCCCCTCTACTTTGCCCTGGTGAGGCCTCATCTGGAGTACTGTGTCCAGTTCTGGGTTTCCTGATTCAAAAAGGACAGGAATTTACTGCAGATGATCCAGCACAGGGCCACTAAGATGATTAAGGGGCTGAAGGATCTGTCCTGTGATGAGAGGCTAAGAGACCTTGGGCTGTTTAACTTAAAGGAGGCTGGGGTGGGGGGATCTCATCAATGTTTATAAATATCTAAAGGGTGGGTGTTAGGAGGATGGAGCCACAGACTCTTCTCTGGGATTTCCAGTGACAGATCAATGGGTAATGATCACAAAATGGTACACAGAAGATTTAACCTGCTGATGAGAAAACACACATTTCCTCTGAGGGTAACAGAGCACAAATTGTCCTGGGAGGTTGTGGAATCTCCATCCCTGGAGAGATTCAAACCTCTCCTGCACTTACTCATGTGAAATTTGCTCTATAGCATCCTGCTCTAGCAGGACTACATGATCTCCAGAGGTCCCTTTCAACCCCTACCATTCTGTGATTATATCATTACTAAACCCTTTTTTCCTGCATAAAGCCTGCCACTTCCTTTGCAAAAAGCACCTTTCAAACTAACAACGCAGCAATACCTCAACTTCCTTCCTCTTGTCTCAAGCTTACTCAGTGGTAGTTGTGGCATTATGGATAGTAATGCAGTATTTTCTGTCCGTTTGGTTTACATAACATAGATGCCATAGATTCTCCTTTAGCAATAATATTCAATGCTAATCACTTTTTCAAGGTGAGCTTATACAGTTGCAGTACCTGTATGTTAAACTCTTTAAATGTAATCACTGGAGATCCATTCTTTAGAGTCATGGCAGCTTGTTTTCAGATGCAGCTTTTCTTAGGCAGATTAAGTATTGGAGATGGACACATGGAAGGGATACTGACTGTACATATCATCTTGGCTATCTCATACATGTTCAGATAATAGCACATTTTTCCTTCTGAACATTCCCACACGGTCCCACTATGTGCCAGATATATGAAGCAGGGTTCAAATCCATCTTCCATTCATTCTGTACAATCTTTATAAACCTCATACCAAAATTAAAACAGTATCACAATACTAACTGAAAACAGACAATTTACACACAGTTGCATCACAGTTGTACCAACCAAAATTCTCCATGATGTTTTTGTACTGTAACATTTTTCAGTCCATGTTATTTAACAATTTAGACATTTTCTTCTAGTACCATAACCATTTTCTAAAGTCATAAAAGCATTGACATATGGTACAATGTGAATTAAGCCAAACAAACAAACAGAGCTGAGGTATTTTTTTGTTCCAACATTGCACCTAGTGTTGGGTGCTAGGTGGTAAGTCCACAAAGCTATCAGTTCAATTTCTGTAGCACAAGATGTTAGGTGACAATGAACTTAATCATTAGAGATTAAGATCATCACTAACCCAGCGAGATTCAGATTAGACCCCCTTGCTTTCTAAACTCCTTCTCAGAGGGGTAGACCTTCACAATAACTACAGGAGATGTGCAGAGGTTTTGCAGTTTGTCTGAGGATTTCACCTGCTCTGAGTACACATGTGCTCACCTCTTGGGTACACACATAATAGCAGATACTCCAGTGTGTGGTTGGAGAGGGTTCCAAAGGACTGGGGCAGCTCTGATCTACTGCAGGCTGCATTGAGGCTTGAGTCTACATTAGGAGTAGGAAGCTTGCACGACAGTAGTTCTGCATGACATTGTGCTTCTATCAAGTAATGTGAGAGGAAAAAAAGATGTAATTTTAACCTAGAGGCTGGAAAGGATGGATCAAACAGGAAAGGAAGGATATAAAGATTGGATCAAAGACTCTGAAGCTCTATCTACATTAATAAATAAAATTAGCTTCTCTGGCATTGAAACCAACACAGTATATCTTATTTCTATATAGCTCGGATCCCTTCCCATTCAAAATAGAATGGCCACATCAAGACTGCTGGCTTTGAGTGGTCTCTAGCCCATGCTAACTCCTGGTATTGCATGGAAGTACACTACTAATTCATTCAGGCCAAAATGATGCCAGACCCTATGTTAACAGTGTGGAGAGCTTTGCAACAGTCTAGTTTTCCAGTGTCTATGAAGGCTTATGGTGGGAGAGAGGTGGGTACAGGGAAAATGTTCAGCTGCTTTGTCTGGGAATATTAGAGAATATAGAGAATATAGGGAATATAGAGAAACCTGAGGAAAGGGACTGAATTAGAAATGAGAATCTGGGAGAAAGCTGGTGTTAGAGAAAGTGCTCAGCAGGCAAGAAGACTTCCTGGATTGTGAAGGCTGGCATCAGGAAGTAATTTATTTGCAGTCTTCGTAAAGAACTATATAATTTTCAAATACTGTATACTCACCTCCTAAATATCTGTCAAAGCAAGGTTCCCGGATCTATTCTGGTATAGCAATAACAGCAGTCAGCACAGAAGGATTATCAGTTTAGTGCTTTGCAGTCTCAGATTAGATTTCATGGATTTTGAAGGATGTAACAATTTTGTTTTCTTGTAATGATAGCAATACATAGTAGAACATCATTCATGTGTCTGTCTCATTTACAAAACAAATAATAGTTTTACATTGCTTGGATTTCTTTTAAGCATACCCTTAACACTACAGTTTCTTAAATTTATGTGGCTTAATTTGAAAACAGCTACAAGTACTGTTTAATGTTTACATTTGAGATGTATATTCTAAGCCATAACTTCTATTTAAACTATAATACTGGAGGAATTGTATTGCTTTTCAAAAAGCAATATCACTCATGATAATTAAGAAGGCAAATGCAAAGGAGTATTATCATTCAATTATTAATAGTGTGAAGCTGCGTTTTCAGTGGAATAGCTAATTTATTAAAATAGTGATTAACAACTACTTTGTATTGCTAAAGAAAAAAAAAAAACAAGGTAAAGTGCTTACAGAATCACAAAATGGCTGAGATTGGAAGGTTCCTTTGGAGGTTGCTCAGAACAAAATCTGCTAGAACAGGTTGCCTAGGACCCTGCCCAGTCAGGTGTTGAAGATCCAGAGACAAGAAACTCCTCAGCCTCCCTGGGCAGTCTGTCTCAGTGCCTGGCAAGCCTCACTGAGATGGTCAGTATGTCTCATATCTAAATGGAATTGCTTGTATGGCAACGTGTGCCCATTGCTTCTTGTCCATTCACTGAGTGTCACTGCACCTCCAAGGAGCGTCTGACTGTCTTCTTTACTGCCCTCATTGGGCATTTGTAGACATTCATAAGGTCTCCCTCAGCCTTCTCCAAGCTGAGCAGTCCCAGATCACTCAGCAACTCACCGTAATGTCAGATGCACCAATCCCTCAACCACCTTCCTGGCCCTTAACTTGACTCTTCTCATTATATACGTGTCTCCAGACCTACCTTAGCCTGACTTTGTCTCAACAGCTTTTTTGCATCAGAGTAACATGAAAGTGGAGTAAGGACCTCCTAAGTAAAAGGCTCCCTCAATAGCCCTGTTCCATTTTCTTTAGCAGTTTTCTCAAGGGACCTGAAGGGTCCTTCAGGTGTCTATTCTCACCTCCAACACTGAGTCATTCACTTGTCACCCTAAGAGATCGAGCCAACAGCAGCCACAAGACTTCACAAGTCACTGTGACAACAGAGCTGCAAAATTACCTGTGAAGAAGATGTGGTGCTAAGCTAAGTTATTCCTGGTGGTGTAGCCTTACTCAACAATTAGCTTACTGTTGCTCTGAACCTTTCATAACCTATGTGGTCATAGCTATTTTGTGGCAATCCACCAGGTACCAGCTCTGTCCCAGGGAGAGTGTGAGCTTATTTTCTAATATGGTTACACTACAAAGATTCAAAGATGAGATTCTCCATTTCTGAAGATGGGCATGATGCTGTTCCCTCACCATTTAATAGCTCAGTAATTTCAATACTTACACATGATTCAGGAGATCTGAGCATCCATTCTTCAGTGTGACTTTAATCCATTCTCTTGGCTCTATATATCTTTGCAGTACTGTAAATTGCACATTGGAGATAGTATATTTTACCTCTAGAGGTGATATGCTAAACTGGTAGCTGTAAAGTCACTCTCAGCTTGCTTTTGGTCACTGTTTGCATATAATACCAAAAATGAAATGCCAGTCAATCTGATCTCTTTTCTCTGGTCTGTGAGACTGTGGAAAGGAAGAGAGGTCACCTGGCTGTGCTCCTTGTACAATACACTCTCAGGGATAAGGACCAGAAGGTCATAACCACTTTTGTCATTGTCACATTCAGTAAAAGAAGAATAGGACTTAGTTTTCTAACATCACTATCAGAAAAAAAAAAAAAGTAAACAAAGCCTTGCTGATTTGTTCATGCTCAAAAAAGAAACATTGGCTGGTCTGTGGAGGACCATTAATGGTATTCATAGCAGTATCTTGTTGGCCTAAATTTACCAAACTGAGTATATATTAAATTATGTAGAGTAAAAATATTAGTGATTGAGATTTTTATGTAATGATCTGTTTAATGTAAGCGTCAATGGCAAGCTGATTGTTGTATACCTTGAGATGTCATTGAAAATATTTATTCAGACGGAGTTCACAATAAATTCATGTTTTAAGAAGCGTGTATTATGGAAGGCTTAAGAAATGTTGTCTTTATACATGAAGAATTCACATTCTCATTCTGTTGATGTGCCACATATTTGAAAATATTTACACATCAGCTTGAAATTATTAGAAATTGGTTATCTGGAGAACTTACCTTAATTATAAAATGTAGCTTGATAAACAAGGTCAATTGAAAATTTTGCATAAAAGTAGTGGTTCTTTAGCCTCTTACCTGTGAGAGCACTTTAGAGCAAACTATTTTTCTGTACTAAAAAAAAATAAAATATGGCAGGGTAAGAAAGAAGGTGATATATTCTCTCAGCTGCTGTTTTTCCCTTTGAGTTCCCTATGTCTGGCTCATGCCCTCTTGGGACATTATTACAGATAATCCATTTAACAGAATCTGTCCAGGTTCTTTACCATTGCAAAAACATCTTCCACTTCCTAACTTTTTTTCTCGATTCCTATCTACCCCAGTAAATTAAAAACCAAAATTTCCATCATGCTCTTGAGATAAAACACTGTTCACAGACAGAACTTACCTAACAGCTGTAGTTTCTTATGTCAGAAAGTGCAACTGTTAAAAATGCAATTAGCTTTTATACCTTAGAAGCATTTTAGACATAAATTCAATATTTAAACCATGTTCTGCTATACTGTGGAGCAGTACCACAGAGTTGGTTTTCCCAGTTATATCATAAAAGATGAAATAGACAAAACTATCAGATCTTCAAACTCGGGCTTTAGAAAATTTTTATTGCTAAATTGCAAGCACTTCTGAAAGATTAAATTTTTTATATAAGTAGTTCCAGAAGTAATTATGAAGACATTTCTTAATAACTAAGTTCAGGATTATTTTATTCTCCTTCGTAGTAGCATTTCAGCAATACAGTGTCAGTGGCCCCTCATTGAATTCAAGAAGATTATGCCTAACTTGTAGGTTGTTAGTGGGAAAAATAAGCTGCAATAACTCAAACTAATTCAGTTGTGTAGCGAAGTTATGAACATTTTGTATTAACCATGATGTGTAGCGTTCTCATCTTTTGTAGTACAATAAGAGAGAAAAGGAATAAGTATGTCCACCTTTATAGGACACTATTATTTCAACAACTAAAGAACTATTGAGCAAAGAAGCTCCTCCCCTTTTTTTTTTTTCTGAATTTTTAGTACAAATTTGTATACCTTGAAATACTAGTTCCACTATGGTATCATTATGAACTGTTTGCTAAACTGAACAATTAATGCTACCAGTCTGTGTAAGTAGAAAAACAGTTGGAAAACCAAATGTACAAAAAACCCAGCATAAACCATGGAAGTCTGAACTTGATAATTATCAAAATTAAGTCAGTGAAGATATAACAAGTAAAAAAACCACTCAGCATTGTGCTACATCACTATTTGCTTTAGCAAAAATATGTAACTAATATAAATATTCAAAACTCTATATCAGCTATGATACCTTCTTACACACCAAAATCTAGAGATTTCTCTGCCCTATTGTGAGAATGAACAGATTTCTTCCATCATTTTTAAATAAATCTAATATTTTTTTCAGCACATTGGAAATGAAATCTGCATCAAAATAAATACCTGAAGAGCACAGACCAGATTGGGTTTGTAGAACACTCCATTTGACCAAAATGTCAAACTTTGAGTAATCATTTGTAATGTTTTACAGAATATTTCTCCACACAGAATTGCTTTTACACGCAACTGAAAGTTAACTAAGACAGAGAAAGGAGAAAAACATTTCCTAACCTCAGACAGTCTTACAAATCATCTTGATAGGGAAAGTCATTTAAAATAAAAAAATATATAACTCTGGACAAATCTCTTCTCATCCATGAAGGAAATTAAAGATTTTTATCTTAACCTTATGTACAGGTTTGAGAGTACTAGGACAAAAATCTCCTACAGTTATACTAACCTGAGAGCAGCTGCAGGCCTCTTGATATGGCAGTTACAATGGGGATGGAGGGGGAGGGGGTAGCACAGGACAGGGTAGGAGGAGCTGTGCCTACAGGGAGGAGAGGATGGATCAAATGACCCAGTGGTCCAACCACAGTGTTTGTTCCCATGGTGCTCACTATATGGCTCCTGAGAGAGCTCTCATCTGGTTTCTTTGGTTGGCATGGTGGCTGGATTGGGGTTTGCTTGTTTGTCATTTTTCCCTCTTGCTTCTGGTGTTCTTGCATTGTGTTTTTTTGCTGGAAAGAAACATTGTTCATCAATACAGCTCACCTTCTCCTGTCTCCCTACATAGGACTGACTTGGTCTTTCTAAGTTTTTTTGTGTGGATTTTCAGTGGGACCCTGGACATAGGTACTCCCACCTGCTGCTAAATCTGGTTTGGGACTTTTTTGGACAGAAAGTAATTAACAGTGTGCATATTAATGTATGTATTTGAATATATCTACAGATTTGTATGTATTGGTATGCAATTCCTCATTATTATTATTACTAATAATAATAATTTTGATTATTTAATTAAACCTTTTGTAGGTTTTTTTTCACTCTTATTATCTCCCTCACTTTTTATCTTCTCCTGGATGGGTAGTGGGAGAATAACGGAAAGCATCTGTCACTTGGTTGTTGTCTGGAGCTGTGACATTTTATAATTTAAAGACAATTAAGATGTGAATACAATCAATTTGAAGGAGAATGTGAAATATTTGAGAACTAAATTTGAAACACTTTGAGGAAAACTATTTTCTGGTCTTGTGATGCTCTTGTTCTTCTCACCTTTCCAACCTTAAAGAGTGTTAGTTGGAAGGGACCTAAAATGCCTCAAACACTGACAGGTCTGGTGTACAGACCACCTCTCTAGGAAGTCTGTTCTAATGTTTGACCATTCTCTTGGTAGAGAATTGTTTTCTAATGTAACCAACATGGCTTCACCTAGGTCAATCCGTCCCTTACAAGTTTGGTGGCCTTTTACAACAGGGTCACAGTGTTGGTGGAAAACTGACATCTATCTGGATTCATGCAAAACATTTGACATTCTTGTCTTTACATTGGAAAGACTTGGATTCAGTGAATGAATCAATCAGTGGATAAGGAATTTTCTGGTTGCACTCAAAGAGTAGTGGTCAACAGCTCAATGTCCAAGTGGTGACCAGTGGTGAGTGGTGTTCTTCAGAGGTCAGTAAGTGGACAGCATTCATGGACAGTGGAATTGAGTGTACTCTCAGCAGGTTTGTTGATGACACCAAGCTGTTGTGATCAACACACTGGAGGGAAGGGAGGCCATCCAGAGGGATCTCAACAGGCTTGATAGGTGGGCCTGTGGTAACCTCAGGAAGTTCAGTAAGGCATAGTGCAAGGTCCTGCACCTGGGTCTGGGTAATCCCAATCTCAATTACAAATTGGGTGGAGACTAGATTGAGAACAGCCATGAGGAGAAGGACTTGGAGGTGTTGGTTGATGAGAAGCTCAACATGAGCCAGCACTGTGTACCTGCATCCCAGAAAACCAACTGTATCCTGGACTGCGTCAAAAGAAGTGTGGCCAGCAGGTTGGGAGAGGGGATTCTTCCCTTCTGGTCTACTCTCATGACACCTCACTTGAAGTACAGTGTCTAGTTCCAGGGCCTTCAACAAAAGAAGGATGTGGAGATGTTGGAGCAAGTTTGGAGGGGGACCACTAAAATGATCAGAGGGGTGGAGCATCTCTACTGTGAAGCAGGCTGAGTTTGGGTTGTTCAGTCTGGAGAGGAGAAGGCTCTGGGGAGACCTCATAGCAGCCTTCTTGTACCGAAGAGTGCCTACAAGAAATCTGAGGAGGGACTTTTTACAAGTGATAGGATGTCTTTAAACTGGCAAAGGATAGACTTAGGTTGGAAGTTAAGAAGAAATTCTTAGCATGAGGGTGGTGAGACACTGGAACAGGTTGCTCAGGAAAGTTGTGTATGCCATGTATCCCTGGAAATGTTCAAGGCCAGAGTGGATGTTGCTTTGAGCAATCCGGTGTAGTGAAGAGCTGTCATTGCCTATGTCTGAGGGATTGGAGGTAGATTATCTTCAAGGTCCCTTCTAACCCAAACCATTCTATGATTCTATGATGTCAAGTCTGAACCTCTCCTGGTGTAACTTGGAATCATTCCCTCATGTTCTGTCACTGGATACTTCGAAGAAGAGATCAGGAAATCCCTTTTCCTCTTCCCCCTCTCAAGAAGCTGTAGAGAGCTTCCTTGCAGAGAGCTGTAGAGTCACCCCTCCACATCCATTTCTCCAAATGGGACAGGCCAAAAGCCTTTAACTCCACCTGATAGGATGTTCCTTCCAGCACCTTAACCAGCTCTTCTGTGCACATCTGGACATGTTTGACTACCCAGACATTCTTCTGAAATTATGAGGACCAGAACTGCACACAGTTCTTTGTCCCATGTTGGAACTGTTTATTTTGCCTATAATATACA